>OU015455.1:4800000-6029449 GCA_907164795.1 Hemaris fuciformis | reverse complement strand
TACAATTGGCAAAATGTGGGTGCACAAATGCAGCTCTGCCTACCCCTTCGGGGAATACAGGCGTAAGTGTTTGTATGTATGTACACAATTATGTTTTCTACGTTTTACTTTGGACTATTTTAACTACCGGGAAATATTTTATGAGTCATTCAATATCTAGAACTAACTACTCCTTACCTCTCTTATATCAATTTTTCCATCTTGGTTGTCGTCGTAAGCTTCCATGAAGCATGCTTTCAACTCCACCAGCATGTCATCCGACACCGCCTGGAGAAAAAAAAAAACCATATACACTACCGACAAAAAGCACCTATAATTTTTGTAAAAACAAATAGCAAATTGATAATAAAAATTTTTATCGATGTTGTAATAAAATATAATATTATTTTAGTAATAAGAATATGGTTTTGTTTCATAGTTTAATTGTTGTTTTAATAAGGTACCTAATCATTCTTAATTAAATAATACTAAATCTTATATTATTTTTAAAGTAATTGAGAGTATTAAAAGTGCTTCCAAACTTTTTTTCGGTAGTGTATATCAGCCCATATACTTCACACCGCTAAGCACAAGCCTCCTCACAACTGAGAGGAATAAGATCTTAGCCCACTACGTTGGCTTGGTGCGGGTAGACGGGTTATTAACCATCATCATCAGCCCATAAACGTCCCACTGCTGGGCACGGGCCTCCTCTACAACTGAGAGCGTTTAGGCCTTAGTCCACCACGCTGGCCTAGTGTGGGATGGCGGACTACACACTCAAGGAAGTCCTAAGAACTTTTAGGTGTGCAGGTTTTATTACGATGTTTTCCTTCACCGTTAAAGTACGTGATAATTCAATGTGAATACACACATAACTTCGAAAAGTCAGAGGTGTGTGCCTGGGGTTTGACGCGCGACCGTCGAGATTCTCGACCGCGTGCCTAAACCTCGAGGCCAAACTTAAATAAGAAATTAAGAAATTAACTTCACAACTTCAAATCACGACTTTCTTTAATAGAAACAGTAAAAATTTATGAAATTGACAAAAATCATTAGGTGATTGTACGTTATGTCAATTTGAATCATTTCACATATTTTCTGTAACGATTTCACTAGAACAATGTTATTTAGCTCCAACACCTAAGGTATAGAAAGTTTTTCACCTAGCTTTAGTTTCTTAGTCTTTAGAAATAATATATGTACCTATATATACGATTTTTGTGAACAAATAATGTCTTTCTTTAGTTCTAGACGTGTTTATATCTCGTCACTCGACCCAAGGTGTCTAGCTTGCTGGCTTTTCAAAAGGGAAAAGCATAGTTATTTTGAGCGCACTGTATACTTGCACGACTTTTCGCCGTTTCTCGTGCTGCTACTGTGACTTTTCTAATGGAAAAACTTTATCACCAGCCCATATACGACCCACTGCTGGGCACGGGCTTCCTCCACAACTGAGAGGGTTTATGCCTTGGTTAGTATGGAAAAACATAATACCACTTTACTCAACCCGGAAAGATGCCGTTTATCATAAAAATCGATAAAATGAAAAACATATCTATCAATTTTTAAAGTATTTCGTTTGTTATACTAGTCGCTCCTCCCATCTTTGTTCTAGCATAACAATACGTACAAAATTTCAGAAGTGTGAAATATTAAAAATTCAAATAATCTTTAAGTTATTTCTCGTACCTTTTCAGGCGTTTTAAGACAAAAAAAATCTTTGGCGCTATACAAACTGTGCAACCTCGCTACCCCATTGTTGTCCGTACACTCAATGGGAAGTAATTTCAGACTTAGAACATAGTGTCGTTTCAACACTGAATTCTGGATTAAATTCTATGAAAACGCGAACTGTGGAGCTCTTTTGTGGCGCGCAGATTCAATGGCGTCCTTGGGCTGTAGTACGTGTTGTTACAGATCTGAAAAACTAGCTATACATTATGATTTTAAACGCCAAAATAGGTTTTATTGTTTCACTTTCACGCGTAGATCGTGGACAAGGCTCTAGAGACAAAAGCTCATTTACTGTAATTTACAATACGTGATATCGAGGAACAAGTACACAAATGCAGCGGTCTATAGATTACGGGTTCGATCTCGGGTCGGGAAATGTGTTATTGCATTTTGCCAGTAACAAATTGTCAGTAGTAATATGGAGTCTGGATGTGCCTGAAAAATAGCAATTTGGTCTCTATTACGGGGGACTTAAAACATAATTTGAACGGAACGAGGGTGCCAAAATATACCTTTTACTATTGACATATTTATTAGTTGTCAAATATTTATGAGTGCGTTTAGAAATGTAATATGTTGTGTAAACTAAGAACTATGTATGTAACTGTTGGGCGTATTTAAAAGTTTTACTTCAGTCGTGTGGTATAACTTCTAACGCGTGTACAGAAGTACACACACACACACTTTTTTATAGAGGGGATCGGCTTTTACCTTCTCTTTCACCCTTCGATGACCCAGGACAGAACACGTGGAAAGAAAATATATAACGGCGCAAAACCATATACTAAGAGCTATTTTATCGCTCCACGTGTTCTTGTCTTGCATAAACAAGGATGACTCGCAAGCGATTGCCCCACTACAGTGTCTTTAAAAAAACCGCAGGCATTCGTCCGTCTACGCGCGGACAGCAAACATCAGATTTGTTGGCAAATTAAAAGGAATTTTGATTGAAGTTGATTGATCATTGTCGATTCACTTCCCAAAATGAATCTAATAATAATATTGATGTCACTGCTAATATCAACAATACTGGGTTATCTGCCTCGTCATTTGTGAAGTTTTTCTAAGGAAAACCTATAATAAACCTAAAATGAGTAATCATCATGAAACTAAATGCTGACGTCACATTTTAAAAGCACTTCAAAGTCCCCCCCCCCTATATGGATTTTCCCAGTATACCATCTTCCAAGGTTGGAGAGATAAACATTGAAACAAATTGTCACTTATTGGTAAATTCAGACTCCTTGCTGCTTCTAACTTCCAGGGATTGTTCCCTTAGCAGCACGAGCAACTTCTAAGAGAAAAATATTTTTTGCTCATCCGGGAATCGATCCAGGACCTTTGGGTCACACTGCATGCCTCGGTACGTACGACGCTATCTATATTATAGCCAATCTATCATCAAACTCCTTTGTATAACTTGTTGATAAAATGATGATGATGATAAATAATTTTTCGCAGATGTAAGATAAAGTACCCACTTTGAAACAGTAATAATGAGCGACATCAGGTGTTTTTAATGCCGTTAATCATTCATATAATAGATAATAACACAAATCTTATCGAAAAGTCTGACAAGTTTTCTATATAATGTAATTTGTTAGTAAGAAACTTTACTTACGAGTCAGTTTATTTACTGTAACCATGTCAGCTACAGTAAATGTGAGTATTAAACTTCTCTCATTTTATTAATAAGTGATTTCATATTTGGCCGCCTAGGTAGGTGTCTACTTATTAGGTACAAGTATGTGCACGCGATTTGTAAATCTCGGGTACGATTCTCGGGTCGGGTAAAGTGTTATTGGGTTTACTCTAGAACACACGGCACATACTAGAACCGCGAGTTCACGAGGCAGTCACATAGCGAAACAGGACTGTGTGTGATAAATTTAAAACTATAAAGTGTGCAGTGACTATACAATTCGATTCATTAATAGTAACTAAGGAAAGGAAAAGTTTTTTTTTTAAATACTAACAATTTAAATAAATGAAAAACTTATGACTTAAGTAAAATACTTTGTCTTGGCTGAGACAAATCAATTAAAAGGTATTTATAGTTAATTTTAAATAAAGACTGCAGTCATATTACCAGCGCTTGGTAGTAAGTTCAGTGTGGCCGAAATATAGTGTGGCATAAAACCAATACAGTATTTCTCTAGTCGACAAAAATACGCCCATTTTATGCCCGATAGACAAAAGCTGATCCGACGCGCTCACGTGAATTACTTGATGTTTGCCGTTGATTGTGCAATATGGCGCAAATTTGAACCAACTTTCACTAATAATTCTTTAATTTGTTTTACTAAGTATTAGCTATTGATAGCGCCCTGGCGCTGTTTGATCCCCGAAACGAGATAAATGTTTGTGTGATCCGAAAAAAATAGGTGTAGTAAAAAGAAATCTATAGCATGAAATTGAAGGCTTTAATTACCATAGTTAGAATAATCCGATTTAGGTCAAATATGCGCCGCTTTGTTCGATGACTTGTTGCCATTTTGAAGGTAATATCATTATGCCTCTCTCATAGAAGCCGTCATCCCTATTGACAAAAAATTGAGACAGTCAATTTTCAAAAGCCTCTCTTGAAGCGAATTATTCACCAGAAAAACTGTTCGCCATGGACAGGAACAGATGGTAATCACTTGGTGCCAGGTGCCAACCTTATAGTTCAGACCTGGCACCAAGTGATTTATGCATAAGAACCCCCCAACAAAGCTCTCGGAGCTTCTGGCGAGTCACTATCGATGTATGTGGACAACGCCAGATCACACACATCGATAGAGCTTGGTTGGGAGGTTCTTATGCATCCACCTTATAGTCCGGACCTGGAACCAAGTGATTACCATCTGTTCCTGTCCATGACGAACAATTTTGCTGGTGAAAATTCGCTTCAAGAGAGGCTTTTGAAAATCGACTGTCTCAATTTTTTTCCAATAGGGACGAGAGCTTCTATGAAAGAGAGGCATAATGATATTACCTTCAAAATGGTAATAAGTTATCGAACAAAACGGCGTATATTTGACCTAAATCGGATCATTTTAACTACGGTAATTAAAGCCTTCAATTTAATGCAAAAATGATGGATTTCTTTTTACTACACCTATTATTTGTGGATCACACAAACATTTATCTCGTTTCGGGGATCAAACAGCGCCAGGGCGCTATCAATAGCTCGTACTTAGTAAAACAAATAAAAGAATTATTAGTAAAAGTTAATTGAAATTAACGCCATATTGCACAATCAACGGCAAACATCAAGTGATTCACGCAAGCGCGTCGGATCAGGTTTTGTGTATCGGGCATAAAATGGGCATGTTTTTTGAGTATTGTGACAAAAACCTATCGTAATTTTTATACCTAAACATATTGTACGAGTATATTAGTGCAATGTAATTATGGCAACCACAAAAAATTATAACACCCACAAATTATGATATAAAGACGCTCTGCTGGCTTTTAAAAGTGGTTCTAGTGAAGAGAAGCGAAAGTATTGTGCTTAGGATTTTTACCTCCAACTAATGGTCACGATATAACTGCTAAACTGCTTGTTTACGTAATTTTTTGTGATATATACAGCTTTATTTTCAACCTAGATAGAGATGAATTGGACAATTACTGTAGCGGTATAGTGTAATTTCGTGACATAATCTTACCTGTGAGCTTTTCATAAGGATTTCTGAGTTATGTTAGGTCCACCAACGCACTCTAGGTTGGATGAATTATATTTAAGACGAAATGTTTCAAAACGTACAGTAATAGGGGAATTTTAAACACGATTTCGATAATAAAATAAGAATAACTGGAAACAACTCCACCTCATAATAATAATTATCATACCTACTAAATAAAATATCAATGATAACGAAGATAAGTTTGTTTTGCAAATCTCTGATACTAAGTATGATTAAATGATTCCAAAAGTTGTTATGATTCATTAATTATATCATGTTTTTAGCAGAATAATTTACTCATTTAAATTTTTCATAAGAATTTGTACGCGTTGCATAGAATTATTCACGACACTAATACATTTGAGTCATTAATAATGCTCATCGATATTTTAAAGGAATTACAATATACTTACTTAAACGGCGAAATTATTTGCCTTTTTTTCTCTGTTTTCAGATGAAATCTTTTATCATTATATCGCTGGCTGTAATAGGCGCGCAGTCCTTCGCAGTCGAATTTTCAAATGAAACCGTAACCTGGCCTACTTCGGTTAACCAAACGGTTACTCAGCCTCCTTCGGTCAACCAGACCGTAACCTGGGCACCTGAGTCCAACCAAACCGTAACCTGGCCTCCATCGATAAACATAACCCTGACTCAGCCTCCCTTGATCAATCACACCGTAACTTGGCCTCCTCCGGTCAACCAGACCGTAACCTGGCCTCCTTCGGTCAATCAGACCGTAACCTGGCCTCCTTCGGTAAACCAAACGGTTACTCCACCTCCCTCAATCAACCAGACTGTAACCTGGCCTCCTTCAGTCAACCAGACCGTAACCTGGCCTCCTTCGGTCAATCAAACGGTTACTCCACCTCCCTCAATCAACCAGACTGTAACCTGGCCTCCTTCAGTCAACCAGACCGTAACCTGGCCTCCTTCGGTCAATCAAACGGTTACTCCGCCTCCCTCTATCAACCAGACCGTAACCTGGCCTCCTTCGGTCAATCAGACCGTAACCTGGCCTCCTTCGGTAAACCAAACGGTTACTCCACCTCCCTCAATCAACCAGACTGTAACCTGGCCTCCTTCAGTCAACCAGACCGTAACCTGGCCTCCTTCGGTTAACCAAACGGTTACTCCACCTCCCTCAGTCAACCAGACAGTAACCTGGCCTCCTTGGGTCAATCAAACGGTTACTCCGCCTCCCTTAGTCAACCAGACAGTAACCTGGCCTCCCTCGGTCAATCAGACTGTAACCTGGCCTCCTTCGGTCAATCAAACGATTACTCCGCCTCCCTCTATCAACCAGACCGTAACCTGGCCTCCCTCGGTCAATCAGACCGTAACCTGGCCTCCTTCGGTAAATCAAACGGTTACTCCACCTCCCTCAATCAACCAGACAGTAACCTGGCCTCCCTCGGTCAATCAGACCGTAACCTGGCCTCCTTCGGTCAATCAAACGATTACTCCACCTCCCTCTATCAACCAGACCGTAACCTGGCCTCCCTCGGTTAATCAGACCGTAACCTGGCCTCCTTCGGTAAATCAAACGGTTACTCCACCTCCCTCAATCAACCAGACAGTAACCTGGCCTCCCTCGGTCAATCAGACTGTAACCTGGCCTCCTTCGGTCAATCAAACGATTACTCCGCCTCCCTCTATCAACCAGACCGTAACCTGGCCTCCCTCGGTCAATCAGACCGTAACCTGGCCTCCTTCGGTAAATCAAACGGTTACTCCACCTCCCTCAGTCAACCAGACAGTAACCTGGCCTCCTTCAATCAACCAGACCGTAACCTGGCCTCCTTCGGTCAATCAAACGGTTACTCCACCTCCCACAGTCAACCAGACAGTAACCTGGCCTCCTTCAATCAACCAGACCGTAACCTGGCCTCCCTCGGTCAATCAGACCGTAACCTGGCCTCCTTCGGTCAATCAAACGGTTACTCCGCCTCCCTCTATCAACCAGACCGTAACCTGGCCTCCCTCGGTCAATCAGACCGTAACCTGGCCTCCTTCGGTAAACCAAACGGTTACTCCACCTCCCTCAATCAACCAGACTGTAACCTGGCCTCCTTCAGTCAACCAGACCGTAACCTGGCCTCCTTCGGTTAACCAAACGGTTACTCCACCTCCCTCAGTCAACCAGACAGTAACCTGGCCTCCTTGGGTCAATCAAACGGTTACTCCGCCTCCCTTAGTCAACCAGACAGTAACCTGGCCTCCCTCGGTCAATCAGACCGTAACCTGGCCTCCTTCGGTCAATCAAACGGTTACTCCGCCTCCCTCTATCAACCAGACCGTAACCTGGCCTCCTTCGGTCAACCAAACGGTTACTCCACCTCCCTCAGTCAACCAGACAGTAACCTGGCCTCCTTCGGTCAATCAAACGGTTACTCCACCTCCCTCAGTCAACCAGACAGTAACCTGGCCTCCTTCAATCAACCAGACCGTAACCTGGCCTCCTTCGGTCAATCAAACGGTCACTCCGCCTCCCTCGGTCAACCAGACTGTAACCTGGCCTCCTTCTGTCAACCAGACCGTAACCTGGCCTCCTTCGGTCAATCAAACGGTTACTCCGCCTCCCTCTATCAACCAGACCGTAACCTGGCCTCCTTCGGTCAACCAAACGGTTACTCCACCTCCCTCAGTCAACCAGACAGTAACCTGGCCTCCTTCAATCAACCAGACCGTAACCTGGCCTCCTTCGGTCAATCAAACGGTTACTCCACCTCCCTCAGTCAACCAGACAGTAACCTGGCCTCCTTCAATCAACCAGACCGTAACCTGGCCTCCTTCGGTCAATCAAACGGTTACTCCACCTCCCTCAGTCAACCAGACAGTAACCTGGCCTCCTTCAATCAACCAGACCGTAACCTGGCCTCCTTCGGTCAATCAAACGGTCACTCCGCCTCCCTCGGTCAACCAGACTGTAACCTGGCCTCCTTTAGTCAACCAGACCGTAACCTGGCCTCCTTCGGTTAACCAAACGGTTACTCAGCCTCCCTCGATCAACCAGACCGTAACCTGGCCTCCTTCTGTCAATCAAACGGTTACTCCACCTCCCTCAGTCAACCAGACAGTAACCTGGCCTCCTTCAATCAACCAGACCGTAACCTGGCCTCCTTCGGTCAATCAAACGGTTACTCCACCTCCCTCAGTCAACCAGACAGTAACCTGGCCTCCTTCAATCAACCAGACCGTAACCTGGCCTCCTTCGGTCAATCAAACGGTCACTCCGCCTCCCTCGGTCAACCAGACTGTAACCTGGCCTCCTTTAGTCAACCAGACCGTAACCTGGCCTCCTTCGGTTAACCAAACGGTTACTCAGCCTCCCTCGATCAACCAGACCGTAACCTGGCCTCCTTCTGTCAACCAGACCGTAACCTGGCCTCCTTCGGTTAACCAAACGGTTACTCCACCTCCCTCAGTCAACCAGACAGTAACCTGGCCTCCTTCAATCAACCAGACCGTAACCTGGCCTCCTTCGGTTAACCAAACGGTTACTCCACCTCCCTCGATCAACCAGACCGTAACCTGGCCTCCTTCGGTTAACCAAACGGTTACTCCACCTCCCTCGATCAACCAGACCGTAACCTGGCCTCCTTCAATCAACCAGACCGTAACCTGGCCTCCTTCGGTTAACCAAACGGTTACTCCACCTCCCTCGATCAACCAGACCGTAACCTGGCCTCCTTCGGTTAACCAAACGGTTACTCCACCTCCCTCGATCAACCAGACCGTAACCTGGCCTCCTTCGGTTAACCAAACGGTTACTCCACCTCCCTCGATCAACCAGACCGTAACCTGGCCTCCTTCGGTCAATCAAACGGTTACTCCGCCTCCCTCTATCAACCAGACCGTAACCTGGCCTCCTTCAGTCAATCAAACGGTTACTCCACCTCCCTCAGTCAACCAGACAGTAACCTGGCCTCCTTCAATCAACCAGACCGTAACCTGGCCTCCTTCGGTCAATCAAACGGTCACTCCGCCTCCCTCGGTCAACCAGACTGTAACCTGGCCTCCTTTAGTCAACCAGACCGTAACCTGGCCTCCTTCGGTTAACCAAACGGTTACTCAGCCTCCCTCGATCAACCAGACCGTAACCTGGCCTCCTTCTGTCAACCAGACCGTAACCTGGCCTCCTTCGGTTAACCAAACGGTTACTCCACCTCCCTCAGTCAACCAGACAGTAACCTGGCCTCCTTCAATCAACCAGACCGTAACCTGGCCTCCTTCGGTTAACCAAACGGTTACTCCACCTCCCTCGATCAACCAGACCGTAACCTGGCCTCCTTCGGTTAACCAAACGGTTACTCCACCTCCCTCGATCAACCAGACCGTAACCTGGCCTCCTTCTGTCAACCAAACGGCTACTTCGCCTCCCTCAGTCAACCAGACCGTAACCTGGCCTCCTTCGGTTAACCAAACGGTTACTTCACCTCCTTCAATCAACCAGACCATAACCTGGCCTCCTTCAGTGAACCAAACGGTTACTCCGCCTCCCTCGATCAACCAGACCGTAACCTGGCCTCCTTTAGTCAACCAGACCGTAACCTGGCCTCCTTCGGTCAACCAAACGGTTACTCAGCCTCCCTCGCTCAACCACACCGTAACCTGGCCTCCTTCGGTAAACCAAACGGTTACTCAGCCTCCAGCAAACAACCAAACTGGAATCGTGTATCCCCCGGGATTCAACTACACCGTTGGATTCATCGGCGCTGAAGACACACTTTTGCACAGGTACGAACAAAATTAGATTGTAAAGATAATCATAGGCGTAGTTGCCGCCTACAAATAAAACCCGCGATCTTGATTGGCCGATCATTTTATCAGTTTAACAGACATCGGACCATGAAGAGAGGGCGTGCTTTAGTTTGAAAGCAACGTTAATATGCTTCAGAGATTGGCACAACGGCGTTGACACAACGTTGGCACAACATTTTTTATCTTCGAATTGTATGACGTCAATAAATTAATGTAAAATATATTGATAGAAGAGTATTAAGTACATGCGACAGTTTACAGATATGTATTAAAATAAATTTGGCCTTATAAGGTTTTTAACAGTCTTCCACGAATTATGCGTGTTTATTATTCATATAAGGAAATTGCTTTAAAATAATAATTGTATGAACCGAGTAACATTAGTAACTGTTCGTACGACCTACAAATATTTGCTAAGCGAGACCAAGAACTTCTGGATTTTAAATAAAATGAAAGCTAAATTAAGTTTGAACTATAATACTTAAAAATAAAATATCGTTAAACAATTAATTGATGTTCCAAAAATAATGTAGTGATTCTCCACAAGAATCAAAATATTTCTTGAAATTCTCAGTAGCACCAAGGTTTCGGATATGTGTCCAAATGTGGCAATAGGCTTTTTTACGAGGGACTTAAGACACAGTTGGCAAAAAGAGGGTAAAGAACTCCATTGCCTAGTCATTAATGTCAGTATAATTATTGTAATATAATTATATTATTATATTTAATTATTGTAATCTATACTAATATACAGGGTGTATTTGAAGCGTGATCGGTAACGAAGACAGGTGATTGCTATGGTGACTATGAACACGTTGAGGACAAAAATATCGTGAAAAAAATATATAAAAATCGTAATTTTTTTTCTAAATTTTATCACATCATCATATTCAGATACACCAATACGTGATTTTTTCATAATAATAAAGCATCTATTCCCTCTTTTTAATTAACTCAGTGAAATGCAATTACAATTACTCTTAACGCAAGGGGTCATCGCACTGGCCGCGACTCGCGAACACGAAGCAACTACGCAAGTACCTACTGAGCGACTGCTCACCCCCTCCTCCGTCCGGCGCGTTGAAGCGAGCCGCGAGCCGCGAGACGCGGGCTGCGACGAAAACTCGCGCCGCACACGGTGTGATAAAAAATATCAAAATGCGGATTGTTTTAAGGCGCGTTATGACATTTCATGATACAATGCCAAACGTTGTAAACAAAATAAATTACATAAACGTTTTAAACATAATAATTTTATGGCTTAACTAAATTCCTCGCGGTTGTGTGACTGACGCGAGGAGTCACTTTTTTATGTTCACCTCCTAATGCGAGCCGTAATTTGAATTGAGCACTTGTACTAGGTACCCAAATTCACACAATTGTTTGTATGAAAATACCTACGTTTATGTTTCCTAATCCTTATTAATGTAGTATTAAAATGTTTCATCTAAACGCCCTATTGTCAAAAAGATCAAATAACTTTATGGTTTTATAGTAATTGAAAAAACTGATTGGATCCCACTAGTACTACTTTCAACGACAACGTAAAGATTAGCTTTGTTATCTTATCCCATTCATGTTAATCAAAGTTATAGTTGTAAACAACTTACCTAAGATCTTCGGAGTCTCAGGAGATGTGGCACGAAATGATTCCCATTCAATTGAAGGCAAAGACGAGCCCGACGTTCTGTCTCTTCGTGAAGACGGGACATCAATGTTGGATCTTCGATGCAATCGGCTCGTAGTTTATCGAAGACTTCCATAGTGGAAGTATACCACGCATTTCATCCGCACTGGTACACTCGCGAATGAACACTTTTTCATTAACATATCCCCACAAAAAGAAGTCTAAAGGCGTAAGATCCGGTGAACGAGGTGGCCACGCGTGAGGTCCCAGCCTACCGATCCAGCGATCTTCAAATATTCTTGTCAGACTTTCGCGCACGGATAGGACTACATGCGGCGGTGCGCCATCATGTTGAAACCATGATCTTCGGTACTGAGCTAACGGCAACTCGTCCAACATATCGTGTAGTTCATTATTAATAAAATTTGTATAACCTTGCCCATTGAGCCGCTGTGGCAGATATATTGGTCCTAGAATTTTATCGTTAATAATACCAGCCCACACGTTGACCGACCATCGAACTTGGTGACCCGTTGCTTGAAAAGCGTGAGGATTTTGCTGCGACCACATATTTTCTGTTCCACACCCCGTTTCTGGTCAATGTTGATTCATCCGTCCATATTACATGTTGTAAGAATCCTGGAATTTGTTGCTGTTGGTCTAACAACCACTGGCAATATTCTCGACGAACGGTTACAATCGCCGGGAAATAATGCCTGCACTTTATGAATTTCACTTTACGCATTTTATTGCGACGCAATACCTTGTGAACATGTCCATGTGACAGTCTACGTCCATCTCGTCGCCGAACTAATTTAACAACACCTCGAGTGCTCAGGCGCGGATTCCGCTGCACAAGGCTCAAAATCTCATCTTCCATCGCTGACCCACAAGAATCTCCTCCACCAACAGCTGAGGGCACAATAGGTCGGTTTTCCAAGACCCTCTGAAAAGCTGCCGTTATAACACGAGGATCAGCTGGATGTTGGACAGTAGGATATTTGGTTTGGTAAATTAAATTCGTAATACAAGCGCAGCATTTCTCCGAGCTTCGCCTAAACACATAAGCATGTGGCCGTATTCACGAGCACTGTAAATGTACCGGCGAGACATATTTAGTGTTAAAACAATTGAAACAATCCAACTTAAAATAAAAAACTAAAAACTATTCACGATTAGGCAAAAAAACGAGAGATTACTAAGTTTCGCGCGCGAAAAAGTTACATGAACTGCCGGTGCCGGCCATTACAGTGTTGTTATCGCAAAAATCTGAACTGCCGTATGTCGTAGTCTGAATTGCCGTATTTTAGGAGAAAAATGAGAAAATTGCCGTATATATATATATATAATTTTTTTTAATGTCTATTCATCATTTTTTTCTTCGCCATAAAGATTTCTTATTGTTTCTAACACTTCATATTCATGTTTTTCAAGTGTATACTTGTCCTTGCTTCTCATTTTGTCACACATGTCACGCGAAACATTAAACTTTGTACAGTTCCCTTGATTTTGAATCAGTTGTCGATAGTTTTGCTTAATGTGTTTACCCTTTTTAGTCTTTTTCGGCGTAGAAGGGCCTTCAGAGTCGCACTCACTCATTTTTACAATTAATTAATCACAAACACTGTTTCGAGAATGATTACAATCCCGTAACGCTTGAAAAATTTAAACTACGAATAAGTACGTGCTAGATCATATTTGAAGCGTACTCGTAGATGAAACAATTAGACAATATTGTCTCATTTGCAACCATCAACTTTTAACCAAGACGAAAGAGATAGCATGATATTACTGGCTTTATAACTATGTTCGTAGTCGGGATTCGGGATTTCCCCGGCTATGTTCATATCAGTGGTACGTTTCGTTTTATTCATTATGCTGCGCTAGTGAAATAACGTTTCGTTTCACCTACCGTCAGTTGCCGTATATTGGGATACGGCAGTAAGAAGGCTGCCGTATGCCGTATTTTCTGAAAAAAAAACCTGGATTGCCGTATATTACGGCAATTGCCGTATCAATAACAACACTGGGCCATTACGATACGCCATCATACGTAAATCACCAATCACATAATATTTCCGGGTCTATTAATTTTTAATTTCTTATAATACTTAAAGTTTTGTCAGAACAATAATCAAATAAAAACTGTGTAAATATTATTATTTAATATTAAAACCACCGTTGTCACAAAAAAAAACAATATCAATAATAAGGTATTAGAATTGTTCATTGAAGTAGTGTTTTTCGATGTATTATTGGTCGAAACGCAGTTATCCCGAATATTTTCGACCAATCGTAGGCTGGTGAGAAAGAATATTATGTAATATTAAATCACTTCCTGTCGCATACAATTAATTCGGTTTGTGCCCTCAACTATATTCGTGAGCAATAATATTAAAAAATATTTTAGAACTATTGCAAAATCTTTAATTGTAGGTATAATAATCTTATTTATTTAAACACACATAAAAACATGGACGTCGTGTAAATGTACGTATATAATAATTAATGATATTGCGCCATCTATGCTACACAATTTGAAACTTACCGAGGAAGCAAAAAATCAATAGTTATGGTTGTGGCTATTAAAAAAGTGGCTAGTAAAAAGATTGAAATTAAGAATCATAGATAGCGATTAGGTCGCTTTCTACTGATGAATGAAATTAATATAGGGAAACGATTTAAGTAATGTTATGTTTTTTTTTTGTAAAATAATACTAATTTGTTATTATTCACAATCATTATTTACTATTATTAACAAGAGTTTGTTTGTTTGTTTGGTTGAACGTGCTAATCTCAGGAGCTACTGGTCCGATTTGATTAATTCTTTCAGCGTTAGAAAGCCCATTTATCGAGGAAGGCTATGGGCTATATAACATGACGCTACGACCAATAGGAGCGGAGCACCAATAAATAATGTTTCAGAATCGGGGGTATTTTTTCCTTTTGAGAACTTCCGCGGCGTGCGCTGCGGAAACGGTTAAAGTTTCGCTAAAATAATGTATGACAGAATTGTTCCCCTTTATAAGTTCTAAAAAAAGGCCGCGACAGCATTTGTCTATCTTTTAAGGTTGGCTCACTATAACCTTTTTTATGCTAACCAAATTTGTTCTAAAATAAAGCATTATTTGTGAAGGTGTTTTCATAAAGATGATATTAATCCTTATCCAAATAAATACGTTATTCATCACAAGTATTTAATTTAAAAGAAATTAGCCCTTTACATCATTTGATTTCAATGAGTATCTTAGAAGATATCGCAGTTTTAAAATAACACCACAGCGAAAAAAATATTATGATGTACAAGGCGCCGGCCGGCCGGTGCGCGGCGGCACACGTTTCACGTCTATTTAACCGATTTGAATGTTTTTTTTGGTATGCACATAAATGGGACTCTGTGGAGTAAAATAGACTACTATTTTCTTACTAACCAACCCTGAAGTCTACGCGGACGGAGTCGCGAGCAAAAGCTAGTATAACTATATTACAATAATTGTTGTGATCAGTGACTCCTTTGTAAAAAATACTATTATAAAAGTAACACTTTTTATTCTGGCTTCGCGCTGAGATAAAAGTGTTTGTGTGATCCACAAATATTTGTTTCGAATTTATGTGTTTTTGAGACCGAAAAGTCTTTCATAGTTTGTGATACCCACGACAAGACAGGGTCAGAATGTATGTGACTGTTGGGTGTATTAATTTATTATTAAGTATTTATTTGTGGTCTCGCGGCACAAGTATGTGCCGTGCGATCTAGAGGTCCTGGGTTCGATTCCCGGGTCGGGCAAAGTGTTATTGGGTTTTTCAATTAGGAAATTTTCAGTACTGCTACTGAGTCTGGAATTGTGCCCGAAAAACGGCAATAGGCTCGACCCCTATTACGTGGGAATGATACAAAACCTGGCGAAATGGGTGCAGAAATGCACCTCTGCCCACCCCTTCGGGCAATACAGGCGTGAGGTTATGTATGTATGTATTCATTTATATACACAAAACTGGTACTTACATTTTTATTTATATTTCGTGGAAGGCATTGATTTCAATGATTACACAGTAAAATATTTCAAGGCCGTGTGCCTGTAGGTAATAGGTATTGACATATCTGTATAATAATCGTTTAATTATAATAATTATTTTCTTTGATTAGAATTTGTAGCTAGATATGTGTTTTATAAATAATAGCTTTTGCCCGCGACTCCGTCCGCGTAGACCGCGGGTTGGGTTCAGAAAGAAAATAAGTTGTACCCTTTGATTGAAGAAATTCGTATATTTTAAACTGAAAAATTACTAATCTTATATAGCCTGCATCTCAAAATGCTTTCTTAGGGGATGCCTACGTCATAGTAACTTTATGCATGCAAAGTCTCAGCCCGATCGGTTTAAAATTGACAAAGTTTCATACAAACTTTCATCCCCTATTTTATCCCCTTGGGGGTAGAATTAATCAAAATCCTTTCTTAGCGGATGCCTACGTCATAACATCTGCCTGCATGCCAAATTTCAGCCCGATCCGTCCAGTGGTTTGGTAGATCACTATGTCAGTCAGTCAGTCACCTTTGAGTTATATATATTAAGATCATGGATATTTTCTAATATAACATATAGATTTTTAGTATAAACCTATCCAAAACATAACTATGCTATAAATAAGGTAAATGATGTTTGCAAAATTTGAATTGACTGAAAATACTAATTAAGCAATTGTACACTGTGCCTGAATTAAAAAGTTATATTGAGAAAATTAGGGACATACGGAAAGGTACAGAAATTCTCACGAGCAGTCTTAAAATGTGTACTAAAGACGGCAATAGGTCCGCCCCCTATTACTTTTAACACTTACACTGAACTGGCCTAATGTGAATATAGAAACTCATTAGTTGTATTCCATACATTATTTTAGTTATTGGGCTTTAAACCGCTTTAAATCCTTATAATAATCTCCATCCCAGGTTGCCTGTAAGAGATCGCCTCGTGCGATAAGGCCGCCCATTGTACTTCTCTAGTTCTCTGTACTCCTTAGTTTTAATGTTGTGTGTACAATAAAGTTTTAAATAAATAAATAAATAAGACCACCCAGTGACTACTATTATTATTTTATTAAGTTCTTAAGAATTTCTTGTAGTCCCTGTAGTGGTGGACTAAAGCCTAAACCCTCTCAGTTGTAGAGGAGACCCGTGCCCAGCAGTGGGACGTATATGGGCTGATGATGTTGATCATATCGTACACTTTTTTATAGTGGCACGAGTTCATGACAACATTGTTCCTGATAAGTGCGATGCTGTCCAAATACTGCCGAACAACAAATTTCAAGTGATTTCTAACTCTCGTCACTCACCCTCATGCTGGTATGCTGAGGTTATTTGGAACTCTGCATGACGGCCTTGAGGTTTAGGCACGCGGTCGAGAATCTCGATAGTCTCGGGATGAAACTGGCACACCTAAATTACTTAGCTATTTCTTAGGCGTGTAGTCCGCCAACCCGCACTAGAGGAGGCCCGTGCCCAGCAGTGGGGCGCATATTGATGGTGATGATGATGATGGTGATTGGGACTCTGAACTTGAAAAATAATTAGGAGACCGGGTACAAAAGTAACGGCGGGTCGAAAGTAACAAACGCCCTGTAGGTATATCTAATCACCAAAACATCGCGTCGCTGCCGTCAAGCGATACTCGGGTACACCCCCCTCCCCTGCAAACAGTTGCCGTGCGCGCCCCGCGCTGTTTGGTGGTGTGACAGGACGCTATGTGAATTTACTGCTCAAAAGTAAGTTTTTTGACATTTACTTATTTTATGTTTAAGTATAGTTAAAAGTATGATATCAACATGAATATTTGCATATAGTTTCTTGATAAAATTGATCGTCGAGTGTTTTAATCCGTTTTTGTCTATCACGTTTCGTTTAATGGTTATATTTCATATTTTAACGAAAATGAGGTAGGGTACAAAAGTAACATAGCTATATGGGTACACAAGTAACATGTTACTTTTGTCCCCGTATGGATTTTTTAACGCAAATTATTTATGAGTGTCTTTATTTCAACAGAATGCCGCGACTTTGCCCCGTCCTATGTAACTGACCGTCCTTTGCAAACCATTAATGAAATTCCGCAAAATGGTCTGTTGATCAGTTTTGACGCAACACCTCCCAGACAAATAGATCAAGATACTACAGTTTCTAATCTTCCAACATCCCGCTGGATCGCTATCAGCGTATGGATAATTAATGAATCACCGCCAATAATCACTCAACTTTCACCTTTCCCCGCTGACGCTAATTCTCTGCTAACTAGCGTAATTTCTGGTCAAAGATCTGAGTCACCGGTTCCTGGACCCTACGGATTACAGCGACCCATCTTATCTCAGTCATTTAATCCTATATCGCCTAAAGATATCAGACCTTTACCACAAGCAGGGCTAAGGTCATTATTAAATAAAGGACGTAAGAAACGTAAGTCGGCAATTTTGACGAACACACCTGAAAAGAATGCAATCGAAGAAGAATACCAACTAAGAAATAAAGCCAAGAAGAAAGTTTTACCACCTGATAATGAAGAGGGCAAGAAAAAAACGAAAGGATAGGGAAAAGGAAAAAAAAGAAGACAGATAAAGGGAAGGAAAATAAGTCAGACGACGAGGATTGCTTCTCTCGTTTGCTTAGAAAGTTTTGGCAATAGTCGACCAAATGAGCAGTGGATACAATGCATTGAATGCAAAATGTGGTCACATGCTAAATGCGTCAATGACGAGAGAAATTATGTGTGCCGTAATTGTGTCTGAATAAGAGACTGAAATTGCATAGTCCTATTATCTCCGATTATAATTAAAAGATCTCGTTAGATACTTAAAATAAGAATAATTAGAAAGAGACTTTAATAATGTTGATTTGTTTTTTTAAATATGTAAGTGTTGTGCATTTGTAATGCAAATGTTAACTTTTTGCTTAATACAGTTCCTAATAAATATTTTTTGATTTAATATGTTTTTTATTAAATAAAATAGAAACCCACTTTGTCCTGTTACTTTCGACCCACGCTGTGTTACTTCCGACCTGCCAACGTGGTCGAAAGTAACAAGAGACAATTTTTTTTCAAGTCCCAAGTCAAGTTAAATTAAGATGATAATGTAAAGAACATGAACCAAATTTACATATATTTATATCCGTTACGTCATACTAATAACACCTAGCTAGAAACAATGGTCAATGTACAAAATGTTACTTTGGTACCCGGTCTCCCTTATAACAATTCCTTTATTTATTGTTGCAGGTCCATCGTTAACAACACGGGAGTTGCGTGTAGGATCCAGAACATAAACGTGTTCTTTAAGGGTGACCACAATGTCCGAATCACTGCCGTGATGGCTTTCGAAGTAGGAAAGCCACAGCGTGCAAGAGCTCGCATAATCTCTGGAGGGATCGGACGCAACCGCGTGACGCTCCGTATCAAGTCTGCTAGAAGCCGCGGCTATTACTTCGAGTGGTCCGTTTGGGGACACTACGTTTAAGCCAATCACATCATTATTGAATACATAGACTCTGATCGATATCGTCTGATCGCGTTAGAAATGTCACTGTCTTATTAATGGATTAAAAACTGACATTTAAAATGGTTTTTAATATTCTGTGATTAGTATGCTTTATAATATCAATTAGTACACAAAGGAAAAAAATTGGAGGTTTCAAGAATACTATTTTTATCGTGCGGTTGAAACTCATTGAATGAGTATGATTGTAATATTATTTTGTGTAAATTTAATGATGTTGTTTTTGATATAGAAAAAAATGCCAAATTGATAATGAATAAAGCATTAAATAATATTTTTATTCTCTTTTCAAATGAAGATAAACTAAGCTTTAAAAAAAGAACTACATAAAGCACTTAATATAATTTATTCATTTAATTTGAATAAATAATTATTTGTAAAGCTGAAAAGTTTGTTTGTCTGGTTGAACACGTTAACCTCTATCCCCATGAAAAAAAAGGGATTTACAATTTTTAACATTCGTACAGTCACTAAAGTTTTTTTTAATCACCTTAATTTAGTAAATCAATATAAATTTGGCTAGATTGAATCTCAGACGGTGTTTTTAATCACTGTTTTAATGACATCTATATAATTAACTGGATAATGTAATTATTGTCGATAAAAAATTTATCACTTTGTATAAAACTTATGAAGAAAAATAACCAAGCATTAAGGTAATGGCACTAGTAGTTGACCATGTACCTGTAGTTGACCACCAATGCACATAAACAGATAAAATAAGAATTCGCGGCATATTTTTAAACTAATTCCATATTGAGTAGTCAGTGCTGTCATGTGGTCTACGAAGCGCGCAAACTACGACTCCATTATTTTCAAATATTAAAAATAGCCTCCAGTTGTTTGTTGATTGACGCACCGTAAATCTATTATTCGTTTTTTTGTCATAATTTTCTTAAGGATTGAAAAAGTTTGAAGTTAAATATTAACAACTTTGTCACCTTGTTGATGATAAGTGTTTTGCTTTTCTTATTCGTTAGGGATTAATTGAGGTAACAGGGTATTTAAAATACGAAAATTTGTTTACAAGATTGAGATGTGGGGGTGGTCCACTACTGATTCCGTTTTAGCACGATTTTCTAGTAATTGACCAGGATGGTCAACTTCTGATGAATTTCTGTATCATGTAAATGTACTGTACGGAATAATATATGAAGGGCATCATCAATTAGAATTAACTATTTTATTTACTTTTACAATAACTTAATTTTATTTAGTAGTTGACCACCTTTATTGTAAGGTACGATCAGTTACTAAAACCAAATTTTCACCTTGTAGATGTCTGGGAAAAGGGGTACATTCCTAAATTATACTGAAACTGCAATGCTCTCAGCAGTAAATGTCGTTCGTCTTCATAAAACACCCATAAGAACGGCTGAAAAAAAAATCCTCTCACAATAATGATGGTGTTTTGGAAACCACAATGGAACCATCGGCAACTGCGGTACATATTACTGTTGGTGACGAACTAGTGCTAGTGACGATCCCAGGATCACCAGCAATTAGCATTGCTGATGACATATTTGAAACCACTCTAGATCAATTTGACATCATAGGTCCTAACGATATGCTTGAAAATATGCGTAAACTTTCAACTACTGTTGTCTGATTAAGAATCTGACAAAAGCCTCGGCAAAAAGTAAATGTTGAATTTGTCATATTTAAGTACGGCATTGAGGTTTAGGCACGCGGTCGAGAATCTCGACGGTCGCAGGTTCAAACCCCAGGCACACATGACTGACTTTTCGAAGTTGCATATGTGTGTATTGATAAAGAATTATCACGCACTTTAACGGTGAAGGAAAACATCGCGATGAAACCTGCACACCTAAAAGTTCTTAGGAATTTCTTAGGTGTGTAGTCCGCCAACCCGCACTAAGCCAGCGTGATGGACTAAGGCCTAAACCCTCTCAATTGTAGAGTAGGCCCGTGCCCAACAGTGGGACGTATATGGGCTGATGATGATGATGATGATGAAGTACGATAATAACTTTTATCCCGGAAAAGTACTTAAAGCTATAAAAAAAAACAGCTACAATATCATCGATGAAAGCAAATGGTCGATTGTGGAAATGGCCAGAACATTTATTAACGAGCGGGGGATGTTATTGTTATTATATTTCAAATAAAACGCAAAGTTGTCTTAATTTGCCTTCTTATTTAACAAATAATTAAAAAATCTGTATGGTCAACTACTGATGCAAAACATGGTCAACTACTAGTTTTTAGGTGGTCAACTACTAAATCTCTTATATTAAGTTTTATTTTCATTTTTTTACTTGAATGCAACCATTGTACAAGAAAAAATACTAGCTCGTTTCGTTAAAAGACTTGCACAGAGTTAACAAAACAAAACACTCATTGAATTCGAATGATGATTAAAGTTAGGCATTAAAAAAGAAATTTCTGTGTCCTTAAGTGGTCAATTACTAGTGCTATTACCTTAGCTACTATTTTCTTTTTGAGAAATGTGAGGTGATTATCACCTACATTTACATGTTTCGGATTTCTCCTTTCTATTTTTTCTTGTATCTTCAGTTAGCACTGATGAATCGTATGAGATAAATTTTCTTGCATACTTTAATTCTATTTAGACCATTGCATGCTGTATTGTATGTGTGACTGTGTGTATGTATACATATTTATATGTAGAAATAAAGAAATACACCCAAGAGTCACATACATAGTTCTGACCCCACCATAAGGTACAAGTCCTGTGTCGTGGGTATCAGAAACTACGAGACTTTTCGGTCTCACAAACACCCAGACCCGAAACAGATATTTGTGGATCACACAAACATTTGTCCGGTGCGGGGATCGAACCCGCGGCCTCTCGTTTAGCAAGCTGGTGTCTAGCCAACTGCGCCACGGGGCTGTCAAATGATCACTTAGTGTTCCTATACGTTATTACAATTATATACATATTTACCTTCTTTATTAGCGATTACGATTATAGAATGTGACATATAGCCTCAGGTCACGTGTCCATCGCGAGTGTGTGTGTGGGGCAACACGGATTGACAGAGTGAGGAATGAATACGTTAGAGGAAGTTTGAAAGTGGCTCCTGTGATAGATAAGCTGAAAGGAAACCGTCTGTCGTGGTATGGTCATATTATGAGAAGGGACGAAACGTATGTTGGTTAAAACGTAATGAGTATGAAAGTCGAAGGATAAATAAATAAATAAATAAATACACCCAACAGTCACATACATAGTTCTGATCCCACACTAAGATACAAGTCTTGTGTCGTGGGTACCAGAAACTACGAGAGACTTTTTGGTCTCACATACACCCAGACCCGAAACAAATATTTGTGGATCACACAAACATTTGTCTCGGTGCGGGGATCGAACCCGCGGCCTCTCGTTTCGCAAGCTGGTGTCTAGCCAACTGCGCCACGGGGCTGTCATAGGATGGACAAACAGAGGACGGCCAAAGAAAAGGTGGATGGAGTGCGTGAGAGAAGATATGAAAGAAAAAGGGGTGACTGAAGACATGACGGCTGATAGGAATGTTGGAAGGATAAAACATACTGCGCCGACCCCAAATAAAATTGAGAACAGGGCAAGAGAATGATGATGACGTGTCCATCGCGAAAACAATAATTACAGTCCAAAGATTTTTTGACCATTGCGCAACTGTAAGAAAATATAATCAAAACTTCTGCAATAGGTACAAATTTTGACTGTATAGATATAGATTATTTATTAAAAATCGTCGATAAAAATCCTTAACTTTTAATAGATGTGCGATATGCATGAATATGCGAGAGGCATCCGGCACGTTGACAAGTGTAATTAAAACAATTGATAAATCAAATCTAATCTACATCTAATCATCATCTAATGAGCACTCATATTTCCTGTGTATCTTGAAGATTAGATATACGGGATCGCGGCTTTGAATCCCTGGAATAAATTCATCAGCCCAAATTCGTCCCACTGCTGGGCACAGGCCTCCTCTACAACTGAGAGGTTTAGGCTTTAGTCCAGCACGCTGCCCTAATGCGGGTTGACGGACTACACACCTAAGATATTCCTACAAACTTTTAGATGTGCAGGTTTTATCACGATGTTGCAGGTCCCTGTGGAAGGCATTGGGAGAGGCCTATGTCCAGCAGTGGACTTCGATTGGCTGATGGATTGGATATCCTTCACCGTTAAATCAAGTGATAATTCATTGTGAATACATACATGACTTCGAAAAGTCAGAGGTGTGTGCCTGGGGTTTGAACCTGCGACCGCCGAAATTCTCGACCGCGCCCCTAAACCTCGAGGCCATCACTGCTTAGAGGGTTTAGGCCTTAGTCCACCACGCTGGCCTAGTGCGGGTTGGCGGACTACACACCTAAGAAGTTCCTAAGAACTTTTAGGTGTGCAGGTTTTATCACGATGTTTTCCTTCACCGTTAAAGCAAGTGATAATTAATTGTGAATACAAACATATCTTCGAAAAGTTAGAGGTGTAAGCCTGGGGTTTGAACCTGCGACCGCCGAAATTCTCTACCGCGCGCCTAAACCTATCTAACCTCTATCTATCCCCGAAGAAATACAGGCTTGAGTGTATGAATTTTCCGCCTTAATTTCGTATTGGCCTGGAAATACTTTTACTAGAAATCGATGATAATAAATTGTCATACTTTTGTATAGCCTTGTTAAATTTAAATTTGAAATTGAAATTTATTTTAGTCTTCGGACTGTGCGAGGATTGTTTCATTCAATTGTTAATTGGATTAAAAAGTTACGTTAATTGAATTCATTCAGAGCTACGTCTTTTGTTTTCCTTATCTGTGCAAAAACTTTTTAATAGTCGCCGAAAGAATGACCGGCGAGAGTGAATGAGATCGTATAACTGTCCAAAGCAGAATTTAGTTCGGTCTAAACGTGCCTTTTTCTAGATTCTTCCACAAACACGGGTACATTAACGTAATGAAGCTAAATCGCAGGCAGTCGTTTGTTTTATCATTTTGTATGTGAATGTGAATAGAAAAATAGATTGCTGCTACGTTAGACCGAGTAATTATGTTAAAAGTATTTCTTATTTATGAAAGTCCTGATGGCATCGAGGCTTAGGCGCGTGGTCGCAGGTTCAAACCACAGGCACATCTCACACTTTGAAGTTATGGGGTAGTCACGATGAATTATCGAGTACTTTAACGGTGAAGAAAAGCGTCGTGAGAACACACAAAAACTACACAACATAAATAACAGTACGGAAATAAAAATATCCTTACAAATAATTTTATTCAGCGCAAACTTTTCAGGAACCATAACGTAGCATTCCAGTGGCGGTACTTCCATTGAAACCCAAAAGCCCAGCTTGCCTTACAAAATCTTTATTTATCATAAATAATTTGACGTATAAATGAGAATATCCTGTCCCCACAATAAGCAATTATAAACTAGACATTACACAATTACGTGTAACGCTTTTGGGCTTCAAGTATTTCTCTGTCAATTACGTTTCTCTGACGATCTTTTAATTAATACCATAACTTTTTACTAGTTAATGTGGTAACACGAATATAGTAATTTTTTTTTTTTTTTTTTTTTTTTTTTCCGCGGGGAAAATTCATTTACGGACCATCCCACCCCCGGAGGGGCGAGGGTGTGTCGGACTCACCGGCGCCTTCCGACCCAGCATAGATGTTACCGCCCGTGTTTGCGGGCGGCCGCTGGGCCGGGTCCCTACCAAAATAATTGCGCCGTAATACCGACTAAAAACCCCGCGACGGCCACCATCGGCGCATTCAGCGAGACGGCCCCGGAATACCCTGAAGCCAGAGCTATGGATTGACCCGGGAACAACACGAATATAGTCCTGGGTGTTTATGTATGTATGTAAAATAATCGAAACACAAATTGCAATTATACACAGCAAGAAAATATTGCTCAGACAATATTATAGGCGCTAGATAATACAGCGCAAGTAAAATATATTCTTGCTAAAAATCGACCTCAGTCATGGTATTGTGCATATTTGCAAGACAAAGAATGTTCAATTTAGTAGGAATAAAACAGGCTCCAAGTCGTGATGGCCTCGAGGTTAAGGCACGCGGTCGAGAATCTCAACGGTCGCGGGTTCATACCCCAGGCACACACTTCTGACTTTTCGAAGTTGTGTGTGTATTTACAATGAATTATCACGTACTTTAACGGCTAAGGACAACATCGTGAGGATTAAAACCTTAAAGTTCTTACTATAGGAATTTCTTAGTTGTGGAGTCCGCCAACCAGTACATGGCCAGCGTGGTGGACTAAGGCCTAAACCCTCTCAGTTGTAGAGGAGGCCCGCCCGCAGTGGCACGTATATGAACCGATGATGATGACGCGTGACAACATCGTGCCTAACGGAAAGTACAGTGTACTTCTAATGCAGTACCTATTGCCAAGAAATGATATGATTAGCCGAATATTGAGGTGCGAAGGTTTCCTCAAGATGTGTCTTACCGTTAAAGTGCGGGTAATTCAATTAAGTCAATAAAAGGGCTCGACCGCGCTTCGGCGTCAGCTCCGAGATTTGTAACTCCCAGTAAGTAGGTACGTTCAATATAGCCCTATCCCACCACACACCCGCCACTGTAACTACTGTGCTCCAGGATCAACAGCGGCACGCACAGTATTGACGCCGAGCAATGAAGCTCAACGAATCTAAGGGGACCTAAATTTGTCATAATCCCGCAACGAAGTTAATCAGAAAGACAATATAAAGGAGGAGTTGGAAAACAAAGAGTTGTCCACTTCCCTCCACAGCAAAGCGGGGGACGAAACATTGAACTATGAGGTTTCAGCCTCACATAAATAAGAAAGACAATTACAATTAGTGAAATTAGACGCAATCAACGCACCACGGGTTAATAACCATATGATATACTTAAATCTTAGCGGTCGAGAATCTCGAAGGTCGCGGGTTCAAACCCCATGCAGATGAAGATTCAGATTACCGATAGTCATATGCACTCTTTATAAATATTTTGGGTTGCAATAATGTGTTAGAGTTAATTTAATATATTGAAAGTCGTGATGGCCTCGAGGTTTGGGCACGCGGTCGAGAGTCTCGACGGTCGCGGGTTCAAACCCCAGGCACACACCTCTGCCTTTTCGAAGTTATGTGTGTATTCACAATGAATTATCACGCACTTTAACGGCTAAGGACAACATCGTGAGGAAACCGGAAAACCTAAAAAAGTCTTAGGAATTTCTTAGGTGTATAGTCCGCCAACCAGCACTAGGCCAGCGTGATGGACTAAGGCCTATACCCTCTCAATGGTAGAGGAGGCCCGTGCCCAGCAGTGGGACGTATATGGGCTGATGATGATGATGATACTTAAGTTCAATATGCAAACAATTATTCATACACCGAGAAAAATTAGAATCATTTGCTTGAACCGTTGATAAGTGCAGTGGAAAGTAAAACGACTAGATCTATTTATAAGCCGTCATTTATGTACCTACTCAGATGGAGTAGCTACCAAATATTTATTTACCTAGCATGGGTAATTTTAAGGTCATTAAAATTTACCCGATATGTTATCCAGTTGCGGTACTTCCATGAAAGCCCGAAAGCCCATTTTGCCTTACAAAATTCCAAATATTAATCTTTAAGCTTTAATAAAAGCCATTTGACATATAAATGAGAATATCCTGACCCCACAATAAACAATTGTAAACTAGACATTACACAATTAACGTGTTACGCTTTTGGGCTTCTATGGAAGTACCGCCACTGGTGTTATCATGATGTTTTCGTGTTATTTTACGATAGGGAATAATTTATAATTAGATAAACCAAGCAGTAGATACAATTGGAAAAAGGAGTACCTAATATTTAATCACTGTTTGATGGAGATTCGGATTACCGATAGTCATATGCAGAACTCTTTATTAATATTTTGGGTTGCAATAATATGTTAGAGTTAATTTAATATATTGAAAGTCGTGATGGCCTCGAGGTTTGGGCACGCGGTCGAGAATCTCGACGGTCGCGGGTTCAAACCCCAGGCACACACCTCTGACTTTTCGAAGTTATGCGTGTATTCACAAAGAATTATCACGTACTTTAACGGTGAAGGAAAAACATCGTGATGAAACCTGCACACCTAAAAAGTTCTTAGGAATTTCGTAGGTGTGTAGTCCGCCAACCCGCACTAGGCCAGCGGGGTGGACTAAGGCCTAAACCCTCTCAGTTGTAGAGGAGGCCCGTGCCCAGCAGTGGGACATATATGGGCTGATGATGATGATGATTAAAAGTAATTACGATTAGTTGAAGGGGAGGCCCGTGCCCAGCAGTGGGACGTATATGGGCTGATGATGAATGAATGAATTACGATTAAAATGAGTTTATATTGTACTTAAATTGACTCTCCGTGGTCCTCGCGTGTATAAGAGTCGATAGGAGGTATGAAAAGCGAACAAGAACTCTCAAAAGACGGACTATTCTAAAGGTCATCACGCCCTCCGCGCCTCTTTGGACGCTCGTGCTGGTTGGACGTCCACGGCACGGAACCAGACGCTTGGCCGCCTATCAAGGCAACACACTATAGTCATAATAAATTCGTATATATTTATAAAAAAAAAATACTTAAAAAAAATCGTTTTAAAATGGCAGGCAAAAGCAAACATTTTACGCCATTCCATTCCAGTTCAGTGTTAACGTATCAATCAGGATTTTACAATCGTATGAACAAAGACAAATTTCCTATTGACCTGTGTAATATTTTTTTTA
Organism: Hemaris fuciformis; assembly: GCA_907164795.1. Taxonomy (NCBI): domain Eukaryota; kingdom Metazoa; phylum Arthropoda; class Insecta; order Lepidoptera; family Sphingidae; genus Hemaris; species Hemaris fuciformis. The sequence goes on along the minus strand of OU015455.1, from coordinate 6,001,403 downwards.
GTCTAAATTCACGATATGGAAACGATATGTCCATTGTATTCAAAGGTAATGTTTCGAGTAATGAATACAATTATCATATGTTTAATAATATAATGGTTTCTGTTACGATGCATCACATCCAGTTCAATTACTGATACACTTTCGGCATGGTGAGTTTGTACTTACACTTTTATGTATTTTCAATGTTCATATGTATTAATAAAAAGTAATTTAAATAAGTAAAAATAATAAAACTTTATATTTAAAAATGCAAAAAATAAGTTAAAATTAATAAAAGAGAATAAAAATATTACACCCAACAGTCACATACATAGTTCTGACCCTACACTAGGATACAAGTCCTATGTTGTGGGTATCAGAAACTACGAGAGACTTTTCGGTCTCACAAACACCCAGACCCGAAACAAATAAGTACTTGTGGATCACACAAACATTTGTCTCGTGCGGGGATCGAACCCGCGGCCTCTCGTTTCGCAAGCTGGTGTCTAGCCAACTGCGCCACGGGGCTGTTTAATGAGGTTGTATAGGTATTTGTTGGAGTCGAATATTTGAAATATAGTCAGTTAAAAATAAACGTTTATAGTATCTGAGAATTTATATAAGCAAAACTATTTCAAAATATGCTTATAAAATCTTTGACATCGTTATTGGTCATATGAAAATTTTGACTGCCTCGTGGTCTCGCGGTACAAGTATGTGCCGTGGGATCTAGAGGTCCTGGGTTCAATTCCCGGGTCGGGCAAAGTGTTATTGGGTTTTTCCATTAGGAATTTCTCAGTAACAGCACGGAGTCTGGAAATGTGCCCGAAAAACGGCAATAGGCTCGCCCCCTATTACGTGGGACTGATACATACCTGGCGAAATGTGGGTGCAGAAATGCACCTCTGCCTACCCCTTCGGGGAATACAGGCGTGAGTTTATGTATGTATGTAAATTTTTTTTCTAATTTGAAATTGGTTTAGTTTTTTGCTTTCATCAAAAATATCAGCGTTTGTATGAGATACGATTCCTAATAGGCTAGGTATTTGTTTAAATAAATAAATCGGCCATCATGATTTCATTTTGTTAAAATAAATTTTATTACTTAAATCTGTTTTGATACCTTTACAAAATTGTTTCACATCTGTGATACCTTTACAAAATTGGTTCACATTTGTGGGCGGGCCTTTTAAATGTCTGAATGTAAATACAACACTTGATATGGATTTTATCTTTTTTATTTTGTTAAATGTGCCCGAAAAACGGCAATAGGCTCGCCACCTATTACGTGGGACTGATACATACTTGGCGAAATGTGGGTGCAGAAATGCACCTCTGCCTACCCCTTAAGGGAATACAGGCGTGAGTTTATGTATGTATGTATTTTGTTAAAAGACAATGTCTCTTCCAAAAAAATATTAAGGGTTATAGACTACAAGCCCATGGTAAAAATTAACCTGTGAAATGAACCACCGTGAATTACGCTTAGAAGGCTGTTACTATATCATAAAATAACTCTGAGCATTACAGACAGCGGTCTGAGGCGGTGGATTAAACATCCATTTTATAGAATGGCAGACTATCAAAATTGTACGGCATTTATTTTTTATCGAAGATTTTCTAAAGAGCTAAAAACCTATGTTATTGCCGTACAGAAAAAAGTCACGAAGTTACTCTTTTCGGAGGGAAGTAATTTACCCCATACACCTATGTGTCCCACAAAAAATGTACGGCATGCTAGAAAATATTATCTACTCATGAAGTACTCTGAAGATCATTTAATTTTATGTTGTTTCATTTCATCACCATTTACTTATATATAATCAGAAATAAGAGTTGCGTCCCTTGGCTTTCGACCCCTGCACTGGAAAATTTGTACGGCGTTAAAGGGTAAAGTATCTGTATATATGTATACAAAAAGAATTACACAAATGCCGTACAGTAATAAATGACCTATATTGCTCCTAAAATTACCGGCGAATTAAAAATTTGCACTAACTTCCGGTACCACCACTTTAGTACGGCACTAGGTTTTTCGACATTTATTTTTAATTATCTATAAGTTATAATAAAAGCCGTACATTAATAAGTAGTCGTAATTCCTCCCCTGTAGCAGAGAAATTCCATTTACTCTCGTACTCACTTGTACCGCTCAGAAATGACGGCATAGCGCTCAGAGTTATTTTATGATATAGTAACAGCCTTCTAAGCGTAATTCACGGTGGTTCATTTCACAGGTTAATTTTTACCATGGGCTTGTAGTCTGATCACATGTTTCGTAAGTTATCTTGCTATTCGCTTTATCACCTATTGATTTTAGTGCTTGGTAAGTTAAGTTCATTATTATATTTTTTTACCGCAAAAGCAACTTTTGTTAGACACGCTAAGATTTTTTATTATTTAGAAAACAACAGATACAAATTACCTCTTTCAATAATCATATCAGATAAAATTGGTAGTCATTATTTAAATATACTAATTGGAAATCGGCACAACAATCGCGGATTAAATTTGTGAATCACTTAGTCATTAGTGCATTCCGAGTATTTTCACGATAGAAATAACACTGGTTACATGACTTTTTGCCGTTAATCTAATTGTACTTTTTCGGTATCTTTTATGTATAAATATTAACGGAAAAATAATAAAAAAATCTATTACATCGAAATATCCAAATATGTACAATTACATGTATGTACGATATACTTGGCTTAATTTTGTGAGGGTATATAGAAAAAGAGTATTGCAACAGCTGATTTTACTTATAAGACAATATTGTTGTTGGTAGTACACTATATATCCTTAAAACTGAATATTTTCAACTCGTTATTGTTCGCTTATTGATGTTTAATTTTTTAATATTACTTTAACACGTACAATTACGTAATACGAGTATTGCTACGACGACGTGCAGTTTCCAGTGTTTATTCCAAAGTGTTGTTGTTTAAATTGTGAAGATTTTTTGTCAATTTGAATACGTTTCGGTTTTGAAGAAGTGTACTAAATAGTAAATACATATGTATATAGTTTGCATTGTGAATCGAAAGTGTTTCAATTCATCGGATCTCTTCTGTTTTGTTTGTGGGGAGTTTAATTCAAGTTCCAACCGAGAACATCCTACGCCGTTACTATATAACATTTACAATTTGTAATTTGGTTCCAAGATTTTTGAGAGTATTAATCAACCTAGAACACCATGTTTTTTTTTTTGTTTAAGAAGTGTATGTTATTTGAGAGGGTGGTTTAATGGTACCCACCGATTAATGCCCTTTTCTAAACCTGTAGTTTGGAGAGAACAAAAGATCATGAGAATGATTGTTATTTTTGTTTAACGAAACTGAAGGGATATTCTTATAAAACAAGAAGTAAACTTACATATCCTGATGTGGAATCTGTAACTAAACTGATTCCTTATACTGAAGATAGCCCACCACCTCAGCCTACAAATAAAATTCAAATAATCTTTTTTTTTCTTAGAAAGTGGGTGTTTAAATTTTTTTTATGGACGTATTTTAACTAATCTCATGGTAAGGTATGGAAAATACAAGTTTGAAACCGCGGCAATTTTTTTTTTTTTTGTTGACCAGTGTAATTAACACCATGATAAATATGCCGAGCTTACAATTCGAAGATCTAAATCGGATAATCGGATATAATTTTTTTATCAATTCAATATGAATCAAAAGTCATCTGCCTCGTGACTGCCTAGTGGTCTCGCGGCACAAGTATGTGCCGTGCGATCTAGAGGTCCTGGGTGCGATTCCCGGGTCGGGCAGTGTTATTGGGTTTTTCCATTAGGAAATTCTCAGTAACAGCACGCAGTCTGGAAATGTGCCCGAAAAACGGCAATAGGCTGGCCCCCTATTACGTGGGACTGATACATACTTGGCGAAATGTGGGTGCAGAAATGCACCTCTGCCTACCCCTTCGGGGAATAAAGGCGTGAGTTTATGTATGTATGTATGTATGCATTTCTACCCTCCACGTTACGTGAGCTCTATAATGGGCACAATTCCACTCTGTGATGCATTAGAATTTCCGAGTAAAACTCCTTTAACATTGCTAGACCGTTCGAACCTCTAGATAACTCGGCACTGGGAGAGCCTATTTATTAAGGAACATTTGAACCTAAGAATCACTTGAAATATTATAGTCTAAAAGAACAATATTTTTCTCCAACTTTCCATATTGATTGTTAAAAACAGTTATTGTTATCGAATTGATGAGTAATGCAACATAAATATAAGCTTCTAAGAAGTGTTATTAAGTGTTATCTCATGTATTAAATATAGATTATCATACAGATAATTGATTAAACAAATCTTATCGGACGCCACTGCAGATACACTATATAATGCCAATTTTTAACGATTTTATTTTAATTCGGTCAATTTACCGTGAACATATACTCTTATAAAGGTGAGTTTAATTTATATTTAATTATTTTTATAAAAATATAAAAATAATAATTAATAGTAGTAATGGCCTTGAGGTTTAGGCGCGCGGTCGAGAATCTCAGCGGTCGCGGGTTCAAACTCCAGGCACACGCCTCTGACTTTTCGAAGCTATGTGTATATTCACAATGAATTATCACTTGCTTTAACGGTGAAGGAAAACATCGTGATGAAACCTGCCCCCCAAAAAGTTTTTAGGAATTTCTTAAGTGTGTAGTCCGCCAACCCTAGTGCGGGTTCATCGTGGTGGACTAAGGCCTAAACCCTCTCAATGGTAGAGGGGGCCCGTGTCCAGCAGTAGGACGTATATGGGCCGATGATGATGATTGAATAATATAATTGTAATATTATATTATTATACACCATATTTTCAATTGGAAAAAAATATGGCTCTTGGAATTACATGTATCTTTATGTAGTCACTAGTATGTTATTATTAATTGAGTAAATAAAAGTTAATTATTATTAAAATTTTAAAAACTTCAAATAGTTTCTGAAAATAGAATAAACAGTTGTTATATTTGTAGTATTGGTATAGTGTATAAGTTATGCGTAAGACAATATTATATAATAGCTTTTGCTCGCGACTCCGTCCGCGTAGACTACAGGGTTGGGTTCAGAAACAAAATAAGTTGTAGCCTTTGATTGAAGAAATTCGTATATTTTAAACTGAAAAGTTACTCATCTTATATAGCCTGCATCTCAAAATCCTTTCTTAAGCGATGCCTACGTCATAGTAGCTTTATGCATGCAAAGTCTCAGCCCGATCGGTTTAAAATTGACAAAGTTTCATACAAACATTCATCCCCTATTTTATTCCCTTGGGGGTATAATTAATCAAAATCCTTTCTAACGTCATAACATCTACCTGCATGCCAAATTTCATCCCGATCCGTCCAGTGGTTTGGGCTGTGCGTTGATAGATCACTATATCAGTCAGTCAGTCAGTCACCTTTGAGTTATATATATTTAGATAGTGGTTAGTTTGTCAGTCCGCTATAAATGGTCGAGCTAAGAACACGTGTTTAATTCCGGCTTATAATACGAATACCACAATTTTAAACAATGTTAGTTATTAAGAATGGGATACTATTTAATTAATGCTTTTAATATACAGTGATAACACCGTATCTGATGATAAACATGATGCTTTCCAAATAGAATATCAAGTGGCTTGGCACTCCCATCTCTCATGCCGGCCTATTAAGATGAGTCTTGTTTGTTCAACTTAATCCTAAAAAATAGAGAAAACACAGTAGCGAGACATCTTGTTGCTAATATTAATAGCAAGATTTTGAGTAACAGGTTAATAAATAGTTTTTCTTTCATTTAGATGAAAACCCTGATCCTTTTGGTGCTTGCTGTGATCGGCATACAAGCTGCAGTTATCCAGACTTCAGCAAGAGCTGGTCTCAACGTTGGCTTTGTTGGAGTTGGAGACAGACTTTTGAACAGGTACTTTAATACATACATACGCACGTCCGAACCAAGCTAGTGGAGGTGCAACTGCGCTCCCTAAGACGGCCGTGGAATTTTCGTTTCGGAGGCGCTCCAGGCGGCTGCGGAATAATGATGGGCATTTTTTGCCCACGCATCGTGGTCACCCCACTTGGCGCGAAGATGGCCACCCAAGAGTTTTGGTCGGTATGCCGGCATAGGAATTTTCGTTAGAGACCCAGCCAGGCATACATCTGCGCGGACGTGACGTCGCCGCGCGCCGGACTGGAAGGCCGGTGACCCCGACGTACGTTTCTTGCCCCCCTACCCCAGGGTTGGCAGGAAATAGAGCCATAATCAGCTTACCGCTCAAAAAAAAATTGTGTATAATTCTGCAAGTTTCCCCAATTTTGTTTTATATTGCACGTAATAGGGGACAAGCCTATAAACAGAAATTCCTAAAAAAAAAATGAAAATTAAACTCGGGATCTGGAGACCACGTCACGTCTGTATCCCAAAAAAGTAAACAGACACTGCTATATTTTTCTCGGCACTAACTTGCTTCCACTTTCATCAATTTCAACTACTTATTCCAGAGCCTACGTAAGCCGCTTAGCAATCCCCAACACTGTCCAATACCAGGATGTGGTTTACCGAGGCAATTACTCCACAAGAATATCAGCCGTTCAAGCTTTCGAAGTAGGAGCCACGCAGTTTGCGTCTGCACGCATCATCGCCGGAGGAATCTATGCTAACAACGTGACTATTAGGTTTGAATCAGCTAGGGGGCGCGGTTTCTACTACGATTTTAGCATCTGGGGACGGTAGATTTAATATCAGAACTTGGCTATTGGATTTGAAGACTGCTACGGATGGATAATAATTATTTAAAAAAAAAAAATGGACGTCTATCTGAAATGTTTGATTATTAAATGTTATTACTAAATCGTGGTTTTTATTGTGATTAGTGTTTCGTAATCTTTTTCTTCCTTCTCAAATATTTAAATACCAATATCTGAATGAAAAAGTAAATTGTTTTATAAGTAAAACATCGGTAAACAATTAATCATTGTTAAATGAAGCTTTGCTTTTAAAATCACCTGTTTTTGTTCATCTGAATAAAATTTTATTAAGTATTTTTTTCTTACTAATTCCTGTCCCTTTCAGTCTTTATATAAAAAAGAACATATATACACAATCATTCCACTATCATTGAGGATGATTTGCCAATTATATTTTAAGTCCTACATGATAGACGGGCCTGAATAAACCATTACCTATCGTTATCTACGTCCCATAATTTGAAAACATCCATGTGATCCATATTTGATTATCCTTTTCCAGTCGATAGAATCACGCAGGGCTAGTCCTAATCGGATCGAAGCCATCGCTCGGCTCACTATACCATGAGACTAACGAGGCCAGTGGCGTAACTATAGGGTGGCAGGGCTGGCAAAATGCCACGGGCCCCCGACTTAGGGACCCCCGGCCCAAGAGGCCACAAGCTCAGAAATAACCTAACATATTTACCAAAAGTTTTGTACCGAAGTACTTCAAAATTATAATTAATTAATTAAATTAAATTACAAAGTGACGATTTTTACTGGGAGGGCCCCATCCAAAGATTTTGCCACGGGCCTCAGATGGTATAGTTACGCTACTGAACGAGGCATTACATCGATAAATAAATAACATAAGACTGGAGTGAATATTAATCGTTTTTGTCAGTCGGTATTTTGAACTGCACTAACCAGGCGCCAAAAAAACTCGTTCAGTAGGTATTTCATCACTACCAGCAGTCGTGACGGCGATGCTGGCGGGAGACTTAAAGCGGAACGCCGTAGTTGATTTCTGTGAAACCGTAATGGTTAAGAAAGAGACTGCGGAGCGTCACAAAGGGCTTCTCTGCCCAGAGAAGAAGACGCGGAAGTGGCGACCCTTACCGCAATTCATGAGCCGACCAGCAATTTATAATCTGCACATACATACATACATAAACTCACGCCTGTATTCCCCGAAGGGGTAGGCAGAGGTGCATTTCTGCACCCACATTTCGCCCGGTATGTATCAGTCCCACGTAATAGGGGGCGAGCCTATTGCCGCTTTTCGGGCACACTTCCAGACTCCGTGCTGTTACTGAGAATTTCCTAATGGACAAACTCAATAACACTTTGCCCGACCCGGGAATCGAACCCAGGACCCCTAGATCGCACGGCACATACTTGTACCGCGAGACCACCTTATAATCTGCCTGAAAACAAATCTGCTTAGGCCGATGTGTGTTTCATAAGCAAAGCACTGGAGGTAATTCGGCGCGTTTATTTTGAGTTCCCGAAGATCTTCCAAAGTGTAGAGGGAGACTACCATGGGGTTTTTAGCCGGTAAGATTCCGGCATACCCCGTTTGCCTTCTGGAAACGGGGATCCAATAGGATTTTCCCCATGAAAAAAAAGGAATTTTATCACAACAAATAGAATTATCAAGACTCTGAGTACCGTTCAGTTTGTATTTATTTGTTTGTATTTTATAGTTAATCATTGATAGTGTAATCTTATCACAAGCTATTCTGCTCTATATAATGTTCTGATCTGTGTGTTCTGATGAATCTTATCTAGGGCAGTGGTTATTTTGTTGTTAACACTCGGAGGAAAAGTAAGTCTTATATAAACTGTTAATACTCGGACTAAATAATATTAAAAACCTAAGTCTACAAATCACTGCTAATGTAACATTAAAATGAGATGATAGATAACCAGCCAATGAAACGAGAGAACCCACTAAAAAAATATAATAGTTTTATCCACAAATATTTGTTTTGGGTATGGTGTTCTCGTAGTTTGTGATACCCACAAAATAACACTTATATCTTGGTGTGGGATTAGTATTTGTAAGTTTTTGTTAGTGATGTGAATCTGTGACAAAAAAATCGAATACTACATTAGAGGAGCGAATTGGGCACTAGTAAAATGCACTTTTTCGTAAAGCAAGAAGGTCTATATTTACTTGCAAAAAATGTCTCTTTATGGACAAAAAATGTGATGTCGTATTAGCTTCGGAATTTTTTGTTACAGAATAATTAGATACATATGTCTAATTGTTTATTGTGCGAAATTGAGATATTCATGATGTGTATTAGCATTAGATTTTTAGATTAGTATTAGTAACAATGAAGCTCAGCGAATCTAAGGAAACCTAATTTGTCATAATCTCGCAACGAAGTTAATCAGAGAGACAATATAAAGGAAGAGCTTGAAAACAAAGAGTTGTCAACTTCCCTCTACAGCAAAGCGGGTGACAAAACATTGAACTCTGAGGTTTTACCCTCACAAAAAAGACAATAACAATTAGTGAAATTAGACGCAATTAACGCACCACGGGTTAATATAATAACTATATGAGATTGCAAACCCTATTGTCGATTATATTTCCAGGCTCCGTGATGCTACTGATTTTTTTTAAATTGAAAAACTCAATAACACTTCTTCTATTTCGGAAATAGATCGTAACTTATAGATCGCACGGCACACTCTTCTGCCTTGAGACCACGAGGCAGTTAAAATCATCATCATCATCACTAGCCCATATACGTCCCACTGCAGGGCACGGGCCTCCTCTACAACTGAGAAGGTTTAGGCCTTAGTCGACCACGCTGTCCTAGTGCGGGTTGGCGGACTACACACTTAAGAAATTCCTATGAACTTTTAGAATTTGACAATTAGAAAATCTAATATTTAAATCGTTGGGAGAAACGCAGACATGCGCAGCGCCTAGTATAATTGAATAGCAATATACATGTACGCATAATTGCGCGATAAATACTAGAACGGTGAGTCCGACATACCTCCGAGCCTCATGCTCGGGGACGATCCGCAAAGGGATTTCCTCGTGTAACAAAAAAAAAGAACAAAGAAAAAAAGGTGTGCAGGTTTCATCACGATGTTTTCCTTCGCCGTTAAAGTACGTCATAAATCTTTGTGAATACACACATAACTTCGAAAAGTCAGAGGTGTGCCTTTTTTTTTTTTTTTTTTTTTTTTTTTTTTTTACGAGAGGAAAGCTCTTTAAGCTCCCCTGTTCGGTACCTCGGGGGAGGCCTAGAGGGGTATGTCGGGGTCTCTGGCCTTCCAACTCGGCGCGCGGAACAATTGTCCACATTAGCTGAGTTGGGTCCCTAACCAAAATCCTACGCCAGCATACCGACTAAAACCTCTCGGTGACCATCTCGCGCATTTAGGGCGGTTTTGCGGCATCTCAGGGCGAGAAGCGCCCTAAATGGTCCGCGTCCGCCCAGCGCACCGTCCATATGTGGACTCCTCCAAATTGGGAGGGCTTCAGATGCCCTCCACTTACGCTTTTTTTTTGGACGTTCACCTCTTGTGAACGTCCGCGACAGTCAAGAGGCCACGCCCTCTGCCGCAAATCTCGGGGTTGCTATCATAGCGTACCGCCCCCGCAGTACGCCCAGCCACCCCAGGGGCCCCTGTTAGGTAGGGGATACCATGGCGGAATTTTTACGCCCCCAATCCACAGGGCGGGGACGCCGGATCAGCCGTATTCCGTCACCCGGCGTCTCCTTCTTTGTTGGCGGCGGCGGGCGGGATTGTTCTGCTCACGATCCCGCCCCGCGCTCTCCTTTTGAGACATTACAGTCTCACAAAAGGAGAGCATCGCCTGCCATGACCTCTGACTCTCAACCATGGAAGGAATCACAGCTGAGAGCGAGAGGTCCGCTCCGACGGCTGCGCGGAGTGCGCTTCGCTCTTCGTCCCAGGCTGGACAATCCGATAGAGTGTGCTGGGCTGTGTCCTCCGGACAGTTGTCACAGTGGTGACACACGGCGGACTCTTCTCTTTTGGCCACCCGCCACAGGAACCAGCCAAAACAACCATGTCCCGACAGAACCTGTGACAGGCGAAACGTCATCACGCCGTGACGCCTATCCAACCACTGGTTAAGGACAGGACGCACTGCCGCGACGGTCCATGCACCAGCACTGGGACTATCCAACCTGGAACGCCACTCCTCCACGGCGGCCAAGCGTAGAGAGGCCCTTTTGGCCTCTAACTCTCTTGGTGCCGGTCGTTCCCCTCGTCGAGACGCCTCCTCCCGCCAGTGGTAGACTGAGGAGAGGGCCCTGGCGTCAAGATCCCAGGGAAGGAAACCGGCCAAAATGCAGGCCGCCTCATGGGAAATCGCTGTGCAACTACCCGCTGCGGTTGCCGCAGGAGGGTCGCGCAACGTTTGTTCAGGGACTCGGCCCAAACGGGGCAACCGTATAGGGCCATTGATCGCACGACTCCCGCGAACAATCTTCGGCAAGGGACGCCGGGACCTTCGAGATTGGGCAGCAGAGTAGACAAGGCACCTGCTGCCCTAATCAATTTCGGTTTTAATCTTCCGAAGTGGGCGCAGAAATTCCACCGGCTGTCCAACACAACACCAAGATATTTCATCGTGGAGCCGATGGGGATTTCCACGCCCTCCACCGTCAGACTGGCCCCTGCAGGTGGCTGCTTCCGAGGCCCGTGGAAGCAAATAGCCTCGGACTTCTGAAGAGCCACCGCGAGGCCGAGCCGCCGAATCCTCCTCACCACGTGGCTTGTGCCTAACGTGGCAAGGTCGACGGCCTCCGGAAAGGTCCCGGCACAGGCTGTCACAAGCGTGTCGTCGGCGTAACAAACTACGCCGACGCCCCGGAGATTGGCACCACGGAGCACCCAGTCGTACCCGATGTTCCACAGAAGGGGTCCTAGGACCGACCCCTGTGGGACACCGCACGACATTAGAGGTGTGTGCCTGAGGTTTGAACCCGCGACAGTCGAGGTTCTCGACCGCGTACCTAAACCTAGAGGCCATCACGCCTTTTAAAATATTCCACAATAATTCATACACATCGCTAATCAGTATTTTAATTTACAGATGAAGACACTGTTGCTCCTTGTTCTTGCGGTCCTCGCTGCCAATGCCGCAGTAGTTAAGGGTCCGAACACCAGAACTGATCTCAACGTGGGATACTTGCATCCAGGAGATAGGCTTTTGGACAGGTACGATTATCACGACCACCTTTACTTACTGGGTAAACATAAAATTGTAGGTATTTAGTTATTGAGAAGTCGAAGATATTAAGATAATTTTATAAAGGCGAAAGTTTGTGGATGTTCTGCAAATTAAGAACAGTTAAGAAGAATATCACTGAAAGGAAATTCAGTATTTAGTTCAGTAGTTTGTCAGGCCTATATTGTAAAGTAGACATATGCATACTACCATTTCGTTAGAAAAATATACTTTGTACATACATACATAAACTCACGCCTGCACCCACATTTCGCCAGGTATGTATCAGTCCCACGTAATAGGGGGCGAGCCTATTGCCGTTTTTCGGGCACATTTCCAGACTCCGTGCTGTTACTGAGAATTTCCTAATGGAAAAAGCCAATAACACTTTGCCCGACCCGGGAATCGAACCCAGGACCTCTTGATCCCACGGCACATACTTGTACCGCGAGACCACGAGGCAGTCTTTGTAAATTGTAAATATACTTTGTATTTCCATTATTTATTGTAGCTCATGAAAACCCACATATACAGGTTGTATAAAGGCCGTTATCGAAAACCTAGACAGGCTATAGCCATGGTAATCACAAACGTCGCGACATTAAAACAATCCGACAAAAAAAACGTTTTCCTTACAACCACGAGCATTAAATGTATGTAGTTTTTAGGAAAACGTATTTTTTTATTTTATTTTGTAGGGATTTTTTTAATGTTACGGTGTTTGTAATCACTGTGGCTATTGCCTGTCTTAGTTTTCGATGACGACCTTTATAAACCCTGTATGTAAGTAAAATTTTATCTAAAAGAACTGTTTTCCTGGAATCCGATTTAATACATTTATTGATTCTAATTTTTTGACGAAACAATTACATGTAAATAAAAGTAGCCTAAATTATTATAATATTAACTACCAGCCAATAATTTTGAGATTAGCCGTAAAAAACGGAAAACAGTGGAAAATAGACTAAGCCTACCTTCCATTCTAAATTAGCCTATATACGTCCCACTACTGGGCACGGGCCTTAGTCCACCTCTGCACACCTAAGATAATCATTAAATCTTTTTTAGAACTATAGATTTCCCCAAGATGTTTTAATTTTAATTCTTTGTGAATACACAAATAACTTTGAAAGGTAAGCTACGTGCATAATAACTTAAGACAGAAGGTCCCTTAAATAGGGACTGAATAAATTCATCGACATGGATACCACCAACTTTTTACGGTAGCAGAACCGAGTTGCGAGACTTGTTTTTTTTTACTAGTTTTGTTTAAGATGGCATAAAAATTTATATACTGTTAGAATACATAAGGGTAGTGGAGTAGTAACTCTATATAGGCCGGTGTCGAGTGTTGGCGGACCTCCTTTGGTTGCGCTCCGTCCGCCGCGTCAGTCTGACACAATTGTCGTTAGTTGGGATCAAAGAGTATAGTAATATAAGTAAGAAGAATGGTCGTTCTGTTTGTTTTTGCTTTATTATTGTAAATTGTAACCTGGATTATTTAGCGTAGGTTTTGTGTCGGAATTCTTGAATGTTAAGTTGCTTTGATTTTGAGTAAATGTAATTAATGAAATTGTAAAAACGTGTATAATATTTTCCTTTAAAAAAGTCACTTCTGATCGAATTTCCTTAGAATACATAAAATGTAACCGATCACGTTCTCTATTATCAATTAACAATTTATATATCTATTATCAATTTATTGTTAAGAAAACCCTATAGAAGAAGGAGAAAAGAAGTTTTTCTGTCTCGGCTGAGAATTTCCTAAATCAAAAAATAATTATTTCATCTATGAATCAAAATTTGGCTGTCTTGGTCCGCTGCTCTCAGAGCCTCTCTTTGAAAATTACCTTCTTTAAGACTTAATTATTACATATTCATTGATTTTGTATTGTCTTCAGGTCATATTACTACCTGGGCGCTCAACCGAACTACATTCAGTATCGGGACGCGACCTTCAATGGTAACTACACCACCAGTATCTCAGCAATTCAAGCGAATGAAGTTGGACCCACCCAGTATGCGTCAGCGTCGATCGTCGCAGGAGGAATCGGCCATGGCAGCGTCACTGTCAGGCTGCAAACAGCTAGGGGATATGGATTTTACTACGTTCTGAGCATTTGGGGACGTTAAGGAACTCGTGGATGTAGGTAAAACGTTGCCGCATCAGTATTGAAATCTGTGGTAAAAATTGTTAAGTTGGTTTTGGTTGGTCTATTAAATTATTATGGTATATTTTGATGTTTTCTTTGCTTAATTAGGTTGTTTATGATATTAAACTGTCTACGGCCACAGGGCAAAAATACACCTGACGGTATGACGTGTAAATGCAGAGTAATTTAAAAGAATATTTGATAGGATGTTGATATGAATTCAGAAAATATAACGAATCGCGTGTGGTGGCTTGCGAAGGTAGTTTCGTGGTCACTACTGTATTAGCACCAATTTTTTCGTAAGTTAATTTCTTTGTCGCAGGCCGCATGGGGTAGGTATATAGGGTATACGATCCTCCCTATTATCCTGAGTAAAAGCATCATAAATCCCCGGCATGAGGAAATTATGATGGTACTTTCATGGTGCTCTATTTGGGCAGCACCGTGCATATCATCAAATTTAATTAACTAAAAAAATAATGAGAGCCCCATAAAACTTTATTGTTTTGAAACGAAGATTAATAATACCAATTTTAAAAAGAACGCAATTCCCATATCAGGAAATCAAATTGCATTTTGTTCAAAATATGAAGTTCCTTCTAAATTGTAAATTGGCCCTCAACACGACCAAAGACAGCGAGTGAGAATTATATTCTACAAGTTGGAAACAAATTTGGCGTCGTTACGGAATTTCGGAGGCCGCGGCTCGACGTGATACGTCGCCAGTTTAATTTGCAACATCTGCTGTGTTGGCCACTGTTTTGCTATTAGACTTTGGTTTTGTGTCCATTTTTGTAGATATTTTTTAATTTACAACAGACATAAAATACTTTAACTTATAATAATGGCTACAACCGTGATTATAAAGTTTGGCAACTGTTAATAGTTATAGTTATACATTTGATTCATCATCACCAGCCCATATACATACATATGTACGTCCCACTGCTGGGCACGGGGCTCCTCTACAACTGAGAGGTTTAGGCTTACATTTGATTAGAAACCTGAAAATTTCTCGGGTTCAGACTTTAATTTCGAATATCTTTGACATTCTCGTGGCGTAGTTGGCTAGATACCTGCTTGCACCGAGACAAATGCTCAGAAATCTTGGAAAGTCCCTATAGACTACAAGCCCATGGTAAAAATTAACCTGTGAAATGAACCACCGTGAATTACGCTTAGAAGGCTGTTATCATATCATAAAATAACTCTGAGCGCTATGCCGTCATTTCTGAGCGGTACAGGTGAGTACGAGAGTAAATGGAATTTCTCTGCTACAGGGGTGGAAATACGACTACTTATTAATGTACGGCTTTTATTATAACTTATAGACGATTAAAAATAAATGTCGAAAAACCTAGTGCCGTACTAAAGTGGTGGTACCGGAAGTTAGTGCAAATTTTTAATTCGCCGGTAATTTTAGGAGCAAAATAGGTCATTTATTACTGTACGGCATTTGTGTAATTCTTTTTGTATACATATACAGATACTTTACCCATGAACGCCGTACAAATTTTCCAGTGCAGGGGTCGAAAGCCAAGGGTCGCAAACCTTTCCCTACACCATATGATATAAGGTCATTGTAAAATGTACGGCATCTTGTTCAAAATGTTATTTAATACGGACAATAATGTTTGGTAATTATGCCGTCTAAAAATTATAGTTCATATTTATATAAATAAATAAGTATCTTCATTTCAGGATTTACCGAGTTATTACTGCTGTAAGGTCATAAATTTATGTACGGCAACCTTTTTTTTAATATAATGTTATTAAATATTACCGTTGTACCTTATAGCCGTTCATTATAAATGGTAACAAATAAAAATATTAGGATTTTAAAAAAAGGAAATTTCCGAGATTTATAAGATTTTTCAAATGTTCCTGTAGTAATTTGGGAAGTAATATTTTCAAAGATTATTGTTATTTTACTTGTTACAAATATAAATAAACAAAAAAACCATATGCCGTACATTTTACGTCAGATTATTCTTTACAGCTGATCAAAACTTCGATAACATTTGAGATGTCCCTTGAGGTCATTAATAAACGTCATTAATACGGCATTTGATAAATTTTGTTTTTAATATTAAATAATAATAAAAAATTATAATACCGTACATTTTAAATGGAACATTACGTGAAATAAACCAATTTTCTTCAAATTTTCTTATTACGGATAAATTTGTCAATTGTTTGTAGCACTGTTGGTTATACCCTTTTTCTTCTATTACAGCCAGCAGTCTGAGGCGGTGGATTAATCTTCCATTTTATAGAATAGCGGACTATCAAAATTGTACGGCATTTATTTTTTATCGAAGATTTTCTAAAGAGCTAAAAACCTATGTTATTGCCGTACAGAAAAAAGTCACCAAGTTATTCTTTTCGGAGGGAAGTAATTTACCCCATACACCTACGAGTCCCACAAAAAATGAACGGCTTGCTAGAAAATATTATCTACTCATGAAGTACTCTGAAGATCATTTAATTTTATGTTGTTTCATTTCATCATCATTTATATATAATCAGAAATAAGAGTTGCGTCCCTTGGCTTTAGACCCCTGCACTGGAAAATTTGTACGGCGTTCATGGGTAAAGTATCTGTATATGTATAATACAAAAAGAATTACACAAATGCCGTACAGTAATAAATGACCTATTTTGCTCCTAAAATTACCGGCGAATTAAAAATTTGCACTAACTTCCGGTACCACCACTTTAGTACGGCACTAGGTTTTTCGACATTTATTTTTAATCGTCTATAAGTTATAATAAAAGCCGTACATTAATAAGTAGTCGTATTTCCACCCCTGTAGCAGAGAAATTCCATTTACTCTCGTACTCACCTGTACCGCTCAGAAATGACGGCATAGCGCTCAGAGTTATTTTATGATATAGTAACAGCCTTCTAAGCGTAATTCACGGTGGTTCATTTCACAGGTTAATTTTTACCATGGGCTTGTAGTCTACTATTATATTTCGCTGTGGCAACGTAGACATTTGAAGCAAAATATATAGCGGCGCAAAACCATATACTACGAGCTATGTCATCGCTCCACGTGTTCTTGTCGTGCATAAAAAAGGGTGCCTCACAAGCGATCGCTCCACTACAGTGTCTTTAAAAAGCCGCCCGCTGCAGCGGAGCAGACATTCGTCCGTCTACGCGCGGACAAAAAACATCCGATTTATTGGGAAATCACTTCTCAAAATGAAAACTACAATATACTGGGCTATCTGCCTCGTCAGTCGTGAAGTTTTCCTAAGGTAAACCCAAAATTTGAGTAATCATCATGAAACCAACAATTTTAAAAACGTTTCAAAGCCCCGCCTATCCCGACATATATATTATCCACTAATAGCCACGCAAACACCCTATTCCAACCGTAAATATGAATATTAGTAACCCTTACTTGAGGTATTGAATTCTCCGTTCCAACTTTTATCCCTGATTTTACAGCTTTCGAGTTCTATTTTCACAATAAAACATGCATTGGTCCTCCGAGATTCTATCTAGGCGAAAATAGGTTATACTTTGAAAAACATTTACAGATAGAATTACTTCCATATTAATTATATTACTGTAGACACACTGCTGGTTTACTAACAACTTTATTTCTCCCCCATTTTTCCATACTCACCGCTTATCACAACATAATTATTTATTTATGCTTTTTATACATAATAGCGTATAAAGGCGGACTTAATGCCTAAGGCATTATCTACCAGTCAACAAGGGTGGTGCAGAGATACATTAATAGGTACAAAAATTTTGATGATACAGAAAATACACTCATTACATAAATATATAAACAATAAACATAAATAGTATAATATATTTGAAAAACCTACGTATATAAATATATAATGTACATAAATACATAACTACATATACCTACATATATGTAGGTACGTAATAGGGGGCGAATCTATTGCAGTCATTCGGGCACAAACAAGACACCGTGCTGCTACTGAGAATTTCCTAATTGAAAAACCTAATAACATTTAGCCCGACCCTGGAATTGAACCCGGCAACTCTAGATCCCACAGCACATACTTTGCACATTATATTATTTATGGGTTTTCATGGGCGGTGTTGACCACTTAACATCAGGTGGCTCACTTGCTCGTTTGCCTCCTTCTTCCAAAAAAAATAAGAATATGAACAAGAGCTACAGTAATGCTAATGTTGATGCAATTTAAGCAGTATGTCAATAACTATTAGGTCTGACTTCTCACTAGCATTTTGGACTGGATCTGTTACACAATAAACCCATCAATTTTAGAATAGGTAACTAAAACTCATTAATATTGAAAACATCCACAATTTTTGGCAGAAAAAGCGCAATATCCCCATCTAAGTAGGCCGGATAGCTCTCAAAGCTCCGACGGTCAAGTGCGCTATAAAAATTTGGCAGCGGGTCTCTTTTATTACTGCCGGCGAAGTTAAAAGAGCTTTCTATAAGATTGCGTCAGCCCAACCTGGACCTGACTATTGTTGAGCTTCTCTGAAATTATAAATGTTAATCGGCTGTACTGTACTGCAAAAGTTGTGATGGCCTCGAGGTTTAGGCACGCGGTCGATAATCTCGGCGGTCATGGGTTCAAACCCCAGGCACACACCTCTGACTTTTCGAAGTTATGTGTGTATTCACAAAGAATTATCACGTACTTTAACGGTGAAAGAAAACATCGTAATGAAACCTGCACACCTAAAAGTTCTGAGGGATTTCTTAGGTGTGTAGTCCGACAACCCGCACTAGGCTAGCGTTGTGGACTTAGGCCCAAACCCTCTCAGTTGTAGAGGAGGCCCGTGCCCAGCAGTGGGATGTATATGGGCTGATAATAATAATAACATAATAATAAATTTTATTGTTGAGATAAAAATACAGATGAAATCATTTCCAAAAAAAAAAAACACTTATCTTATAACTAATAAAATCAATAATACATAGCAAACTGACGGGTTGAAATCTAAACTACATCTGTTACAAACTTAACTCTGACTCTTAAACTAGGATTAGACCTGTATTATAAGAGTCAGTGTTCAGCAGCAGCGTTTAGTTTACATTGATAATGATGATGATGATGATGAATCGGCTGTACGGTGATTTTGTAATAAAATTGAACGAAAATATAAAAAAAAAAAGTATATTGGAATTTAGCAATTTTCCTTTTAGTCACGCATGTGTGTCGCGCGATCCAGAAATCTACTCGTATAATAGGGTTCGGTTTCCGGATCGGGCAAAGTGTAATTGGATTCTATTAGAAAATAATCAGTAATAGAATGTAATTGAAACTGCGCCATTCGTCTCACATCATCGGCCCAAATACGTCCCACTGCTAAGCACTGGCCTCCTCTACACACCTAAGAAATTCCTAAGAACATTTTTTTTAGGTATGCAGGTTTTATCACGATGTTTTACTTCACCGTTAAAGCAAGTGATAATTCATTGTGAATACACACGTAACTCCGAAAAGTCAGAGGTGTGTGCCTGGGATTTGAACCTGCGACCGCCGAAATTCTCGACCGCGCCCCTAAACCTCGAGGCCATCACCGCTTCCTCGAGGCCATCACCGCTTCGTCTATGGCATGCGATTTAAATACGTCTGGCGAAATTCTCAACAACTGAGAGGGTTTAGGCCTTAGACCACCACGCTGACCTAGTGCGTGTTGGCGGACTACACACCTAAGAAATTCCTAAGAACTTTTAGGTGTGCAGGTTTCCTCACGATGTTTTCCTTTACCGTTAAAGTACGTGATAATTAATGAATACACACAAACCTTGAAAAGTTAGAGGTGCGTGCGTGGGGTTTGAGCCCGCGACCGCCGAGATTCTCTACCGCGTGCCTAAACCTCGAGGCCATCACGACTTTAATAATATTAATATTAATTTATTTACTTATTTAATATTGCTGTTTGTGACTAAAATAAGTATTTCCCGCTACACATATTCAATATTTCTAAGAAAGACGAGTACCATTCAGTTTGTATTGCAGTGAATCATTGATAGTGTAATCTTATCACAAGCTATTCTACTGTATATAATGTTTTGAGATGTGCGATCTTATCTAGTGAGTGATTATTTTGTTGGTAGCACTCGGAGGAAAGGTAAGTCTTATACATACTATTATAATTGCATCTTATTAACAAAATACTTAAGTCTACAAATTACTGCTAATGTAACATTGAAATGAAATGTTGTCTAACTAGCCGGTGAAACGAAAGACCGGAGGTTCCTTCCCCGGACGGACAAAAATATAGTTTTATCCACAAATATTTGTTTTGGGTACGGTGTTCTCGTAGTTTTTGATACCCACAAAATAACACTTATATCTTGGTGTGAGATTAGTACTTTGTATGTGACTGTTAGGGATGTGAATCTGTGACATTTTTCGAAGACTACATCAGAGGAGATAATTGGGCAGTAGTAAAATGCACTTTTTCATAAAGCAAGAAGCAAATATTTACTTGCCAAAATGTCTCTTTTTGGACAAAAAATGTAATTTCGTATTAGCTTTGATTTTTTTTGTTATAGAATTAGATAAGTAGGTACCTACATACATATGTCTATCTGTTTGTTGTGCGAAATTAAGGTATTCACGATGTGTATTGTTAAAATATGTGTTTAACACACTCATGCTTGTATCCCTGAAAGGTCAGACAGAGATGCATTTGTCAGTGCATATTTCACCGAATGCATTTTGAGGAGAGCCATATTGTCGATTACATTTCCATGCTCCGTGATTCTACCGACATTTTTTAATTGAAAATCCCAATAACACTTCCACCATTTCGGGAATAGATTGTAACTTATAGATCGCACGGCACACTCTTCCGCCTTGAGACCACGAGGCAGTTAAGATATTCTACACACACATCGATTATCAGGAATAACAAAGCTGTTTAATTAATTTGTACAGATGAAGACACTGTTGCTCCTTGTTCTTGCGGTCCTCGCTGCCAATGCCGCAGTAGTGAAGGGTCCGAACACCAGAGCTGATCTCAACGTGGGATATGTACGTCCAGGAGATAGGCTTTTGGAAAGGTAACGTTATCTCATCGACCTCTATTTATTTACCACCCATTAGCAAGAGGAAGTCCACTGCTGAACATAGGCCTCTCCTAATGACTGCCACAGTTCGTTCTTAAGATAAAAGTCGAAGGTGTCAAGATAATTTTATAAAGGCGAAAGTTTGTGGATGTTCTGTTACTTCAAGCTCAAACGACTGCGCAAATTCTGACCAGTTGAGAAAAACAACACAACAAGGAAATTGGTTATCTTTCATCAGGCGAATCGTTCATTAGTTTGCCGGACCTATGTATATTGTAAGACATATACCACCATTTTTTTAGAAGACTATAGTTTGTATTTCCATTATTTATTGTAGCTTAAACAAACCCACATATAAGTGGATTTTAATCTACTCGTAGAAGAACTATTTTCCTGGCATTCGATTTAAATGAAAGCTACGCTACTAAGGGCGAAACCTACATTGAAATCTATTTATTAATTCTATAACAGTAGAAAATAGACAAAGTACCTTCTATTCTATATTAGCCCATATATATACTTCCCACTGCTGGCCACGGGCCTCTCCTATCACTGAGAAGTGTTAGGCCTTAGTCCACCACGATGATCTAGTGCGGTTTGTCGGACAATCTTTAAAACTTTTTTAGAATTGTAGATTTCCCCACGATGTTTTATTTCCCTTAATCATATGCATTTAGTTAACATCTGTTTTGACTTCAAAATAGACACTTCATAGATATTCAGTGCATAATATAGGATTATGAGAAGTGTATTCGAGGTAAATGCCAGCTTTGATGAGAAGATTTACTATAGCAATTAATGTACCGACATTAATGCTAAACAGATAAACTCACTGAATCTATATTTGGATACAATCTATATCATTGATATAGGAGGTACATAAAGATCAATTTTGAGCCTTATCACGTGCACATCAAGTGCGATTTTCCTATCAAATTAATTGGTTCAGTAAAATGATAGCTTAACGTGTTTGTTGATATCGTTTTCAAGTGCTATCTGTCTGACTGAGTCACCGTCTTATAATTCAACAGGAAAATGGAAATGCATAGATTCAATCATGCTTTAATCTTGAGTAATATAATGAATATTAAGAATGGATTGTTTGCTATCAATTTCTTTATTGTTAACAAAACCCTATCGAAGTAGAAGAAAAGTAGTTTTTTGTCTTCCCCGAAGGGGTAGGCAGAGGTGCATTTCTGCACCCACATTTCGCCAAGTATGTATCAGTCCCACGTAATAGGGGGCGAGCCTATTGCCGTTTTTCGGGCACATTTCCAGACTCCGTGCTGTTACCGAGAATTTCCTAATGGAAAAACCCAATAACACTGCCCGACCCGGGAATCGAACCCAGGACCTCTAGATCGCACGGCACATACATGTACCGCGAGACCACGAGGCAGTCATTTTAATGACTCATTGTTTTATATCTGCTTCATTGATTTTCTTTTATCTTCAGATCATACTACTACCGGGGCGCTCTTCCGAATACCATTCAGTACCAGGATGTGGCCTACAGAGGTAACTACACCACCAGGATATCAGCAGTTCAAGCGAGTGAAGTTGGATCCACCCAGTATGCGTCAGCGTGGATCATCGCAGGAGGAGTCGGTCAGAGCAACGTCACTGTCAGGATGCAGTCAGCTAGGGGATACGGATATTACTATGTTCTGAGCATTTGGGGACGTTAAGGAACTCGTGGATGTAAAACCAATGGTGGTACTTCTATAGAAGCCCAAAAGTCCAGATTGCCTTACAAATTTCCGAATAATAATCGTTAAGCATTAAATCTTTATTCAACAATATCAATTTGACATATAAATGAGAATATCCTGACCGCAGAACGCTTTTGGGCTTCTATGGAAGTACCGTCACTGTGTAAAACGATGCCGCACCAGTATTGAAATGTATTTGTTGTAAAAATTGTTAAATTTGTTTTCATTGGTCCATTAAATTATTTTGGTATATGTGAATGTTTTCTTTGCTATGGTTATTTATGAAATGAAACTGTCTACGGCCGGACGACAAAAATGCACCTGACGCGGACAGTGTAACGTGTAAATATGCAAAATAGTGCAAAAGAATATTGGATAGATTGCTGATCTGGTTGTAAAAAAAGGATTACAGAATCACGAGCTTGCGAAGCCACAGCTTCGTGGTCAATACTAGTTTTAGCACAAATTTCTTCGCAAGTTAATTTCTTTGTCGTACCATGAAACTGTAGAATAGTTTCTCAGCCCGCGTGGGAGGTACCCCTACATGTTATCCTGAGTAAAAGCATCTTAATTATCCGGCATGAGGAAATTATGATGAAAATCTTTCGTGGTGCCCTATTCGGACAGTACCGTGTACTGCACCAAACAAATTATATGGATTATGGATTTCATTAATATTTATTCTATGAATAGGAATACGAGATTTGCAGAAATGCTGAAGTTGTGACAATTGATTATAATAGTATGTTATGAAGTATTGGGTTCATACTTCCGAATAGCATTTTGGCATGGATCTGTTACACACAAGTGTTACACAATAAACCTATCCATTGTAAAATAGCCTAAAATCCACAAGTTTTGGTAAAAAATGTGCAATATCCCCAACCAAGTAGGCCCGATAGTTCCCAAAACTCTGACGGTCAAGTGCGCTATAAAAATTTGGCAGCGGGTCTCTTTTATTACGGCCGGCGAGGTTAAAAGAGCTTTCTGTAAGATTGCGTTAGCCAAACCTGGACCGGACTATTGTTGAGTGTCGTCCGAAATAAAAATGTTAATTGAATATACTATAGTGTTACGTCAAAGAAAAAAGTAGATTGTTTGCAAAATTGAGTAAAAATGAATATTGACATTTTATAGCGATTAACGACCTCAATGGTCACGCGGCATATAATCGCTCGCCGTGCTGCAAGAATAGGTTCGATTCCCAGAAAATACACAGTAGCAGCACGAGCCTGCAGATATGTTTGCAAAACGACAATAGTAATCTCCTTACATAGATATAGTTAATATATTATCATCATCATCATCAGCCCATATACGTCCCACTGCTGAGCACAGGCCTCCTCTACAACTGAGAGGGGTAAGGCCTTAGTCCACCACGCTGGCCTAATGTAGGTTGGTGGACTACACACCTAAGAAATTCCTAAGAACTTTTAAGTGTGCAGGTTTCATCACAATGTTTTCCTACACCGTTAAAATAAGTGATAATTCATTATAAATACACACATAACTTCGAAAAGTCAGAAGTGTGTGCCAGGGGCTTAAACCCACGACCGCTGAGATTCTCGACCGCGCCCCTAAATAAAACAAAATGAATTCAAATATATGTGACACACGCAACCAAAATCCTCACGCATTATATCCGTATAAATTCTTAAATCGGAAACTTGTAGATTTTATTCAAATGAATAACACATCAGCTGTTTCAGAGGTACCTAAGACATGAAATAGCCTATGAATAATAATAAAATACAGCTAGAATTGGAGAGTAGCCAATATCGATAGCAAATACCCTCACCTAGCTACAGACTCGGTAATGGCTTCTAGATTCTAGAAAATTCTTCTCAATCGAATTATTCAGAACACATATCTTCTGCAAGTATGGTTTGATTTGACATTGAGGCAAATTATTATATTACAAAATTCAATAATTTCTTTATGTGGCCTGCTAAATATTGTTGTCAATATAATTACAAAATGATAAGAGTCGTGATGACACTGAGGTTTTAGGGGCTGTTAGAATTCCACCACGGTATTCCCTGCCTGTCGTAAAAGGCGACTCATTGGGGCCCTTGGTGCGGGGGCAGTGCGTCCACACAGAAGGTGACCCCGAAAGGGGCGGCGGCACGGTAGCCTGTGTCCGTCACGGGCGTCTAAAATAAGGGCGCCCGAAACAAGGTAGTGAGGGTGCAACTTCACCCCTTAAAGTTCCGAGAAGGCCAAGACGATTTCGTCTCGGAGGCGCACCGGGTGGTTGCAGAAACATTGTGGGCGCTTCTCGCCCCACTTGGCGCGAAGATGGCCGCCGGGGGGTTTTCGTCGGTATGCCGGCGTAGGAATTTCGTTAGGGACCCAGCTAGGCACTAACATCTGCGCGGACATGACGTCGCCGCAAGCCTGGCTGGAAGGTCGGTGACCCCGACATCGCTTTCCGCCCCCTCCCCCCAGGGCTGGCGGGAAGTACAGCCATAAACGGCTTTCACCTAGAGAAAAAGAAAAGGTTTTATACCAGACGGGCAACCCGACTTGGCTTTGAAAATATGACATTTAAGAAAGTAGTTGTTTTCTGCAAAAATTGTTTGGTAACTTTTTCTTTTATAATATTAGTAGGAAGGAAGTCTTTAATTTTGATTCCAATTCTATAATGCCTGTCATACGGAAAACCCATTAACATCACGAAATCGTGTGATAAGTTTAATTGCTCCAATATTAATGTTGTTTAATCGCTTCTTGATTACATAATTGATGTCATATAGGGGTGCCACAACGAATAAAGCTGTGATTGTATTAAAGTTACTGTGTTTTAATAAGGTCTCGGAAAAGCATTGGCTCCCGTTGGTAAGTGTTTCTCTGAGAATCCAAACCTTATAAGGTGGGTGGACCATGGAAGGCCACTGTAAGGAATAAACGGGTTTTATTCGTTAATTTACTGGATAAATGATAGAAGCAAGTTATTAACTAATACTTTCATTTATTGTGTAACATATAAATTGCTTTTTTTTATTCTAGATATATAATCACTATTTATAAAACTGGACTTTTATTGAGCTCTTCCAAAGGGCCTTGCAAGGAACAGGGCCCCATACAAGGCCAATATTAAACATGAGTCGTTCAAATTAAAACTAGAGTTCTAAAAATCAAAATATCCGCTTTTACTAAAACTATATAAAAAGCTCTTTCAATTAAACGAAAAATTTAATGCTTAACATATTATAATCTTCTATAAAACACTCAACGAAAGTTCCTTGAACGCCATCGTATAACTAAGAATATATTAATGGAAATTGTTTAAAAATTATAGTAATAAGTATTACATCGATAACAAATAAGTTACCAATTCGTTTTATAATGAAATTATAAAAACAAAAAATGGCCTTCTTGTGGGTCCGTTCTTAGTAAGGCCAAAATGTTCCTACTACCTGAAATCTTAAAAAGTTGTTTAAACTTTAGAAATAATAATAAATATTAACATAAACTAAAGCTTAAACTTTCCTGTACGTATTTATATACAAAATAAGTTTTCATGATTTTTAATGTTTCTAGGAAGGCCCGTGTACCCTAGCAAGGCCAAGTGGCAAAAAAATTATTGGCGTTATAGGGAACCACTGGCTTTCATCGGAAAACTGCCGATATTTTAACTAAAATCGAAACAAACTTTTTATTTTGTTCTTTAGTTCCACAAAAAAATCCCTATATGATAATTTACAGTTTTTTTTTGGATAATAATAGGTTATTTACGTAAAAACTTACCTTTTGCTGTGAGCGCGAGTTATAATTTTAACATCTACGGCCGTAGTCTATGAAGAAAGGGGCAGTATTCACAAAATAACGACCCGAGCGACTCGCCACCGCGTCTGTGTCCTTGAGTTTGATGGAGCTTTGTATGAGTGGAAGGAATTTATCATCACATGACAATAACTATGACTTTTTCATAGTTGGCCATCGAAGGAGCATGGCCTTCTATGGTCCACCCACTTTATGTCCAAAATGATTGCGGTGATTTGTTCTCATCACTCGAAGCAGTTATGTCAAGTTACTCGAAATATAAATACGCATAACAAGTCCTTACTTACTTACTTACGCATAACAATACTTAGTTTGCAGTGAAATTCTTTCAATATGATAAAATATTTTTTTTTAATACCAACAGTCACATACATAGTTCTGACCCCACACTAAGATACAAGTCTTGTGTCGTGTGTATTAGAAACTAAGAGAGACTTTTCGGTTTCACAAACACCCAGACCTGAAACAAATATTCTGGGCTGGGCTGGACATGGGGCTGAAGCGGTGTTTTTGAAATATAAATCATCATCATCAGTCCATATACGTCCCACTGCTGGGCACGGGCCTCCCCTACAACTGAGAGGGTTTAGGCCTTAGTCCACCACGCTGGCCTAGTGCGGGTTGGCGGACTACACACCTAAGGAATTCCTAAGAACTTATTTGAAATATAAATAAAAGTTGAGAACCCTATAACACATAGAAAACAACAGATAAAATAACAATTAGCATACTATAAAAAGCAAATGACCGATTTAAAAAGGACAGTTTAATTAACTCCGACGTAAATATTATACAAAATGAAACTGTTCGTAATATTTTTAATCTGCGTTTACTGGAACGTGAGGAATTTCGAAGCTAAAGTTATTAGCGTGCCGAAGGATCTCGAAAATGTGGAAGAACTGACAAGCATAAGTCCGATCACTACAGAGACGGAATTAGTCGGTGTTGACAGAAGATCGATGCTGCCAATGGCGAGCTGTCCTACAGGCTTCTCAAGACTTAACAACATATGTCTTGAACTCGATTATTAAAAACGAGCTTCTAAGGAAATCATTTCAAAGACGGCGAACTTATCACTGATATAAATTGTGTAAAATTAACACATAGAAATAATTCACAACAGTAAAAGAAAGAGACAGAGAGAGATTAAAAATTAAGATGATAAGCCAATTGCTACCAGTAGAACTAAGAATTGAGACGCACGTTATAAAAGAGTAAGCAAAAGTTTAAATTGAAACTTTCCGTCAGCAAGCGCTGTGTCAGTCACGAAAGCTGCAAAAGCAATTTGCTTAAGATAAATAAATACACCCAACAGGAGTCACATACATAGCTCCGGCCTCCGACCCCACATTAAGATACAAGTCTTGTGTCGTGGGTATCAGAAACTACGAGACTTCGCTCTCACAAACACCCAGATCCGAAACAAATACTTGTGGATCACTCAAACATTTGTCTCGGTGCGGGGATCGAATCCGCGGCCTCTGGGCAATGTGGCTGTCAGATGTTTCAGGTCTTGCTGGAAAACAGGTGGTGGAGCAACACTCAGAAGTTTTTCTTCACTGGTGAATCATGAGAGTTTGTGACCGTGTAGTCTATTTACCGGGCGATTACCCTATACTACGGAGGAAGAATCAAAACTGAAGGCAACATATCATTTAGTAATAAAAACCAACAAATCACTGATATAGTTGTTATTTCGTAATACCTTGGTCTGCTATAACCTGGCTTTCATCATCAGCCCATATATGTCCCACTGCACGGGCCTCCTCTACAACTGAGAGGGTTTAGACCTTAGTCCACCACGCTTTCACAAGAAGTGATGGCCTCGAGTTTAAGGCACGCGGTCGAGAAAATCGACGGTCGCGGGTTCAAACCCCAGGCAACACTTCTTACTTTTCTAAGTTATGTGTGTATTCACATAGAATCATCACGTTTAACGGTGAAGGAAAACATCGTGATGAAACCTGCACATCTAAAAGTTCTAAGGAATTTCTTAGATGTGTAGTCCGCTAATCCGCACTAACCTGGCTTTAAAAGATAATATATTTGCTAGTCTATCTCTCAAAGCATCCCCAAGGCATAATTAGAACAACGAAACCCAGGCAAGACTTTATGATTGAATCATAAATTTTGTTTTGATGAATTTATTGTACGAATATAATCATCCAGAAAACATAAAAAGTCTTGTTTTATTGGAACAAGAAACTACATTCGAAAACATCATTACAGTTAATCCACGAACAAACAACAAAATAAACCAATTTACGTGTTATTTTTTCCAACATTACTCGTCCTAAGTACCCTCAAGCCAGTCCACTCGAGGCTAAACGAAGCTTACGTAAGTTTCGGTGGAAGCGCGAAGCAAACAAGTACATTACACGTCTGCTAATGTCGTTAGGTCACAAGATGTGTCTGTTTTGACTTCTAAACCAATGGCATGTTACGCAACATTTTGCTA
Source organism: Hemaris fuciformis (assembly GCA_907164795.1). Classification (NCBI taxonomy): domain Eukaryota; kingdom Metazoa; phylum Arthropoda; class Insecta; order Lepidoptera; family Sphingidae; genus Hemaris; species Hemaris fuciformis. The sequence goes on along the minus strand of OU015455.1, from coordinate 5,972,318 downwards.
ACACAGCTTCTGTGTGACATAAATTTTTAGAAAGACTTTTCAATCGTTTTATTTTTCACAATATTTGTTATGGTTTAAGTTCATGGTTTGGGTATCGAGTCCGATAAAACCTAAGCTGCAAAACCTATCTTCTATACAAACAAATAAAATTGGAGTGTGAGTTTGTAATATTGAAATAACCGCTTTTTAATAAATGCATATAGATGTATAGGTACACGATTGTGTAAATGGTATTAACCGTATTATGTTGAAGTAAAATAAATAAATAAATATACCAAAATAGCGTTTTTTACAATTTTTATCTGTCTGTTCCTGTAATATTGAAATAACCGCTTTTTAATAAATGCATATGGATGTATACACGGCACATAGTATACCAAAATAACGTTTTTTACAATTTGTCTGTTTGTTCCGGCTAATCTCTGAAATGGATAGACCAATTTTAACGGGACATTCACTGGCAGATAGCTGATGTAATAAGGAGTAACTTAGACTAAAAAAAAATAAAAAAAATCAAGAATCGACTGTTAGGCGGAACGAGGTTCGCCGGGCAGCTAGTCGTACATAATTGCGTACGTTTGTTCCAGTCTGTTTACATACAAAAAACGCTTTAATTTTCTTTGTAACACACATGAACGATCTCTTAGGTCATCAGAGAACTTGGTACTAGAAATCCCCAAGCACGGCACTTCATTCCTGAGCAGGTCTTTTACCATTCATGTTGCTCGCCTATGGAATGACTTGCCAGTCACGATAAGAGAAGCCAAATCACTTTTCATTTTCAAAAAACTCATCAAGGAACATTTTTTATCACTCACTATATAAAGTATATTATTCTTCTTTCTTCCGTTCATATATTTATTTACTTATTTCCTACTTATTGATTAATATATTATATACACATATCATATTATATGTATTATATGTATATCTCATATGTATGTTTATATTTACTGAATTAGTAGTACTTACTAATTCATATATTTGTATTTATTAATGTTATCTATCTTTAAACATTTTGCGTACATCATATTATTATTATTTTTTAATTTCAAGCATTTACGTAAGTTGTGACCACCCACTCTATGCTTCCAATCTCTCCAGTCCATCTAACGGTTGCCTGGAAGAAATCGCCGGCAGCGATAAGGCCGCCATTACTACACTACCTTATTTAGAGTTGTAACACTACCTTATTTAGCTTATACCTATGTTGTTTTCTTATTATATGGTGTACAATAAAGAATAAATAAATAATACAACTACTAACTATTGTCCGCAACTACATATTTATAAATAAATAAATAAATACACCCAACAGTCACATACATAGTTCTGACCCCACACTAGGATACAAGTCCTGTGTCGTGAGTATCAGAAACTACGAGAGACTTTTCGGTCTCACAAACACCCAGACCCGAAACAAATATTTGTGGATCACACAAACATTTGTCCCGGTGCGGGGATCGAACCCGCGGCCTCTCGTTTCGCAAGCTGGTGTCTAGCCAACTGCGCCACCACACCATTTTGCCATATTTGTCACTAGCTGACCCGGCGAACTTTGTTCCGCCTAACAGTCGTTTTCTTTTTGTAGCCTAACTACTCCTTATTACATCAGCTACCTGCCAAAAAAGGCCCGTCAAAATCGATCCAGCCATTTCAGAGATTAGTCGGAACAAAGAGACAAATTGTAAAAAACGTTATTTTGGTATATGTACCGTGTATACATCCATATGCATTTATTAAAAAGCGGTTATTTCAATATTACAAACAGACGCTCCAATTTTATTTATTTGTATGTATAGATAAATAACAAGATATACATAGTATATATAGCACAAGTATGTGCCGTGCGATCTAGAGGTCCTGGAGTCGATTCCTGGGTCGGGCAAAGTGTTTGTGGCGTACACAATATTATATTTTGTGTAATTTATTTATAAAGAATATTTATTCATTCTATACATATTTTATATATAATATTACACTAACAATTACACTCCACACATATTCTTACTAACACACACTCATTACACCTACAGAACAATACAGGCTTGAGGTTGTGTATGTATGTAATAATAAAATATCATTGTTATAAATGACTGTTTCGACTTTCGAGATCCTGACTTTGTTTCCCAGCAAGGGCAGAGTGTTCCTAAGTTCTTTCCATAAGAAAATTCTTGCTATTCTTAACGGAACGGAGTCTATAAATGTGTTCGAAAACGATGACAACTCCCAATTACTTGGGACTACTATTAAGTCGCTCTGGAATTTTTGTCTGGTTCTTATCTGTCTCCCCACTTTCAATATCTAGGTAGTAACCATGACAGGAATCTTCGCTCGTCTAACAATCTTCTTCTTTCTTGTCCTTCTCATAGCTCAGACTTTCTACATACTTCTTTCTTCATTCAGTGTATCCTTCTTTGGAACGCACTCCCCCCAGAAATCAGGATGCTGACAAACCCGTTATCTTTTAAAGTTAGGGTTCGGCAACTCTTATTAAATCGAATTTCAGAAGCATCTTAGTATGTTTATGTATGTATAGTTGTGTATTTATATATATTATTTATCTATATATGTCTATTGTTTATATATACGAGTATATGTATATTTTATACCCTAAGGTTGACTGGTAGATAATGCCTTAGACATTAAGTCCGCCTTTATACATTGTTATGTATATAAAGCATAAATAAAATAAAATATAAAGCCAGTAAAGGTCGCGGGACATCGCTGGATGCAGGCTGCTTCCAACAGGTCCCTGTGGAAGCCATTGGGAAAGGCCTATGTCCAGCAGTGGACCTCATTCGGCTGATGGATTGGATTGATATAAAGTCAAAAAAATTCTGTCTAATGACGATAAAATTCTTTTTAGTAAGCACTCGTCAACGGCACATGGAGTGTTCACGAGTGACAGTCAACAATTAGGCTGTTCTATTTGGAACCGGACAAACACAGTGAACGCGAAACGCGATGCTCTCTCGTGAGTCAATATGGGTTTCACTGTGTGTACTGTTGCTATCTGAATGAGAATATTCTACTATTTGTCGTTAGTTTAAAACTTTAATCTTTGTGTGAGAGCATGGCCAATGTATATTGCAAAAATAACTTACAATTAATAAAGATTATGACATTATTGTCGCGTCATCTGATGTTTATGTTTTTTTATCAAATAAAACATAAATACATACATAATATAATCGTGATGGCCTCGAGGTTAAGGCACGCGGTCGGGAATCTCGGTCGCGGGTTCCCAACCCTAGGCACACCTCTGACTTTTCGAAGTTACGTGTGTATTCACAATCAATTAATGGTGAAGGAAAACATCGTCAAAAATTCTTAGGAATTTCGTAGGTGTGCTGTCTGCCCACCCGCACTAGGCCAGCGTGGTGGACTAAGGCCTAAACCCTCTTAGTTGTAGAGGAGGCCCGTGCCCAGCAGTGGGACGTATATGGGGTGATGATGACAAATATAAAAACAATCGCCTGCATCCCCAGAATTTTTGTGCATGCTTTTCGTCAGTTCCGATTTCCAGCCTACCGCCGTTTAAGGACACATTTCTAGACTTCGTGCTGCTACTGAGTATTTCCTAATGATACTCAATAACACTTTACACGACCTAAGAAACGATTACGTAACATCTTGATCACAAAACACAAACATTTGCCGCGAGAGCGCAAAGCAATCAACTGTTACAGTTATCATATTTTGACTAGAATCCTGATTCGAAGACCTATTACTGACTATTTAACAATTAACAAAGATAACGAATCAGATTAAACAACAATCACAGCTATATAAAACGGATATGACAATTTTTTCGAAGAAAAACATTTAGTGAACACGCGTCAATAGATACACAATGAAACTGTTAACAATATTTTTATTCTACGTGTTTTGGAACGTTGGAAACCTAGATGGGATAAATTCGGAGGACAAATATATTGGAACAGTAGACGGTATAGACGGTAATACTGCGAAAAGTGTTACAAATGAAACTCTACCGGAAGTTGTATTACAGTCGATGCTACCGTTGTATGCTTGTCCTACAGGATATGCAAGGTTGAACAATTTATGCCTGGAAATTGATTATTAGAATTATTAAAAGGGTTAAATTAACAGTTGTTTTTCTCCATCATCATCATCACTCAAATCATCAGACAAAACATCCACTGGTTGACGTAGTTCCCCTCCCGGAGATTGCCAGAGCGCTATGCCAGAAAAGAAAGAACTTCATTCATCAGACATACATCTGTATATCTGAACAGGTAGACAGAGATGTGTTACAGCTATGTTTTGCCAATTTATATGCAACTTTTCGTCGTGTCGTGATGGCCTCGAGGTTTAGGCACGCAGTCAAAAATCTCGACGGTCGCGGGTTCAAACTCCATGCATCCACCTCTGACATTTCGAAGTTATGTGTGTATTCACATAGAATTATCACATACTTTAACGGTGAAGGAAAACATCGTGATGAAACCTGCAGACCTAAAATTATTAGGAATTCCCTAAGTGTGTAATCCGCCAACGCGCACTAGGCCAGCGTGGTGGACTAAGGCCCAAACCCTCTCAGGAGACCCGTGCCCAGCAGTGGGACGTATATGGGCTGATAATTATGATGACCCAACAGTCACATACATAGTTCTGACCCCACACTAGGATACAAGTCCTGTGTCATGGGTATCAGAACTACGCGAGATTTTTCGGTCTCACAAACACCCAGAGTCCAGACCCGAAACAAATATTTGCGGATCACACAAACATTTGTCTCGGTGAGAGGATCGAATGCGCGTTTCACAAACTGTTGCCAACTGCGCCACGGGGCTGTCGAAAGTTATAATTATACATACATAGCCTCACGCCTGTATTCCCCGAAAAGGTAGACAGAGGTGCATTTCTGCAACCACATTTCGCTAGGTATGTATCAGTCCCACGTAATAGAGGTCGCAGCCTATTGCCGTTTTTCGGGCACATTACCAGACTTCGAGCTGCTACTGAAAATTTCCTAATGGAAAAACCCAATAACACTTGGCCCGACCCGGGAATCGAACCCAGGACCTCTAGATCGCATGACACATATTTATGCCGCGAGACCACGGGGCTGGCGATAGTTATATTTAATATAATTAATAGCTAGTTAAATCTTTTTGTCAATACGGTTTGGAGGGCATCGGACACATACACACATAATATATTTTATACAGGGTGTATTCAGACCGTGATCGGAATCTAAGGCAGGTAATAGCTACGGTGATTACGAACCCATTGGCGTTAATAAAAATCCCGACAAAAAAGAAAAAAATTGACGTTTACCTAACAATCATATACATTTTATACCTATGGTTGTTAGGAAAACTGCAGAGTTTTTATTTTTTGTCGGGATTTTCTTTAACGTCAATGGGTTTGTAATCACCTTAGCTATTACCTGCCTTAGTTTCCGATCACGGTCTGAATACAACCTGTATACATCGAAAAGGAAGCATGACAATACAATCCATAAATTATTTTATATTTTTTTAATACTGCCAAAGTAACCGCACAAGCTTTCAGTAAATGATCTTAATTATATAATAGGCCAATATACAGGCGTGACGCGACACATTCACGTGTGACATAGTTTTGACATAGTTATTCGTGACAATTTATTAATTGATTCTACAATCAACATTTAATCGCTATCAATTAGAAAGTCATCGAGATAACTGTACTTATGTTCGCGGGTTTTTCGTGTATAATTGATGTGATATCATCGGTTATCTTTGCTTCAATTACGACTATTAATCGAATTGTCCACTTCTATATATACGACTGCCTCGTGGTCTCGCGGTACAAGTATGTGCCGTGCGATCTAGAGGTCCTGGTTTCGATTCCCGGGTCGGGCAAAGTGTTATTGGGTTTTTCCATTAGGAAATTCTCAGTAACAGCACGGAGTCTGGAAATGTGCCCAAAAAAAACGGCAATAGGCTCGCCCCCTATTACGTGGGACTGATACATACCTGGCGAAATGTGGGTGCAGAAATGCACCTCTGCCTACCCCTTCGAGGAATACAGGCGTGAGTTTATGTATGTATGTATGTATGTTTATATACGCCACAGAATATAGAGCGTAGATATCGCTCTAGAACTTTCTTATTTTATTAACTTTCACGCTTTTATGCCCTAAGGTGGGCAGACATTTAAAAATACATTTCATGCTTCTTCTGCATACGTATATCTTGACGATTATGTTAGATAGGTATACCAGTGTCGGTACTTCTATAGAAGCCTAAAAACATAACAAGTTAATTGTGTAATGTCTAGTTTATAATTGTTTATTTTGTTAGTATATTCTCATTTACATATATGTCATATTGCTTTTGTTAAATAAATATATAAAGCTAAAAGATTATTATTGGGAATTTTGTAAAGACATTGGGCTTATGGGCTTCTATGGAAGTACTACTGCCACTGATGTATGCCTGCCAAAACCTCCTCGGACTTTATTTAGTGTAATTACTCCGTGCCCACACCCTTTTCCATTTTCCTATATAAAAAAATATACTCAGAAAGGAAAATATTCCTACAAATGACATTTATCATATTGCATAACTTGAACCAGTAATAGAACCCGAGATCTTTATATCGCCTGCCAAACGATACCTACAGCAGACCAAATGAGGCAGTCAAGAACGTATTTTCTCATAATTTATTTATGTTTCTTCTACTACACAATATTTACCTCCATAATACATTGTTACTACTGTATTGTGTATTTTATACAGAAAGTTGTGTCAATAATGCCTTTAAGATTTCTATTCACTACCGCGTGTAAGGTCTGTAGCTTATGTTGAATTTTGTAAAGCAAAGCATTAACTATTTATAATATTATTTATATGTAATTTATTTTTCTATATGTAGGTACGTAGCGCGCGTCAAGAATCGGCTACGCTGTCTGCTAAAACATAAATAAATAAATACACCCAACAGTCATATACATAATTCTGATCCCACACTAAGATCAAGTCTTGTGTCGTGGGTATCAGAAACTACGCGAGACTTTTCGGTCTCAAAAACACCCAGACCCGAAACAAATATTTGTGGACCACAGAAAAAATTGTCTCGGTGCGGGGATCCAACCCGCGGCCTCTCGTTCCGCAAGCCAATCCTAACCAGCTGCGCCAAGGGGCTGTCATATGAACAAAGAAAGCTCCGGTACGAATCACAGAAAAATACCTATGACTTAGAGTTATGGCGCACTTTAACTGAGTAGAAAAGACGTAATAACAGAAGTCTTATAATTCCGATTTTATACGACTTCGAAATAATCAAACTTGACAGACTTCTCGTCACAATCCCTGGCATTAGCAGTGCCAATTTGACAAAAGAAAATCTGCGTAAAGCTCAACAAAATTATCAGACAATTACGGAATCTGAATTAATAAAGGACAATGGGCTTACAATAAATCTGGGACAGCGCGAGCGGAAATATCCATCTGACAGTTTTATTTAAAGGTATTTCATTCGGCTGCCTCATTGGCTCATTGCACTGAGCGACGGAATAATAAATTATAGATAATAAATCGATACAGGTGAAATACCCGGGGTATACAAAACACGTCACAGATAAAAAATAATTGTTGAGTGTGGTCTTATTTTAAATTAGGTAGGTATTTAATTCTATTTTCAAATAATTTATTTGCATATTTTTTACAGAAATTATCGTTTGAGAATGAATTGCGTCTATTTTCATCATTCTGTTTTTTTTAATATTTTAAGTCACGGCTACTGTATATAGCATTTATTTTATAAAGTTAAGATTTGTATCATATTTAGAATTTATACATCTAATTTAAGTAGTCATATAAAATCACGCGAATAATATTTTTTTTAAGTAGTCAGATTTTTTTTACCTTCCACAAAGCACCCAACTATGGTTTAGGCTAAACAGCATAACATGTTAGTGTTAAAAAAATAAAAAGTAAATCTGTACTCACATCAGGACTGATGTCTGTGAAATTTGCGCTCGAGACGAATTCCTTGAGGAAACCATCCAGCTCCGTGCCTTCGATGTAGCCATTACCTGCAACAAAATATAATTTATTTGTAAAAATCTCTTTTAAGAAATACGCGTAAAATTTCACACCAAGTCCACAAACGGGAAGTCAAAAATCTTGTGTATATCATGTATGTATCTGAATCAGGGATGTTATGGAGCTCCGTAACCTTAACCGAAACTATCGGATATCCGAAATAAAAATATATCCGTAACCGTAACCGTATCCGTTTCAGAAGTTTCGAATAGTTTAAGAAAGTCTTGTGTTAAGTACAAAATTGATTTTTATATGAGTAGACAAAAAGCGACCAATATCGACTTTAATTTGAACATCTTTTTATCAAGATAATGTAGATTGTGCAAAATGTAAACATTGTGATAAAAACTTTCCTCACAAGAGTGTCGAAAACAGTTATATTTTACTTCAATCTGATATCCGTAACCGAAACTATCCGAAACTAGCGGATAATCCGAAATAATTGCATATTCGTAACCGTAACCGAAACCGATATAATTTAATTCCTATATCCATATCCGTATCCAGATCCGAAATATCATATCCATAACACCCTTAATCTGAATCTAAGAATTTTTCAACTTTAACGAGATCCACTTCATGCGAAATGGCGATATCGGAAAATATTGCTTGGCTTGTCAATTGATCGAATGTCCCACTTTTGAATACATTTTTTTTATGTTTTGAACATATAGTTCAAATTTTTACTCTGCGTTCCTCAAAATATAAAACTTATCTTTATGCTACAGATAAATTTCCTACACCTACATAGAAAAAATAGGTAGAGATGCTTTTTTGCATCCACTTTTTGACAGTTGTCTTTAGTCCCTCGTAATATTCATGAATTGTTGTTATCAGGGAAATTTTTAGACTTTGTGATGCTAATGAGAATTTCTTAACTAAAAAACCCAGGGAAAGCTCGCCGCGGGAATCGAACCATGACTGCTAGCACCGAGGCAGTATAAACATCAAAATTTTTTCCTTTAAAAAAATATCATATACATACTTTTTATTAAGTGTTCCGATACATCTATAGTTCGCATACAATTAAAATAAAATTTACTAATAGAACTCGAAAGAACTATTTTTAAGCCGTAATCAATTTGGAGACGTAATACTGTAACATAATGTACATTGTATCGATCACCCAAAATACAAAAGAGAGGTTAGTTGGTCAGTTACTATTGAATAATTTGTTAGCCAATCGATTTGTAGTTAAGCGTTTGAAAAATTCATTTTCGTATCAATCATCCACAAATTCATTATATTCCTTTCTTAATAGACTTGTATTGAGCCAGTGTGCTAAGGTCAAACTTGTTCTGCCTAACTTAAATAAATAAATAAATAAATGCACCCAACAGTCACATACATAGTTCTGACCCCACACTAGGATACAAGTCCTGTGTCGTGAGTATCAGAAACTACGAAAGACTTTTCGGTCTCACAAACACCCAGACCCGGAACAAATATTTGTGGATCACACAAACATTTGTCTCGGTGCGGGGATCGAACCCGCGGCCTCTCGCTTCGCAAGCTGGTGTCTGGCCAACTGCGCCACGGGGCTGTCAATATTTAACAAGTCTAGTCTGAATTCAGTAGATAATTGTGATTCCACACAATACGAAAATATAATTTAAAATATATACGTATTAGACGTTTTTACATGTTTGAAATTATTTTTTATGTTTATTAGATACAATAAAATATACATATATTTTGAGCTGCAAACAAAATATTTAGATTATAATATTTGGCATTACTATTTCTGTTTTTAAAGATACTACATTTCTATTTATTTCTCTATCTTTGTGGTCACGACAAATAGAACTAAAAGTATGTATAGTATCAATATTATTTATACAAAATTCAAGGCAACATTACCTTCGGCGTAACAGCATACCCAAATCCCTTTAAATTGACCCAAAAGCCATCCAACTAAACACAAGCCCGTAATTACAAAGACGTAATCAAAGCGATTTGATCTCAAGTCATTTAGCAAGAAGAATCACGAGGACTTTTCCTCGTAGGCACTGTAAAAGTTGAAATTAGGGCCGGCGAGAGTGCCGCATTTGATTTCCACCGTCCTGCCCAAACGATCCCTCCGAGATAAAGGGAATAAGTATTTGATGGGACACGACGCGATGTTGTGGCTCTGAAAACGGCGATGAAAACGCGAATTTGTTAGTAAAATTCATCATTGGTATACATACCAACTGCATAGCCAACTGCTGGCCATTGACTTTTGTTGTGACGAATTAGACTCTGAATGGAGGATTATTGCCGTTTCTTTCCAGTCAATATTCACTTTAGATTCCACTTCACTTACCATCAGGAGTGGTGTTATCTTTTTATCTGTATTTCATACGACTGTTGAGCTTATATTTCCCAACTTTGGTTACGGTCTATCAGTCCAAAGTAACTAATCTTACACTTTTTTCTTTGATACCGATTTTGTGCCTCGTGTTCTTTGGCCAAACATTTTCACATTCAGCGATTGAAGGGAATCGACTTTGTGGAATCTGTCGTTATCCCGAATTCGCGTCGTTTCATTACTGGGAAGCCATTGTGTTATTAGTTCTTACATTTGTGCGGATTCCGGTTAGCTCACTTTGAAATTTGGATTTTAGTAATGCGGATCTTTAGTTTATTCTTAGAATTAAACTGGAAATAATATACAAATAATTCAGTCAGAGTCTTTGTATGAAATAACGATATTTCATCTAGAATTTAACAAGGCGTATCATGCTGCTATTAATAAATTTATATAACACGAGCGGTGGCAAGATGTTTTCCATTACATCCATAATCTTACGCCTGTATCTATATAAATATAAATAAATAAATAAATACACCCAACAGTCACATACATAGTTCTGATCCCACACTAAGATACAAGTCTTGTGTCGTGGGTATCAGAAACTACGAGAGACTTTTCGGTCTCACATACACCCAGACCCGAAACAAATATTTGTGGATCACACAAACATTTGTCTCGGTGCGGGGATCGAACCCGCGGCCTCTCGTTTCGCAAGCTGGTGTCTAGCCAACTGCGCCACGGGGCTGTGTCGAATGAATCTGAAAATCTGCATTTTAATCACCCACAATAATTTATAATGTTAATAAAATTGTTATTGTATTGTAACCCAATCGAAATCACCATTTTTGATTGCCTCCGAGGCACAGTTGGCTAGACACCAGCTTGTGAAGCTAAGAGGAGTTTATTCGAATCAATCACCTAGATAAATGCCTGTGTAATCCAGAAGCATAATTATTGTGTGAATATGAGACCAAAAAGTATATAATAAGAGTAGTATTCGATGCTCGCGAGTCGCGACACAAGCTTGTATGTACTACATACATACATATATTGTGAGGTAAGAACTATGTATGTGAATATTTTTTGTATTTATTTAAAATCACAAATATATTATTTCTACAATGACTACATACAGCCTTGATATTGAACCTACATATTGAGCCTACATATTTAACCAGGATTACTTCGATAAGTCGAATGAAACACTTTGATCTGGTAGAGGACCGCAAATCCTTGGTATCAGGCACTCGAGACGTTGTTGAACACGAGTGCTAGGCGCTTTCAAAAGCCATATTTGTAGAGAGAAAATCGACCTCCAAGAGGATGTAACAAGAGGGATAACGTGTCGCGGAGGTGTCAAAGACACTACAATAAAGAAATTCTTAAGTACTTCATTAGTAGAACATAGGTAGTTTCGACACGAGAGTTTGTAAGAGCCACATTTTCAGGCATATTTCTAGACTTCGTGGTGCTGCTGAGAAATGAGAGGGTCTCCTCTACAACTGAGAGGGTTTAGGCCAGAGTCCACCACGCTGGCATAGTGCGGGTTGGCGGACTACACACCTAAGAAATTCCTGACAAATTTTACATGTGTAGGTTTCCTCACGATGTTTTCCTGCACCGTAAAATCACGTGATAATTCATTGTGAATACACACTTAACTTCGAAAAGTCAGAGGTGTTGCCTGGGGTTTGAACCCGCGACCGCCGAATTTCTCGACCGCGTGCCTAAATTTCGAGGCCATCACGACTTTATTGACACTGTGTTTATTATTTGCTATAAATTGTCGCAAAAGATAATAGTAGAATACGAACGATATTCACACTAAAGTTCCATCAATCGATATTCTAACTCCAACCAATGCGGACGGAATTATACAAACACTAGCTTTTGCTCGCAACTTCGTCCGCGTAAACTACAGGGTTGGCCTACGTCATAGTAGCTTTATGCATGCAAAGTCTCAGCCCGATCGGTTTAAAATTGACAAAGTGTCATACAAACTTTCATCCCCTATGTAGAATTAATCAAAATCCTTTCTTAGCCGATGCCTACGTCATAACATCTACCTGCATGCCAAATTTCAGCCCTATCCGTCCAGTGGTTTGGGCTGTGCGTTGATAGATCACTATGTCAGTCAGCCAATCAGTCAGTCTCCTTTGAGTTACGAGTATATATATTTAGAAGTTTGCTGTAACCAGTGTTAGTTCTACAGTTTGTTTTATCACGAGTAAGTGATAACTCCATTTCGCATATTACAATTGCTATTCAAAAGAAAACATTTTTCAGAATCAATAAAAACACAAATTATTATTTAAAAATAAATATTATGGGTGCTTTACTCGTATAAATAAATTTAAAGACATTATGACTGTTTACCAGTGGCGGTACTTCCATAGAAGCCCAAAAGCGTTATACGTTAATTGTGTAATGTCTAGTTTATAATTGTTTATTGTGGAACCTTTATTTAAGAAATTGCTTTTGTTAAATAAAGATTTAAAGATTATTATTCTGAAATTTGTAAAGCAAACTGGGCTTTTGGGCTTCTATGAAAGTACCGCCACTGCTGTTTACTAATCGCTTTTAAAATAACGGATAATTAAGTTATTGCACTTTCGACATATTTTGAGTTAACAAACTACTCGTATTGTATTATCAGTGTAATTTGTTGATGGCAGGATAGCCGTATCCGTTCTCATACCAACTATAAAAGAATTGTAATACGGGCTCTAAATATCTGCTTGTGTACACGCTGTATAGAATGGGCCGCCAAGATTGTTTCGGCTGAAAGACTGTGGAAATTCCTCCACTTAAAAATGCATATAAACAAACATACATACACACACACATAGAACACGCACATATACACATTCACATACAAATATAATAAAATAAAATGAAATAAAATAAATAAATATTTATTACACAAACAGATGGACCGGCTGATCGTTATAAATATTTTGTATATACATAGCGAGCCCCGGCACAAGCGGTCAAACCGGTTCCGGGCCGCAGCGACGATCAGTGCGGTCGACGCGATCGCCAGTCAGCTCCAACTCGCTTGAGACGCCAGACGCTCGCTATTTACTGTGCCACGCTTTATGTATTACGCTCGCTTTCCATTATTAGTTTCTGTGTTCTTCTATACTCTTCATCTATCGCTCATCATCCTTCTGTACTTTCTTGTGTGGTGTCAATAAACTGTTACGTGATCTTGGGCTTATTCTTTCAACGACCCGGCTATCCATATCGGACACACGATACTATCATCTACCACGACACCCACTACAAGACTATCAGAATCGCTACTAGCCAGTCAAAACTGTTTGTACTAAAAAACTCTTGCTATTGCGTCTCTGGACTTGGCGCAGTTGGCTAGACACCAGCTTGTGAAACGAGAGACTTTTCGATTCTCGAACCGGGACAAATGTTTGTGTTTATCATCAATCAACAGCCCATATACATACGTCCCACTGCTGGGCACGAGCCTCCTCTACAACTGAGAGGGTTTAGGCCTTAGTCCACCACGCTGACCTAGTGCGGGTTGGCGGACTACACACCTAAGAAATCACTAACAACTTTTTTTAGGTGTGCAGGTTTCATCACGATGTTTTCTTTCACCGTTAAAGTACGTGATAATTAATTGTGAATATAATGAAAATGTTTGTGTGATCAACAGATATTTCGTTCGGGTCTGGGTGTTTGTGAGATCGAAAAGTCTCTCGTAGTTTCTGATACCCACGACACAAGAGTTCTATCTTAGTATGGGGTCATAACTATGTATGTGACTGTTAGGTGTATTTATTTATAAGTGCATACACTAATACTCCTACTTTACACACCATTATTATTTGAGCTGCTCTGAACCAACTCCGATGCAAAGATTTTATCAATCCACGTACTAAATTTTCCATTTTCATTATACACCTATACTATTCAACCGCTATCGTAAGTCCTAGTACCTTACCTGTAAAGTGAAATGGAAGACAAGCGGTAATGCACTCAGACATAGCGAACCCCCAAATGGGTTGAAAGGCTTCGCGTAAAAGGCGCTAAATTGAAGAGACGGCGAAAATACAACCTCGAGCACTGTTTCTGATAGCTCTTGAGACAAATTTTAGATATAGAAAACGTTTTTCGTAAATATTCAATATGGCATCTGAAATATGTATCATCATTTAGCAAGCCAATATGGATTAATATGAGCATTTCTCTGACTCATTATTAAATAAATAAATACACCCAACAGTCACATACATAGTTCTGACCCCACACTAGGATACAAGTCCTGTGTCGTGGATATCAGAAACTACGAGACTTTTCGGTCTCACAAACACCCAGACCCGAAACAAATATTTGTGGATCACACAAACATTTGTCTCGGTGCGGGGATCGAATCCGCAGCCTCTCGTTTCGCAAGCTGGTATCTAGCCAACTGCGCCACGGGACTGTCAAATTATTATTCTATATTATATAATTATTGTTCTGATGATCATTATTACGTGTACTGTTATTTTTAGTAATGTTATTTAGTATCTAGAAAATAATTCATCATCATTATCATCAGCCCTTATACGTCCCACTGCTGAGCACGGGCCTCCTCTACCTTTGAGAGGGTTTTAGGCCTTAGTCCACCACGCTGGCCTAGTGCGGGTTGGCGGACTACACACTTAAGAAATTCCTAATAACTTTTAGGTTTCATCACCATGTTTTCCTTCACCGTTAAAGTACGTGATAATTCTTTGTGAATATACATAACTTCGAAAAGTCAGAGCTGTGTGTCTGGGGTTTGAACCTGATTGGACCGCGTGCCTAAACCTCGAGACCATCACGATTTAAGAATAAATTTGCTTAAGTACTGTAAGCTTGTGTTGTAATTTAATAAATAAATGAGCTACTAGTGAATTTCATTATTTACACATTTGTTTTTCATTATTTGCATATTTTTTAACATTGTAGATATTAGTAAGTATGCAAACGGCCGAACGACGATTACTACGCATAAAACTCTACCTTCAACATTACCGTAAACCGATTATTATTTATTTGTTCACTGACCCGGGGCATCAGCCGCGTGAAATTTAATTTCTCGTGACAAATGGTGGCCTATGTGTTAATCCAGGGTTTGAGTTGTCACCATATAAAATGTAATCAAAAATCTTTAGCCGTTTGAGCGTAAACCCGCGTATTTTTTTTATTCTATCCGCCTTGAGCTACAAATCTGTTAAAAATCATTTTTATTAATTTAATCAAATATTTCTTAATGAGGTACATAAAACCATTAACCAATACCCCTCTTAAAAACAACCCAGGAACATAACCTCAAAACTGGAAACTGTTAAAACAACCTTCTTGGTATAATTAAAGTGAAGTCCTCCTTGGTGGTTTTGTCACAATGGAACATCTAGACTTTACATTGTAGAAATATGCGGTAAGAACAACTAGAGGGTAAGCTAAGTCGGTCAGCGCTAAATTGGCTCCTTGAGGGTACTTAGGAAAAACATTTTACGATTTTATTTAGCAATTTAATTTAAGACTCTTGAGAAGCGTTCGATTTAATTATATTCTTAATTAGCCTTTTAACTGGTACTAAAAGATAATACAGTGGCTAGTAACAAAGAAATATATCGAAATGGAATGCCCATTTCGATATATTACAATCTCTTTTTTACTTAAAGTGCATGTTACTTTTTTACCCTATGTAGATCCGAATTGTCACAGTCTATCAACTTTAATTTTTAATCATGGTTGTATTATCACATACATACATAAACTCACGCCTGTATTCCCCGAAGGTGTAGGCAGAGGTGCATTTCTGCACCCACATTTCGCCAGGTATGTATCAGTCCCACGGAATAAGGGGCGAGCCTATTGCCGTTTTTCGGGCACAATTCCAGACTCCGTGTAAAAACCCAATAACACTTTGCTCGGCCCTGGAATCGAACCCAGGACCTCTAGATCGCACGGCACATACTTGTACCGCGAGACCACGAGGCAGTCTGTTGTATTATCATATTTCAGGTTTGGTTTGTATAAATAAAAACTAATAAAGCTCAGTTTCAATAGCATCTGGCACGTCCACTCGGTCCGATGTCAGATGAGCGACTGAACCGGTTTGAGTGCGGTACAGTGCTTATACGAGTATGTATGTGTATAATGATTTATTTTAACTTCTACCTTACAATTTCTAACAAATATACTCCACGTTACAATCATCATCAAAGTCAAAAGTCACAGATGCGTGCCTGGGGTTTGAACCCGACACCCTCGAGATTTGACTCGACCGCGCGCCTAATCTTCGAGACCATCAATATTTCATATTTAATATAGTATTTTAAAGATCTTCCTTTCTCATTTAAAGTCTTATTTTAAAGGGTTAACGTATATATTTCTCGAAAAAAAGTTATGTTCTCGCTCAGGTGAATTATGACATGAGGTCAAGCGAGAAAAAAACAGTTTTTGGAAATTTTATCATTTTCAAAGTCACTCAATAACGCTCTTACGAACAGGCCGACACAATTTCTTTGACGGGGGAGAGTTTTCAGTCATTCCTCGTTATTCGAAATTCGTTAAGAAATGCATTTAACTTGCAAATAAACCTTAATAATTAATTGACTAATGGCCGAATACTGAAACGCTACTTAATCTGAGGGTGAGTTATTTTTAGGTGGCTGTTATAATTTAAGCGGTAAACTTAAACATCATTTATTGGTTTTAAGACTGTGATTCTAATGCCCACTTAAATTTACATAAATGGCAACATTACCACAAAAAGTTCTTTTACATGACATTTTTTAAGTATATACCGCTTAAATTATAACAGCCACTTAAATATAAGTCACCCTTAGATTAAATAGCGTTTCAGTATTCGGCCATATGACATACAGCGTTACAAAGTGAGCAGAAATACAAATTTGTAAAGCACACATGCACACAACTCTCAAACATTTTAAAACAGCATCATTTTATATTCACGTGTCCGCCATTTTAAAATAAGCTTGCGAATATTCACGTAGGTTCATGCGTTTCGTTCCCGCTGAGTGGCGCAATATTTCACACAGGTAAATATAATCTTTTAACAGAAAGGTGGAATGCAAAATTGTCAAGTTGGTCTCAACAAGAAAGTGATTAAGTTGCTCCATTTATGCTGAGTGCATTTTCCTGTTACGAAGTTTTGTAACTACATTATATAAAGAATTTACGGCAAACTAAGCGATTTTGTTTTCTTAAAATTGGTTTGCTTCAAACAAAATATGTCAGGATCTCCTTAGTGAGTACGTGTTTGCATTTATATTATTTATTTATAAAAATAACACTATAGTATATCATATATATCTAATTTTTTTTAAATCATGGCATCATATATATTTATGCACATATTCATTTTTCTCTGCATCACCCTAAGGTTGACTAGTAGATAATGCCTTAGGAAACTTGTACACTTATAATTTTTTTATGAATTTCTTAGGTATGAACTTCGCCAACCCGCACTAGACCAGCGTCTTGGAATAAGGCCTAAAACCCTCTCAGTTATTGAGGAGTCCAGTTCCCAACAGTGGGACGTACATATATTGGCTGATGATGTCAATAAGCAAAACTTAAGAATTAGAACAGACTAGAATTAAAACTAGTTCGGTCGACTAAGAACAAAGACTCGAGCATAACAATTACACGTGTACCTACATGAAAATAAATACTTCACAAAATTTCAAGTGGCTGTTATTAGAAGACGCCTTTGCCTATTCACTGAAACAAAAACAAATAAACAACACTTTCTCTGGGAAAATTCCATTGTCAACAGTCCTATTATACTAAATGCAAAGGATATTTAGAAGTGGGCGAATGTTTATTTACATAGAATTCTGTTATCGTATTATTTATAAACCTTGGATAAATGGACGAAACTCCTATGCCGATATTGAAAGCGAATACTAAAAACGTACAAGTGAACGGAGAAGCCGTAAACATAAGTGTATTTCATGAATATTGTATCTTTGCGGGGAAATTCGGTTCTTTCATGCATCACAATTACCTTAGCGTATGAGTACACCTCGTTTTATGTATAAACATTGGGGAATGAGAATTAAGATTGTTATTACTTATAGTATATACTAAATGTATTTATGAATGGGCAGTGGTCTAATTATAGCTATAATATAGCCTGTATTACACGAAGGGGTAGGCAGAGGTGCATTTCTGCACACACATTTCACATGTTTTAATTTTTTCTTCACCGTTAATGTAGGTAAATGATAATACGTTGTGAATGACACACATAACTTCGAAAATTCAGAGGTGTGTCTGTGATTTGAATGCGCGACCGCCGAGATTCTCGGCCGCTGAGGCCATCACTACTTAAACCCTCTCAGTTGTAGAGGAGGCTTTTTCCCGGCTGTGGAACGTATATGGGCTGATGATGATGATGATGAGTAACTACTCTTTTTTTAATTATCTGTCTTTGTAATAGAACCATTAAGTACTCATAAGTTAGCAAACTGGCCATGGAAAAGTCACAGTCATATTTTTTGCAAAATATAATATCGCTAAACCAAAAGTAAAAGGAATATAAGATAGAAATAGATGAAGCTGGATAAAATGAATAAAACTAGAACTTACCGTCTCTATCGTAATGGCTCCATACTTCCATAAACTGATTTGCCGACAGTTTCTTCAGCTCCCTCGAGTCTGGATCGCGGAATTGTCGCATAAAGTTTGTCGCCCGTTCCAAATTCAACTTTTTGGCGGAAGAGTTCGAATCGATGCTCATTTTGAATTTTTAACCGTTAACGGATTGTTATAGGTTAAGTTTTTATTTTTTAAATAAATATTCTCTTTTTAAATACTAATCGATTTGGCGTTATTATTGTCAGCGTTTTGTTTTCAATTTTTAGTCTGCTCGGTGTTTATGTCATCTGTAACAAAGAAAAAATGTTGTATTAAAAATTCTTAATGTAATTAAACTAAAATTAAAGTAAAGTTTGTTATTAGTTCCAATTTTTATTAGGTTATTCCACCTTTATTTGTTTTGAAAGCTTTGATGAGACAATATTAATTTTCTTATTCCAAAACCTGTATATGAAACTATAACATGATAAATTTTGTTTACTGTTTTAAGTTTTCAAGAGCCCTTGGATAAAAGAATGAAATAGAAAATAAACTAATTGCATATAAAGGTATTTATAACCAACACGATATTGTCGCTTACGTCCACAAAATCTATGGTATTATGTCCTTATTATTGAATAGTCTTTAATATTACCAACGCATCCCTTAACACACCCGTATCACACGCCAACTTGACATTATCTCGTGGTCCACGCGTGCGGGGAAACACCATTCATTATGCAAGACTTGTACGAAATGCCGGAGGTAAATGGGCAGCCGGCAATCCGGAAATTAACCAAGTATTTTTTGCATGGCAGGGCAAACTGACCATATCGCTCATGATGTTCAAGTGTACGTGCTAGTAAAGGATACGAGTTCCGAAAAGTAAAACTTTGTCGGTTGCATTTTCTCTTAAATTGGTAGTATTTATGATTATTTTGTCCGCCAACCCGCACTATGCCAGCGTGGTGGACTAAGGCCTAAACCTCAGTTGTAGAGGGATATTGATGATTTTTTGCTAACGTTAATATTGATGCCGTAAACACAGAGTTTACTGAGAGCACTATATTAAAAATTAATTGCAAATTCTTTTTTATTAATTTATTATGCTTGATATATGTATTTATGTACAATATGTATTAAAGAAGACTTAATCCCTTAGGCATTTTCTAACTGTTGACTAAGGTCTGATGCAGATATAAAAACAGCTTTTTTTTTCATCAACGCTTACAAGAAAGTTATCCGTGTCAAACACATAGACCCAAAAAAAATATGGATCATGCAGATTTTTTCTTAGAGTTTACATTTGCATTATCAACTGTGCTTTCTTTATTTCTATTACGTAACAATAATTACGCTCTATTTTATTCAAGTTGCACCGAAAGTCCGGAAAGCCGGCACCGGAACAGCCGGATATGTTCCAACACTAAACCTTATTTGCGCGTGTGTAAATCGGCGTTATAGCCGACAGGTGCCGGCGACTTCGCAATAAGTTATTCTGAACATTTCTTCGCGTAGAAAAATTCTATTGGAAGAAATAACGATTCTTTCTAACTATCGATAAGTTTGTAAGATTTATTGGCATGTGTGGCGCAGTTGGCTAGATAACTGTGAATCGAGAAGCCGCGGGTTCGATCCCCGCATAGACAAATGTTTGATCCAAAACATTTCTTTCGGTTTTGGGTGTATGTGAGACTGAAATTGTGTGTCCAATGCAGTTTTTAAGAATCGATTACACTTCTAATTCCGTTCACTAAAAAGATGTATTATAGCTTATCAAGAGGTCCAGGGTTTGATTCCGAGTTTGGTTAAGTGTTAAAGTTATTTTTATTAGGAAATTCTAAATAGCACGTTTTCTGTAAAAGTTTGCCAAAACGGCAATAGGCTCCAACCTTATTACGTTAAAGCAGCATTTTAGAAAATTATGGGGTACTGTGGGGTCAGAACTCAGAACTATGTGTGAGATGTATGTAATTTATGTAGACTGTTGGGTGTATTTATTAATTAGACATCTGCCAACCCCTTCGGCGGTACAACCTTAAGTGTAAATATCATTATATTTGGAGTACCAAATACCTATACCTTTTTTTTACCTAAACCTTAATAAACAATAAAAAAGTCACAAAAAGTACCTATTTAATAGTCGCATAAAACTCCTTTCTCGTCTAACGGGCTAACAATAGCTGAACAAAGCAATAATTCAAGTAAAAACTTTCCCTTAGGGCTATTACGTCACGGATAGCAGGTAGACGCGATTAATCATAATTTACTCGCTGTATTCCGCTCTTGTTAAGCTCACCTCAATTCATAAATACTAACGGCTTGACTTAGTTTAGTCTGGACGGAAATTGTTAGAAAAACATTCAACATCAATGTTGTGCATTTTTGAATATTTTTGGTCAGGGAATAATTTCGCACGAACTGCTTTATTTATTGTTTGGTTTGTATACAACTACTATTAGTTTAGTCAAAATATCGTCACGCTACGACTAATAAGAGCGGAGCAATGGAAAATGTGGTAAAATCTGTGAAAGAATATTCCGTTTGAAGTTGATTGTTATTGCGTTTGTGTTTGGCAACAAATAATAATGAATATAATGACAGAAGTCAACTTGAGAAAGGTGGCGGGTAACGGATGGATGAGGGCTGCTCAAGACCGGGATGGTTCGCGCTTTCTTGGGGACGCCTACGTTCAGCAGTGGACGGCGAAAGGCTGAGTATAAAACATAACAAAATAGGATGTGAAAAGTAATAGACAAATTGTCAGGTACTTTAACGGTGAAGGAAAATATCGTGAGGAAACTTGCTATCTGTAAATTCTTAATAATTTCTTAGGTACAACTTGCACTAGGCTAGTGATGGACTAAGATGTAACTCCTCTCAGTTATAGAAGAGGCCCGTATCAAATGGGACGTACCTATATGGGCTGTTGAATGAAAACTACCTCAAGAATATGCCTCATAATTTTAACAATTCGTAAACCAACCGAAGTTCCAAAATAAGAGCCTTTTAAGACCAAGAACGCTATATAGGTTAATGACACTAGGAAATGGTTCTTTCGGTCATTGTGTCTCGAAGCAAAAGTGTGCCCATTGAAATGTAGCGTGAAATTATTGAAGTAATAGACATGGCTACCTTACTATAGACATCTTACCTCCATTTTGTTTTCCACGTGTTTTACATACAATAAATATTGATATAAGTAGTGATGGCCTCGAGGTCTAGGCACGCGGTCGAGAATCTCGACGGTCGCGGGTTCAAACCCCAGGCACACCTCTGACTTTTCGAAGTTATGTGTGTATTCACAATGAATTATCATTTACTTAAACGGTGAAGGAAAAACATCGTGATGAAACCTGCACACCGAAAAATTCTTAGGAATTTCTTAGGTGTGTAGCCCGCCAACCCGCACTAGGGCAGCGTGGCGGACTAAGGCCTAAACCCTCTTAATGGTAGAGGAGGCCCGTGCCCAGCAGTGGGACGTGTATGGGCTGCCGGCTGATGATGAGATGAGATAAATATTTCAAGCTAGTGGTCCATGAAATGATTATTGTCAAGCTTAGTCTTTCTAAATATTTCTCAATTTTACGTAAATCTAACATTAAAGATCTGTCTAGTGCTCACAACGGACATATCTAAAATAACAAAAGTAAATAAAGCAGGAATGAGCCAAGGCCATCCAATTAACTCATCGCCGGATTCGGAAAATCGATGCGATCTCTCCACGTCTATTCACGATTTTATCTTTCTAATGTGTTTGATGTTGTCTCGCGGCAGAGGCGTGTACTATAGAGAAATCTCGTGTTTTTTGCCGGTTCGGTAGTGTCATTAAGTTTTTCCAATAAGAAATTTTAGTAGGAGCGTGGAGTCTGATAATGTTCCCAAAAAATAGCAACATATTCGCACATACGAAGCGATACGGCGGAGTTGTAACATAATTGACGAAACGACAATGCAGAAATGCAATTTCTGCTTACCCCTTTTTTATACAGGCCAGTGGTGGTACTTCCATAGAAGCCCAAAAGCCCACCTTGACTTACAAAATTCCGAATAATAATTTTTAACCTTCCAGTCTTTATTTAACAAAAGCAATTGGATATATAAATGAGAATATATTGACCCCACACTAAGCAATTATAAACTAGACATTACACAATTAACATGTAACGCTTTTGGGCTTCTATGGAAGTACCAGCACTGATACAGGCGTACATATTGTGTGTATTAATTATTTAATTAACTCGCAAAACCTTTTGGAACTACCGCGCAAACGAGACAGTCAAAGACTTCTTCCTATAAATTGTTGAGTTCGTCAATTAAGTTAACAGAGTGCTTAGAGTGAAAGCAAAGTCTGAACTTGTTCAATTAAGCACGAATCTTGGTAAAGTGTCCGTAGTTTTGTTTCAGTTACGCGAGCTTAAAACTGCTTGAATGCTGTTAGTTTCTAATATTTCGAGTTCTACGTACATATCTAATATGTTATGACATACATACATACATATGTTACGTACATAATATGTTTTGACAGCTCCGTGGCGCAGTTGGCTAGATACGAGCTTGCGAAACGAGAGGCCGCAGGTTCGATCCCCGCACCGAGACAAATGTTTGTGTGATCCACAAGTATTTGTTTCGGGTCTGGGTGTTTGTGAGACGGAAAAGTCTCTCGTAGTTTCTGATACCCACGACACAAGACTTGTATCTTAATGTGGGGTCAGAACTATGTATGTTACTGTTGGGTGTATTTAATTAAATTGTTTTTTATTTCGTTGGTCATTTATTTGATAAGTTTTCAATAATATTCATCATCATCATCAGCCCATATATGTCCCTCTGTTTACCACGGGCCTCCTCTACAACGGTGAGGGTTTAGGCCTTAGTACACAACGCTGACCTAGTGCGGGTTGGCGGACTAGACATAATACAATTATAATAGTTTTCAATACTACTTAGATAAATTAGAATAAAAAATACTATTGCCTCGCGGTCTAGTGGGACAAGTGTTTTGTGCGATCTAGTGATTCCGAGTTCCATTCCTGGGTCGGATAAAGTTTATTATTATTTTTCATTAGGGAATTCTCACTAGCACGAAATCTGGAAAACCCGAAAAACGGCAAAAGGCTCGCCTCCCTTTACGTAGGACTCATACACCCTGGCAACCTAGTGTACAGAAATGCACTTCTACCTAAATCTTCGAACACAGGCGTAAGGTTATTTAGTCCCTATCCCACCACACACCCGCCACTGTAACTCCTGTACTCCAGGATCAACAGCGGCACGCACAGTAATGACACCGAGCAATGAAGCTCAGCGGATCTAAGGGGACCTAAATTTGTCATAAACCCGCAACGAAGTTAATCAGAAAGACAATATAAGGAGGAGTTGAAAAACAAAGAGTTGTTCACTTCCCTCCATAGCAAAGCGGGTGACAAAACATTGAGCTAAGAGGTTTTACCCTCACATAAAAAAGACAGGCGTAAGGTTATGTATTCATCATCATCGGCCAATTTACGTCCCACTGCTGGGCACGGGCCTCCTCTACCATTTAAAAGGCTAGTCCACCACACTGGCCTAGTGCGGGTTGGCGGACTACACACCTAAGAAGTTCTTAGGAACTAAACTAGGCCAGCGTGGTAGACTAAGACGTAAACCCTCTCAGTTGTAGAGGAGGCCCGTGCTCAGCAGTGGGACGTATATGGGCTGATGATGAATTTACTAACGTTCATAATTATGTGATACCCTAGATAAATCTCAAAGTTATGCTTGCTCCATTATCTGTACATTAAATAGGTTTGAGTCTATCGCGGAAGCATTAACGTCTCCGCCACTTTCCCGATACTTAGAGCCATCTATTAAGCACCTAATCACTTCTATATAGTTTGAGGTGCTTCCTAGCTTTTTGTGTTGTTAAGAGTCTTCTGTTTTAATGTACTTGAGCTGTTTATTTAAATGACTAGCTGTGCCCGCGACTTCGTCCGCGCGGAAAATTAATTTTTAATAAGAAAATTTATAAAGTAATAGTACCCTAAGTTACTCCTTATTACATCAGCTACCTGCCAATAAAAGTTCCGTCAAAATCAGTCCAGCCATTTCAGTGATTAGCCGGAACAAACAGACCGATGTGTACCGTGTATACATCCATATATATTTATTAAAAAGCGGTTATTTCAATATCACAAACAGACACTCCAATTTTATTTATTTGTATAGATTGGTCTGTAATGGTTGCTATTGTTGACTTATACTATTATTGTAATGTTTTGTTGTTATTATTCTCTTTTATAATGTGGTATTGTAAAGTTTTTGTTGAGTTTCACTCTAGTTCGTTTAAGCGAAGTTTTAGGGATTGTTTTGTTGGTCTTAAACAATAATGTGCGCCAAGCGATTAAGAGTTTCTGGATTTGACCCTCGAGCCGTGAAAAGTGTTATCGATGTTTATTGTAAGGAAATTTTAGTAGGAGCACATAGTTTGGTAATTTGACCGATATAGGACATCAGACATGCCTAGTGTTATGTGGGATTTTAAAACGAGTTTGCACAAATACGACTGTGGCTATTCGTGACTGGAAAATCTTGGATGAGACTGGCCAAGGTTAAGGGCGAATGGCATGGTAAAAGATGGGCCTATGCCTGGCATAAAAGTGGCTGTGAATGATTAAGATGAACACTTAAGGATACGGTGTGGGCAGTCTCATCCAAGTATCTCATTCCGTGTAATGTCTAGTTTATAATTGTTTATTGTAGAGTATTATATAAATAAATAATAAATAAATAAATAAATACACCCAACAGTCACATACATAGATCTGACCCCACACTAGGATACAAGTCCTGTGTCGTGGGTATCAGAAACTACGAGAGACTTTTCGGTCTCACAAACACCCAGACCCGAAACAAATATTTGTGGATCACACAAACATTTGTCTCGGTGCGGGGATCGAACCCGCAGCCTCTCGTTTCGCAAGCTGATATCTAGCCAACTGCGCCACGGGGCTGTCGATTCTATATCTATATTCTCATTTGTATGTCAAATTGATTTTGATAAATAAAGATTTAAAGCTAGATCGTTATTCGGAATTTTGTAAGGCAAACTGGGCTTTTGGGCTTCTATGGAAGTACCGCCACTGGGTGTGGGTAAATATATATTATGAAGTTTACTCAAACTTATTCTGTCCAGTGGATGAAACCTTGAGCCTTGAGGAAATGCAATATTTATGTAGGTAGAAGGATAGCAGAAACAAAACTAATTGAAACACTGCTCGAACTTAATAATAAAAACAACATATTTCTAAAGACAGAAGAAATCACAACTGAAAGTCCTTATAACTTAATTTTGCTTAACTAAACGTCTAATTTTCTCCCTCGTGCTAATGGCGTATTTATTGCTGCCCCGAATTTGTACTCGAGTAATTTTATCGAAAATGTTACGGCGTGCTGTTCGCCTTTCCTGGCGGATTTTATTTCTTTATTTGAAGATTTATGACGTGCAAGCGGTTTTATTTCGATGTTAAACATGAGGCATTTATTTGGTTTGGGTTTTGCAACAAAATCACTGGCTTACAGTGTCTCTGCTAGTTTTTTTTCTACAACTGTGATGGGTTAGGCCTTAATCAACCACGAACGCTTAATGCGGGTTGACGGACTACACACCTAAGAAATTCCTAATAGCTTTTAGTTGTACAAGTTTTCTCTCGATATCTTTCGTCTATTCTATCTTCTTCATCGTTAAAATATAAAATAACTCATTTTGAATTAACATAACTTTGAAAAAAAAAGTGTTTGATTTAAAGCAGCGACTGCCGGGACTTAGTCTCAACTACGCGCCTATCCTCTTCCCTTTCTCGAGACCAACAAAATAGAGCAAGCAAATTTAGTTGACCATTACGTCCACTACTAAGCATTTTAGTTTTCATAATGATTTAAAAAAAATCCCACAAACTTGATGGAATCCTCATGACATTGTTCTTCGTTTTAAGTTATTTTTTCTTCGATCCCACAGCATAAATACGCGGCCATCAAGATGTCACATTGTGAATTGTTATTGAGTTGTTCAAAGACGAATTTCTCAGAGAATGTGCCAGAAAAACGGCATTAGACTCGAATGAGAGAAGAATAACTTATCCCTGGCAAAACCGAGACATAAATATAGTATTATGTATAAACGTTTCATAAGCATTCGTAGCTCATAACACCAGTCTGAATAATTTCGTACTCTTGATGGAATTCATGCGTTTACGATGAAGTCTTTTCATACCGTGTCTCTTGAGAGTTCTACGCGTAGACTCTGCTATAAAGGTGCTCGAGAAAACATGTACACGTATTATATACCTATTATAAATTATTCCATAATGCTTAATAGTCTAAATAGTCCGCTAAAAAGCCGCTAATTATCCACTTAGTTTGTAGGTTATATTATGTCTGTATTATTTTTATCTTGTGAAATTTTATTTAATTCGTACATTAAATTAAATTAAATTTATTCAGCCAGGTTTTTCGTTTGTACAGACGTAAACGCTAGTTGTCACTATAAAATGTTATACCTGATATGATAAACATTATGTAAGAAAAGTCAAATTTCAGGACATACAAATCTTCTCCATTAGCAAAATTTTAGCCTTAACAATGCGATAACAGTTCTATGTATACTGGGTAATATACGTAGATATATAATAGACTAGCTGACCCGGCGAACTTCGTTCCGCCTAACAGCCGATTCTTTAATATATCTATATATAATATATATATTTTTTGCCTAAGTTACTCCTTATTACATCAGCTATCTGCCAGTGAAAGTCCCGTTAAAATTGGTCCACCCGTTTCAGAGATTAGCCGGAACAAACAGACAGACAGACAGACAAAAATTGTAAAAAACGTTATTGTGGTATATGTACTTACCGTGTATACATCTATATGCATTTATTAAAAAGCGGTTATTTCAATATTACAAACAGACACTCCAATTTTATTTATTTGTATATAGAATATAGATAGAATATTTAGCGTATATTCATATAAACACATAAATTACAATAAAACAAGCCAAAACAACTTCATGAAGCAATTAAAACAGCCAGCCAACCGTGCCGTCGCAATTCCCGCCAAAATTCCTGTTAATTTGTGTTACTGCTATCGACGCCATATTGTGTTTACTGTCAAACAACTATTTTTGGCTTAATTATCTAGCGAGAATAACTGAACTTCATGACCAAGTTGTCTATTGGCCAAATTGTTCGACATTTGGTTCACGAGTTTTAGTAAATATTTTTTATTTCGAGTTCACTAGCGTATGGAATGTGGAGTCAACCGTCGTTGGTTTGAATTTCCGGTCTAGTTTTAATCTTCTATATCTTCTATACAAATAAATAAAATTGGAGTGTCTGTTTGTAATATTGAAATAACCGCTTTTTAATAAATGCATATGGATGTATACACGGTACATATACCAAAATAACGTTTTTTACAATTTTTGTCTGCCTGTCTGTCGGTCTGTCTGTCTGTTTGTTCCCACTAATCTTTGAAACGGGTGGACCAATTTTAACGGGACTTTCCCTGGCAGATAACTGATGTAATAAGGAATAACTTTGGCTACGTTTATTTTACAAAAAATCTTATATTCTAGAAAAAAATGAAATTAAGTAGGTATCATAATAAAAAAATAAAAAAATATATTAAAGAATCGACTGTTAGGCGGAGCGAAGTTCGCCAGGTCAGCTAGTAATAAATAAATACACTTAACAGTCACATACATAGTTCTGATCTCACACTAAGATACAAGTCTTGTGTCGTGGGTATTAGGAACTACAAGATACTTTTTCGGTCTCACAAACACTTAGACCCGAAACATGTATTTACAGATTACAAAAACATTTGTCTTGCAAACTGGTGACTAATCAACTGTGCTACGAGGCTATTTCTTTACTAGCTCTGGGGCACAGCTCTATCCGGGAGCAAATCTAAATGCCGTGTTCAACCTACGAGAACACTAATATAAGAATACAACCTTCCCTCTTTACGATATTAGTTTAAACTTAAAACGCCAGTTCGTCGCGATTATTCGTAATGAATAGACGTCTATTCATTAGTAATTACTGTGACAGTGAATTTGCTTATCGGTTTTACGAACAATAGGTGTTTACAACATCGCGTCGGCCGGGCCGTAAGGCCCAGTCGCACGTGCGATAATAAACTTTATTAAATATGAGTAAAGGAACAATATCGGACGATGGTATTATTACACAATGGCAAAGTGATAACGAAGAAATGAACGTGAACAGCAATGAGGATGAATATCGAGTTTTAGAGGAACA
Organism: Hemaris fuciformis; assembly: GCA_907164795.1. Taxonomy (NCBI): domain Eukaryota; kingdom Metazoa; phylum Arthropoda; class Insecta; order Lepidoptera; family Sphingidae; genus Hemaris; species Hemaris fuciformis. The sequence continues at coordinate 5,943,054 of OU015455.1, read as the reverse complement.
AAACATGTCCAAGACGGATGGAAGAATTCAAAAAAGAATACGAGAAGATGACACGGACTTATATATATGGGAAGTAGTAAAAAAGAGAAGAGCAGGTATGAAGGAAAACAGAAATTACGTCGAAGTTACCGTCACTTCAACCGAGAAGTTTCCAAAACAGTTCGCCTTAGCAAAAATTTTAAAAAATCAGAACATTAATAACATTACTAAAGTCAAATATATACATCAATATAAAATTTCTTTAGAATTTAATAATGAAACCAGTGCGGAAGAATTTTGTAATTGTGAATATTTTCTGGGTTTGGGGTGGAGATTTCACCGTCCCTACGAAGTAGGTTTATCATATGGCGTGATCAAAAATATTGAGATGGAATTATCTGAACAGGAATTACTAGAGTCTATCACTGCAGGAGATTATGAAGTTGTCAATATTAAACGACTTAAACGTAGAAAAAGTGGAGAGGCTGGTTGGACAGATAGCGAATCGGTGCGAGTGGGATTTAGAGGGGCGTCCCTACCATCTTGTTTATATATATTCAACCTAAAAATAAATATCGAACCGTATGTATTCCCAGTCACGCAATGCTCTAGATGTTGGAGGTTTGGACATCATCATAAAACCTGTTCATCTAAGAAGATATATTGCCCCAAATGTGGAGGAAATCACGAAAATTGTGACACTAATACTTACAAATGCATTAACTGTTCGAGTGATCACATGGCTTTGAATAGAAGTTGTCCAATGTATGTAAAGGAGAAAAAAATCCGCGACATTATGTCAGACTTTAATGTGTCTTATAGGAAAGCCAAGACTTTGTATGTACCTCCGCAAACGCCCCTTCGTAACGAACTTCCAACGGTTAATCCCACCTATACATATACTATGCCTATAGATTTAAACTCTACACCAGCAGTTCAAAGGACACCTTCATATGCACAAGTGGCTTCGACCTGTAAACTAGTAACAATGGATATTGAAGAAGATAATGCAAAGAGTAAGAAAAACTTAAAAAAGAAAAAAAATTGAAATAAAAATAAAACAAGAAATTATAATACCGAAGATAATAATAATACTACGTCAAATAGTGATCAATCTACAGATTTAGAAGAAAATGAAGACAGACCTCACGTTGAACAAAACCGCAAGAAAAATAAGAGAACACGATTTGATCTGACATTTAAGCAATTGTTAACAAAACTTAAAAACATAATATTCTCAGATAATGATACTATTACAGATAAACTACGTTATATTGCTCAAATCATTTTAGACTGGATAATCTCTTGGACTGTTAAACATATTCCAAATTTGCCTTTTTTACTAAACATATTTAAATAAGTTATGGGGAAAGTTAATTTTAATGTTCTACACTGGAATTGCCAATCAATTAAACATAAGTTAGTAGCTTTTGAACAAGTCCTTAGTCAGGAAAAGATTAATATTGCTGCCCTAAGCGAGACATGGCTCAATCCTCAAATAAACATTAATCTGAAAGATTACAATATATTCCGACGGGACAGGCCAGACTCCTATGGAGGCGTTGCACTTGTTATACACAAATCATATAAGGCTGAACTATTACCTCCACCTGTAATAAATACACGTATTGAGGTTCTAATTGCGAAAATATTAAACTGTGACTTTTTAGAATTTGTAATATCAGTGTATTGTCCGCCGCATATCACCACCACATCTGCTGACTGGGATGGTATTTTTTCAATATCTAGCCGGAAAACTCTCGTTATTGGTGACTTCAATGCTCATCACTCTAATTGGTCTAACAGGACTAATTACAGGGGAATACAAGTTTTTGATTCATTGATTGACCACAACTTTGTAAGTTTAAATAATGGGTCGCCGACTCGACTAAAACTGGTTAATAACACTCTGCAACACTCTGCTCCGGATGTCACATTTATATCCTCTGATTTATCTTTATTTTTTCACTGGAACGTTTTAAACGAATGTTTGGGTAGTGATCATCTTATGATCAAGATAAGTACCTCTAATGATATAGTTCCCACTTATAAATTTAGACGTAATTTTAAAAAAGCTGATTGGATAAAATATAAACAAATAATTAATGAAACAATAATCACTGTAGTAGAACCTACAGATCCTCAAAAAGCATATGACGATTTTATTAAAACATTAAACGATGCTGCACTTATTTGTATACCAAACATTAAAATTTCTCAGAATCCTAATTGTAAATTCATTCCCAAACCTTATTGGACACCTGAGCTGTCTAAAGTAGTAGCAGAGAGACGACTGGCGTTGGTAAAATTTCGGAAAAATCCCAGCCCAGATAACTTACTTTTATTACAGCTAAAAACTAGGCAATCTCAAAAAATGATTAGGAATGCCAAAAGTAAATGTTGGCGTCAATTTTGTTCTTCAATAAATGAAATTAATTCAGTGAGTGATATGTGGCGACGAATGCGCTGGCTTAAAGGAAATAAATTTTATAATCCATGTATCGATAAAACTAAGGCTGAGACATTGATAAACAATCTATCCCCAGATTTTGTTGAACCTCCTCGACCTAATTTCAGCTCCATAAATTCAAAGGTAGAGTGTGACATATCTAGACAGGAACTAGAAAAAAGCATAAAATGCAAAGATACTTCACCTGGTTTTGATGACATCTCTTATTCAATGATATTTAACCTTCCAGATATAGCTAAAGCTGTCCTACTAAAGATATATAATATGTTTTTTAATTATGGATTTGTTCCTTTTCAATGGCGTAATGTAAAAGTCATTCCTATCCCAAAGCCTAGTCATGATAATGACTCTGAGACAAAGCTTCGACCGATATCTCTCATGTCATGTTTATGTAAAATATTTCATAATATTATCAATATAAGACTAGAGTGGTACCTTGAACGCAATAAACTGTTACATGCTGAAACGAAAGGCTTTAGGAAGGGAAGGTCTTGTCTAGACAACCTCACGGAATTGGTGACTAATATTCAAATTGGCTTTTCTTGTGATCAATTGACAGTTGGGTGCTTTTTAGATATAGACAATGCTTACAACATGATTCATATTCCCAGTCTTTTAATGAAACTTGACCAATTGAATGTTGGATCTAAATATTGCACTTATCTGTGGGAATTCCTAAAAAATAGAACGCTTATACTTGAATCCTCCAATTATAAATTCCAACGAAACACAGGACGAGGAATTGCACAGGGTGATCCGTTATCACCATTATTATTTAATATAGCTACTATAGAAATTTGTACAAATATCAAAAATTTAACCAATGTGGGTATTTCACAGTATGCTGATGATTACGTATTATTTACTAGCTCAAGTAATGTATGGGAAGCTCAAATAAAAATTCAACAGGCACTAAATATTGTCTATGGGTTATTTCGAAATATTAACTTAGATATATCTCCTACTAAAAGCAAAATCTGTGTATTTTCAAAAGGAAACAATAAAAAAGAGGTCAGATGTAAAATTAATAATGTTGATTTAGAAGTTGTTGATACTGTGAAATACCTAGGGATGTGGCTGGATAGGTCTCTTAGATGGCATAAACATATCAATATAATTTCTCAAAAAGTGCTAAAATTTCTTAATGTTTTTAAAGTTCTTTCAGGATCAGGTTGGGGGGTACATCCTAAACACCTGCGTGTCCTATACATAGCATTAATAAGAAGTAGACTTGATTATGCCTCCTTTCTATATGACAATTCTTGTAAAACTAATTTAAGTAAACTGGACAGAATACAAAATCAAGCCCTGAGAATTATCGGGGGCTTTATAAAAACTACACCCATACATGTGATGCAGAATGAGCTGCATCTTTGTCCACTGGATGTAAGAAGATACTATTTAGGCGGTAAATTTTGGCTCAAAAGTAAATCTATTTTAAATAATTCATCTATCAATCTCTTAAATAAATTAAACAATCTTACACATCAAAGATATTGGCATAATAAAAAAAAACCTTGCTTAACATTAATTCACCGCGACTTTTCGGTTCTTCCAATTATTAGTAACGATACATTAGATATGTTTTCTTTGGACACGTGGGTTACAAATATTGATTTTCTGAATATAATTAAATTGAATATTGAGGGAGTAACCGGATCAAAACGCAAGTTTCATCCATTATATTTAAAAAACATTGCCGTAACATACTTAAATAAGAATTATTCAACCTTTTACCATATCTTTACAGACGGTTCGAAGTTTAAAGATGGTGCTGGATCTTCCTTTGTCGATTCATACTCAAACTGTTTTGCAAAATTCCAAATTAAATCAAACTTGTCCACGATGGAAATATAACTCATTGGTATTTCTGAAGCGTTGTCTTATGTGAGCACTACCAATTATTCGAGGATTGCAGTCTTTACGGACTCAAAAAGCGCTCTTCAACACCTGGCTCGGTGCACCTCGACTTTTCGAGGGCTGCCTGTAGCCTATACAATACTAAGACTTTTGTCAGACCTACGCGCAGCGTCCCGTATAATTGTGTTGCAGTGGATTCCATCCCATGTTGGAATTGATGGTAACACACTTGCTGATGCATTAGCTAAAGAAGCTGTAACAGATGGAATCCTGGTTCCGGTTGTTCCCTCATATTCAAGTTATATACCACTTCTTCGAATGAAGTGTTTGGTTAAATGGAAACTTTATTTTGATGAAAGATCTAGGGAGAAAGGAATTTGGTATCGTACCATTCAGCCGCATCTACTTAATATCCCTTGGATTGACACCTCAATACTTGACCGAGATGAAATTATTGCAGCTTTAAGACTTAGATCCGGACACATTCCTTGCAATAAGTTCGCATACTTAATGCGTAAAAGTCTATCACCAAACTGTCAATCTTGTGGTACCATTGATGATGTATACCATATTCTTGTAGAATGTTCGCAAAATGCTCATGAAAGAAATAATTGTGGATTAGACCTTTCTCAGGGGAGCAATTGCAATATTATCTTGAGTGAACCACTTTCAAATAATGCTAAAAAATTGTATAAATTAGTTTATAGAAAATTAGAATAGTTTTTTATATACACTTAGATATAATTTATGATTTATTTGTAAATAGTTTTGTAAATTCTACCAGGGCGACATAATCGCTGTAGCGACAAAGCCCTTTACAATTTGATTAAAAAAAAAAAAACAACTTAAAACGCCTGTTAAAAAAATTGAGCAATGTGTTTCGTAAATGTGTTTTATATTGTACTAGCTGACCCGGCAAACGTTGTTTTGCCATACATATAAAATTCTCGTGTCGCGGTGTTTTTTGGCAAACTCCTCCGAAACGGCCCGACTGATTTTTATGAAATATTATGTGTATATCGTAGGTAGGTCTGAGAATCGGCCAACATTTAAGGGTTTAATATTTAGGGTATAGGGTAATCGGTTATACCCTAAAGTATGTTTTTTTTTTTCTATTGACCTAACGTTTTTATGTTTTATGATTCAGCATTGGTAAATTATTATAATCTTAAATTTTCACCCTGCTACGATGAACCTCTATTTTTTTACTGGCCATTCTAATTTTTAAACAAAAAATATGGCCAAAATCTGTATAGAATAAATTTTATATGTATATTCAGTAAGTCTGAGAATAGGTTTTTATCTATTTTTTATACCCTTAGGTGTTAAGGGGGGTCCAACCCAAAAGCAATTTTTTTATTTTATGGACATTTTTAAGTTTTTATTTTTTTATGATTCAGCATTGAAAAATACATACAACCCCAAATTTTCACCCTTCTACGAACAACACCTGTTTTGTAATCGCAATTTTTATATTTTTATAGCTTTTGCCCGCGACCCCGTCCGCGTAGACTACAGAGATGGGTGCAGAAAGATAAATAATAAGTGAATCTATAAATCGTTCCTCAAGTGCCCAAAATGGCACTTACTGAATTAAAAAAACGATGCCTATATCCTTTTTTAAGGTCCCGTTTTTATCCATCACATCAAATCACCCAAATCGATCAAATGGTTTAGGCGTAAAAGTAAAACTCTGAAAGTTATTTTCGTATTTATAATATGTTTATCCCATTGGAACATTACATTTTACCGGGATGAAGCATAGCCTATGTACTTCACAGGGTCTTATTTATGTTCATACAAAAAAAAAAGTTATTGCGTGAAAGCGTAACAAACATTACATTACATTCACATTTATATAATAGTAAGGATAACCATTCCCACGGGAACACTAAATTTTCCGAGATAAAAAGTATCCTATGTACATCGGTGGGTCCCACCTATCTGCATACCAAAAGTCATTCAAATCTTTTTTCAATCATTGTCCAATTATTATTTACCCTCCGTTTTTTTTAATAAGAAGTACCTATCCTATCTCCTTTCTAATACCTCGAAGACTATGTGTACAAATTTTAATAATAATCGGTTAAGTAGTTTTGGCGTGAAAGCGTAACAAACAAATTTACATTCACATCTATAATATAAATAGCTGACCCGGCAAACTTCGTACCGCCTAACAGTCATTGAATGTTATGTTACATATTACCTGAATTTTATTTTTGATTGTATGGAAATAAATATTAAGTTCAGCTCTTTATTGAGATAAAAATACAGAAATAAAAAAGTACAAAAATTAAATGCATCAATCGTGTGTCATTAAATTACACATGTACATATTGTGCAGCATGGGATGCAGTCGGTTTCAATTCTCTTCATTGAAGCACCAGCGTGGTGGACTGAAGTCTAAACCCTCTCAGTTGCAGAAAAGGCCTATGACAATTAATGGGACGTACACATATGAGCTGATGATGATGATGATGATGAAGCACCTTGTGATATACATTTTTTTATATATTTTTCAATTGTCTAAATTTAGATCACAAACAGTCTTGTGTTAATCGTCAAGGCAAAGGAAAGACGAATTGGGAACTGAATTCGTTTGAACTCAATGGTCATACCCGTTGAGATCAATGAAATCCTTAGATCAATCTAATTGATAAATTCTCAAGCACCAATTATTCATCTTTAAGTTGTCTTTTGAGTATCGTCACGTGAATAACATTACTCAACAATTTTCTTAACACCAAATGCATTCCAGTGCATAGTTGAGTGTTTTAGATTTCAAAGCGTGATGACTACCGAGCCCGCCTTCGTTTGTAAATTGTAAACCAAGGAGTTTAAAAATAAATTTCTGAACGCACGCATAAATATTTGACAACCAATAAATATGACAATCCCTTTTTATTACTGACACTATTCTACATGTTTAAAATCCAAAATACGCAATTATTCGAATATTGTGGATATATGTTGTCGATTCCATCCCTTTATTTAAATACGTTCTTTAATTTGAGGGGACCATTAACCGTATTGATGGGATAAACATAAAATGTCTGACAGGATATTAGGTAGAACAGTTTATATGAGAAAAATGGCGCTGTATGTGAAAAAAGACTTTCCCGCTTTTCTGTTGAAATTTTTCCTGAATTTTCTTTGCTATAAACCTCACGGAGCCCGAGACCTTTCCAACGAATGCAAAACCGTGGAAATCGGTTCGCGCGTTCTGGAGTTATAGCGTCAGGGAGGAAAACCCGACTTATTTTTATATAGTAGATTGGGCTATACTCCGCCCCAGCGCAATTTTATTAAAAAGAGTAAGTACCCTATGTACTTTCCCAAGGTTCTATCTACCTCCATACCAAAAGTCATTAAAATCGGTTCAGCCGTTTAGGCGTGACAGAAAAACAGACAGTCAAAGTTACTTTCGCATTTATAATATTAGTTGACGCTGCAAAAAAAGGCACTGGATCTGATGGTGTGTGCAGGAAAAATAGAAAGTCAAAGCCAGAAGGGACTAAAAATGACGTAATACATATTACACACAAACTTAATACATAGACTTTTTTACGAGAGGAAAGCGCCTTAAGCTCCCCTTTTGGTACCTTGGGGGAGGCCGAAAGGAGTATGTCGGGGACTTTGGCCGTGTTGAGTCCCTAACCAAGATCCTAAGCCACCATACCGACTAAAACCGCTCAGTGGCCGTCACGCGCATTTGGGGCGGTACTACGTCATCTCAAGGCGTGAAGCGCCCCGAATTGTATCCTGCTGCCGCCCAGCGCATAGTCCAAATTATGGACTCCTCAAAAATTGGGAGGGCTTGAGATGCCCTCCACTCACCCCATTTGAACGCTCACTCATTGTTAGCATCCGCGGCAGTCAAGAGGCCACGCTCTCTGCCGCACATCTCGGGGTTGCTTTTAGTCATGGCGCACCGTCCCCGCAGTACTCCCAGCCACCCCTGGGCCCCTGCTAGTTGCCTCTTACGACAAGCAGGGGATGCCGTGGCAGAATTCTTATCAATCCACAGGGCAGACTTAATAAATAGGCTAGCCTCGTAACACACTTTGTGAGTCACTGTTTCCGACTTTTTGTACGGTGGTAGGTTATATAAATATTAAATAAACATACCTACTCCATTGCCTTTTTATTCTCGAAAGGGTAGTTAACGGCGCATTTCTGCACCCACATTGCACCAGGTATGTATCATTCGCACGTAATAGGGGGAGAGTTTATTGCCGTTTTTCAGGCACATTTCCAGTGCTGCTACTGAAAATTTATTTAAAATTATCAATTCTTTCAAAGGTTCGGCGGTACTTCAGCTCTGAATCTTTACACTGCCCAAGTTCGATCCTGCATGGAGTACTGCAGTCACCTCTTGGACGGTGCAGCCAAATATCATCTGGAAGCTTTGGACTCAGTTGACCGAAGAGCCCGTAGGTTAATTAACAACGAAAAGCTTTCAAATAGCAGACTACACACCCTTGAACATCGCCGTCGAGTAGCCAGCTTATCGGTTTTTTATAGGATGCACTTTGGAGAGTGCTCGAAGGCTCTTTTCGAATTGATTGAGCCATCTCCATTCCTTTATCGGACTACTAGGCGCAGGCAAAAGTTTCATCCATATGTTGTTGACATACCCAAAAGTCGAACCAAACGGTTTGACAGATCGTTTTTGGTGAGAGTCGCCAGGATTTGGAACGACCTGCCTGGGTCTATTTTTCCTGATAAGTTGAACGCTGGAGCCTTTAAGAGTAGAGTGAACAGGTTTCTTTTGGATGGGCGTGTACCACCCTAGTCTTCATCTACACTTTCCATCAGGTGAGATGGAAGACAAACGCCTATTCCATTAAACTATAATAAAAATATATATAGAAAAACCCGATAACACTATGCCCGTCCCGGGAATCGAACCCTGGACCTCTAGTTCGCGTTATTTGCGCCGCGAGACCACGAGGCACTCATCCATTTACACTTTCAAAAGTTACGTTAACCAAACATTATACACCATTTTATTACGGCACATATATATTTACAAAATAGAAAAAGTATTTTTCCATGCACTGAAAGATAAAACAAACACTACAGTACTGCCGTACGTATACACAACGCAAATGGTGAAAATTGCTGGGGAATGATAAAGAACCTTCGCAATTCCCAACTAGTAATAGAGAACGCTTACCGTTTTCAACATGGAGGTTACATAACAATTTTATAGTTGTTTTATTCTGTATTGTGCGGCCGGGCAGGGCTGCAAATTCCGTTTTTTTATAAGAGCAATTTTTATAAGACTAGGAAATAGGGAGGCTAAGGGTTTCGTTATAAGGAATAAAGAATGAATTATCTGTTTATGTAGTAAAAGTATTTTGAATAAAAATATAAGATATAAAAATATCTGCTAGTTTAATTTTCTTATCTAATTCACGGATTCCATTTTTTGGTTTAAGCCACTGAAGCTATTGAATTTTGGTATAGAGACCAATGGAATCTTGATGAAGAAAATATGTGATATTTTTGCTATACTGTGAAAAGGGGAACTACATATGTGGCCCCGTGATTGACATTGAAACGAGAGGCCGCGGGTTCGATACCCGCACCGAGATTAATGTTTGTGTGATCCGCATGTGATGTGTCTATGATTTAATAATAATACCAGGGGTAGACATAAACTTGTGATACCCTCATTAAGATTAGAAAAAAACAGTAAGTCCTTTATAGGCAACTGCGTTAAATTTTACAATAAGCTCCCCAAATCTGTAACTGACCTATCAGATAATTCATTTAAGGTGCACATTAAACGTGTTCTGATGACAAGGGGATACTACAATATAAATCAGTATTTAGAGGATAAGGAAATTTGGCATTAGATCTCTCCCGCACATCGCCATCACCACATCTTGGAACCCAGTACCTTTCACATTCTTCTTTCTTAAACCAAATCATTTGAATAAATACATAAATAAATATAAATTAACCCAAAGCTCCAAGTGTAACTTAAACCATTATAAAAACATCAAATACAAATTGATATCTAATATAAAATGTGCACAAAATAAATAAAATAAAAATAAAATGACGACCGATCGAGTAAATAATTCGAGCAAATAAATAATAAGAAGGCAATTTTTATTTGGCAGGTCATATAATATAATTATGTTATCCTTACTGGACCAAATACATGCCCACTGAGTTGGACTCGCTGGATCTACTCAGGTGTGGGTCGCGCCGCGTAAATTCCAGTAGTAAAGTGAGCCCGCTGAGTTTGTTTCGCCGGGTCTTCTCAGTCAGGGTCGCGTTTGGATCCGGTGGTACCATTAAAATAATACGTGACGTTTCGGAAATACACAAGGTCCATCTCGTTATTTACTTTAAAATAATAATAATAAGATATTATGTATTTCCTGATGAAAACTAAAAATAAATTATAAAAAAACCGTAAATATTTTTGTACAAATTATATAAAATGAACCATAGTTAAATTATAATGTAATAATAAAAGATTTTTCTTTTCTGTATTGACTTGTCATAAGTGCTATTTGATTGCCTACGTGACCAAATAAAGCAATTTCATTTCATTTCATTTCATTAAGATCTGGGTGTTTGTTCGACCGAAAAGTCTCACGTAGTTTCTGACCACATCACAAGACTTGTATCTTAGTGTGGGGTCAGAATGTCTGTGACTGTTTGGTGAAATCATTATTTTTTGTTATATACCATATAATTCTCACTACTGGGGAATACACTTATCAACTATTGAGTGAGGTAAGGCATTTGTCGACTGTTTCGAGTTTCGAGATATTTGTAGTATTTGTCGAGTATTTTTCTCACAAGCTAAGTAACAATATTTGTGATTAACGTACAAATAAAATTTAAAAAAGGTCTGTCGAATTAAGGGTTAAAAACCTACTGTCTGCGGTCCTAAAAATCTTCGAACTACGCCGATTGAATAGGCCAAAACTGTAGATACTCTCTATGTTGTACCATTCTTCATGAATGTATGTTCTAACATAGCAATAAAAACAAGAGCTAAGCTAAAAACTATTTGCCAACAAGTAAATTAAAACGTAACGTAACAAAGTGCGCCTCGCACAACACAAACATTGAAAACTGCCAGCGGATCATAAATAACCTTCACTGTTCTGGACTAGTGAACTGAATTTCCACGCTCCACTATACGTGAGCCACGTTTTTAAAGCTTCTGCAGATTGAATTTAAATTTCACGACAGAAATTCTTCATCATCATCAGCCCAAATACGTCCCACTGCTGGGCACGGGCCTCCTCTACAACTGAGAGGGTTTAGGCCTTAGTCCACCACGCTGGCCTAGTGCGGGTTGGCGGACTACACACGCTAAGAAATTCCTAAGAACTTTTAGGTGTGCAGGTTTCATCACGATGTTTTCCTTCACCGTTAAAGCAAGTGATAATTCATTGTGAATACACACATAACTTCGAAAAGTCAGAGGTGTGTGCCTGGGGTTTGAACCTGCGACCGCCGAAATTCTCGACCGCGCGCCTAAACCTCGAGGCCAACGACAGGAGTAATGATCGAAAATGTTTTTTTTTCTTTTTTTCTTTTATGGAAAAAGGAGGCAAACGAGCAAGTGAGCCACCTGATGTTAAGTGGTCAGCACCGCCCATGAACACCCATAATACCAGAGGAATCATCGGTGTGTTGCCGGCCTTTGAGGAAAATATAGGCTCTATTCTTGAAGGCCCCTAAGTCGTATCTGTTTGGAAATACCGCCGAGGCAAGCTGATTCCACAAACATGTGCGAGGAGGAAGACATATAGCATCATTGGCAATTGATACTCATTTCAATGGATATACATACTTACATTACTTTGAACCAACTCGTGCCATTACGTAAGTAATAAGCACAGGCCTCTTCTACAACTGAGGGTTTAGGCCTTAATCCACCACGCTGGCCTAGTGCGGGTCGGCAGAGTACACACTTAAGAACTTTTAGGTATGTAAGTTTCTTCACGATGTTTTTCTTCACCGATAAAGTACGTGATAATTCATTGCGAATACATACATCACTTTAAAAAGTTAGAGGTGTGTGCCTGGGGTTTGAAAACTGCGACCGCCGAGATTCCCTACCAAAACTCCCGTAATTATTAAAACTTAAACAGCTTCTTTCGACCGACCGGGAACGAGAAAAAATCTCGGTTCGCGGAATAAAGTCAGACAACTCTTTTTTTGGTCTATGTGTACAATTACAATGAATTATCGCGTATTTAACGGTGAAGTCGTGATGGCCTCGAGGTTTAGGCACGCGGTCGAGAATCTCGACGGTCGCGGGTTCAAACCCCAGGCACACACCTCTGACTTTTCGAAGTTATGTGTGTATTCACAATGAATAATCACGTACTTTAACGGTGAAGGAAAACATCGTGATGAAACCTGCACACCTAAAACTTCTTAGGAATTTCTTAGGTGTGTAGTCCGCCAACTCGCACTAGGCCAGCGTGGTGGACTAAGGCCTAAACCCTCTCAATGGTAGAGGAGGCCCGTGCCCAGCAGTGGGACGTATATGGGCTGATGATGAATGAATGAACGGTGAACAAAAACATCGTGATCAAACCTGCACTCCTACAAGTTCTTAGGTATTTCTTAGGTTTATTGTGGGCCGTCTTGCACTCGGCTAGCGTGGTATCTTAAGCCCTAAACCGCCTCAGTTGTATGCCCAGTAGTGGTACCTATTTGGGCTGATATACATATGTATAGTATTTATATGGAAAGCTGATCCATATTATTAGGGACAAAATAAAAACACATGTTTCCTCTTCGATTGAAATCACCTTAAATTTTCAATATAGATTTATGACCTTTTTAAACTCAAATATATTATATAACGTTTCGGAATCATTATTAACCCCATCAAACCTTATCATTGTATCATTCACAATATCTGGCAAACATTGTATTCAGCCTCACTGTATTTTTCGGCCACTCAAAATTCTACCTTATTCCTGCGGTATAAAATATTCTTCCGTCCTCCATGGAATTCATAATGAAATTCCGCCAATATCGTTGACTGGCGAAGTGTCGATCCCGATACGCGCTTCGATTTGCCTTCTTTTTCCATTTCGTTAGTTTTTTGGCTATTTCCATCGCGCCCATGCGATCAAAGGCTTTACGCTTTTTTTTTTAAAAATAATACTTGAATTATTCTGCGTGGAAACGTGTAATACTTTATATTTTAAAATGAAATGATCGTTTATTTATCATGACATCACCATCATTATTAAGCCATATACGTTCCACTGCTGGGCACGGGCCTCCTTTACAACTGAGAGGGTTTAGGCCTTAGTCCACCACGCTGGCCTAGTGCGGGTTGGCGGATTATACACCTAAGAAATTCCTAAGGACTTTTAGGTGTGCAGGTTTCCTCGCGATGTTTTCCTTCACCGTTAAAGTACGTGATAATTCATTGTAAATACACACATGCCTTCTAAAAGTAAAAGGTGTGTGCCTGGTGTTTGAACCTGCGACCGCCGAGATTCTCGACCGCGCGCCTAAACCTCGAGGCCATCAGTACTTTTTATAATAAAAAATGATACTTCACATCAAATAACCAACTGCTTACATATTGCAGTTTTATAATTAAAAAGAAACAGTGCTGATAAAGAACCCTTTTATTAATTGCAATAAAACGTTGGCAGCTGATTCGTATTCATCACGGCTGTCGGGCTCGCCGCATCCTCTCATTCCCACAGGAAGCACGTTTCAATGTTTGCAGTTTTAATTTTCCGCATTCTACTTCGCTAATAAAGATTTTACCATTACCCTCAATTTTCATCTATCTATACATATAAATAAAATTGGAGTGTCTGTTTGTAATATTGAAATAACCGCTTTTTAATAAATGTACCAAAATAACGTTTTTTACAATTTTTATCTGTCTGTCTGTCTGTTTTTTCCGGCTAATCTCTGAAACGGGTGGACCAATTTTAACGGGACTTCCACTGGCAGATAGCTGATGTAATAAGGAGTAACTTAGGCTACTTTTAGTTTATAAATTGTCTTATTCGAAATAATAAAAAAAAAATCCGCGCGGACGAAGTCGCGGGCACAGCTAGTATGTAAATAATTCACGCCTGTAAAACTAAAAGGGATGGCAGTTTTGAATTTCCACACGAAAGTTTAGAAACTGCGTCTTAAATCATCTGTCTGAAGTCTACACTAAAAATTTAACAATGACCTGGAAATCATAGGACTTTTCGAATGGCATTGTAGGAAGCGGATTGTATATGCGGGACAAACGAAGCAGTCGAGATGAAGAAAACTATAATTTGTTACGAAGCTGAGTGTTCTTTTAAAGATACACGCTAAACCCGCTCTGAAACCGGATGGTAAGTAACGAGCAATATAAAAATAGTATATAGTATCATCATCATTATCAGCCCAAATACGTCCCACTGCTGGGCACGGGCCTCCTCTACAACTGAGAGGGTTTAGGACTTAGTCCACCACGCTGGCCTAGTGCGGGTTGGCGGACTACACACCTAAGAAATTCCTAAGAACTTTTAGGTGTGCAGGTTTTATCACGATGTTTTCCTTCACCGTTAAAGCAAGTGATAATTCATTGTGAATACACACATAACTTCAAAAAGTCAGAGGTGCCTGGGGTTTGAACCTGCGACTGCCGAAATTCTCGACCGCGCGCCTAAACCTCGCGGCTATCACTGCTTAATAGTAAATAGTATATCGAATAATTATTATCCTTATGTTACTCTAGTATTTAGAGAGAATTTAAGCAGGTTTTGCTTTTTTAAACTGTTCTTAGCCTATCGCCTTCCACTGCTGAACATAGGCCTCCCCAAGAAAGCGCCAACCATCCCAGTCTTAAGCAAGCCTCATCCATCCGCTACCCGCCACCTTTCTCAAGTCGTCGGACCATCGCACTGCAGGACGTCCCACACCACGTCTGCATAAGCACGGTCTCCACTCCAAATCGTGTCTGCTTTTGATACTGGTAAGTTACTAACACCGCACTAGCAATCGATTGTTAATATAGTGCGGTCCAAATCGATTGACTACCAATAAAAACTATTTTTAGAGCCTTAGGTATATAAATATATCTATCTATATATAGTTTACTATATATTTTCTTTTTCTTTTTCTCGCTCCATAACTCATAAAACAAAGCATAACATCAGACTGCATTGTAAAAACTTGCGGTAACTTTAACAAATAAGGCACTTATTTTATATTTTATTATATTATTCCAAATTTACGACAATCAAAAAGCTATTCGTAGAGCTTTATTTATAAGTATAGTATCCATCCGCGAAATTTTAGATTTTTTTTGCTATTTCTCGCTTTATATAACTCATTCAACAAAGTAATACTAAACATTTCCTAATTAAAAGAGACTTATGTAACTATCAAATATGGCGGTTATAATATATTATTTTGTATTAATATCATAGCTTTAATTTTAATTCCGGCAACACCGCATAATTTTGAGGTTATGTTCCCGCCATCACAATTTTGATAGGTTATAAAACGATTAACGCTCTTCAGAGATGTTTACACGGCGATATTTCCGAGAACGTTGTAAAAATATTTACCGGGAAGCTTTGACGGGCGTTTTATGATATTATTGAATAAACATCAAGCGAATATTATTTTTTACTGTAACATAATGTTTTCTGTATACTGTAAACTAATATGGAGGTTTAATAACTTATGTTTATAGATTTTGGAACCGTTAAAGGAGTTGAATCGATTTTTTGTTTATTGAGTCATTTTAAATGCGATCTTTAGTGCCGTGGTATTTGCTGATTCCGGGATCGATTTCTTCGTCAGGCAAAGAGTTATGGGGTATTTTTCATTAGAATTTTGTGTGTTACACATTTTATGTAATAATTAGCTTTTGCCCGCGACTTCGTCCGCGTAGACTTCAGGGTTGGGTGCAGAAAGATAATAGATAAGTGAATCTATTAATCGTCTCCCAAGTGCTCAAAATGGCACTTAATGAATTAAATAAGGAACTTCGTTCCAAAAACCTATATAAAGTAGCCTATGTCCCTTTTTATGATCCCGTTTTATCCATACCAAACATCATTCAAACCGGTCAAGTGTTTTAGGCGTGAAAGTATAACACAGCAGTGTTACTTTTGCATTGACAATATATGCTAAACTCAAAGGGTATCTCCGTTGGGATCAATAAAATCCTTACATCAATCTAATTGATGAATTCTCAAGAACCAATTCATCTTTAATTTGTCCTTTGAGTATCGTCACGTTAATAACATTACTCAACAGTTTTCCTAACACCAAGCACATTCCATTGCATAGTTGTGGATGTCTTAGATTTCGAAGCGCGATGTCTACCGAGTCCGCCTTCGTTTGTAAATTAGGTGTACCTAATTTACTCCTTAGTTGTAACTAAGGAGTTTAAAATACATTTCTGAACGCACGCATAAATATTTGACAACCAATAAATATGTCAATCCCTTTTCATTGCTGATTATTCTACATTTTTAAAATGTAAAACACGCAATTATTCGAATGTTGTCGGTTCAAAACCTTTATTAAAATACGTTCTTAAATTTGAGGGGACATTTAACTGTATTGACGGGATAAACATAAAATGTTTGACAAGAAATTAGGTAGAACAGTTTATAAGAGAAAATGAAATTGTTGTTGTTACCATATTCCTCGCAATTTTCTTATTTTTTTCATTCATAAGAACCTTTTCCTGACAATAGCAGACACAACAATTGTTTTTTTAGCGCAATCGGTTCAGCTGTTCTCGAGATTTGCGCTTAGCAACACGTTCATCGATTCAAGCGCGCAAATGGCATATTTTTTCCGACTTACTCGACACTTATTGTTATATTTCGGACAATTCACACACTATCTTTAAAAATTATAGCCTATGTATTATTCTAGTGTATAAGCTATATTATTCTAAGCTTTCATTAAAATCCGTTCGGTAGTTTTTGCGTGAAAGAGCAACAAACATCCAGACATCCATACATACAAACTTTCGCGTTTATAATATTAGTAGGATATATGGACAAATTTTTGCCCAAAATTCCGTATGTGTATCTTAAGACTTAACCAAGCAAATATAATCTTCAGCTTGATATTATATTTGTGTAGATTAAAACGCCTTTGCCTCTCATCACACAACGAGACAATATTCTAAATGTATTTAAAAGTTATTATAATTTTAAAAATGTTTTTCAAACACAAACCTCACATAATCCCATAAAACCAGTGATTTTACCCCGTCAAAGGTCCATAGCAGTAGTAATCCTCGTTACGCCGGTATCCACTTGAAGTGTGTCCCGGGAGATATCTCGCACTTCCCGGATCGATCACGTGGAAATCATTGCGTTATAAGATACGAGAAAAGATATTTTAAAAAGTTCTCCAGAATATATGAGAGTTTTCCAATATTTTTATCTCTGCCGCTTGATATCCGCCATTTTAGTTGCGTGATTAAAAATACCAGATTTTACGCGCAACTTCATCATCATCATATCATATACGTCCCACTGCTGGGCATTATTTTATTATTATACTCTACAACAGAGAGGGTTAAGGCCTTAATCCACCACGCTGGCCTAGTGCGGTTTGGCGGACTACACACATAAGAAATTTGTAAGAACTTTTAGGCGTGCTGGTTTTCTCACGATGTTTTCCTTCACCGTTAAAGTATGTTATAATTTATTGTGAATACACACATAACCCCGAGACTATTTCTACTTACGCGCAGCTTCGTTCACGTTAAATCTTTCTTCAATTGATCTATACATTTATCTATACATATAAATAAAATTGGAGTGTCTGTTTGTAATATTGAAATAACCGTTTTTTACTACATGAAATATATGAATATATATACGGTATATACACCAAAATAACATTTTTTACAATTTTTGTCTGTCTGTCTGTTTTTTCCGGCTAATCTCTGAAATGGCTAGACCTATTTTGACGCGACTTTTATTGGCAGCTAGCTGATGTAATAAGGAGTAACTTAGGCTACGTTTATTTTAGAACAAAATCTTTTATTTTAGAAAAATAAAGCATAATAAAAAAATTCAAAAAATTAAGAATCGACTGTTAGGTGGAACGAAGTTCGCCGGTTCAGCTAGTCTATACTAATATTACAAAGACGAAAGGTTTGTATGTTTGTAACGAATAAGCGATAAAACTATAATATTTGACGGATTTGATTGATTTTTGTCATGGATGTAGGTACCTCCGAAGTAACATAAGCTATTTTTTTTGTAAAATTACGCAAGGGCGGAGAAATCATGAAACACATTCACGGAACACATTGCTAAGAAAGTTATAACAGGCGATTTGTATTTTTGTATCTCTCGCTGGACCAAGAAAAACTTTAGAGCGAGCAGAGACAAAACACCTCTCATAATACAACCTTTATGTATAACCATACCGATTCTTTATTTTACAAAAAAATCAAGGGACGACTCCGAAATTACCTCATCAGGTAATTCTGTTAACAAAAAACACGGATGGCACTCCGGGAGTACTGGCAGAAGTGAAAACTTCAACATTAACGTTGTGCATTTTTGAATATTTTGGAATGTTTAGGGAATAATTTCGCACAAATTGCTTTGTTATCAGGATAAAAGTACTAACATTTACGTGGTAAAATACAATATTTATTGCGATATCGTACACAAACATGACAATTTATATTACATAATGCGTCTTACGCATTTTCGATCAGGGTCACGTGATCTGACGCGAGTTCAACATTTTTTACGCATCCCAAAAAGAGTGCACAGCGCCGCTAAAGAAGTTTTCACATCAAAAAACTTTGAAAAAAATAATCCGTTATTTAAAAAAAAATTACGGTGAAACACTGCTGAAACTTTAAATGAAAACTGGAAAGATCTGGCCGCTAAGGTTTTTATTTAAGATGCATTTTATTTTTTATAAGCTGCTTTAGTAAAGTACCTGCGTTGCACCTGGGCGTAAGTACAAAGCAATTAAAAAACAAAGATATCAAGAAAGGCGGGCACCTGCCGACAGCCGGTATTTTATTTGTTCTTTTTACCGTGACTGTTCTAGTAATTTTTAAATAGAACAATGCCAGTAGAACAAGAAAATCTGCAGACAGTAGACGCTTCCAAAATTGCATCACCTTTACTATATCTTCCTATGTTTCCTTTCAATATAGTGCGATGGTCATAAATAACTAAGTTATTTACTGTTTTCTTGTAATGTTAGTAGCAGTCAGTGATTGTATAATAAAATGAGCGCTCTTTTTACGTTTAAAAACTAAGTTATAGATTCTCGTAATCTTTATTACATTAACATTTATTTTTATATATTTTTTTAACGATACTAAATTTTAAAGATATGTTTATATGGAATTGTTAACCTACGGTGATAATAGTTCATGTAGTAGAATAAGGTACAAGGTATGACATAATTATCCTTTTTGGATAAAAACCGCTAAATAAATAAAGCTAAAAAAAATAAAAACCTAGGGCTTATACGTCAACCAGCGGTGAGGGCTAGCTCGAACCGGACGCAATGTTGAGTCCCATGCTCATCTGCTCCAACACTTACTCGTCTATCTTTATTTATACCTATAATAGACCTTAATTGTCTCAAACATACATTTTTTTTTAAGATGACAGCAGTAAAACCCCCGGAACAGTTGAATAATGCTTTAAAGGAAATGTCAGCATGCCGAGCGTGCCGAACCTACGATTAGACTATCATATGTTTGACCGGCTGTGTCAAGTGTTAGTAATTCAGCTGCGTGTAATATCAATACTTTTATAAATGTGTACCAATGGTAGCCCTACATTCTTGTTTAAAATTTTTATAATTGGTCGTGTTTGATGTAGAATGAATAGATGACAGACAAGCGGCGACACTCGTCCCGATACACAATACTGTCTATTTCCCTTCTAATCTTATTCAGCCGTTCTGTGGTGTAACCTCTTTCAGACGCGTTTGTATGCAGTAGCAGTACCTATAGAAATTCCTGTATAACCAGCCTATATTGCGGAAGCACATCGAGTGCATTATGCAACTCTTGGCACGGCGTGTTGGAGCGGTGCCTGGGAGGGGATTAAATCATCAGCGTGGCTTGTTATCTGTCCGTGCAATCATTTAACGTAAACCTTATGTATAAACATGACAGCGGGTTGGATAACTCCTATATTTAGGCGGGATGTAATCGCAATGCAATGCCAGTGGAGCAGACAAGTGTTGGAGTGGAGACCGCGCTTAGGCAGACGTAGTGTGGGACGTCCTGCAGCAAGATGGTCCGACGACTTGAGAAAGGTGGCGGGTAGCGGATGGATGGTTGGGATGGTTGGCGCCTGCTTGGGGGGGCCTACGTTCAGCAGTGGACGGCGATAGGCTGACTATATATAATAGCAATGTGGTTGTATAACATAAAGCATTTATATGACTAGTAAATATATCCATCTAAACTAGATTATATGGCTAAAGATAAATTCGGATTAGCAAAAACCAGGGATTGTATCATGCACAGAGTTAATGGCTAATCAAACCGTTAGAAGTAGACGGAAAGGACACAGCACACAGTCTTTAATACAAAGCTTAGATGTTACAAGGTTCTACAAATTTATTGTGAAAATTATTACTACCATATATAGTATATACACCTCAATGTCTTCAATGAACTGACGGTAAGCCCTATGTATAATTATGGTCTGATGGTCATACTTACAATCGTTGATTATAAATTTCTCAGCTACTTTTTTGTCCCCAATTCAATCCACAGGTCATTTTATATCATTCAACCGTAAAACAGATCATTTTTTGGATCATATATTAAATCAACATTTATAAATAAGTCTTAAATACATACATACATAAACTCACGCCTGTATTCCCCGAAGGGGTAGGCAGAGGTGCATTTCTGCACCCACATTTCGCCAGGTATGTATCAGTCCCACGTAATAGGGGGCGAGCCTATTGCCGTTTTTCAGGCACATTTCCAGATTCCGTGCTGTTACCGAGAATTTCCTAATGCAAAAACGCAATAACACTGCCCAACCCGGGAATCGAACCCAGGACCTCTAGATCGCACGGCACATACTTGTACCGCGAGACCACGAGGCAGTAAGAGAGAGTAAGGAGAAAGTCTTATAGTGAGATAACAAATAACTTCAAACTTTCGTGACTGACAAGTAAAGGTTAATCCATCTCGTTCAACTGATTCTAACTTTACATTCACAAGTTCGACATAGCTTGCTTGTGCTTACTGAAGACATTCAAAATCCACAGACACTAAAGCTTCAATATGCATAAATTTAAGTGCTCCTATCTGTCGGTTTACAATTTATATAGTTTGATAGCGTCTCTGTTTAAATAGCATAGTTTAATCCTGGGATTTTGGCCCTATACCACCATACACTCCTGTGCTCCAGGATCAACAGCGGCACGCACAGTATTGACGCCGAGCAATGAAGCTCATCGAATCTAAGTGAACCTAAATTTGTCATAATCCCGCAACGAAGTTAATCGGAGAGACAAATAAAACCATTGAACTATAAGGTTTCAGCCTCACATAAAAAAGAAAGTCAATCACAATTAGTGAAATTAGACGCAATTAACGCACCACCGGTAAATAACTATTTACTATATGAGATTTCTATTTATCCTATTTCTATTAATCCTGGGATTTTTTAGATTATTATCCGTTTGAACGAAAGTAAAACAAATATTTTTTTATGATATATTACGACTCGTAATACATCATAAAAAAACTATTAAGTTTCTAGTCACGAGTACCTACTATTAAGTTTCACAAATAAGTTTAAGGCTACTTTAATATTTGACCTTAGGTATATGAGCCTTTAAGCTCGCTATGAATTATTGTGGATATGACTAAGAATATGTCACCGCTGACTTCTCGTTTCACAAACAGACTCTAAGTTATAAAAAAATAATTTCCCCCCCGCTGGTTCTGCAGTGCAATATCTATCTATCTATAATTGATAGCCCCGTGACGCAGTTGGACACCAGCTTACGAAACGAGAGGCCGCGGGTTCGATCCCCGCACCGAGACAAAGAATGTGATCCACAAATATTTGTTTCGGGTCTGGGTGTTTGTGAGACCGAAAAGTCTTTCGTAGTTCCTGATATCCACGACACAAGACTCAAGTAGCAGGACGAGGCCTAAAAATGCCATTAGGCCCCTTTCTGTTATTTTGTACTCAAATACACTAAGCTGGCGAAACGCTGGTGTGTGGGTCATGACACTTAACAAATTATTTACTTCATCATCATCAGCCCATATACGTCCCACTGCTGGGCACGGGCCTCCTCTACCATTGAGAGGGTTTAGGCCTTAGTCCACCACGCTGGCCTAGTGCGGGTTGGCGGACGACACACCTAAGAAATTCCTAATAACTTTTAGGTGTGCAGGTTTCATCACGATGTGTTCCTTCACCGTTTAAGTAAGTGATAATTCATTGTGAATACACACATAACTTCGAAAAGTCAGAGGTGTGTGCCTGGGGTTTGAACCTGCGATCGCCGAGATTCTCGACCGCGCGCCTACACCTCGAGGCCATCACTACTTCGAATTATTTACTTAGTCACTATTCAATCGAATACGACTATGCACCAGCATATCACAAACTAAATGTAATATTTCAGTGATAACAAAAAACAAACAATTAATTTCAGATCTAAATGATTCAACTGCCGTTTAGCTGCGGAATATTTTATGAACGTTGGTGCATATTACCCGTTGTGCAAATCCCACAACGCGTAAACGGGTAATATTTCACGAGGTTTACCCGTCCCAGCCGCCCGGGTCTCGCTCTAATGGGCTGTACTAAGCCTTTGATCCCTAATAAATTGTAGATGTAGTTTTGACCTTAATTTTCATTCGATTGGAGATTGGATTTAGAAGTTTAATTAAACACGTTTTTGGTCAAATTAGTTTTAGTTTTGTTGTATTATTTTGGACTAGCTGTGCTCGCTACTATATTTACGCTCAGGCGTGTATTCTAAAGGTTAGGCAGGGGCGTGTTATCATCATCAGCCCATATACGTCCCACTGTTGGGCACGGGCCTCCTCTACAACTGAGAGGGTTTAGGTCTTAGTCCATCACGCTGGCCTAGTGCGGGTTGGCGGACAACACACCTAAGAAATTTCTAAGAACTTTTTTAGGTGTACAGATTTAATCACGATGTTTTCCTTCACCGTTAAAGTACGTAATAAGGGGTGATCGTACAGGCGTTTCCCCCGTCTTCGTGCTAGTACTGAGAATGACATAATGAAAAGAACCGACACAATACCCGTCCCGAGAATCGAACCCATGATGCATACTTATGCCGCGAGACCATGCACACGTATGTAAAAACTTTTCGTGAAAGCCAAAGTCAAAGTCAAAGTCAAAATCATCTTTACTCAAATAGACTTTTACAAGTTCTTTTAAATCGTCAATATTAAACTATTTTTAAAACTATTGTTCCGAACAAACATTACTCACTTTCACACATCTCATCTACGTTTAATATAAAGTCGCTCCATTTCTAACGAGTCCTTGAAAAAGCAAAAGTAAACAATCAGCAGAAAAACACATAAATAACACTCAAGGACTTGTTATTTATGCGATAACAAATCAGGTTATCCGGGAACGTGTCTCGCATCCGGTTATGGCCGGATCAACGATTTATTATATTACCCGGTTGTTTTGCTATTTCCACGTGTGGAATGTAGGTTTAGACTAGAAAGCTTGTGACACGAATCTTCTTAAACTAGTTTTTGTCCGGATGTGTTGTTTATTAAACCATTTCAATTCAAAATTTCATTCCAAGCATCGAAAACATTGGAATATTTTGATGACATGTATAAATGGAGTTCTTAATACATGAATTATTACGTACTTTAACGGTGAAGGAAAACATCGTGATGAAACCTGCACACCTAAAAGTATAGGAATTTATTACGTGTGTAGTCCGCATGGATGAGGGCTGCACAAAACCGGTATGGTTGGCGCTTTCTTGGGGAGGCCTACGTTCAGCAGTGGACGGCGATAGGCTGAGTGTGTGTGTGTGTGTGTGTGTAGTCCGCCAACCCGCACTGGGCCAGCGTGGTTGACTAAGGCTTAAACCCTCTCAGTTGTAGAGGAGGCTCGTGCCCAGCAGCGAGGCGTACATGGACTGATGATGATGCAGATATGCAGCAAATAATTTCGGAGATCAGGCGTATTTCCAGTGTGCGTGTATGACAAGACTCAACGGTGCTATTGCGAATGCCAGCTTTTTTGGGACATACTATTTAACGCTTGTAACCCCAAAAATACTGAACCCTCTGGCGAAGTTTTTCTTCAACTCCTACTTAATAAAAGACGAACGTATTGCCATTTTGCAAATGCATTTTGAAACTCTGCGCTTCTCTTTGTCTAACTCCTCAATCGAATCGGGAACATTCAGAAGAACAACAGCTAGAACAGCGGACATTTCGTGGCTATTATCATGCTGCTATTATGACAAAGGATGTATCATTGTATGGCATAGATAAAAATTGTCATAGCAAAATTACAGTAAGAAAAAACATCACAATCGGTTGTAGAAACACTGCAATAAACCAGAATGGAATGAGCTCTGCGAACACTCGTAATCCGGTATGAAAATTTATTTGAGTGGAAATCGCGGTTCTGTTATATTTTTCAACAATATTTCACGGAGTCTCGTGAAATATTGCTCAAATTTGACATTTGAACAGCGCCCGAGCTATTACGTAACAATTTTCGAGTTCGCCTATAAATATTGCTTTTACGAGTAACACCCGCAGATTAGTAAGCGTTAATATAGGTTTATTGACAAAACCAGTACAAAAACAAAATTGTTAGGGAATAATTTCACACGTATTGCTCGGCTTACGCTTAAAGGTTAGTGCTAAAAAGATTAAACATTGCATGGATATGCGTATTTATCACGTTTATTTATATTGCGCGGTGGAGTGACGCCTAAACCCTCTAAATTGTAGAGGAAGCCCGTGCCCACCAGTAGGACGTATATGGGCTGTTTATGATGATGTCAGATATACAAAGGAGGCGCTAACTTCGTGGTGTCGCGGCACAAGTATGTGCCGAGTGATCTAGAGCTCCTGGGATTCCGGGTCGAGTAATGTTATTGAGGTTTATCAATAAGAAAATTCTCAATAGCAACAAGGAGTTCCCGAAAAACAAAGGGTGCAAGAATTCACCTCTGCAATACAGGCTCTATCTATGCGTGTAGTGTATATTGAGAACCTACGTTTTTATTAAAACACTTAACAACATAAAAACTTAATAAAACCCCTACAACAACACGACATTTTTCGTGTCCCACAACACGCAATGAAAGAAAAGTACTCGTCGAATCCCTGAAGGTCAAAGATATCCTTTTTTTGTTTGCCACAGAGTAATAGAAATTGTGATAAACAACTTTCCACATTTAACCTCGCCAAATATGAATCTATGGGTCTGTAAACTTTTTTCCAAGGATAGGCAGAGGTATAACAAATATATTGCAATTTTAAAAATATGAACTTTATTGTCAATAGAATGCGACGCTTAACGACGTGTTTTGTGCCCGAAAAACGGCAATAGGCTCGCCCCCTATTACGTGGGACTGATACATACTTGCCGAAATGTGGGTGCAGAAATGCACCTCTGCCTACCCCTTCGGGGAATACAGGCGTGAGTTTATGTATGTATGTATGTTTACTTTTAAGAAAAGTCACTCCGAATCCTGTCCACCCTAAAAAAAGATTGACTGTCTTGCTCGTGGCATAAATTGTCGCATGTCATGCAGAGGCCCCAAGTTCGATCCATTGCATAGCATTGCACTCTGTTATATTGGACTTAAACATGTTATGGACTAAACTTATGTCTACCTCGTCTAAAATACACCCGTGAAAGACCATGTACGTATCTACCATGTAATTAATTCATCATAGACTGCTTCGTGGTTTTGCGGTACAAATAAGTGCTGTGCAATCTAGAGGTCCTGGGTTTGATTCCCGTGTCGGCAGTGTTATTTGGTTTTACATTAGGAAATTCTATGTAATAGCTCGGAGACTGGAAATGTGCCCGAAAAACGGCAACAGGCAGAAATGCACTTCTGCAAATTCCTTTGGTGGCCTGAGGTTATGTATGTATATAATTATACAATTATGTAATTATACATATAATCTGTCTATCACTTTTATTACTTTCCTGTAAATATTATTGGATGGATGAAATTTATTATACGCTTTATATTAGCTTCATACGTATGTTAGTATGTTAGTATGTAACGGAATCTTTGAACATGATTTTGACCCCCTTCAAGACATCGGATTAACTCGAAATTTGGCATCCTTACTAAGGACCGATGACAATTCAATATTTCAAATAGTTTGACCCATTATCTTTACTAGGATAACCAGGATTAGCGATTTTTTGTTTACCTGCGACCCGGAGTGACTGCGTCAAGCAGGGTTACCAACTCCCAAAAAAATATATCCCTAAATGTAAAGTCAAAAACCCCTAAAATGGATGGCGACCACCGTACACAGGGCGTAAATCCCGCCATAGTGGCACATGCAAGTGTGCCGCGTTCCGGGATCAGCCAGTGTATATCCGGTTTTCGGGGGGGCTTCAATCATGGTGAAAGGATGACCGTGCCGGCAATTTTTTTGGCCGGTTTGTCGCGGTCGGTCCTTTGATCGCCATGATTGATAGTCCCCCAAACTTCTTCACAATAAGGTGAAGAGGTATTCGGCCGGCATGATTGTGTCGACCAACGGGAGACCATCATCTCTCACTGGTCGGCACTTTTTCTGGACTCCATTGCGCTTACCATCAGGTGCAATGGGGTCACTTTGCCGTGCCAGAATAAAAAAAAAAAAAAAAAAAAAAAAAAAATCGCCACAATTATTTGAAAACCCCCTAAAAAAAAAACTACACATTCATGTTAGGCATTCCAATTCTAATTTATTAGCTATTAGCATTACGAATTAGAAAAAATTGGATGTGAGCGTGGCGCGTAAAGCCGAGGTCGTAGGTTCGAATCTCACTCGTATCATAATTTTTCGACTGTTTGCATTTTTTCTGATAATTATCTAAATAACATTTTGTAAAAAAAAAACAATAATATTCTGCAATATTGTTTAATAGTCTTTATCAATTATTTCATACATGTTGACATTAAAGAAACTTAGCATTTAGGGGATGGATTAATCCCTAAAAATACCCCTAAAAATATAAAGCCCCTAAAAAAATCCCAGTCCACATTTTTTCCCCCCAAATTTAGGGGGAAAACCCCCAAGTTGGGAACACTGGCGTCAAGGAGCGACTACTAGGGGTGTGCGAATAAATCGAACTTACGAATTATTCGTTCCGAATCGAATGTTAATATTCGATTTTCGAATTATTCGAAAATTTTCGAATTACTCGTCATTTTTCGAATAATTAGAAAATTTACAAAAAATTCGCGAATTGACAAATAATTTTGGAATTTTCGAACTATTTGTCAATTTTTCAGATATTAACATAAGTAGAGAAAAAGTATTAACATAAAGTCTTACAACAAAAAAATATTAGTGATATTTTGAGTATCAGATATTTTTTTATACAATAGAGTACACAAATCACTTAAAGCCTCGATTATTTTTTTTAAATTTACGATTTATTGAGAATATTATATAATTATAAAAAGAAAAGAATTTTTCGAATAATTCGTAAATTAGATTCGAATTTAGAATCGAATAGTAATATTCGATTAGATTCGATTCGAACGATATTTGCAAACCCCTAGTGACTGCGTCAAGACCAATTTCTTCCATACGTCGATAAAGAAGTTTCACTTTAAAAAGTTCTATTATTTGAGATAAGCATAGGACTACTCGCAAGTGACAGCACGTATTGTCAACGGTCACTCCATGTCATGCGCTCGAAGAATTACATATTTGCGCAATGATTCATGTACAATTGTGGGCAGTAGCGTGCACTCTTTCAGGTCCATAGATTCAACTTGAGTTCTTAACGGCAGTGAACAATACGTTCCCGCTTAAACTATTGTATTCTATTACCTCTAAGCATTCATGTTCGGGCGTTGCTCCTATTTATATAGAAACAACAATGGTAAATGAAACGAAAACACAGAGAAGAAGGAGATTGGACAACAAGAGACGGAAGTTAAGAGACAAATATTTAAAGTTCTCTAGTGAAGAAATAGAACATGACTCTTCAAGAAGAACAGGAGAGAGTATATGAAAAATTATAAAGCCTCACAATCTGGAGAAAAAAGACCAGCTCGCTTACATCAAATGCGTCAGCATAATGCCGAATACCGAGCTTCACAACCTGAAGAAGAAAGAACTCTGCGCTTACATCAAGCACGCGAGCTTTATGCAATAGCTAATAGAGATGTAAATATCATAAAGCTATTGCTAAATAATCACTAAAAAATGAAAAATAAATAATAGTTTAAAAAACTAAAAAATACGCTTTCAAAGAAAGTTGAACTAAAAAATTAAAAATAAATAATACAATACAATAGTTTAAAAAAACACGCTTTTATAGAAAATCCAATAAATAAATAGAAAATAAATTTTTATTTAAAATATTGTCAAAAAATGTATTTTATTGTACAAAAAGCGTGGGGTGCATGATGACAGATATGAATAGAAGGATAATTATCATTTTCAGAATATCTTAAAAAGCACCCCACGTTTTTTGTACAATAAAATACATTTTTTGACAATATTTTAAATTAAAATTTATTTTCTATTTATTTATTGGATTTTCTATAAAAGCGTGTTTTTTTAAACTATTGTATTGTATTATTTATTTTTAATTTTTTAGTTCAACTTTCTTTGAAAGCGTATTTTTTAGTTTTTTAATTTTTATTTATTTTTTCTTAGCCTGGGGGTCGAATTTGTAGCTTATAATTAATTTTAAAAGTGAGTGGGCCACCTCAAGATCTTGAGTAAGATATTTTTTGTCAATAAGTTATGTTTTTTTTATAAGCTACAAATTCCACCCCCAAGCTAAAAAAAAATCACTCCACCCTAGTAAATATATCGTTCGTGGAAAATTCATCAGAATTTGTAGGCGTTTGTTGGAACAAAGCTTTTTTGTATTCAACTTTCAGGAAATCGACACGTCCAAATTCACTTTTGCAATATATAGATTTTTCAATCTAAATGAACTAAAAATGGACTGTGTGGGCGTCCAGCGTGCAATGTAGCTTCATCTGTTAAAGATTTTTGCCTGAAAAACGTGCTCAATATTCAATTTTTCATCACATGAGAGTAGACCACAGAATAGTAGGATAACACTAAAAATGATATGATCATAGATACATATGTGTTGAGTTAGATTAAAGAAGAATACGCAATTATTGTTTTACTTTTTAGTGCATATTAATTTGTAAATAAATAAATATACCCAACACATACATAGTTCTGACCCCACACTAGGATACAAGTCCTGTTACGTGGATATCAGAAACTACGAGAGAATTTTCGGTCTCACAAACACCCAGACCCGAAACAAATATTTGTGGATCACACAAACATTTGTCTTGGTGCGGGGATCGAACCCGCAGCCTCTCGTTTCGCAAGCTGGTGTCTAGCCAACTGCGCCACATTATTAATTTATTTCCATTTATTTATTTTTTACATTTTTAAACATAAAGTTTAAAAAAAAATATATTATTAATTTGTTTTAGAATAGTTTTCTTTTTAAGGCGGTTTTTTTCCATCACCCGTCCGTATATACGCTCTGATTGTGAGCGATTAGCAACACATTCGCATTTGTTCGCAGTTAACATTCACTATTATCCAGATAGATGACTTGTATTCACAACTCCCCTCTTATTTCCGATACACGCATTGAAAGCCTTGATGTTACACGAGGCAGCAATTTTATCTTCTGTGCCATTTGACGTTCATTTTCCACGTATTCATCGATTGTGGGTGTAATTGAAACTGGCGGTAGAAAATATATTGTGAGGCATCGTTTGGAATTTGTTGTGGCATATAAGGCCGGTAACCCCGACATATGCTTGTCGCCCAAAAAAGGCTGGCAGGAAGTAGAGCCATAATCAGCTTTCCCCTCGAAAACAAAAAAAATAAAATGCCTATACGGTACATGTTATTATAAGTGTGAATTCATATTTTTACATGCATACATAACCTCATTTCGCCAGGTATGTATCAGTTGAACGTAATTGGGGCGAGCCTATTGCCGTTTTTCGGGCACATTTCCAGACTCCGTGCTGCTACTGAGAATTTTCTAATGAAAAAGGACCACGAAGCCACGAGACGAAGGAGGATTGTGCACGGCGAAATGTCGGTGCAGAAATGCACCTCGGCCAACCAGTCGCGGTTCTTCCATCCAAGCCAGAAAACCCATTTTGTCTTATAAAATTCCGCATAATAATGTTTAAGATATACGAGTAAATCTTTATTTAACAAAATCAATCTGGCATATAAATGAGAATATCCTGACCCCACAATAAACAATTATAAACTAGACATTACACAATTAACGTGCAACGCTTTTGGGCTTCCATGGAATTACCGACACAGCTGCCAACGTTCGAAAAATACAATCATCATCATCATCATCATCAGCCCAAATACGTCCCACTGCTGGGCACGGGCCTCCTCTACAAATGAGAGGGTTTAAGCCTTAGTCCACCACGCTGGCCTAGTGCGGGTTGGCGGACTACACACCTAAGAAATTCCTAAGAACTTTTTAGGTGTGCAGGTTTTATCACGATGTTTTCCTTCACCGTTAAAGCAAGTGATAATTCATTGTGAATACACACATAACTTCGAAAAGTCAGAGGTGTGTGCCTGGGGTTTGAACCTGCGACCGTCGAAATTCTCGACCGCGCGCCTAAACCTCGAGGCCACAAGCGCGAGGTTATCTATGAAATTGTATCAACTTTATAGTATAAGTTTACAATGTCAATCAAAGACCGTTTCAAACCCTTTGTTTAGCGTTAAGGTTTGGATATGAAACTAAAATAGCCCCAGAAGCGTTCTATCCGACGGCTACCAACAAGCGGCCATTGTTCTTCAGACTACCCCGTGGCGCAGTTGGCTAGACACCAGCTTGGGAAACGAGAGGCCGCGGGTTCGATCCCCGCACCGAGACAAATGTTTGTGTGATCCACAAATATTTGTTTCGGGTCTGGGTGTATGTGAGACCGAAAAGTCTCTCGTAGTTTCTGATACCCACGACACAAGACTTGTATCTTAGTGTGGGATCAGAACTATGTATGTGACTGTTGGGTGTATTTATTTATTATTATTTATTATTTACCATATGCACAGCCAAAGGTTTCGTGTTACAGGTTACTACTATTCATAAAGACTTTGCTCGTCATTATTTTGACGGCCGAAATGGTTAGAGTGAATTTTCGAGGTTTGTGGTCTGCTTTTTTGTAAACCCTCTCAATTTTAATGAGATCTTCATATGTATATATGTTTTTTTTTTAATGGGAAATGAGGCAAACGAGCTATTGAGCCACCGGATGTTAAGTGGTCAACACCGCCCATGGACACCCACAATACCAATTCAATGTATGTTTGTATCTTTTTTATATATTCTTTTTGTTATCCTTTTTACACCAACCATGCTGCATTTCTCCACCACCCTAAGGTAGACTGTTAGAGAATGCCGC
This sequence comes from Hemaris fuciformis, assembly GCA_907164795.1. Taxonomy (NCBI): domain Eukaryota; kingdom Metazoa; phylum Arthropoda; class Insecta; order Lepidoptera; family Sphingidae; genus Hemaris; species Hemaris fuciformis. The sequence goes on along the minus strand of OU015455.1, from coordinate 5,911,085 downwards.
AGGCATTAAGTCCGCCTATATACAGTTCGGTGTATAAAGTTTTAAATAAATAAATAAATTTCAGAGGAGGCTCGTGCCCAGCAGCGGGACGTATATGGGCTGATGATGATGATGATGATTATATACAACGCTCAATTTATTAATAATTAAAATATAACTATAATATTAAAATATAACTTCGCGCCATCATTGATCTTTAAGTTCACTGCCCTCTGGCATTCGATGTTCAACGCATTGCTTTTAAATAACAACACGATTGATTTATTCAAAGGTGAAGTTGTGACAGCGTTGAAGTTTTAATGAAAATTTCCCCGTATTCAAATTGCTCCGCCAATGTTCGGATTAAAGAACTTCGTGCTAATCTGAATTCTCGGCTTTCAAGTTTCAACCCTCGGGAAATTATACTGTTTTAACTACTGTGCTTAGTATCTTTATTTGTGGCTGTGTTTTTGAATTAAAATACTTCTATCTTTTATTTACGGGTTCTTCTTAAAACACCTGCTCTTGCTTACAATGTAAAAATAAGTATTAAGGAAAAAGAACTACAATGTCGTTGAAACAGAAAGAGAAATTGAACAAACAAAACAAATATACAATACTCCCAACAGTCACCTACATAGTTCTGACTAAACACTAAGATACGAGCCTAGTGTTGTGGGTATCGGAAACTACGAGAGACTTTCCAATCTCACAAATACCCAGAGACACGAAACAAATATTTGTGGATCGTATAGACATTTGTCTCGCTGCAGGGATCGAACACGCGGACTCTCGTTTCGCAAGATGGCTGACTGCCTCGTGGTCTCGCGGCACAAGCATGTGCCGTGCGATCTAGAGGTCCTGGGTTCGATTCCCGGGTCGGGCAAAGTGTTATTGGCTTTTCCATTAGGAAATTCTCAGTAGCAGCACGGAGTCTGGAATTGTGCCCGAAAAATGGCAATAGGCTCGCCCCCTATTACACGGGACTGATACATACCTGGCGAAATGTGGGTGCAGAAATGCACCTCTGCCTACCCCTTCGGGGAATACAGGCGTGAGGTTATGTATGTATGTATGTGTCTAGCCAACTGCGCCACGGAACTGTCAAATGTCAATACACAAAGAAAACGTCTTTTCCGCTTTATTTACTTAAACTACTATTTTGAGTCGTCCTTTAAATTACTAGGGTTGCTTCTAAATAAACAACACAAAAATGGTGTCTACATAACACTATTAGAAACTGACAGTTTTTTTTCATTTATCTTCATGAAATGGACTGCAATTGGTCATATCCGTATAGCTCGAGATAGATTAAAAACGATCGAAACGAAGTCTCTTGCAAATTCTAAACGGCAATTTTAGTGAAAAAGATTTCCACAGCTATTGGACACAGAGGAAGAGTTAGTGTAACATTAGAGTTTCTTACCCGCTTTTCCGTAGTAAAAGCTACCTTCCGAAATATGTAGTATACTAAATTAAAATAAAGTTTTTCTGATTAATTACATAATCTATATGTACTAATTGACATTTTATGTAATCTAAAACTATTTACATTTAATTTCAGAACTTAAAAAGAATATTCCTTCATAATACTAAAATGCAAGTGTCCGCCAACCCGCACTAGGCCACTGGTGGACTAACGCATAAACCGTCTCAATGGTAGAGGAGGCCCGTGCCCAGCAGTGGGACGTATGTGGGCTGATGATGATGATGATGATGATAACTAGTCCAATTCTATCTAAGTATAGTGATCTCTAGTTTTAAAAAAAAACATCTTTATCATTAGACTATCATATGTTTGACACGGCAACTTCTTAGTAATTCACATACATACATACATAATCTCACGCCTGTATTCCCCGAAGAGGTAGGCAGAGGTGCATTTCTGCACCCACGTTTCGCCAGGTATGTATCAGTCCCACGTAATAGGGGGCGAGCCTATTGCCGTTTTTCGGGCACAATTCCAGACTCCGTGCTGATACTGAGAATTTCCTAATGGAAAAACCCAATAACACTTTGCCCGACCCGGGAATCGAACCCAGGACCTCTAGATCGCACGGCTCATACTTGTGTCGCGAGACCACGAGGCAGTCTTAGTAATTCAGGTTGCGTGTAATATCAAGACTTTCAAAAGTGTGTGACAACCAATAGCAAACCTCCATTTTTGTTTGAAATGTTGGTCGTGTTATCGTAGTAGAATGAACAGGTGACAGACAAGCGGCGACACTCGTTCCCATAAAAAATACTGAAGGGAAATCCCTTCTAAACTTTTTTAGCTGTTCTGTGAGCAGCACGAAGTCTGCAACTGTGTTTTGATGTTGAACTTTTGTTTTTGATGGTTAGTGACATTTTAGCAGGACTGAGTTTGGGAATTCACAGAAATTCGACATTAGGTTCGCCCCATGCTATGGGATTGAAAACACAAATGGCGTTATGTGAATGCAATAATGCGCCTGTGTGTCACTTAACCAAATATATCAATATTTAAGACAGGAAGAATGTTTTAAATGTATCCATTGGAGAAGCAATCTATAGACGAGGATTATTTTTAACTAAGATACATAATATGAATATCGACAATATTGTCATTAAGTTTCGTGTGTACAAGAAAGACAGTAAGACGTCTCCACCACACATTTTTTGCTATAAAATATAACTTTCACTGGCAGATAGCTGATGTAATAAGAAGTAACTTAGGCTAAAAAAAAATAAAAAAAAAAATTAAAGAATCGGCTATTAGGCGGAACGGAGTTTGCCGGGTCAGCTAGTTAGTAATACAATACGTGGCCTCTAATATATAAGTGGAATTAATTATACCCTCTTAAAAACGTAATGGAAACATAACAACCACAAAATAATATATAAAGTTGCATTTATTTTAGTCGAATCAACAGCCATGGCACCAGAACAGAGTGTGGATTATTTATTTAACATACATCGATCGGCCGATAAACGGACGGCGCCAGTAACCTTTAATGTTCAAGTATGCGACTTTAATTACGAAATACCGGAATAACCTACGTTTAATAAAAAATATTGTTAAATTCTTGATGTGGATCAAGTAGCGTGTTTTGTTAATACGAGTTTAAGTGGTCACGGCCTCGAGGATTAGGCACGCAGTTGGGACGGAATCTCGGCCACCGTGATTTCAAAAGCATACCCTTTTTGAAGTGTATATTTAAATTATCACGTGCTTTAACGGTGCAGAAAATCGTCGTTAAGAAACCTGGTCATATAAAAGTTCTGAGACACCCCGTGGCGCGGTTGGCTAGATACCGCTAGTGAAACGAGAGGCCACGGGCTCGATTCCCGCACCGAGACAAATGTTTGTGTGATATATCCATGTAATCCAGTGGCGATATTTCCATAGAAGCCCAAAAGCCTGGTTTGCCTTTCAAAATTCCAAATAAGCTTTAAATCTTTATTTAATAAAAGCAATTAGACACATAAATGAGAATATCCTGACCCCACAATAAACAATTATAAACTAGACATTAAAAATTAACGTGTAACGCTTTTGGGCTTCTATGGAAGTACCGCCACTGATGTAATCCAATATATTTTTGCTTGCGAGACCAAATAGTCTCTCGTGGTTCCGATACCAACGACACAAAACATGTATCTTAGTGTAGGGTCACTACTATGTACATTGTACATACATACACTACCGACAAAAAGTTTGGAAGCACCTATAATTTTTGTAAAAACAAATAGCAAATTGATAATAACAAATTTTATCGATGTTGTAATAAAATATAATATTATTTTAGTTATAAGAATATGGTTTTGTTTCATAGTTTAATTGTTGTTTTAATTAAGTACCTAATCATTCTTAATCAAATAATACTATATCTTATATTATTTCTAAAGTAATTGAGAGTATTAAAAGTGCTTCCGAACTTTTTGTCAGTAGTGTATATGACTGTTGGGTGTATTTATCATTTAGAGGAAGCCCGTATGCAACTGTAAGTTATAAGAAACGAATTTATAAATGCTTATCTAACGTAAAATGTTTTTAAGCTTAAAATGTTTTTAAACTCGTGACACAGCGAACGGAAATCGGGGACGGTCTGCGAAATTTCCGTAGCGAACTTTTAGCATTGTGAAAATGTCACTATAATTCTATTATGTCTTGCAGGCTTACCAATAGACTAAATATATAAGGAATAATGGTGCATTTTAGAGTTCCCCGCAACAGTGCAGAAAAACGTCGTCAATAATCCTGGTCACATAAAAGTTCCGAGACTCCCCGTGGCGCAGTTGGCTAGATACCGCTAGTGAAACGAGACCAAACGGGTTCGATTCCCTCACCAAGACAAATGTTTGTGTGATCCACTATCCATCTTATCCAATATTTTTGTGTTCCATCATCATCATCAGCCCATATACGTCCCACTGCTGGGCACGGACCTCCTCTACCATTGTGAGGGTTTAGGCCTTAGTCCACCACGCTGGCATAGTGCGAGTTAGCGGACTACACACCTGAGAAATTCTTAAGAACTTTAAGGAGTACAGGTTCCCTCACGAGTTTCAACAGACTTAAAGTACGTGATAATTTAATAAATAAATACACCCAACAGTCACATACATAGTTTTAACACTAAGATAGAAGTCTTGTGTCATGGATATAACACGCACGTTACCCTGCGTGTTACGTTTATTTATCGAGTTTTACATCATCATCAGCCCATATACGTTACAACTGAGTTTAATTAGAGTTTAATTAAACACGTTTTTGGTCAAATTAGTTTTAGTTTTGTTGTATTATTTTGGACTAGCTGTGCTCGCTACTATATTTACGCTCAGGCGTGTATTCTAAAGGTTAGGCAGGGGCGTGTTATCATCATCAGCCCATATACGTCCCACTGTTGGGCACGGGCCTCCTCTACAACTGAGAGGGTTTAGGCCTTAGTCCACCACGCTGGCCTAGTGCGGGATGGCGGACTACACACCTAAGACATTCCTAAGAACTTTTAGGTGTGCAGGTTACATTACGATGCTTTCCTTCACCGTTAAAGTACGTGATAATTCATAGTGAATACCCATTAACTTCGAAAAGTCAGAGGTGTGTGCCTGGGGTTTGAACCCGCGACCGCCTAGATTCTCGACCGCGCGCCCAAACCGCGAGGCCATCACTACTTCGAGTTTTACATTTATGTATATTTTTGTCCGGGGGAAAAAGGAACAATAAAAAGGTTTTTATATTATTTATTAAGTTTGAAGGCCAACGTACGACGTTGCGTGAAAAATATCAAAAGATGAAGTACAACAATGACCTTTGGGTTATATCGTGACAACTAGTTTGCGTTTTACAAAACATAATGCGGCAATATAAATAAATAAAATACACCCAACAGTCACATACATAGTTCTGACCCCACACTAGGATACAAGTCCTGTGTCGTGGGTATCAGAGACTACGAGAGACTTTTCGGTCACACAAACACCCAGACCAGAAACAAATATTTGTCGATTACACAAACATTTGTCTCGGTGCGGGGATCGAACCCGCGGCCTCTCGTTTCGCAAGCTGGTGTCTAGCCAACTGCGCCACGGGGCTGTGTGTGGCTGTCAATATGACTGCCTTGTTAGTCCAGAGTTGTAAGCTGACGAAAGCGATCAGAGGTCCGGGGTTTTACTCCGGGTCAGGCAGTGTTTTTGAGTTTTCCCGTTATTTAGAAGTTGGAAAACAGTTATCCTTAGGAAAACAATGGCCCATATATTTTGACAGCCCCGTGGTGCAGTTGGCTACAAACGTTTGTGTGATCCACAAGTATTTGTTTCGGGTCTGGGTGTTTAGCCCGAAAAGTCTCTCGTAGTTTCTGATACCCACGACACAAGACTTGTATCTTAATGTGGGGTCAGAACTATGTATGTGACTGTTGGGTGTATTTATTGTACTATTTTTGAAGGAAATTTGTGCTTGCCATGCTATAATGTTTTTATGTGATTCTTTAATATTATTAAACTTATATATGCTTTCCATTGTCATGTCATAATTGCTATATTACCTTCGTGACAAATAAACGGTAATTTCATTTCATTACACTTGGTTGGTTCCAAAACATAAATTTTCATAACCATTGACTTCGAATATCTTCAAAGAATATTTGGCGTTCATTAAGACTTATCACTTACTTACTTATCGTTTTGTTAATAATGCTGTTATATACATTCTTACTAATTTACATATATTCTTACATACATACATAACCTCACGCCTGTATTCCCAGAAGGGGTAGGCAGAGGTGCATTTCTACCACATTTCGCCAATTATATATCAGTCCCACGTAATAGGGGGCGAGCCTATAGCCGTTTTTCGGGCACATTTCCAGACTCCGTGCTGCTACTGAGAATTTCCTAACGGAAAAACCCAATAACACTTTCCCCAACCCGGGAATCAAACCCAGGACCTCTAGACCGGCACATACTTGTGCAGCGAGACCACGAGGCAGTACGTTCTTTATAACACAAACACAATACCGCAAGCGGTTAAAAATGAAGCAATAATTATATTTGTTAAGAGTGAGAGTGGGAGTGCGAACTTTTCGCCATTTCTTATTCGCCCACACTTATCGGTGATGACGTCAATGTAGTGCATCTTTTCTGTCCTCCATTTCAGTTTCTTAGGAGACATTCCGTCGCTAATTATGTAAGTTAGCTGATTAATTTATGAAAAATCATAAAAAAGTGTGTGTGTGTGTACTTATGTTCACGCGTTAGAAGTGGTTTTTTTTCAACAGTCACATACATAGTTCTGACCCCACACTAGGATACAAGTCCTGTGTCGTGGTTATCAGAAACTACGAGAGACTTTTCGGTCTCACAAACACCCAGACCCGAAACAAATAATTGTGGCTCACACAAACATTTGTCTCGGTGCGGGGATCGAACCGGCAGACTCTCGTTTCGCAGGCTGGTGTGTAGCCAACTGCGCCACGGGGCTGTCGAAAATTTATACCACAAACAGTTAGACGTAAAAAGTTATACCACACGACTGAAATAAAACTCATAAATACGCCCAACAGTCACATATATAGGTCTTAGTTTATACAACATATTACATTTCTGAACGCACTCATAATTAACATACATTTAATTGGGCGTATTTATAAGTTTTACTTCAGTCGGGTGGTATAACTTGTATAGCGTGTACATAATTTATTATTAATTTCTAATATCTTATAATAATTATCAAAAATACGCCCAACAGTCACATACATAGTTCTTAGTTTACAAAACATATTACATTTCTGAACGCACTCATAAATATTTGACCACTAATAAATATGTCAATCCCTTTTTATTACTGTCACTATTTTACTATTTTACAAATCTAAAACATAAAGATTTTTGAAAAAATATTCGATCGAAACATACTCTCATTATTTTTTCATAACGCGCCTGAAGAAGTATAACTTCAAAAATCTACTGTAGAATTGAATTAACATGTTATGACCTTCATTGACCTGTCACGTTAGAGAAAATGGGAAGCATGTTTAAGAAGTCGTGATGGCTTCGAGGTTTAGGCACGCGGTCGAGAATCTCGATGGTCGCGGGTTCAAACCCCAGGCACACACCTCTAACTTTTCGAAGTTATGTGTGTATTCATAATGAATTATCACGTACTTTAACGGTAAAGGAAAACATCGTGATGAAACCTGCACACCTAAAAGTTCTTAAGAATTTCTTAGGTGTGTAGTCCGCCAACCCGCACTAGGCCAGCGTGGTGGACTAAGGTCTAAACCCTCTTAGTTGTAGAGGAGGCCCGTGCCCAGCAGTGGGACGCATACGGGCTGATGATGATGATGATGATGTTTAAGAAGTAGTTTAATATCTAATGTTTATAAGTAAGGCTGTTAGTTGACATTTTGATAACAATAATACAAAGTTATGAGTCAAATTGCAAATATTTTAAGTCATAATGACGTAATTTTTTTTGTTACCTTTTAATTATGCTTTCGAGTTTAAACCTTTGACCTATTTAGATGCATTTTATCTACCGCCACATTTTGCCAGATCAGTTTCGAGTTCTGCGTTATAGGAAACGACGGTATTGTAGGTGGTTTTATTTCTAAGACACCCTGCTACTTTCCTAACGAAAGAACCCAGTAACACTTTGTTCGTTCCGAAAATCAAATACACGACCAGTAGATCCCACAAAACATACTTAGGTCACAAGATCGATAAAGCATTCAAAACCAAACAAACAAAAATAACTATTTACTAAACAATAGTATCATTGACTACGACTTAAATTTTTATCCCATCTTAAAGGATCGTGATAGTGGAACAAAATATAAATAAATATATAATACATCGTAGAGGTTAGATAAAATGTTAAATAAGCGTAATCAGGTTTTCCTGGGACACTGTTTCGAAACTTATAGTTGTTTTCGGAACAACCTAGAATGAAGAACAAATAATATAGACAAATACAGACGACTAAGCGGGCTGAGAACTTGGAAACTTAGCGGTCGCGTCTATTTATTTAGCTCGTTCAAACCCGGTTGGCAATTTGTTAGTTATTCTTTATGTTTTTATACTGGTACTGCATATGCGGAATCTGGTGGTAGAATGTTATCTATATCTTATCTTGTAGACAATTATACAAATAAATAAAATTGGATCGTCTGCTTGTAATATTGAAATAACCGCTTTTTAATAAATGCGTATGGATGTATACACGGTACAAATACCAAAATAACAAGTTTTTTAAAAAAATTGTCTGTCTGTCTGTTTAATCCGGCTAATCTCTAAAACGGGTGGACCGATTTTGACGGGACTTTTATTGGCAGGTAGCTGATGTAATAAGGAGTAACTTAGGCTAAAAAATATAAAAAAATATCCACTGTTAGGCGGAACGAAGTTCGCCGGGTCAGCTGGTCCTCTTTATAATTAGATGATGTTGGGGACCGAATTGAATAGGGATAAACTACTATCGGAAAAAAAAACAGACGCAAAGCAATGATGGTGCGGTTCGTCTGTAAAGAAGTGCAGTGTAAACTTTATATACCGACACTGAAGGAACTGTACATTTTATGGCGTTATAGAGAATTGTCGTTAAATGGAGAGAAGAAAGCAATCGCCTTCGCTGGTTTCTTTCAAACGAAGGGTTAAAGCTCATTACCTATCGTTAGATGAATAAGTCCTTTTTATTGTTCGCTGTACTTGTATATATGTAAGTATAAGTATTTGTATGTGTGTATGTATTTATGTATGTATAAATATATACACACATACAAATACTGTAGGTATAGTAATATTATGTAAACTTATATTTAGGTATATATTTTTGAGTACTTTTATTTCTTTTTAATTATATACTATTATTGTAAGCACCGTCCCATCTATTAGTAACATTCCTATCCTTGCCTGGTTGTCTGGTAGAGATCGCTTTTAGCGATAAGACCGCCAATTTATTGTGCCAATTTTTGTGAATTCTTTTCTATTGTCTATGTTTTTATTGTGGTGTTAATAAATAAAGAGTTTATTATTATTAAAATCATTGTATGGAAGGTAAGCTAAACCAACCAAAGCCAAGTGATGTCGACGCTTTAGTGAGTTTGTCGGTAAATCGAGTGACGCTACATGGAGTTTGCACTGTATTTCAATATGTAAGGGTATCGTGTGACGAGATATGGGAGGCTTTATTTAACTGGTCATAATATATTCGTAACCACCCTGATACTGACCTTCCAAAATAAGGTATCAATCATCATCATCAGCCTAAATACGTCCCACTGCTGGGCACGGGCCTCCTCTACGACTGAGAAAAAGCAGTGATGGCCTCGAGGTTTAGGAAAGCGGGCGAGAATTTCGACGGTCGCAGGTTCAAACCCCAGGCACACACCTCTGACTTTTCGAAGTTATGTGTGTATTCACAATGAATTATCACTTGATTTAACATCGTGATAAAACCTGCACACCTAAAAAGTTCTTAGGAATTTCTTACATGTGTAGTCCGCTAAGGTATCAATAATAATCTATAATAAATATACCGAGTTAAGTTCTGACTGACCTATGCAAGCTACATACATAATATGTCATATGTCTTTCGTCTTGTGGACAACTCTTTATTTCCAACTCCTCCTTTAAATCTTTTTCTGATTAACTTTGTTGGTGAATCATGACAATTTAGGTGCCCTTAGATCCGCTGAGCTTCAGTGCTCGCCGCTAATACTGTGCGTGCTGCTGTTGATCCTGGAGCACAGTACTTACAGTGGCGGGTGTGTGGTGGGATAGGACCAATGAAAGTCTTGTGTCGTGGGCACCAGAAACTACGAGAGTTTGCGGTTCACACCAAAGATTGTAAGCTTCTACCAAATGGACATTCTGTTCAGCCTGCATTTACCATTACGCGCTTGGAAGGTTTAATATCCAACAGACATCTTAGATATAGATCAAGCTTTACGTCCTTAAGAGTAAAGTCGAATTTCATATCATATGAAGAGAGACCCCTAAGGCGCGACGTCACAACTCGTCTAAATGTGAATAAGTTTGTACAAAAGAACTCATTAGGGCAAGCAAACTTGAGTTACTGTGCTTTGTATTCGCCCCTGGGATCGTCGGGCTATTCCCGACTTCTCGACAAATCTCGCCAAATTTATCAATGTGATTATACAGCTAAAATATTGAGTTTACTTGGAAGGTTCCAAAAAAATGTTCTAAATTGAGATCTTTATAGAATGTCATTATAGTTTTTAGTTTGTAGCCATTATTTCTCTTGAAAGTCTTTTTAAGGCAGTTGGTTCGCAGAAAACCTCTGGAAAAGTCGCGGATTAGATACTTACTTGCTTGAAATTTTTGTGTGTAAAATATATTGTCATATTAAAAAACGCCATTAAATATGAAGTAACAGCCGCCTCATTGATACAGCGCCATGAATGCGCAGCAAGATGTCTAGAAGTCGGGACTTCGATTCAGTTATTTAATTCATCATCATTATCATCATCAATCATCATCATCAATCAGATTTTTTCCAATACGAATTCCTCTATAACTCGCCTAAGCCATACTGCATGAAATTTAAAAAACACCTGGCAAAACATAAATCTTGAATCACGTTCCAAAGATACCAGCAGATGTAAAAGAACATCAAATAAAAGACAAATATCCCAGCTTATAAAATGCGAGACACTACGATGATAATCGAGAATATTCTCCTTGACACAAAAGTTCAAATTACAAGTTATTATGGCGGCGCGTGGATATTTATTACGTGTTATGTCACAACATGAGACGGTACATCGTTACGCCGCCGACGTTTGCCGAATAAATGTGCTTGAATCTTTTTGTACTGTGATAGAGGATCGCACTTGGTTGTAAGCAGGTTAAAAGTACCGTTTTTGGACACTTCAAATGAAAATTTTGGAATAAATGTTCAAATTCTGTCAGAATTTAATTTAATAAAAAAAAGTAGTTCTATTACCACAATCAACATATCTAACATACAAACATAACCTCACGCCTATATTCCCAGATAGGCAGAGGTGCATTTCTGCACCCAATTTTCGCCAACTGTGTTTTCGTCCCATGTACCTAATAGGCGAGCCTATTGCCGTTTTTCGAGCACAATTCATGACTCCGTGCTGCTAAGAATTTCCTAATGGAAAAACCCAATTTGCCTGACCCGGGAATCCAATCCGTGGCTAATATGGTAACAAAGTTGTCAAAAAAATTAGCCTTGAGAAATGATTAGTCTCTATCTAGAGATTTAAAAATATTCCACTCATCCGCAATATGAAATCGCGGAGTATTAAGGCCTTACCTAACTCAACTTGTTGTTTCTCGCAATTTGTATGTGAAACTTTAGGCTTCAAAAGGAATATTCTTTCCCCGTTCTTGCCACATTTTCCATTGCTACTCTGCTCCTATAAGTCGTAGCGTGATGATATATGGCCTATAGCCTACCTCTATAAATGGGCTATCTAACATTAAAAAGTAAGCAGTGATGGCCTCGAGGTTTAGGCGCGCGGTCGAGAATTTCGGCGGTCGCAGTTATGTGTGTATTCACAATGAATTATCACTTGCTTTAACGGTGTAGGAAAACATCGTGATAAAACCTGTACACCTAAAAAAAGTTCTTAGGAATTTCTTTGGGTTTAGTCCGCCAACCCGCACTAGGCCAGTGTGGTGGACTAAGGCCTAAACCCTCTCAGTTGTAGAGGAGACCCGTGCCCAGCAGTGGGACGTTGGGCTGATAATGATGAACATTGAACGAATTTTTCAAATCGGACAAGTATTTCCTGAGATTAGCGCTTTCAAACAAAGAAACTCAGCTTTATAATGCAGCTTTATAATATAAGTATAGATTTTGAAGATGATGATAATATGAGTAATTAACACGCTTGTGAGCCGATTCCTTGTCAATTGCAATTACACCGAAAATTATTTCAAAAACAATTTAAATTCAAAATCTTCAAAATTAACTATCTAAAATAGATACATGCATAAATCACTACAAATTAATGGACGGGCGTAATGTCAATCAATGGCCCGCATGAAGTTCCAATAGCGGGGTCCAATTAAGTTCGGGTGAAGGACGACCCCGGTTGATAGACACGCGACCTCACTGGGGTCATAGGGACGCGGTGTACAGAATGATAAATTTAGAGCAGTTTAATTACTAGATTGTGACGTATATTTATATACACTTTATTGGGTTTTTCCATTAGGAAATTCATGGTAGGAGCCTGGGGTCTGGAAATGTGCCCCAAAAACGGCAACAGTCTCGCCACCTATTATTAAGGACTGTCACATACCTGGCGAAGTGTAGGTGCAGATATGCACCTCTGCTACTCCTTCGGAGAATATAGGCGTGAGTTTATGTACATAATATTAATAACTGTGAAAAATTGGCTTGACGTTGCGAGTACCATTTTAGCCGTCCAGTCCCCGTAGTGACATAAGATAAATTTATTAATCCTATGCCGGCATCGCACCTACCCTATGTTACCCAATGTTAGGCACGCTTACAGACACGTATAATATTTTTATGAGCGTTGATCAAAACCTCAACATTTCGGCTCTGAAGTGAAATTTATCAGTCTGATTCTCCGATTTGTAATGAACGAATTCTCCGATGTGTTTCGAAGCGGCAATAGTTAAAAAAAACCTAATAGTGACGATTCAAAAGCACTTGTAAAAGTCTATTTGAATAAAGGTGATTTTGACTTTGACTTTAACTTTGAATTTGACTTTGCAACGAATGTGTCAGTACTGAAAATGCTCCACACTTTATTTAAGAATACATAAGCTTACGCCTGTACCTATATAAGGTAAGGTGCATTTTTTGCACACATATTTCGTCTACGTCCCGCGTTATAGGGGGTTATTGCCGTTTGTTCAGTCACATTTTCAGACTCCGTGCTGCCACTGAGATTTTCTACTGGAAAAACCCAATAACACTGCTTAACCCGGGAACCGAAACCGACACCTCTAGATCGCATGGGACATACTTGTACCGCGAGACTACGAGACAGTAATTATTATAGGGTGTCATTATCAGCTATAAAGCTCTTCTATAAAGAGTGAAAAAAGGTCAGTCTTAAGAGCAATTTGGTCATCAATTAAAATTTTCATGAGATCCTACATCCTTCATGCTCCGTGCGATTATTTTAATAATTTTTAAGCCATTTTATTTATTTTTCATTATCATCATCGTCATCAGCCCATATACGTCCCACTGCTGGGCACGGGCCTCCTCAACAACTGAGAGGATTTAGGCCTTAGTCCACCAAGCTGGCCTAGTTCATTTTTATTATGTATTCCTTTTTATTTTATATTATTTTATTCTTCTTTATTAGGAAGTCCTACAGCTCTCTGACTTTTCCAAGTTATGTGTGTATTCACAATGAATTATCACGTACTTTAACGGTGAAGGAAAACATCGTGATGAAACCTGCACACCTAAAACTTCTTAGGAATTTCTTAGGTGTGTAGTCCGCCAACCCGCACTAGGCCAGCGTGGTGGACTAAGGCCTAAACCCTCTCAATGGTAGAGGAGGTCCGTGCCCAGCAGTGGGACGTATATGGGCTGATGATGATGATGACAGCTCAACAAAATATAGAAACCAATTATAGCTACATAAACCACTCTGGCGTTCTTCAGAAAATAGAACATATTAATACAAAGAAGGTAATCATGAGCAAACCTAATTCTTACACACACGTAAACAACTTCTATAATTTAGTAAAAAAAAGGAAAGTTTATGAAAATGCTGACTTGGAAAGCATTCGACAGGAACAGAGAAACAGAATATGACTATGCATTAGTAGCTGTTCTTGTTTGTAAAACATGTTCTCTGGAAAAGATAATCTTTTTAGCATACGCGGTGTATTTATCTGCGTATACAAGCAGCTTAGCTGCATTGGATGAAAAAAGGCTACAGATACCGTACAAATGCCAGCGACCAGAATAGCTCATAAATAAGCACGTGACGAGAAATCTCGGCAGTAGCGGGTTCAAATCCCAGGTAATCCTCCACATAAATTGTAAAAGAGTTCTTTCCTAACAATGGGATAGTCCGGGAGCCAGGTGCAAATTTGGTCAATTATTTCCTCTCAAGAGATAATTCGTGAGACGCATCAGAGTATAGTATTATAAAGCCTCGTGAACGTCAGCTGGCGCTCGGTTGGGGGGATGAGCGGTTGTAGTCTCCCACGCACGAAGAAAAAAAAAATACATTCACTCATTTCCTCTCAGCTAAAAATTTACCTGATGATAGCTTATATGTAACTGTGGATAAATATGTATATAGGTCAGCTGGCTGTATCTTGGTGGAAAAACCGTCAGCTGATACTTTGAAAGTTATTACATAGGAGTTAGGCAGGAGCATGCTATAGATGCTCAGTATTCAAAGTATCAGCTGACGGTTTTTCCACCAAGATACAGCCAGCTGACCTATATATTTATCCACAGTTACATATAACCTATCATCAGGTAAATTTTTGTTTAAGAAGAAATCACTGAAATTAAAATAAAAAAAATCATGTTCGAGACACCAGCTGACGTACAATACACTATGTTGGAACCAGCAGTTTTTTTTTTTTCGTTGAGATATTAGATAAGCTACAATTTGACAAATTTTTAGCTGAGAGGAAATGAGTGAATGTATTTTTTTTTTAAACCGCTCATCCCCCCAACCGAGTGCCAGCTGACGTTCACGAGGCTTCATAATACTATACTCTGATGCATTTTACTAATTACCGCTTGAGAGGAACTTGGTCATGAAAATCTGTCGCTGGCTCCCGGACTAGGACGTGTGTGGAGTGATATTATTAATTCATGAGTTAATGTGGACTAGGAAATGTCTGTATTAAAAAGCTCGTCTGGGTTGATTTTTATGAATAAAATACTATTTCGTTTGGTAACTACACGTTATCCAAAAATGATTTTAAAGTACCAAGATTCCTACATTTATTTACTTAAGAATAAAGTGTAATATACCATTAAAATGCACATTCCTATCCAAGCATTAATAATTCAGTAATCCAAAAACACATCTCAGATTTTATAAAATAACGCAAAATTAACAATACATTGGAAATCATGTACTATCAAGTTATTAAATCGTACGGACAGCTGATACGTTCATTGTTTACAAAATTACCATAATCATAAAATTACCTGTCAAGTACCTACCATAAATTTTATTCTTCACAAAGGCCTACCTTACTATCCCAGACAAATAAAATCAATCAACATAACACAAACCTAAAGACAATTTTTGAAACATCGAGACACAATAAAACCGATTTGTACAGCGTTTAAATGTTACCAACAATGTAATAAAATTATCGTCATACAACTCACCTTAATTTCCCAATTATACACTTGATCTCGGAGCACGGAAATTGTTTATGACAATTGTTTATATGTGAAAACACGACTTTGAAAATGCACGGACGAAACGTGCAACCCGCGAGACAGCTCAGCTGCGAATGAATGGAAGCAGGGGTAGCTGACGGAGGGCGGGGCTACCCAGCTCCCGACTAACCCTCCAACTCAAAAAGCACCTACATACCTGCAACCATCTAGAGAAATGTGACTCTTCAATTCGTCAGCATTGTGGAAAACTCTGCGTGATTCTGAGAACGTAACAACCCACCTATTTGAGAAGATCAAAAATCACACAACTTTATTCTGTGATGTGAGCTCTTCAACTCATCTGTGTTATACCATCGGGGTTATATTGAAATTTTTAGCGGATTCGTGTCACCAATAAATGCGTTATGTTCTCATATGAAGGGCTATTTACATTTCTTGGTATATTAACAGATTTTTTGGCGTATGGTAATAGTGTTCTTAGTAATAATTATTAAGCGGTATTGACTGTCTGGGCAATTTAAAAATTAGTTTTATACGAAAGAGAAATATCTACACTAGAAATATCTTTCAAGAATATTGTACACCTTTTAATGGTCATATAAAGAATTCAAGTAAAGGATCTCCCTTATTTACATCATTGAATACCGGGATTTTCGCAAAAGTGGCGAAACAGACGGTAAAAGAATTCAAAAATAGGGAAAAGTAACTTTAGATAAACAGGCCTCTGATAATAATCTTATCACGAAACCAGAAAGACAGGAGACGGAGGAAAAATAGACGCAGATTTCTAGACTGATATTAAAAAATATCTAACAGTAAACACTGCACGGAAAAAACATCTGTTTCACTCGGCAATCGAATACAGAACTCGTCAGTGCCGTGGGACCGTGCCCTTTGTACGTTTTCTTTACAATTTCTACCTCATTTCATTGACTGCCTCGTGGTCTCGCGGAAAAAGTATGTGCCGTGAGATCTAGAGGTTCTGGGTTCGATTCCCGGGTCGGGCAAAGTGTTATTGGGTTTTTCCATTAGGAAATTCTCAGTAGCAACACGGAGTCTGGAAATGTGCCCGAAAAACTGCGAACTGGCGAAATGTGGGTGCAGTAATGCATCTCTGCCTACCCCTTCGGAGAATACAGGTGTGAGGTTATGTATGTTTGTCTTTATAATTTTCCTCTTTTGATCAGTAGCGGTACTTCTATGGAAACCCAAAAGCGTTACACGTTAGTTGTGTAATGTCTAGTTTATAGTGGGGTCAGGATATTCTCATTTACATGTCATATTGCTTTTTTAAAATGAATATTTAAAGTTTAAAGATTATTTAGACTGCCTCGTGGTCTCGCGGTACAAGTATGTGCCGTGCGATCTAGAGGTCCTGGGTTCGATTCCCGGGTCGGGCAAAGTGTTATTGGGTTTTTTCATTAGAAGATTCTCGGTAACAGCACGGAGTCTGGAAATGTGCCCGAAAAACGCCCCCTATTACGTGGGACTGATACATACTTGGCGAAATGTGGGTGCAGAAATGCACCTCTGCCTACCCCTCGGGGAATACAGGCGTGAGTTTATGAATGTGTATGTAAAGATTATTATTCGGAATTTCGTGTTGGCGAGCTGTGCTTTTGGTCTTCTATGGAAGTACTGACATTGCTTTTGTTTTAACAGTTTTACTGACGGATTAATACTTTTGACTGCATATTGTCTAATAGCCAATGTCATTACTGCATATGCTTATCCTTTCGACAATACAAGCATGAGTAAATTCAATATGTAACATATGTGTTTCTTGTCTAATCATATATGAGTATATTAATTTAGTACTTATACTAACTGTGTGTTTAACATTGAAATCATCATCAGCTCTTATACGTTCCACTGCTGGGCACGGGCCTCCTCTACAGCTGAGAGGGTTTAGACCTTAGTTCACCACGCTGGCCTAGTGCAGGTTGACAGACTACACACCTAAGAAATTCCTAAGAACGTGATGATATACTTGCCATTTAATAAATTTAAGTTTAGTTCTACCATAAAAATTACACGTTCAAAGTACCCTTCAAAGGACCCTTAAATAACATCCTTCGATATCGATTAAAAACACATCACATTACATCAAAGACCTCACTCTACGATCAAAGCGGTTTATTTTTAACACGCCATGTGTTAACTGCAGTTAATCTTCAGGAATTTGTGTCTTCATTTTATTGTTTAGACGTTGTTTTGTTCGCGTGCTATGTGACATGCTATCGTAAAACCCCGAGTTTGATTTTCTGGTCGAGTATTATGTCTCTGCTGGGTATGGGCCTTTTCTTAAGTTGCAAGATTTTTGTCCTTAGTCCAAAATGGCCTATGTGGAATGATGTATACATACCTTAAATAATCCTGTGTCTCCATTTAAAGATAATAAAATTGATGAATTAAATAATTAAGGAAACGCACATAACTTCGAAAAGGGGTAAATGCTAAGATTCGAATCCGAAACCGCCGAGTTGGTGTACCTACCGCGCGCTTAACCCCTAAGCCACTACACTTTTATGTGTCATTAAACACATACATATATCCTATTATTCATTTTCTTCACACGTAATTGCCGAATCATTTAATTGTATTGTTCTAAGCGTCAATAGATCATGTTACAAAGATTTGACGTCATTACTATTAATAGATTTCTAGTGAATTGGACGAAAGGGTCGTATATTGTTAGTCTATGCGCTATTTTAGTATGGGGTCGAATCAATTTTGTATAGGTGATTGAAATTTCGATGACGTTCATTACATTTTCAAATAGAAATTCAAGGCTGGTATTTTTTCCCATATCAGCTTATAAACCTCTTATTTCTGGGCGCTTCTGTTTTTACTATTAAAAAGGATTACACCCTAACCTTGCGCATGTTAGAAGACTTGTAAATGTTATTCAACTCCTTCACCATTAAAGTCTAATACTTCTCCTTCCATGACCTTCTCATAGCTCAGACTTTCTTCATTCAGTCTATCCTTCTTTGGAACGCACTCCTCCTTGAAATCAGGATGTTGAAAATAAAAGACTTTCTTTAAAAATAAGGGTTCGGCAACTTTTCATTTCAAAAGCTCCTTAGTATGTGTATGTACGTGTACCTATTTATTTTAATTATATACTTATATAAGACTTTATAATATTTACTATCTATATGTAATATGTGTTTTTATGGATTTATGCTTATTTAATTATTGTTTAATATATAAGAATCAAAGAAGAAAAAGAAGTATGTATGTATTGACAGCCCCGTGGCGCAGTTGGCTAGACACCAGCTTGCGAAACGAGAGGCCGCGGGTTCGATACCCGCACCAAGACAAATGTTTGTGTGATCCAGAAATATTTGTTTCGGGTCTGGGTGTTTGTGAGACCGAAAAGTCTCACGTAGTTTCTGATACCCACGACACAAGACTCGTATCTTAGTGTGGGGTCAGAACTATGTATGTGACTGTTGGGTGTATTTTTTTTATTTGCTTTAATTTCATGTGTAGTATATCATAAATCAATTTTGCGTAAATACGCTTTTCATATCTGCACCATCTAAGGTTTGACTGGGAGAGAATGCCTCAAGAATTAAGTCCACCTTTATATTATTTGTGTATAAAGCGTAAATAAATAAGAATCCCCGATTTTACGAGAGCTAAACCTCTGACAAAAGCCAGTTATATAGATATGACAGTCAAGAAATTTCGATGAATCTCTCGCAATTCCGAGTAAGCACTAGGTTTTCCATTAGATTAATATTTAAATGAGTTCAGAGTTGCCGACGGAACGTACGCGACTGGGGAAGCTCTTAATTGTCAGCGTCTGTTTTGACGATCTAATTAACTGGCGTGAGTGGCTTCGAGTTCGAGTCTCGCGCAAGGTCGCGGTATGTGGTATGCTTTCTCTGTCTGTTCTGATGACGTAAATGTAATAACAACTTGTATAAATTAGGTTGTTCGTTTATTTTACGTGCAACGTCAAATCAAGGCTTGTTTTATTTGATATTGCATATTATATAGTAGATATACATATAGTAGTTATGGCGTCGGGGTTTAGGTGCGCGGCCGAGAATCTTGGTGGTCGCGGGTTAAAATCCCAGGCACACCTCTGACTTTTCGAAGATATATGTGTATTCACAATGAATCATCACTTACTTTAACGGTGAAGGAAAACATCGTGATGAAACTTGCATACCTAGAACTTTTGTTCTTAAGAAGTTCTTAGGTGTGTAGTCGACCAACCCGCACTAGGCCAACGTGATAGACTAAGGCCTAAACCCTCGCAATGGTAATGATGATGACCCCTTCAGGGACACAAGCATGAGCGTGTTGATCTCAAATATTCAAAATTAAATCAGAATTAATAAATAGCATAACTGCCACATTGCAAATATGAATATGCACAAAGGCCAAAACTCATATACAAAAGCGATAACAGAACGCGAAGCCGCAAAGCCGAATACACATCATACCTTTGCCAAACACCAATTAAAACCACATGAAAATGTCCAACAATAAAACGCAATAACTCAAATCGCGCGCATTGGAACGACAAACGGACGGCCATGGCCATTTCATCCCATAGCAAACATGTCGTAAACGCATCGGCCCGGTGTTTTCAATCATACAGGACGCGCCGTAAAAGCAAGCTGTGTTTATAGCTTTATACCATATAGGTATTATAGTATATGTATAGTTCCTGTTGACTTAAGGACTTCAGAGGACGAAGAAAAATAAAATTTTAGTGAAATTGCTGATAGAAACGTTGATTTTCGCATGATTTCACGATTTGTCGGTTCGTTTCTATATTTTTTTTAGTTTGTATTACGATTTGCCAGTAGAGTGATGATCAATTCGTAGAAATGATACCAATCAAATGTTTTTTTATTTGATGTTATTATATAATAACAACCATACATACACTATATACATATGTAGTAGTGATGGCCTCGAGGTATGGGCACGCGGTCGAGATTCTCGACGATCGCGGGTTCAAACCCTTGGCACTTACTTTTGACTTTTCGAGTCTATGTGTGTATTCACAATGAATCATCATTTACTTTAACGGTGAAGGATAACATCGTGATGAAACAAACCTATAAGTTCTTAGAAATTTCTTAGGTGTGTATTCAGCCAACCCACACTACGCCAGCGTGGTGAACTAAGGCCTAAACCCTCTCAATTGCAGAGGAGGCCCGTGCCCAGCAGTGGGACGTATATGGACTGATAAATGATATCTATGTGATGAAGAAGTTTATGTAATCTATTAAACTTCGACATTACCGAAAACATGTGTCATCGATATAAAGAAATTAACATGGGTTGATATTTGCGAGGCTACCAGGGTAGCATGGCTGCTTAAGGTCTCTTAATAGGTAGAGGACGCAAGTTCTCATAAATGATACAAATCTAAATAGTAAATACATATATATAACTCAAAGGTGACTGACTGACTGACATAGTGATCTATCAACGCACAGCCTTAACCACTGGACGGATCGGCCTGAAATTTGGCATGCATGTAGATGTTATGACGTAGGCATCCGCTAAGAAAGGATTTTGATTAATTCTACCCCCAAGGGGATAAAATAGAGGATGAAAGTTTGTAACTTTGTCAATTTTAAACCGATCGGGCTGAGACTTTGCATGCATAAAGCTACTACGACGTAGGCCAACCCTGTACCCAACCCTGCAGTCTACGCGGACGAAGTCGCGAGCAAAAGCTAGTAACATAATAAAAATCTTGGACATGTCAACATTAATCTACATACAACACATTTGCCGACACCAATAAAAATCGCATTAGCGTCGGAAACAAAATTAATTCAAACATTTTTACGTCGAGACCCTCTTTACTCAGTAAATTGCAGGGGAAGCGTAAACATTGACCAAATTACAGCGCGCGGCCCGCCCCTGCACTCTTTTATAAACGGCTGAAACAGTGTCTCCTCCTTTGAAATTGAAAACAGATTTTATTTGCACAATTTCATATTAGTAGAGATTGATCCACAACTACTTATAAAATTTTAATTTTTGTGTTTTTAATAATTGATACACATACTTTAAAGGTGAATTCTTAGGATTTTTAGATGTATAGACACCTAACCTACAATAGAGCAGCGTGGTGGACTAAAGCCTAAACTCCCTTAGTTGCAGAGGAGGCCCGTGCCCAGCAATAGTAGGTATATGGGATAATGTCGAAGATATATTAATATAAAAAGAAATAAAGAGTTTGTTAAAAAAGTACTTAGCATAATTGGGAGAGTTTTAGTATTGACAGAAAAAAGACCAAAATTTTCCGACCAAAAAGTTCCGAATAATAATCTTTAAGCTATGATTTTTTTTTTAAACAATTTGACATACTCGTATAGGTAAATGAGAACCCCATGACCCCACAATAAACAATTATAAACTAGACATTACACAATTAACGTGTAACGCATTTTGATTTGTACAGAAGTACCGCCACTGATAAATTTATTACACTTCAAGAAAAGCCCTAAGCAAAAGGTTGTCCCAGTGACCGAATTATAATACCAAACACCTTGAACTGATCGCGAAGTCTAGTTCATTAATAAGCGCTGTTCTTATATATTGGGCATAAAACTGAGTCCCAATGTAAACAGTTTTATCGTCGCCACGTCTACTAGACCAGAAATTATTAGTTTGTCTTACTTTTGTATTTTATTCTTGTTTATTCAATGCCGATTTTTAGTGATATTCCCGTGTTTTTCTTACTTCAAGGCTGTTGAGTTAGTTTATTATAGAAAAGTCTGTGTTTTTCATTCAAACTATAAAAACAGAATAAAGTGTCCCTATTTAATGAGGGGAAAGCGCCTTCAATTCTCTTTCAGTGTCACGGGGAGGACGAAAACAGTATTTCGGAGTCGCGCAAAATTTGTTCACTTTGCTGAGTTGGATCCCTTGGATTTTAGACAACGCGCGGAAAAAAATCTTCTGGTTAGCCGTCACACGCATTTGGCGCGCTACAAGATATGCTAGGATCACGCTAAATTCCGATCCACTTAACGCTCTTTTAGACGCATATTCGGTGGAAACGTCCATGTCAGTCGCCCACCCCCACCAAGTTGTGCTGGCAGGCAGACAAATCCTGTCTGTCTATCTTTAAAGTCCTATATATCTTTATACCCCAGTAGTTAAGTAAGCAAGCTTGCGTTGGCAGTTAATAGTAATTGATAAATAAATAATAATAGAAGAGAACAAACGTTAGCATTTATTTATAGATATGATTGTAGGTACGACAGAATGAAATTTTCGCCATAATTGTTTCTGACAACTGATGCGTGAGAGTACAGCCATTCCACAATAAGTGGCATTAACCGCAAACACGACACATGATGTTAATTGAAACAGCTCCCTTATAGATACGTAGTTTTATCGTTAATTAACTTAATTATAGCGTAGTTATTCTTTTTACATTGTGATATGACTTTGGTCGCCTACCTAGCTTATTCCAGGATTAAAATAGCCTACTAAGGTCTCCAGGTCCCCAACTGTTTCAGTACTAAAATTCATTAAATCGCTTCAGTAGTTCTAGCAAAGAAACGTGGCAAACAAACCCGCTTGGATTTAAATAGCCTGCAAATTTTCCTATGTCCTCTGTTGCTGCATTATCAAAATGTCTTCATCATTTTAAGATATACCCTTTTTTGTCAAAGAAGGTGTAAAACTCGCCTAAACTGATATACACTAGTAAGTCGTATCCCGGGATACGCCTGTGAATCTGGCCAACGGCAGACCAGCATCTAGACTGATGAGATGATCTTAAACTGTTTCAAGTTAGTTGACTATGACTCTACGTACATCTATCTATATTGCACTTAACGTTAGACATGCTAAGTACGCAAAAATGCTTATGATAAAGTGAAACCTCGTGTGGATTTATGTATATACATGTTAAAAAAAGCAAACTAAAATATATCGTGATCATTTTCGCTTGACCAACAACCAATGAAAATTTGTTTGCGCCAATCGAGTGAGGTCGCTTTCAGTTCCGTTTGCAATACGCATAAATTAACAGTGGGATCGGATGGAAACATCCCGCTTGGAGGCATAACTCAAACGCAGAAAAACAATTGAATTATTTTCGAGGGTAGATTTCGAGTTACGGCCTATATCGGGTTAAAAAAAAACAGGTCATAGAAACAACTGAAATGGAATTCAAGCTTGTATGTTTCTATTGTCATGCTTCGTGGCGCAGAACTTATTCAGTGATTTCTAAATCCTACGAAAAATTTATTTATTTCATTTGGTGACTGGGATGGGCAAACTTTTTAAATGTTGCATGTATAACTATTTATCTGTACTATTGAAAAGAGAAAAGTGTGTATTTTGATTTGTAATTAAACACTACCAATCTGACCGATTTTATGGAGACAGATGGAACTCTAGGAAGGATATAGGCTATTTTTTTTATAAATTTGTGTCTAGCCGCTAGACACAACTAGCCTAACCCTAGCCGTAGTATTTATTAGTAATTTTCAATTTTATTTTTCCAATGACGTTCATAGACCCATAACAAAATTATTTAAAATATTATTGAAGAAATTTTAATAATAATAAAAAAGGCACAAAACATTTACTTATGTACTCGTATTAATAATTAAATGATTACAAGTATCGAATTATTAAAAAAAATTATCTTTGGCTAATAAGTGAGCGCTGCGCGTGTTTGGAGAGAAGTGACTATGCAGTGCTCGTGCGCAGCCCCTATTTGCTTTCGGTGGGGCGATGACGTCGCCAGTCGTACGAAGAGTCGTAGATCGTCACCGTAGCGGACCGTCCGTCTATGGTAGCGGAGCGGCCATCTTGTGGCGGGAGGGGACATTCGAAAGAGAGAGCGCTCGCGCATCGTACTTGAGACGAATCGCTTTTAATCAGCACTTTATAAACTTGTTTGTCAACCTAAATCGAATCACATGTAAAAATAAAGTTTGTTTTCCGTAAATTAAATCCCATAAAAAACAAAACTTGTAAAAAACCCCAAGTCTCGCAACTCAGTTCTTTTGCCGTAAAAAGTTGTGAGTTCTATATGATACCAAGTCGATGAATGTCCATATCAAAAATCGTTTACAGCGGTCAAATGATTTAATCGTGAAAGCGTAACAGACATATAGTTACAGATAGTTTCAGTCGTCTACACGTCGTTTCAATTCTAGCTTCAATAATGACGAATTTCCACACAAACTTTCACCCTTATTTTTATTTTACCCCCTTAAATGTACACTTTTTTACAAACTTAGAATGTCATATTTATTTATATTAAATCAACAGCCTAAAAAATAAGTTTCAAGCTTCTAGGTTTAAAAATGACAATACTTCCATACAACCTTTCATCCCCCCTTTCAACCCCTTTTCCGGGATAAAAAGTAGCCTATGTCTTTTCTCAGGGTCTAAATTATCTGTGTACCAAATTTTATTTTAATCGGTTCAGCAGTTTTAGCAGGAAAGCGAGACAGACAGACAGACAGACAGTTACTTTCGCATTATAATATTCCTGGGTATCCTGGTTGTACAGGCTGTCCTTGTTGTCCTGGGTATCCTGGTTGTCCAGGCTGTCCTGGGTATCCTGGTTGTCCAGGCTGTCCTGGGTAACCTTGTTGTCCTGGGCCTCCTGGTTGTCCAGGCTGTCCTTGTTGTCCTGGGTATCCTGGTTGTCCAGGGTATCCTGGTTGTCCTGGTTGTCCAGGCTGTCCTGGGTAACCTGGTTGTCCAGGCTGTCCTTGTTGTCCTGGGTATCCTGGTTGTCCAGGCTGTCCTTGTTGTCCTGGGTATCCTGGTTGTCCAGGCTGTCCTTGTTGTCCTGGGTATCCTGGTTGTCCAGGCTGTCCTTGTTGTCCTGGGTATCCTGGTTGTCCAGGCTATCCTGGGTATCCTGGTTGTCCAGGGTATCCTGGTTGTCCAGGGTATCCTGGTTGTCCTGGTTGTCCAGGCTGTCCTGGGTATCCTGGTTGTCCAGGCTGTCCTTGTTGTCCTGGGTAACCTGGCTGTCCTGGCTGTCCTTGTTGTCTTGGGTATCCTGGTTGTCCAGGCTGTCCTTGTTGTCCTGGGTATCCTGGTTGTCCAGGCTGTCCTGGGTATCCTGGTTGTCCAGGCTGTCCTTGTTGTCCTGGGTATCCTGGTTGTCCAGGGTATCCTGGTTGTCCTGGTTGTCCAGGCTGTCCTGGGTATCCTGGTTGTCCAGGCTGTCCTGGGTACCCTGGTTGTCCAGGCTGTCCTGGGTATCCTGGTTGTCCAGGCTGTCCTTGTTGTCCTGGGTATCCTGGTTGTCCAGGCTGTCCTGGGTATCCTGGTTGTCCAGGCTGTCCCTGGGTAACCTGGCTGTCCTGGCTGTCCTTGTTGTCCTGGGTATCCTGGTTGTCCAGGCTGTCCTTGTTGTCCTGGGTATCCTGGTTGTCCAGGCTGTCCTGGGTATCCTGGTTGTCCAGGCTGTCCTGGGTAACCTTGTTGTCCTGGGTATCCTGGTTGTCCAGGCTGTCCTGGGTAACCTTGTTGTCCTGGGCCTCTGGTTGTCCAGGCTGTCCTTGTTGTCCTGGGTATCCTGGTTGTCCAGGGTATCCTGGTTGTCCTGGTTGTCCTGGCTGTCCTGGGTAACCTGGTTGTCCAGGCTGTCCTTGTTGTCCTGGGTATCCTGGTTGTCCAGGCTGTCCTGGGTATCCTGGTTGTCCAGGCTGTCCTGGGTAACCTTGTTGTCCTGGGTATCCTGGTTGTCCAGGCTGTCCTGGGTATCCTGGTTGTCCAGGCTGTCCTTGTTGTCCTGGGTATCCTGGTTGTCCAGGCTGTCCTTGTTGTCCTGGGTATCCTGGTTGTCCAGGCTGTCCCTGGGTATCCTGGTTGTCCAGGCTGTCCTTGTTGTCCTGGGTATCCTGGTTGTCCTGGTTGTCCAGGCTGTCCTGGGTATCCTGGTTGTCCAGGCTGTCCTGGGTACCCTGGTTGTCCAGGCTGTCCTGGGTAACCTGGTTGTCCAGGCTGTCCTTGTTGTCCTGGGTATCCTGGTTGTCCAGGCTGTCCTGGGTAACCTTGTTGTCCTGGGTATCCTGGTTGTCCAGGCTGTCCTGGGTATCCTGGCTGTCCTGGCTGTCCTTGTTGTCTTGGGTATCCTGGTTGTCCAGGCTGTCCTTGTTGTCCTGGGTATCCTGGTTGTCCAGGCTGTCCTTGTTGTCCTGGGTATCCTGGTTGTCCAGGCTGTCCTGGGTAACCTTGTTGTCCTGGGTATCCTGGTTGTCCAGGCTGTCCTGGGTATCCTGGCTGTCCTGGCTGTCCTTGTTGTCTTGGGTATCCTGGTTGTCCAGGCTGTCCTTGTTGTCCTGGGTATCCTGGTTGTCCAGGCTGTCCTGGGTATCCTGGTTGTCCAGGCTGTCCTTGTTGTCCTGGGTATCCTGGTTGTCCAGGGTATCCTGGTTGTCCTGGTTGTCCAGGCTGTCCTGGGTATCCTGGTTGTCCAGGCTGTCCTGGGTACCCTGGTTGTCCAGGCTGTCTTGGGTAACCTGGCTGTCCTGGATGTCCTTGTTGTCCTGGGTATCCTGGTTGTCCAGGCTGTCCTTGTTGTCCTGGGTATCCTGGTTGTCCAGGCTGTCCTGGGTATCCTGGTTGTCCAGGGTATCCTGGTTGTCCTGGTTGACCAGGCTGTCCTGGGTATCCTGGTTGTCCAGGCTGTCCTGGGTACCCTGGTTGTCCAGGCTGTCCTGGGTATCCTGGTTGTCCAGGCTGTCCTTGTTGTCCTGGGTATCCTGGTTGTCCAGGCTGTCCTGGGTAACCTGGCTGTCCTGGATGTCCTCGTTGTCCTGGGTATCCTGGTTGTCCAGGCTGTCCTTGTTGTCCTGGGTATCCTGGTTGTCCAGGCTGTCCTGGGTATCCTGGTTGTCCAGGCTGTCCTGGGTAACCTGGTTGTCCAGGCTGTCCTTGTTGTCCTGGGTATCCTGGTTGTCCAGGCTGTCCTGGGTAACCTTGTTGTCCAGGCTGTCCTGGGTATCCTGGTTGTCCAGGGTATCCTGGTTGTCCTGGTTGTCCAGGTTGTCCTGGGTATCCTGGTTGTCCAGGCTGTCCTTGTTGTCCTGGGTATCCTGGTTGTCCAGGCTGTCCTTGTTGTCCTGGGTATCCTGGTTGTCCAGGCTGTCCTGGGTATCCTGGTTGTCCAGGCTGTCCTGGGTAACCTTGTTGTCTGGGTATCCTGGTTGTCCAGGCTGTCCTGGGTATCCTGGTTGTCCAGGCTGTCCTGGGTATCCTGGTTGTCCAGGCTGTCCTTGTTGTCCTGGGTATCCTGGTTGTCCAGGCTGTCCTGGGTATCCTGGTTGTCCAGGCTGTCCTGGGTATCCTGGTTGTCCAGGCTGTCCTGGGTATCCTGGTTGTCCAGGCTGTCCTGGGTATCCTGGTTGTCCAGGCTGTCCTTGTTGTCCTGAGTATCCTGGTTGTCCAGGCTGTCCTTGTTGTCCTGGGTATCCTGGTTGTCCAGGCTGTCCTGGGTATCCTGGTTGTCCAGGGTATCCTGGTTGTCCTGGTTGTCCAGGCTGTCCTGGGTATCCTGGTTGTCCAGGCTGTCCTGGGTACCCTGGTTGTCCAGGCTGTCCTGGGTAACCTGGCTGTCCTGGATGTCCTTGTTGTCCTGGTATCCTGGTTGTCCAGGCTGTCCTGGGTATCCTGGTTGTCCAGGCTGTCCTGGGTATCCTGGTTGTCCAGGCTGTCCTGGGTATCCTGGTTGTCCAGGGTATCCTGGTTGTCCTGGTTGTCCAGGCTGTCCTGGGTATCCTGGTTGTCCAGGCTGTCCTGGGTATCCTGGTTGTCCAGGCTGTTCTTGTTGTCCTGGGTATCCTGGTTGTCCAGGCTGTCCTTGTTGTCCTGGGTATCCTGGTTGTCCCAGGCTGTCCTTGTTGTCCTGGGTATCCTGGTTGTCCAGGCTGTCCTTGTTGTCCTGGGTATCCTGGTTGTCCAGGCTGTCCTTGTTGTCCTGGGTATCCTGGTTGTCCAGGCTGTCCTGGGTATCCTGGTTGTCCAGGCTGTCCTGGTTGTCCTGGTTGTCCAGGCTGTCCTGGGTATCCTGGTTGTCCAGGCTGTCCTGGGTATCCTGGTTGTCCAGGCTGTCCTTGTTGTCCTAGGTATCCTGGTTGTCCAGGCTGTCCTGGGTATCCTGGCTGTCCTGGCTGTCCTTGTTGTCTTGGGTATCCTGGTTGTCCAGGCTGTCCTTGTTGTCCTGGGTATCCTGGTTGTCCAGGCTGTCCTGGGTATCCTGGTTGTCCAGGCTGTCCTGGGTAACCTGGCTGTCCTGGATGTCCTTGTTGTCCTGGGTATCCTGGTTGTCCAGGCTGTCCTTGTTGTCCTGGGTATCCTGGTTGTCCAGGCTGTCCTTGGTAACCTTGTTGTCCTGGGTATCCTGGTTGTCCAGGCTGTCCTTGTTGTCCTGGGTATCCTGGTTGTCCAGGGTATCCTGGTTGTCCTGGTTGTCCAGGCTGTCCTGGGTAACCTGGTTGTCCAGGCTGTCCTTGTTGTCCTGGGTATCCTGGTTGTCCAGGCTGTCCTGAGTTTCCTGGTTGTCCAGGCTGTCCTGGGTAACCTTGTTGTCCTGGGTATCCTGGTTGTCCAGGCTGTCCTGGGTATCCTGGTTGTCCAGGCTGTCCTTGTTGTCCTGGGTATCCTGGTTGTCCAGGCTGTCCTTGTTGTCCAGGCTGTCCTGGGTATCCTGGTTGTCCAGGGTATCCTGGTTGTCCTGGTTGTCCAGGCTGTCCTGGGTATCCTGGTTGTCCAGGCTGTCCTGGGTACCCTGGTTGTCCAGGCTGTCCTGGGTAACCTGGCTGTCCTGGATGTCCTCGTTGTCCTGGGTATCCTGGTTGTCCAGGCTGTCCTTGTTGTCCTGGGTATCCTGGTTGTCCAGGCTGTCCTTGTTGTCCTGGGTATCCTGGTTGTCCAGGGTATCCTGGTTGTCCTGGTTGTCCAGGCTGTCCTGGGTAACCTGGTTGTCCAGGCTGTCCTTGTTGTCCTGGGTATCCTGGTTGTCCAGGCTGTCCTGGGTAACCTTGTTGTCCTGGGTATCCTGGTTGTCCAGGCTGTCCTGGGTATCCTGGTTGTCCAGGCTGTCCTTGTTGTCCTGAGTATCCTGGTTGTCCAGGCTGTCCTGGGTATCCTGGTTGTCCAGGCTGTCCTTGTTGTCCTGAGTATCCTGGTTGTCCAGGCTGTCCTTGTTGTCCTGGGTATCCTGGTTGTCCAGGCTGTCCTGGGTATCCAGGCTGTCCTGGGTATCCTGGTTGTCCAGGCTGTCCTTGTTGTCCTGAGTATCCTGGTTGTCCAGGCTGTCCTTGTTGTCCTGGGTATCCTGGTTGTCCAGGCTGTCCTGGGTATCCTGGTTGTCCAGGGTATCCTGGTTGTCCTGGTTGTCCAGGCTGTCCTGGGTATCCTGGTTGTCCAGGCTGTCCTGGGTACCCTGGTTGTCCAGGCTGTCCTGGGTAACCTGGCTGTCCTGGATGTCCTTGTTGTCCTGGGTATCCTGGTTGTCCAGGCTGTCCTTGTTGTCCTGGGTATCCTGGTTGTCCAGGCTGTCCTGGGTATCCTGGTTGTCCTGGGTATCCTGGTTGTCCAGGCTGTCCTGGGTATCCTGGTTGTCCAGGCTGTCCTGGGTAACCTGGCTGTCCTGGCTGTCCTTGTTGTCCTGGGTATCGTGGTTGTCCAGGCTGTCCTTGTTGTCCTGGGTATCCTGGTTGTCCTGGGTATCCTGGTTGTCCTGGGTATCCAGGCTGTCCTTGTTGTCCTGGTATCCTGGTTGTCCAGGCTGTCCTGGGTATCCTGGTTGTCCAGGCTGTCCTGGGTATCCTGGTTGTCCAGGGTATCCTGGTTGTCCTGGTTGTCCAGGCTGTCCTGGGTATCCTGGTTGTCCAGGCTGTCCTGGGTATCCTGGTTGTCCAGGCTGTTCTTGTTGTCCTGGGTATCCTGGTTGTCCAGGCTGTCCTTGTTGTCCTGGGTATCCTGGTTGTCCAGGCTGTCCTTGTTGTCCTGGGTATCCTGGTTGTCCAGGCTGTCCTTGTTGTCCTGGGTATCCTGGTTGTCCAGGCTGTCCTTGTTGTCCTGGGTATCCTGGTTGTCCAGGCTGTCCTGGGTATCCTGGTTGTCCAGGCTGTCCTGGTTGTCCTGGTTGTCCAGGCTGTCCTGGGTATCCTGGTTGTCCAGGCTGTCCTGGGTATCCTGGTTGTCCAGGCTGTCCTTGTTGTCCTGGGTATCCTGGTTGTCCAGGCTGTCCTTGTTGTCCTGGGTATCCTGGTTGTCCAGGCTGTCCTGGGTAACCTTGTTGTCCTGGGTATCCTGGTTGTCCAGGCTGTCCTGGGTATCCTGGCTGTCCTGGCTGTCCTTGTTGTCTTGGGTATCCTGGTTGTCCAGGCTGTCCTTGTTGTCCTGGGTATCCTGGTTGTCCAGGCTGTCCTGGGTATCCTGGTTGTCCAGGCTGTCCTGGGTAACCTGGCTGTCCTGGATGTCCTTGTTGTCCTGGGTATCCTGGTTGTCCAGGCTGTCCTTGTTGTCCTGGGTATCCTGGTGTCCAGGCTGTCCTGGGTATCCTGGTTGTCCTGGGTATCCTGGTTGTCCAGGCTGTCCTGGGTATCCTGGTTGTCCAGGCTGTCCTGGGTAACCTGGCTGTCCTGGCTGTCCTTGTTGTCCTGGGTATCGTGGTTGTCCAGGCTGTCCTTGTTGTCCTGGGTATCCTGGTTGTCCTGGGTATCCTGGTTGTCCTGGGTATCCTGGTTGTCCAGGCTGTCCTTGTTGTCCTGGGTATCCTGGTTGTCCTTGTTGTCCTGGGTATCCTGGTTGTCCAGGCTGTCCTGGGTATCCTGGTTGTCCAGGGTATCCTGGTTGTCCTGGTTGTCCAGGTTGTCCTGGGTATCCTGGTTGTCCAGGCTGTCCTTGTTGTCCTGGGTATCCTGGTTGTCCAGGCTGTCCTTGTTGTCCTGGGTATCCTGGTTGTCCAGGCTGTCCTGGGTAACCTTGTTGTCCTGGGTATCCTGGTTGTCCAGGCTGTCCTGGGTATCCTGGTTGTCCAGGCTGTCCTGGTTGTCCTGGTTGTCCAGGCTGTCCTGGGTATCCTGGTTGTCCAGGCTGTCCTGGGTATCCTGGTTGTCCTGGGTATCCTGGTTGTCCTGGGTATCCTGGTTGTCCAGGCTGTCCTTGTTGTCCTGGGTATCCTGGTTGTCCTTGTTGTCCTGGGTATCCTGGTTGTCCAGGCTGTCCTGGGTATCCTGGTTGTCCAGGGTATCCTGGTTGTCCTGGTTGTCCAGGTTGTCCTGGGTATCCTGGTTGTCCAGGCTGTCCTTGTTGTCCTGGGTATCCTGGTTGTCCAGGCTGTCCTTGTTGTCCTGGGTATCCTGGTTGTCCAGGCTGTCCTGGGTAACCTTGTTGTCCTGGGTATCCTGGTTGTCCAGGCTGTCCTGGGTATCCTGGTTGTCCAGGCTGTCCTGGTTGTCCTGGTTGTCCAGGCTGTCCTGGGTATCCTGGTTGTCCAGGCTGTCCTGGGTATCCTGGTTGTCCAGGCTGTCCTTGTTGTCCTGGGTATCCTGGTTGTCCGGGCTGTCCTTGTTGTCCTGGGTATCCTGGTTGTCCAGGCTGTCCTGGGTATCCTGGTTGTCCAGGCTGTCCTGGGTAACCTTGTTGTCCTGGGTATCCTGGTTGTCCAGGCTGTCCTGGGTATCCTGGTTGTCCAGGCTGTCCTGGGTATCCTGGTTGTCCAGGCTGTCCTTGTTGTCCTGGGTATCCTGGTTGTCCAGGCTGTCCTGGGTATCCTGGTTGTCCAGGCTGTCCTGGGTATCCTGGTTTTCCAGGCTGTCCTGGGTATCCTGGTTGTCCAGGCTGTCCTGGGTATCCTGGTTGTCCAGGCTGTCCTTGTTGTCCTGAGTATCCTGGTTGTCCAGGCTGTCCTTGTTGTCCTGGGTATCCTGGTTGTCCAGGCTGTCCTGGGTATCCTGGTTGTCCAGGGTATCCTGGTTGTCCTGGTTGTCCAGGCTGTCCTGGGTATCCTGGTTGTCCAGGCTGTCCTGGGTACCCTGGTTGTCCAGGCTGTCCTGGGTAACCTGGCTGTCCTGGATGTCCTTGTTGTCCTGGGTATCCTGGTTGTCCAGGCTGTCCTGGGTATCCTGGTTGTCCAGGCTGTCCTGGGTATCCTGGTTGTCCAGGCTGTCCTGGGTATCCTGGTTGTCCAGGGTATCCTGGTTGTCCTGGTTGTCCAGGCTGTCCTGGGTATCCTGGTTGTCCAGGCTGTTCTTGTTGTCCTGGGTATCCTGGTTGTCCAGGCTGTCCTTGTTGTCCTGGGTATCCTGGTTGTCCAGGCTGTCCTTGTTGTCCTGGGTATCCTGGTTGTCCAGGCTGTCCTTGTTGTCCTGGGTATCCTGGTTGTCCAGGCTGTCCTGGGTATCCTGGTGGTCCAGGCTGTCCTGGTTGTCCTGGTTGTCCAGGCTGTCCTGGGTATCCTGGTTGTCGAGGCTGTCCTGGGTATCCTGGTTGTCCAGGCTGTCCTTGTTGTCCTGGGTATCCTGGTTGTCCAGGCTGTCCTTGTTGTCCTGGGTATCCGGTTGTCCAGCTGTCCTTGTTGTCATGGGTATCCTGGTTGTCCCGGCTGTCTGGGTAACCTTGTTGTCCTGGCTGTCCTGGTGTCCTGGTTGTCAGGCTGTCCTGGGTATCCTGGTTGTCCAGGCTGTCCTGGTATCCTGGTTGTCCAGGCTGTCCTTGTTGTCCTGGGTATCCTGGTTGTCCAGGCTGTCCTTGTTGTCCTGGGTATCCTGGTGTCCAGGCTGTCCTTGTTGTCCTGGGTATCCTGGTTGTCCAGGCTGTCCTTGTTGTCCTGGGTATCCTGGTTGTCCAGGCTGTCCTTGTTGTCCTGGTTGTCCAGGCTGTCCTGGTATCTGGTTGTCCAGGCTGTCCTGGTTGTCCTGGTTGTCCAGGCTGTCCTGGGTATCCTGGTTGTCCAGGCTGTCCTGGGTATCCTGGTTGTCCAGGCTGTCCTTGTTGTCCTGGGTATCCTGGTTGTCCAGGCTGTCCTGGGTATCCTGGCTGTCCTGGCTGTCCTTGTTGTCTTGGGTATCCTGGTTGTCCAGGCTGTCCTTGTTGTCCTGGGTATCCTGGTTGTCCAGGCTGTCCTGGGTATCCTGGTTGTCCAGGCTGTCCTGGGTAACCTGGCTGTTCCTGGATGTCCTTGTTGTCCTGGGTATCCTGGTTGTCCAGGCTGTCCTTGTTGTCCTGGGTATCCTGGTTGTCCAGGCTGTCCTGGGTATCCTGGTTGTCCTGGGTATCCTGGTTGTCCAGGCTGTCCTGGGTATCCTGGTTGTCCAGGCTGTCCTGGGTAACCTGGCTGTCCTGGCTGTCCTTGTTGTCCTGGGTATCCTGGTTGTCCAGGCTGTCCTGGGTATCCTGGTTGTCCAGGCTGTCCTTGTTGTCCTGGGTATCCTGGTTGTCCAGGCTGTCCTTGTTGTCCAGGCTGTCCTGGGTATCCTGGTTGTCCAGGGTATCCTGGTTGTCCTGGGTATCCTGGTTGTCCAGGCTGTCCTGGGTACCCTGGTTGTCCAGGCTGTCCTGGGTAACCTGGTTGTCCAGGCTGTCCTTGTTGTCCTGGGTATCCTGGTTGTCCAGGCTGTCCTGGGTAACCTTGTTGTCCTGGGTATCCTGGCTGTCCTGGCTGTCCTTGTTGTCTTGGGTATCCTGGTTGTCCAGGCTGTCCTTGTTGTCCTGGGTATCCTGGTTGTCCAGGCTGTCCTGGGTATCCTGGTTGTCCAGGCTGTCCTTGTTGTCCTGGGTATCCTGGTTGTCCAGGGTATCCTGGTTGTCCTGGTTGTCCAGGCTGTCCTGGGTATCCTGGTTGTCCAGGCTGTCCTGGGTACCCTGGTTGTCCAGGCTGTCCTGGGTGACCTGGCTGTCCTGGATGTCCTTGTTGTCCTGGGTATCCTGGTTGTCCAGGCTGTCCTTGTTGTCCTGGGTATCCTGGTTGTCCAGGCTGTCCTAGGTATCCTGGTTGTCCAGGCTGTCCTGGGTATCCTGGTTGTCCAGGCTGTCCTGGGTAACCTTGTTGTCCTGGGTATCCTGGTTGTCCAGGCTGTCCTTGTTGTCCTGGGCATCCTGGTTGTCCAGGGTATCCTGGTTGTCCTGGTTGTCCAGGCTGTCCTGGGTAACCTGGTTGTCCAGGCTGTCCTTGTTGTCCTGGGTATCCTGGTTGTCCAGGCTGTCCTGGGTATCCTGGTTGTCCAGGCTGTCCTTATTGTCCTGGGTATCCTGGTTGTCCAGGCTGTCCTTGTTGTCCTGGGTATCCTGGTTGTCCAGGCTGTCCTGGTTGTCCTGGTTGTCCAGGCTGTCCTGGGTATCCTGGTTGTCCAGGCTGTCCTGGGTATCCTGGTTGTCCAGGCTGTCCTGGGTAACCTGGCTGTCCTGGCTGTCCTTGTTGTCCTGGGTATCCTGGTTGTCCAGGCTGTCCTTGTTGTCCTGGGTATCCTGGTTGTCCAGGCTGTCCTGGGTATCCTGGTTGTCCAGGGTATCCTGGTTGTCCAGGCTGTCCTTGTTGTCCTGGGTATCCTGGTTGTCCAGGGTATCCTGGTTGTCCTGGTTGTCCAGGCTGTCCTGGGTAACCTGGTTGTCCAGGCTGTCCTTGTTGTCCTGGGTATCCTGGTTGTCCAGGCTGTCCTGGGTTTCCTGGTTGTCCAGGCTGTCCTGGGTAACCTTGTTGTCCTGGGTATCCTGGTTGTCCAGGCTGTCCTGGGTATCCTGGTTGTCCAGGCTGTCCTGGGTTTCCTGGTTGTCCAGGCTGTCCTGGGTAACCTTGTTGTCCTGGGTATCCTGGTTGTCCAGGCTGTCCTGGGTATCCTGGTTGTCCAGGCTGTCCTTGTTGTCCTGGGTATCCTGGTTGTCCAGGCTGTCCTTGTTGTCCAGGCTGTCCTGGGTATCCTGGTTGTCCAGGGTATCCTGGTTGTCCTGGTTGTCCAGGCTGTCCTGGGTACCCTGGTTGTCCAGGCTGTCCTGGGTAACCTGGCTGTCCTGGATGTCCTCGTTGACCTGGGTATCCTGGTTGTCCAGGCTGTCCTTGTTGTCCTGGGTATCCTGGTTGTCCAGGCTGTCCTTGTTGTCCTGGGTATCCTGGCTGTCCTGGCTGTCCTTGTTGTCTTGGGTATCCTGGTTGTCCAGGCTGTCCTTGTTGTCCTGGGTATCCTGGTTGTCCAGGCTGTCCTTGTTGTCCTGGGTATCCTGGTTGTCCAGGCTGTCCTGGGTAACCTTGTTGTCCTGGGTATCCTGGTTGTCCAGGCTGTCCTGGGTATCCTGGTTGTCCAGGCTGTCCTTGTTGTCCTGAGTATCCTGGTTGTCCAGGCTGTCCTTGTTGTCCTGGGTATCCTGGTTGTCCAGGCTGTCCTGGGTATCCTGGTTGTCCAGGGTATCCTGGTTGTCCTGGTTGTCCAGGCTGTCCTGGGTATCCTGGTTGTCCAGGCTGTCCTGGGTACCCTGGTTGTCCAGGCTGTCCTGGGTAACCTGGCTGTCCTGGATGTCCTTGTTGTCCTGGGTATCCTGGTTGTCCAGGCTGTCCTTGTTGTCCTGGGTATCCTGGTTGTCCAGGCTGTCCTGGGTATCCTGGTTGTCCTGGGTATCCTGGTTGTCCAGGCTGTCCTGGGTATCCTGGTTGTCCAGGCTGTCCTGGGTAACCTGGCTGTCCTGGCTGTCCTTGTTGTCCTGGGTATCGTGGTTGTCCAGGCTGTCCTTGTTGTCCTGGGTATCCTGGTTGTCCTGGGTATCCTGGTTGTCCTGGGTATCCAGGCTGTCCTTGTTGTCCTGGGTATCCTGGTTGTCCAGGCTGTCCTGGGTATCCTGGTTGTCCAGGCTGTCCTGGGTATCCTGGTTGTCCAGGGTATCCTGGTTGTCCTGGTTGTCCAGGCTGTCCTGGGTATCCTGGTTGTCCAGGCTGTCCTGGGTATCCTGGTTGTCCAGGCTGTTCTTGTTGTCCTGGGTATCCTGGTTGTCCAGGCTGTCCTTGTTGTCCTGGGTATCCTGGTTGTCCAGGCTGTCCTTGTTGTCCTGGGTATCCTGGTTGTCCAGGCTGTCCTTGTTGTCCTGGGTATCCTGGTTGTCCAGGCTGTCCTGGGTAACCTTGTTGTCCTGGGTATCCTGGTTGTCCAGGCTGTCCTGGGTATCCTGGTTGTCCAGGCTGTCCTGGTTGTCCTGGTTGTCCAGGCTGTCCTGGGTATCCTGGTTGTCCAGGCTGTCCTGGGTATCCTGGTTGTCCAGGCTGTCCTTGTTGTCCTGGGTATCCTGGTTGTCCAGGCTGTCCTTGTTGTCCTGGGTATCCTGGTTGTCCAGGCTGTCCTTGTTGTCCTGGGTATCCTAGTTGTCCAGGCTGTCCTGGGTATCCTGGTTGTCCAGGCTGTCCTGGGTAACCTTGTTGTCCTGGGTATCCTGGTTGTCCAGGCTGTCCTGGGTACCCTGGTTGTCCAGGCTGTCCTGGGTAACCTGGTTGTCCAGGCTGTCCTTGTTGTCCTGGGTATCCTGGTTGTCCAGGCTGTCCTGGGTATCCTGGTTGTCCAGGCTGTCCTGGGTAACCTGGCTGTCCTGGATGTCCTTGTTGTCCTGGGTATCCTGGTTGTCCAGGCTGTCCTTGTTGTCCTAGGTATCCTGGTTGTCCAGGCTGTCCTGGGTATCCTGGTTGTCCTGGGTATCCTGGTTGTCCAGGCTGTCCTGGGTATCCTGGTTGTCCAGGCTGTCCTGGGTAACCTGGCTGTCCTGGCTGTCCTTGTTGTCCTGGGTATCGTGGTTGTCCAGGCTGTCCTTGTTGTCCTGGGTATCCTGGTTGTCCTGGGTATCCTGGTTGTCCTGGGTATCCTGGTTGTCCAGGCTGTCCTTGTTGTCCTGGGTATCCTGGTTGTCCTTGTTGTCCTGGGTATCCTGGTTGTCCAGGCTGTCCTGGGTATCCTGGTTGTCCAGGGTATCCTGGTTGTCCTGGTTGTCCAGGCTGTCCTGGGTATCCTGGTTGTCCAGGCTGTCCTGGGTACCCTGGTTGTCCAGGCTGTCCTGGGTAACCTGGCTGTCCTGGATGTCCTTGTTGTCCTGGGTATCCTGGTTGTCCAGGCTGTCCTTGTTATCCTGGGTATCCTGGTTGTCCAGGCTGTCCTGGGTATCCTGGTTGTCCTGGGTATCCTGGTTGTCCAGGCTGTCCTGGGTATCCTGGTTGTCCAGGCTGTCCTGGGTATCCTGGTTGTCCAGGCTGTTCTTGTTGTCCTGGGTATCCTGGTTGTCCAGGCTGTCCTTGTTGTCCTGGGTATCCTGGTTGTCCAGGCTGTCCTTGTTGTCCTGGGTATCCTGGTTGTCCAGGCTGTCCTTGTTGTCCTGGGTATCCTGGTTGTCCAGGCTGCCCTGGGTAACCTTGTTGTCCTGGGTATCCTGGTTGTCCAGGCTGTCCTGGGTATCCTGGTTGTCCAGGCTGTCCTGGTTGTCCTGGTTGTCCAGGCTGTCCTGGGTATCCTGGTTGTCCAGGCTGTCCTGGGTATCCTGGTTGTCCAGGCTGTCCTTGTTGTCCTGGGTATCCTGGTTGTCCAGGCTGTCCTTGTTGTCCTGGGTATCCTGGTTGTCCAGGCTGTCCTTGTTGTCCTGGGTATCCTGGTTGTCCAGGCTGTCCTGGGTATCCTGGTTGTCCAGGCTGTCCTGGGTAACCTTGTTGTCCTGGGTATCCTGGTTGTCCAGGCTGTCCTGGGTATCCTGGTTGTCCAGGCTGTCCTGGGTATCCTGGTTGTCCAGGCTGTCCTTGTTGTCCTGGGTATCCTGGTTGTCCAGGCTGTCCTGGGTATCCTGGTTGTCCAGGCTGTCCTGGGTATCCTGGTTGTCCAGGCTGTCCTTGTTGTCCTGGGTATCCTGGTTGTCCAGGCTGTCCTGGGTATCCTGGTTGTCCTGGGTATCCTGGTTGTCCAGGCTGTCCTTGTTGTCCTGGGTATCCTGGTTGTCCAGGCTGTCCTGGGTATCCTGGTTGTCCAGGCTGTCCTGGGTATCCTGGCTGTCCTGGCTGTCCTTGTTATCCTGGGTATCCTGGTTGACCTGGCTGTCCTGGGTATCCTGGTTGTCCAGGCTGTCCTGGGTATCCTGGTTGTCCAGGCTGTCCTTGTTGTCCTGGGTAACCTGGTTGTCCAGGGTATCCTGGTTGTCCTGGTTGTCCAGGCTGTCCTGGGTAACCTGGCTGTCCTGGATGTCCTTGTTGTCCTGGGTATCCTAGTTGTCCAGGCTGTCCTTGTTGTCCTGGGTATCCTGGTTGTCCAGGGTATCCTGGTTGTCCTGGTTGTCCAGGCTGTCCTGGGTAACCTGGCTGTCCTGGATGTCCTTGTTGTCCTGGGTATCCTGGTTGTCCAGGCTGTCCTTGTTGTCCTGGGTATCCTGGTTGTCCAGGCTGTCCTGGGTATCCTGGTTGTCCAGGCTGTCCTGGGTTACCTTGTTGTCCTGGGTATCCTGGTTGTCCAGGCTGTCCCTAGATTGTTATACCTCGTTGGATAGCTGATGAAACGTAGATATTTTTAGGCATATCTGCAAAACAGGTGCCATAGTATATTTGTTTGATATCCTTTCGAGAAAAATATACCTTAATATTTTTTTTTAAGTTTCTAAGTTTTAATCGTCTACAGCGATTTAATTATTCATTTTATGTACAATATTGGTTATCGAGGTCGTAAAGCATCTTATTTTACACTAGCTTTTGCCCGCGACTCCGTCCGCGTAGACTACAGGGTTGGGTTCAGAATGAAAATAAGTTGTAGTCTATTTTACTCCACAGAGTCCCATTTATGTCCATATCAAAAATCGTTTACAGCGGTCAAATGATTTAATCGTGAAAGCGTAACAGACATATAGTTACAGATAGTTTCAGTCGTCTACACGTCGTTTCAATTCTAGCTTCAAAAATGACGAATTTCCACACAAACTTTCACCCTTATTTTTATTTTACCCCCTTAAATGTACACTTTTTTACAAACTTAGAATGTCATATTTATTTATATTAAATCAACAGCCTAAAAAATAAGTTTCAAGCTTCTAGGTTTAAAAATTACAATACTTCCATACAACCTTTCATCCCCCCTTTCAACCCCTTTTCCGGGATAAAAAGTAGCCATGTCTTTTCTCAGGGTCTAAATTATCTGTGTACCAAATTTTATTTAAATCGGTTCAGCAGTTTTAGCAGGAAAGCGAGACAGACAGACAGACAGACAGTTACTTTCGCATTTATAATATTAGTAAGGATAAAAAAAAATAGCCTATGTCCTTTTTTAAGGTCTCATTTTTGTCCATACCAAAAATCATACAAATCAGTCAAATGGTTTAAGTGTGAAAGCATAACACAGGCAGTGTTACTTTCGAAATACAATATATGCTCATCCCACGGGAACCCTAGATATTCCCGGGATAAAAAGTAGGTTATGTTACTTCATAGTGTCTCATTTATATTCATACCAAAAATCATATAAATCGGGCGAATAGAATAGACGTGAAAGCCCATTCCCACGTGAATACTACATTTTCCGGGATAAAAAGTATTATATGTTGCATCAGTGGGTCCTATCTACCCCCATACTAAAACTCATCTAAATCGTCAAATGGTTTAGGCGAGAAAGCATAACACAGGCAGCGTTACTTTTGCATTACATTATATGCTCATCCCACGGGAACCCCACATATTCCCGGGATAGAATATAGTCTATGTTACTTCATAGGGTTCTATTTAAATCCATAGCAAAATTCATATAAATCGGGCGAATATTTTAGGCGTGAAAGCCCATTCCCACGGGAATACTACATTTTCCGGGATATAAAGTATCCTATGTTGCTTGGGTGGATCCCATCTACCCCCATACTAAAAATCATATAAATCGGTCAAATGGTTTAGGCGTGAAAGCATAGCATAGGCAGTGTTACTTTTGCATTACATTATATGCTCATCCCACGGGACCCTACATATTCCTGGGATAAAATATAGTCTATGTTACTTCATAGGATCACATTTATGTCTGTACAATAATCCATTCATATCGGTCAAACGGTTTAGGCGTAAAAGCAGAATATTGACAGAGCTACTTATACCCATTCCCACGGGAATACTACATTTTCCGGGTTAAAAAGAATCCTATGTTGCTTTGGTGGGTTCCATCTACTCCCATACTAAAAATCATCGAAATCGGTCAAATGGTTTAAGCGAGAAAGCATAACACAGGCAGTGTTACTTTTGCATTACATTATATGCTCATCCCTCGGGAACCCTAAATATTCCCGGGATAAAATGTAGTTTATGTTACTTTATAGGATCATATTTATGTCTGTAAAAGAATTCATTCATATCGGTCAAATGGTTCAGGCGTAAAAGCAGAATATTGACAGAGCTACTTATACCCATTCCCACGGGAATACTACATTTTCCGGGATAAAAAGTATCCTATGTTACTTCGGTGGGTTACATCTATCTCCATACCAAAAATCATCGAAATCGGTTCAGTAGTTTTTGAGTTTATTCGTAACAAACATACAAAAATCCAAAAATCCAAAAATACAAAAATACAAAAATACAAACCTTTCCTCTTTATAATAATAGTATAGATTAAAGATTGTCTGGACCGGATTTGACTAGACAACCTATGTGCAATAAGTCAATGTGAATATTATCTACCATTTATTTGTTATCACTACTAAATAACAGATGAGGGTATAAAATCCTATACCGGATCTTAGACCATTAGCTCTACTTTCCGAAGGGGCTTACGAAATCGAAAATTAATTTTAATGAAGGCCCTCCTGCGCTTTCAAATATATTTTCATAAATTAAAACCTCATTTCTTTTAACCTTGCCCATAAATCCTTCCTATAGTAACATTGACACATGTCAAATAGTTTTGAAACATAATTTTTGTATGGAATTTTAATGCTTTTGAAAAGACGAAAGCTTGGGGCGGACTTACCATTTTTTTTAAAAGCTAAACTTTAAGAACTGAACTCCGGTAATGATGAACGTTCTACGGTCTATGTTCGGCGTGTGCAGCAGCTCTGCTGAGAAAGGCGAGGTCCATGATACAATCCGAAGAGTGTTTGGTAACGATATGGTCATGAAAGAGAACACGGATCGGCATAATCAGTAAGACAAATATACTATGTTTTGTCAATAAAATGACCAGTATAAAAAATCATCATCATCATCATCAACAAAGCGTCCCACGTTAATTGTGTAGTGTCTAGTTTATAATTATTTATTGTGGAGTCAGATATTCTCATTTATGTGACAAATTGCAGTTGATAAAAAAATATTTAAAGCTTAAAAATTATTATTCGGAATTTTGTAAGGCAAGCTGGGCTTTTGGGCTTCTATGTAAGTACCGCCACTGAAATGGTTATATACTATACATAGGAAAGATACGAGAATATACATAGTCGTTACCATTACTCTTTCAGGAGAAGCAAATATGTCAGCCATGTGCGCGACAGCCTTTCCAGAATGCTTGACGCCAAAGTCACGAGCCACAAGTCAAAGTCAGCTAAGAAAAATGCACCCGTAGTGCCAGAAGTGAGTTATTATACAATAACAACATAGATTTAAGTCGTGATGGCCTCGAGGTTTAGGCACGCGGTCGAGAATCTCGACGGTCGCGAGTTCAAACCCCAGGCACACACCTCTGACTTTTCGTTAGTTATGTGAGTATTCACAACAAATTATCACGTACTTTAACGGTGAAGGAAAACATCGAGATGAAACCTGCACACCTAAAAGTTCTTAGGAATTTCTTAGGTGTGTAGTTCGACAACCCGCACTAGGCCAGCGTGGTGGACTAAGGCCTAAACCCTCTCAGTTGTAGAGGAGGCCCGTGCCCAGCAGTGGGACATATATGGGCTGATGATGATTATGAATATAAATAAATAAATAAACACACCCAACAGTCACATACATAGTTCTGACCCCTCACTAGGATACAAGTCCTGTATCGTGGGTATCAGAAACTACGAGACAAACACCTAGACCCGAAACAAATACTT
Source organism: Hemaris fuciformis (assembly GCA_907164795.1). NCBI lineage: Eukaryota > Metazoa > Arthropoda > Insecta > Lepidoptera > Sphingidae > Hemaris > Hemaris fuciformis. The sequence continues at coordinate 5,868,286 of OU015455.1, read as the reverse complement.
GTGGATCACACAAACATTTGTCTCGGTGCGGGGATCGAACCCGCGGCCTCTCGTTTCGCCATCGGTATCTAGTCAACTGCGCCACGGGGCTGTCATATAGATTTAATATGTTGCCCTGTCTAATTGCATTGCATTTTTTAATTACATTTTTATTGGAAAATTAAGGCAATACCAATACCAATAACCAATAAAATTACTCCCCAGACGACTGAGACACTGGATGATAGAAGCGGTCGAGTTGGACCTAAGATAGTTGTTTTCGATGCTTCGACAGGTTTGTAATAATAAATACACCCAATAGCCACACCTACATATGTACATAAAATAATTGTCACTTGTCGACTGCCTAGTGGTCTCGCGGCACAAGTATGTGCCGTGCGATCTAGAGGTCCTGGGTTCGATTCCCGGGTCGGGCAAAGTGTTATTGGGTTTTTCAATTAGGAAATTCTAAGTAGCAGCACGGAGTCTGAAATTGTGCCCGAAAAACGGCAATAGGCTCGCCCCCTATTACGTGGGACTGATACAAAACCTGGCGAAATGTGGGTGCAGAAATGCACCTCTGCCTACCCTATCGGGGAATACAGGCGTGAGTTTATGTATGTACCTATGTAATAATTGTCATTTTTTAACATACAGATATTTTGTTTTAAATTTAAAGTATATGCAAAATAAAATTACCTATTTTTTTTTTTATAAATGCGATTTTTAGTCAGTTACAATATTGAATTTTGCTTCAAATGACGTCACATATACGCTTGACTGAAATGCTATCGGCTCACAGAAACAACAGTAGACTGTCAATATGATGAAAAAGAATCAATTGTCAATTTCTTTGCCCAGAGCCCGGAAAGCAAGGAATGCCGTATATGTGTCATCATTTGAAGAAAAAATCATGTCTGTCCCATCGCAACTTATGCTAGTTTCTAAAAACTATCTACCTAACTTGATAGACTATCGCAACAAATAATCATGGCAAAATTTAAATAATAATAACCGAAGTATCATTAATTTACCCTTGAAGTACATCCTTTCCAATTTCAAAGTCAAAAGTCAAAATCACCTTTATTCAAATAGACTTTTACAAGTGCTTTTGAATCGTCAATTAAGTTTTTTAAACTATTGCCTATTGCTATTGCAATAAATGAATTATCAAAATCGGTTTGTGTGATATCGAGTTATTCGTCCATTTTTCGCGCACTTTTAATGCCATTTCAAGACTTATATGGTTTTCTCATTGAAGCTGAACTGGACCAAATTAAAGTACGACCATACTAGAAGCATCAGCTTTCATTTAAAAAAAAACAGTCATCAAAATCGGTCCACTCAGTCGAAAGTTCTGAGGTAACAAACATAAAAAAATACAGACTAATTGATAACGTCCTCCTTTTTTTGATAACGGCTAAAAAGGTTTGGTAATGCCTCTGAATATATGGTGAAATAATCCTACATTAGATTAACATTAGATTTCTTCATTAACAGTTTTGCCACTCTTTCCTGTCATTTTGAAACTTAATGACTTTATTTATACTTATTTTAATTCTCAGTAACAGAACGGAGTCTGGAAATGTGCCCGAAAAACGGCAATAGGCTCGCCCCCTATTACGTGGGACTGATACATACCTGGCGAAATGTGGGTGCAGTAATGCACCTCTGCCTACCCCTTCCGGGAATACAGGCGTGAGTTTATGTATGTATGTATGTGACTTTATTTAGATTCTTAATGGTTACAGGTACAGGTCGGTTGGTGCTGGTGGGTGATGAGCGAGTGAGCGTACAAGGACTATCGAGTTTCGCAACCATACGAGCCACTGCTTGTGCCTTCGCTGGAAAATGGATGTACGAAGTCCAATTAGGGACTAAAGGAATTATGCAAGTACATATCACACATCATCATCATCATCATCGACAGCCCATAAACTCGACAACCGAGAGGGTTTAGGCCTTAGTCCCCCACGCTGGGCTAGTGCGGGTTGGCGGACTGCACACCTAAGAAATTCCTATGAACTTTTAGGCGTGCAGGCTTCCTCACGATGTTTTCCTTCACCATTAAAGTACGTGATTATAATTCATTGTGAATACACACATAAGGTGGGTGGACCATAGAAGGCCATGCTCCTTCGAAGGCCAACTATGAAAAAGTCAGTTATTGTCATGTGATGATAAATTCCTTCCACTCATACAAAGCTCCATCAAACTCAAGGACACAGACTCGGTGGCGAGTCGCACGCGTCGCTATTTTTATAATACGGCCCCTTTCTTCATAGACTACGGTCGTAGATGTAAAAATTATAACTCGCGCTCACAGCAAAAGGTAAGTTTTTACGTAATACCTATAATTATTATCCAAAAAAAATACTGTAAATTGTCATATAGGGATTTTTTTATGGAACTAAAGAACAAAATAAAAAGTTTGTTTCGATTTTAGTTTAAATATCGGTAGTTTTCCGATGAAAGCCAGTGGTTCCCTATAAGGCCAATAATTTTTTTGCCACTTGGCCTTGCTAGGGTACACGGGCCTTACTAGAAACATTAAAAATCATGAAAACTTATTTTGTAGTTATAAATACGTACAGGAAAGTTTAAGCTTTAGTTTATGTTAATATTATTATTTCTGAAGTTTATTCAACTTTTTAAGATTTCAGGTAGTAGGAACATTTTGGCCTTACTAAGAACGGACCCACAAGAAGGCCATTTTTTGTTTTTATAATTTCATTATAAAACGAATTGGTAACTAATTTGTTATCGATGTAATACTTATTACTATAATTTTTAAACAATTTCCATTAATATATTCTTAGTTATACGATGGCGTTCAAGGAACTTTCGTTGAGTGTTTTATAGAAGATTATAACAATGAATTTTTCGTTTAATTGAAAGAGCTTTTTATATAGTTTTAGTAAAAGCGGATATTTTGATTATTAGAACTCTAGTTTTAATTTGAACGACTCATGTTTAATATTGGCCTTGTATGGGGCCCTGTTCCTTGCAAGGCCCTTTGGAAGAGCTCAATAAAAGTCCAGTTTTATAAATAGTGATTATATCTAGAATATAAAAAAAGCTATTTATATGTTACACAATAAATGAAAGTATTAGTTAATAACTTGCTTCTATCATTTATCCAGTAAATTAACGAATAAAACCCGTTTATTCCTTACAGTGGCCTTCCACGGTCCACCCACCTTACATATGTACATAGCTTCGAAAAGTCAGAGGTGTTTGATCGCGCAACCTCCGAGATATTATAATTTGAGTTGTAACTTGATATTATTGTAGTTCTATACGTATGTTATGCGGCCGTCAGGGATGAGTGAGCGACCTTCATATTTTCGGTTCAGTAGTATTGATTACGTTGCGTAAAATAATAATGCCAATCAAGAGATGACCCAACAAACTAACACATACAGAGAATACACATATAAACAGTTGAATAATACTAGAAAGGAAATGTCAGTATGCCGAGCGTGCCGAACCTACGACTAGACTATCATATGTTTGACACGGCCGCTGCTTATTAGTTCGGCTGGCGTGTTATAACTATCAATATCAACCAACAGCAGCCCTTCATTTTTGTTTGAAATTTTGATCATTGGTCGTGTGTTTGACGTAGAATGAATAAGTGACACTCGTCCCCATACAAAATACTGTCTCTTTCCCTTCTAATCTTATTCAGCTGTTCTGTGGATCGAACTCGCGACGTGGTATCTAGCCAACTGCCCCGAAGGGCTGTCAATATATTGACTTAGACTTGTATGGCTACTATTTCCCGTAGATAGGCTGGTGCACGTCCTCCTGCGTGTTTTCAATGGACACGGGTGTGGGTGACACGGCCCACTCGTACGCCTACGACGGCGGCAGGGTGAGGAAATGGAACGTGGCCACCTCGCCGTACGGTCAGGCGTGGCTGCCCGGTGACGTCATAGGGTCCTGCATCGACCTGGACAAGGGCACTTTGGAGTTTTACAGGTATAGACCTGTAGCGTCTTCCAACTCATCCATTTTATCCTCTTCTGATTAATTTCGTTGCGGGGTAAAAGACAAGCTAAGTCCCTTATAGGAACTCGCTGAGTTTCACAGCTCGGTGTCATTTCACCATACATAACTGACCCCTAATCTTATCACAAACAATACTAATTTCACCCTAGGTTTGTTTCTTTTTTTTATACTGGCACGGCAAAGTGACCCCATTGCACCTGATGGTAAGCGTAATGGAGTCCAGAAAAAGTGCCGACCAACAGAGAACGCCTTAGGCATTAAGTCCACCTCTACTATTACTGTTTAGAGTGTAAATGAATAATTTCTACAGGAACGGCTTGTCTATGGGTGTGGCGTTCGACCGGGTGACCCACGGCGCCGGCGTCGCCTACTTCCCAGCAGTGTCATTAGCCATGCAGGAGCATCTTTACGCCAACTTTGGACATATTCCGTTTGTGTGAGTATTGGCCTAATATTTCCACATCAAATTATCAAATCTAAATATCCTTTAGGTACTACCATAAAGTGTTTTCAGTATTTGGGGAAAATATAACTTACATAAACGCTCACGGCGCGGCGGCGGTGTATTTGCCTACGCACCTATTTTTTGACAATAGTATTTTTAGTTTGCAATGCGTTCAGTGGTTTGGGCAGTGTTTTGGTAGATTAGTCAGTAATGATTGCTTTGCATCAGTCCCACGTAATAATAGGCGAGCCTATTTCCCTTTTCCGGGCACATTTCCAGACTTTGTGCTGCTACTGCTGCAACTACTGCTATCTTGTTTCATAAGCAAATCTTTTTTCATGTACCTACCTACTTGTAATTCCAAATATTGTAGCAACACATTTTTCAATCGCGTATGTCGTAAAAACAACGAGAATTTTCAAGATATAGATACTTTTAATGCAAAATATAATTCTTTCAGAAAAATATTTAAATACTTATTATTATAAACGTAGTAATTGTATTATCTTTTTATTATTATTATATTTGCTTCCAAAAAAAATATTAGTTATTTTAAAAAATGCAAATGAATCTTCCTTTAAATTTTATGTAAATGTTAATTAGTTGTTTGTAGTGTTACCGTTACCTGTAAATTCTTTTTTATAAGTGGAAACTGTTTTGATATTTATGTATTTATTTTAAAATTTAGTTTTTATGAACAAAATATATTGTATGTTTCCCAAAGATAATAAAATAAAATACTAAGAAATTCCTAATGTAAAACTCAATAGCACTGCTCGACCCGGGAATCGTACCCGGGGTCTCTATATCGCATGACACATACTCGTGCCGCGAGACAACGAGGACCAATGCAACGTCAACAGAGTAATCCGTAAATATTTTGTATCACGGTCTCACATAAAGCTAATGTTTTTGTTTGAACAAAGAACTTTATATACAAATAGAAATTATATTCAGGTTTCCCGTGGAAGGTTACGCACCGCTACAGATCCCGCCAACGAAAGAATGCACCCGAGCCACCATTCTGTTCAAATCTATCGATGTGCTTCTAGAAGAGCTGTCAAGAATATCAGACTTGAAACCCACACTTACAGCCAAAAGTAGTAGGGTAGGTAGGATGAGTAATTCGTTGTTAAACTTCGCAGTGACATCTCATTCTATATTAACCTATATGAATATACAAATAAACACCCAACAGTCACATACATAGTTCTGACCCCACATTGAGATACAAGTCATGTGTCGTGGGTATCAGAAGTACGAGAGACTTTTCGGTCTCACAAACACCCTGACCCGAAAGGCCTTAGTTTACCACGCTGGCCTGGTGCGGGTTGGCGGCAATTTTATTAGATTTGAATTATTAGGTATATGGCAAAAGTTTAAAATGACTTAGTAGATTTTTTCTTGTGAAAGACTGTATTAATAAAAATGGTTTCATTATAAATATGAATTAATGATATATTTCTGTTTTATTAAAATCTGTTGAAATGCAGGCTAAATCTGAATCGTCAAAAGGTGCTGAAGATGAGGTGGCTCTACGCATACACAGCTCGGATTCTGTGTACTCCCCGAGGGCTTCGCCTCATGCCATCGTCGATCCACAGAGCGCAGAATTCAAGAAAATGTCCAAAAAGGTAGTATTACGGTCTATTTAAATTTATTTAAGCGTATGACATATAAAATTAACCATTATTAGTCGAGAAGGCAATTAGATAGCACTCATTAAATCATTATAAAAAGAATTGAACTCGATATTAAAGTCAGGTTGAATCATATGTATGTAAAAAGGTGATAAGTATAAAAGTTGAAGGATGGACAAGCAGAGGAAGGCCAAAGAAAAGATGGATGGAGTTCGTAACATGAAAGAAAAAGGGGTGAATGAAGACACGACGGCTGATAGGGATGTTTTGGACCCTAAATGAAATTGGGTAAGGAAATGATGATGATTAAAATCAGGTTCAAACATTATCAATGAGCTAGATATTGATAGCCTACGTGGGGCAGCTGTTTTCCTTTACCGTTAAAGTAAGTCATAATTCATTGTGAATACACGCATAACTTCGAAAAGTCAGAGGTGTGTGCCTGGGGTTTGAACCCACAACCGACGAGATTCTTGACCGCGCGCCTAAACCTCGAGGCCATCACTGCTCCTACTTCCTAATTGTATGTATATTACTGTTAAAACTAACATATGGTATGTTATCCCCTCTGCAGGCGTTCCTCATGTCCCTATCCCGTATTGTGGTGACAGAACTGGGCAACGTCCTCCACCTGTCGTACGTGGTGGTGGCAGAACTGTTGCCGCGGTTGCGAGGAGCCCTCGGCCTCAAGTCTAGGGGTTCGCACGTCGACCCACACGCCACCGAGTTCTACATGAGAGCCAAAGATGAAAACTTTGTAAATTAGTAACATTGTTAATAGTTGGCTAGACACCAGCTTGCGAAACGAGAGCCCGCGGGTTAGATCCCTGCACCGAGACAATTGTGTGATCCACAAATATTAGTTTCGGGTCTGGGTATTTGTGAGACCGAAAATTTTCTCGTAGTTTCTGATACCCACGACATATCTTAAAGTAGGGTCAGAACTATGTTGGGTGTATTTATTTATTTATTGTAAATATACCTTGCGATTTAATGCTACCTGCTGGGCTATGATGCTTCAGGCTTATTAAAAATCCGGTCTGAGAAGTAAATGTGGCGTCACGGTATTCAACTTCAGTTAGACGGACTAGAGAAATGGCACCATACTTAACTATATTTGTTTGGTGTATAAGAAGATCCCCTGATACTTTCGAAGAGGGGCTTAAGGCGCTTACCTCTCAATAAAAAAAGAGTGCATAACACACAACTAACACTTACCTTAGTCAGAAGGAAAGGCAAATATAAAGGATTGAGAAGAAATAGTTGTTCATCTACTCTTCCTAGCGAGGCGGGAGATAAATATATTTCGGATATCGAACGTAATATCTAAATAGGGCGAACATTCATCGTCTTGCGCTGATATGTAATTCTACCAATATAACGTCAGATTACATGCTTCATCAAGTGGAGACGATAAACAGCATAAGAAATACATAAAAATCCCTCCGAAATATACTACATAATATTATATTATATACTTTATAACACAGTGAAATACGATGATATTTTAGGTTGATCTGTCTACAAGACTGCTGGGTCAACCGCAGCCCCGTCTGTGCACTCTACTGGATCTGCTGTGGACATTTCTGGACGAAGCAGCACTATGTGATATCTTCGAACATTGCATGGTCAGGGAGTGTCTACTGTTTGACTTGGTGTCGCCGGTAATTGCATATTATTTTTTTATTTCCATTTCCAAGTTCTGGCCGTCCATTAATCACGTGAGGCTCGAATGGGGGGGAGGGGTTTGGCAAAAATCACGGAATATCACAAGGGGGAAGGGGGGTGTAGTAAAATATCACATGTATTTTTTTTTTCGTCATTCATGCGATTTCTAAACCGAAAAGCCATTTAAAAACAACCTACAACCTTTCTGTCTAGACATTTTTTCATGATTCTTAATTTCAGAATAAAATTAATTTAATCTATAAAGATTAGATTTTAGGTATAAACCTGTATTTAAAAAGAATATTGTAAAATTTTAAGATTATTTGTAGATACTAAAAAATACACGTGATTTCTCACCACGTATCACGAAGGGGGACGGGGGGATTAAAAAATCCTAAAAAAACCATCACGTGATTAATATACGGCCCCTAACAGTATTGAATATGCAGCCCATAATTATAATTTAACCTGTCGCTATAATGACGATCTATTTATACCTGGATTCAACGAGTTTGATCCCAGAACGAGACATACTAATCGCTATGGCGGGTTTCAAGTTTTCATTTATGACCATACCAAAAATAATTCAAATACTTAAGTAGTTTTTGAGTAAATTATGTTTATAGCAAATATAAACATATTTGTTTAATTATATATTCAAATACTTAAGTAGTTTTTGAGTAAATTATGTTTGAGTAAATTATTTTTATCTCTGCATCACCCAGAGGTTGACTGTTAGAGAATGCCTTTGGCATTAAGTCCGCCTCAATACTTAATGTATAAAAGTGTAAATAAATAAATAAAAAAATATAGCAAGTTTTCCCAAACATTACCATTTGTTTGTTTTGATTATATTTCATCATCAGCCCATTTACGTCCCACTGCTGGGCACGGGCCTCCTCTACAACTGAGAGGGTTTAGGCCTAATCCACCACGCTGGCCTAGTGCGGGTTTTATTGTATTTATTTATTAATTATAATTATAGTTACTCAACTAAGGGCTCAACATAAATCGCGATAATAATGTAAGGGGAAGACACTGTTTTTGTAACAGTTTTTACTAGTGCAGAAGACACTTCTTTTTACTATGTTTTATAGTTGAAGCTTGTGTCCATTAAAGAATTTAATATTAATAATTATTTCTATTTTTGACTTAATCCACTATTTCTGGCGAAAACACCCTCTTTATGTACATATAAGTTATGTGAGACCAGAAGTCAGAACCTATTCAGTATTGCTTCAGTAGATATTTGCTGTACTACCTTTTCCAATCGTCCAGGATATGCACTTCACTCATCAACAGGAGGGCGTGTATGTACTGTGCGGCCTGATGCAGCATCGCGAGACCAGGCACCACCTGGTCAAATACGTATTCTTCAATAAAATCTCGTGAGTGACGTCAAGTCTCAGGTCATTTCTTATTGCAATGACACTGCATCTAACCAAAGTACTTATCATCATCATCAGCCCATATACATACGTCCCACTTTTGAGCACGGGCCTCCTCTACAACTGAGAGGGTTTAGTCCACCACGCTGGCCTAGTGCGGGTTGGCGGACTACACACCTAAGAAATTCCTAAGAACTTTTTAGGTGTGCAGGTTTCATCACGATGTTTTCCTTCGCCGTTAAAGTAAGTGATAATTATTTGTGAATACACACATAACTTCGAAAAGTCAGAGGTGTGTGCCTGGGGTTTGAACACGCGACCGTCGAGATTCTCGGCCGCGCGCCTAAACCTCGAGGCCATCAAGACCCAAGTACTTGGCCAATTAAAAATAAAAAACAATATGAGATGACCCTATACGACTGGTTAGATTAAAAACAAAACAGATGGTTACCACTAAGGCTGATAAGATCCATCCAGTGTCTTTTTAACGACGGTTGAGCTCCTTAAACTCCTCAGTTTCTCTTTTCTTGAACCCTCAGTCAAGCCTGAACTCAGATTTCAAGTCTTTACTAAAAACCAACGAAGAAATGGCAAATAAAAACTAAACTAAAATTACATTAACCCTTTTACATAAACTTAGTCCATAAGTAAGTTTATTTGACAGCCCCGTGGCGCAGTTGGCTAGACACCAGCTTGCGAAACGAGAGGCCGCGGGTTCGATTCCCGCATTGAGACAAATGTTTGTGTGATCCACAAATATTTGTTTCGGGTCTGGGTGTTTGTGAGAACGAAAAAGTCTCTCGTAGTCTCTGATACCCACGACACAGGACTGTATCCTAGTGTGGGGTCAGAATAATGTATGTGACTGTTGGGTGTATTTATTTATTTAGCAATATGGGATTCGTTTTCTTTTTGTTACAGTTTCGATAATTTCCTGAACATAAAATGCCCAGATGACTCGGTGCTTCGAACAGTAATACGCAAGCCGTGGTGGCAACGCCCCACGTCTGTACAGGGAGAAACTGATCCTAGGATAATTGGTACGCAACAAAACTGAGTGCTTTTATTGTCACACACAGACCTTTGTATCTCTGAAAGGGTAGAAAGTGGGGCATTTCGGCACCCACCGTTTTAAGTTGTTTTAATATTTTTTAAATTCCACGTTTTAATATGTTTTAAGTTCCACGTATTTGGAGAGGTGCCTATTGTTGCTATTTGTACACATTTCCAGACTCCGTGCTGCTACTAAGCATCTTATAAGCAGCCCAATCTATCCGATCCTAAAATTGAACCCGGGCCCTCTAGATCCAACGGCACACACTTGTATCATAAGATTAACACGGACATTCCGTTTCAGAGATAACAGAGAAGGGGATCGTGAAGAACTCGCCGTTTGCACCCACAAGCTCAGGTACATGAGTACCTGTATATTCCAGGGATTTCCTGCTTAGATAGATTTTATTTCAAACCCTAAAATACTCGTAATTTGAAAAGACTTCTAAATTCGTTGGTAACAGTGGTTTAGTCGTCCGCTAAACCGTACTAGGCCAGCGTGGTGGACTAAGGCTTTAACCCTCTCAGTTGTAGAGGAGGCCCGTGCCCAGCAGTGGGACGTATAGGGGCTGATGATGAGTGATTTAGTCATAATCAAGTGTTAATTTAGTTAACTTAGGTTGACTATTTGAGTCCAACATTTTAACCACATATTTTTCAGACATTTTTGCATAATGAAGTAACAAACATCGAAACATAAAAAATGCTATGTTTAATTCAATTACCTCATGGATAACCCATTCATATTTAATATGAATATTGGTCTAACAAGACACAAATATTTTAGACAAGATATCAAAACTGATGCCTGTACAAGATGACGCTACGGTAGAGTCTCAATACAAAGAGGATTGTGGTAAAATTACCAACGCTATAGCGCCTTTGGAACAAATTCAAGTAATTAATAATCATTTAATTATGAATATTAATTTCAATAAACATGATCATCACATTTCGCTAGGTACCTATGTATCATTCCCACGTAATAGGGAGCGAACCTTTTGCCATTTCTCGGGCTCATTTCAAGACTCCGTGCTGCTATTGAGTATTTCCTAATAGAAAAACCCAATTTCACATTTCCCAACCCGGGAATAGAACCCGCGATCATTAGATCACACGGCACATACCTGTGCACGTATTGAATTGGCAAGCCATAACTTCGTGTTCGTACCACTACTACCACCATGGTTTGAACCAAAAAAGTCTCAAATTCCTATCTTAATACGTATCGTTTCCTCTTAATACTATCCCAGAAGTTTTTTTTTTTGCTAAGTTGAGCAGATCGATATGACTGTGATACTCTATTTGGCCCGAGCTGTTTTTACCATTGGGTGTGATGAAGATTTTAATCATTTTCATTTCTTTCTTCTTCACAGCTAGAATTTCTCCTGATACTACTAGACAATACTGATGGCACAAACATGGTTCCCTCCACGCGAAAGATATTTCTAGAAAAATTCAGAAGATACATCATGGACAACTGCATTTTAGACATGGTTATATTCTTGCTTTCAGAATCAATCACGACATTAAAATAGGTTGTAACAAAAATATATTTTATACTGGCCTTTGGTATGACCATTCTTATCACGTAGAAGCAACAACTGCTAAGCTAAAACAGTTTGATATTGAATGCTGTGTACTGGCAGAAATAGTGTTGAGCCCCAAAAGTCAAACTGACTAGTCATAAGTGAAGTAGGAAATCTCTGACTGCATGCTATTTACTTATTTATCAATTATATTACACTTAAAAAATGGGTAAAATGGGAACCAACTTGCAAGGTTTAATAAACGTAGAGGAGAATTTGAGATCGTAGCGTTAGTGCTACGGCGTAGCGTTTGTGCTACAGAAAACATCTGAATATTTTATTCAACTTTTTATACTGTCATAAGTACAATGTAGACTGCAAACTTAAATATTGTATTCTCATGAGAACTTTATTTGTGTTAGCAAATAGTAAATACTACTCTAGGCTCTATCACCACAAATTAGCCACAATATAAAATAATTAAATTAATTATTAATTATCAACAGTTTTGGTATATACGATGAAACATTTTTAAAATTGATTTAAAATTCTTAAATTTTAATTATTTACCATCTAAAAAACGAACAGGTTAATTAATAAGTCTTATGAATTATTGCTTTATGACCCTTGCGATCAGCGTAAAATTTAATTAAATTATCATTTATGTACATATATTCATACAATCCGCCAACCCGCACTAGGCCAGCGTGGTGGACTAAGGCCTAAACCCTCTCAGTTGTAGAGGAGGCCCGTGCCCAGCAGTGGGACCTATTTGGGCTGATGATGATGATGATGATGATTCATACAATTATTTATCAGTATTTACACCACAGGTATCTCATAGTCCCACCCATATTAATAATTAATAAAAACCAACAAATCACACCATACTACAATAGTTTAAATTGACAATTCAAAAGAACTTGTAAAAAAGTCTATTTGAATATAGATAATTTTGACTTTAACTTTTGACTTACAAACTCAAATAACATTGAAAGTTCCTACACGTGCAAAATTTACATAGAGATAAGTTTGAGAACTAGGAACTAATCAACACTCTCGACAACTTTCCGGGAACAGATGTAAAACATTTCAGAGGCTGTTCAACATATCTCGCAACTCGCCCGCGATATCTTGGTGCTGTCACGCGCGCCTCCTCACCGCCATTTTGAAGCTGTGGGCTACGGAAAGTCCTATTGGCAATTCGTGAGTAGTATTTTATATTTTTTCAATTGTTGATTTTAGACTGCACTGACTGCCTCGTGATCTCGCTGCACAAGTATGTGCCGTACGATGTAGAGGTACTGGGTTCGATTCCCGGGTCGGGAGAAATGTTATTGAGTTTTTCCATTGGAGCAGCACGGAGTCTGAAATTGTGCTTAAAAACGGCAATAGGCTCGCCCCCTATTACGTGGGACTGATACATACGTTTTTTTTACGAGATGAAAGCGCCTTAAGCTCCCTGTTCGGTACCTCGGGGGAGGCCCAAAAAGGGTATGTCGGGGTCACCGGCCTTCCAACCCAACGCGTGGAACTATTGTTCGCTTGGTTGAGTTGGGTCCCTAACCAAAATCCTACGCCGGCATACCGAATTTTAGTCGACCTCTACCTCTCGATGGCCGTCTTGCGCATTTTGGGCGGTACGGTAAATACAGGGCGAACGCCCTTAATTGTTTCCCGTTGCCGCCCAGCGCTCTTTTCAAATGTGGACTCCTCTGCGATAGGGGGATTTCAGATATCCCCCACTTGGCCCTATTTTGGACGCTCACATGGTGTGAGCGTCCGCGACATTCACGAGGCCATGCACTCTGGCGCACATCTCGGAGTTGTACAACTCTTGTAAGGGCGCACCTCCCCGTAGTACGCCTAACAACCCCGATAACCCCTATTAGTCGCTTCTTACGACAGGCAGGGGATGCCGTGACGGTATTCTTACGCCCCCAACCACAGGGCGGGGACTGATACATACCTGGCTAAATGTGTTTGCAGAAATGCACCTCTGCCTACCCCTTAAGGGAATACAGGCGTGAGGTTGTATAACTACCTTCTGATTACAAATGCGGTTAGGACTATTAACGTAGTTACGCATACATATACAAATAGAACTACCTTAGACTACAAATACGGTAAGGACTATTGACGTAGTTCTTGAAGAAGAAATAACCAAAATTAATATAAGTGCATAGCACAATCATATGGTACAAATTTAGTTAAAATCTCAACAGATTAAATTCATTATTTTAAAGGTCGCATAAAACCATATTAATGAAATAAACACTACCTCTGATTTTTTTACATTCACCCAAATAGTGACTTAATCGCAACAATAAGTTTTGTTAGGCAATAGATTATAATCATAACTGATTCTCAACCGCTGAATCGCAATTCACACCACTGGATTTATCATGCGTGGTTACTTTCTCAACAAATGTCACCTGAGTTTAGAATGGTGCGTTAATAATTAAATAATTAATACACCCAACAGTCACATACAAAGTTCTGACCCCACACTAAGATACGAGTCTTTTGTCGTGGGTATCAGAAACTACGAGAGACTTTTCGGTCTCACGAACACCCATACCCGGAACTAATATTTGTGGATCACACAAACATTTCTCTCGATGCGGGGATCGAACCCGCGGCCTCTCGTTTCGCAAGCTGGTGTCTAGCCAACTGCGCCACGGGGCTGATAATAAACAATAATCAACAATTTCCCTGATATTCATCGGCGATAGTGTTTTTTTTATATAATGCAGCCCACTAGCTTTTGCTTTCCTATTCTATAAAAATATGTCGACAATTTTTTAAATTAAAAGACTGGGATACTCCAGCCAATATTACAAATGTAAATAAATTCACACGGCGCGTACCTTCGTATTCCTCACCCCTTACCCTTTATCCCTCTCCCCCTCACCAGTGGTAATATCACGTACGATACTAATTCCAGCCAACTGCCGCCCCATTTGCCAGCGAAGACTTTTATTGACGGCGAATTGGACTTCTACAACGTGGACCGGTTGGGCGGCGTGCTACCATTTCTAGTGCGGACCCTACGGTAATTTTAACTTTAATAAGTAGGCTTTAGAATCGATTTTACGTTGAATATGTTAACAATAGACGTGTATTCGCAGACAGGACCTCATCAACGTGCTTGGAGAGGATAATCCTTTCATACAAAGCTTTGAGCCGAATTATAACAGAGCCGGGGGCATTGACACTGGTATGTAGAGCTTAAACGCAGTCTGTACGTAGAGATGGTAGAGTGTTATTAAAAGTTTGCTTTGTGTAGTGTTTGCTCTTATATTATTAATGAATGTAGCTCTTTGTTAGAGAATTTTATGCTATCTATTCATATTCTATTTTTAACTTTGTAATTAGCTCTCTTTGGGATTGTTTAACGAATGCATTTGGCAGAAGGCCAACAAGAAAGTAAATACAGTCATATCATCCAAGGCTTATGCTAACATTAGAATACAAGAAACAGCGGGCTTTTTAGGTATCACCAGCTACATTGACGATGTTCTTATTGACCACGAAAATAAAGTATGCCTCCTGCGCTCGCCAACCCGCCTGCCAAGCGTGGCGAGTATCGGCAAAAACCTCTCGATGTTGCCATTGGGAGAGGCATGTTCAGCAGTGGACCTCTTTTGGCTGATAGATGGATGGATGAACTATCAAGACTTATCATGTTAACCATATTCGGTGTCCAGGTGTGAGCGACATGACTGCTGGCTCCCCGGGTCTGGCCACGCTACCGCAAGTTATATCATCTATGGCGAGGTTCATGCACGCACCGATGCCTCCAATGCCTAACAGGTTTCTAATTTACACGTCAAACTAAATCAAACCCTTCTTTATTGTGTGATTTTCGTTTCAATAGATATTACATAGGTACGCATTATTTTGCATTGTTAATAACCATTACAATTAGAAGGTAATGCTCAAATATTGATGTCATTATATTAAAAAAGAATTATTAAAAAATTCTAATGTAAAGCAAATTTTGTATGTCAGACATTGGGCATAAAACAATTCATCATCTCTTTCATTTTCTAAGATCATTTATCGAAATCTTTTAGATGCAAGAAAACTTTTAAGCAGCTGAGAAGTTTTCGACCATATCTATTCCTACACTAGCAATTTCAATAATACCTCCAAATGTATTTAAACGACTGCCTCGTGGTCTCGCGGTACAAGTATATGCCGTGCGATCTAGAGGTCCTGGGTTCGATTCCCGGGTCGGGCAAAGTGTTACTGGGTTTTTCCATTAGGAAATTCTCAGTAGCAGCACGGAGTCTGGAAATGTGCCCGAAAAACGGCAATAGGTTCGCCTCCTATTACGTGGGACTGATACATACCTGGCGAAATGTGGGTGCAGAAATGCACCTCTGCCTACCCCTTCGGGGAATACAGGCGTGAGTTTATGTATGTATGTATGTATGTATTTAAACAACCAACCGCTCAGAAACTAAATTAAACTTGAAGAGCATCAACATGGATCTGTTAGCGCAAATAACACGCCCCGCTGAATCATTCGCGAAATCATCTATGTTAAATAATGCGTGACAAAAAGCTCAGATGATATAGTTGATTCTCCTAATTGGCGCCTTCGCCTGGCAAATGAAGATGGTTTTATTGTTTATTTAGCTGTTGTAAATAAAAAATGATTCAGATTAATATATATTTTAAAGAATGTTAAAACAACCTACTTTATTGGTATCACAAACAACAAAAGATTTTGGATCACATAATTTTTTGTGTCGATGCTAGAATCGTACCCGCTGCCTCTCGTTTCACAACCTTTTGTATAACCAGCTGCGCCACGGAGATAGTCATAATATAATTTAGAATTACTTAAGAAAATCTTTTAATCTCTCTTCATCATCATCAGCCCATATACGTCCCACTGCTGAGCACGGGCTTCCTCTGCCATTGAGAGAGTTTAGGCCTTAGTCCACCACACTGGCCTAGTGCGGGTTGGCGGACTACGCACCTAAGAAATTTCTAAGAACTTTTAATCCCACTCACTCTCTGCTATTACAGTAATTAATCTGTTCTTGTATATTACAGTAGGACAACAGGAGAGACTGCTTTAGCGATGAAAGGCACCCGGTCTATGATGCCTGGCGCCGGCGCCATCGACGTCAGATCAGCTCATCTGAGACTAGTAGACGGTCTACTGGCTTTGTACCATGGTACTGCCATCAAACATGCTGAAAAGGTATCAACAAATCCCTAAAATAAAGCGCCCTCGTCATCATCATCAGCCCAAATACGTCCCCCTGCTGGGCACGGGCCTCCTCTACAACTGAGACGGTTTTAGGCCTTAGTCCACCACGCTGGCCTAATGCGGGTTGGTGGACTCCACACCTAAGAAATTCCTAAGAAAGTTTAGGTGGGCAGGTTTTTCGACGATGTTTTCCTTCACTGTTAAAGCAAGTGATAATTCATTGTGAATACACACATAACTTCGAAAAGTCAGAGGTGTGCCTCGGGTTTGAACCCGCGACCGTCGAGATAATGCTTGAGAGAATACTTGCCACCAGCTATGCGAGTTGAGGGACAATCAGCTCGACATGGCGGACTGTCTTCACGACATCGAGCAGAGAATATACACCATCACTGCCGAACTACATACTGAAACAGGTCAGTAAAATATTTATTTATAACTAGCTGACCCGGCAAACGTTGTTTTGCCATATATATAAATTTCTCGTGTCGCGGTATTTTTTGGCAAACTCCTCCGAAACGGCTCGACTGATTTTTATGAATAATAATAATATTGTGTGTATATTGTAGGTAGGTCTGAGAATCGGTCAACATTTAAGGGTTTACCATTTAGGGGTATGTTTTTTTTCTATTGACTTTATTTTCTTAATTTTTTATGATTCAGCATTGACAAATTATTATAATCATAAATTTATCACCCTTCTACGATCAACCTCTATCTTATACTGACCATTTTAATTAGTTTTTTATTTTATTAAAATGTAAATAAATGATAATAGCACTGAAAAATTATAATGATACTGTTTAACAGTCATTGCTTTGATCGATATACAAATTAAACAAAAAAATATGGTCAAAATTGTATAGAGTGAGATATACATATACATCTATATATATATATATAAAATTCTTGTGTCACAGTTCGAAACAGACTCCGAAACGGCTCGACCGATTTTGATGAAATTTTATATGTATATTCAGTAAGTCTGAGAACAGGTTATCTATTTTTTATACCCCTAGGGTGGTCCAACCCGAAAAGTTTTTATTTTTATTTTGTGGACATTTTTTGTTTTTATTTTTTTATGATCCAGCATTGAAAAATACATATAACTCCAAATTTTCACTCTTCTACGAACAACACCTGTTTTGTAATCGCAATTTTTATATTTTTATAGCTTTTGCCTGCGACTCCGTCCGCGTAGACTTCAGGGTTGGGCGCAGAAAGATAATAAGTGAATCTATAAATCGTCCCTCAAGTGCCTAAAATGGCACTTACTGAATTTAAAAAAAGGTCAAATCAATTCAAATGGTTGAGGCGTAAAAGTAAAACTCTGACAGTTATTTTCGTATTTTTAATAATATGTTTATCCCAATGGGAACATTACATTTTCCCGGGATAAAACATAGCCTATGTTACTTCACAGGGTCTCATTTATGGTCATACCAAAATTTTTGTTTTTGCGTGAAAGCGTAACAAACATCCCTACATTCACATTTATATAATAGTAAGGATAACCATTCCCACCTATGTTACTTCGGTGGGTCCCACCTATCTGCATACCAAAAGTCATTCAAATCTTTTTTCAATCATTTTTCAAGTCTTTTATCCTCCGTTTTTTTTTATAAGAAGAATCCTATGTCCTTTTTTATATCTCGAAGACTATGTGTACAAATTTTCATGATAATCGGTTAAGTAGTTTTGGCGTGAAAGCGTAACAAACAAAACATTAACATTTATAATAGCTGACCCGGAAAACTTCGTATCCCCTAACGGTCATTGAATGTTACATATTTACATATTACCTGAATTTTATTTTTGATTGTATGGAAATAAATATTAAGTTCAGCACTTTATTGAGATAAAAATACAGAAATAAATAAGTACGAAAATTAAATGCATCAATCGTGTCTCCGCAAGTCATGATTTAATAAAACATGTACATATCGGGATGGGATGTAGTCGGTTTTAATTCTCTTCATTGAAGCATCAGTGTGGTGGACTGAAGCCTAAACCCTCTCTGTTGCAGAGAAGGCCTATGCCAAGCAGTGGGACGTACATATATGGGCTGATGATGATGATGCACCTTGTGATATACATTTTTAATATATTTTTTAATTGTCTAATAGATCACAAACATCTTTTGTAATCGTCATTGCGAAGGCATGACGAATCGGGAACTGAATTCGTTTGAACTCAATGGTCATACCCGTTAGGATCAATGAAATCTTAGATCAATCTAATTGATGAATTCTCAAGCACCAATTCATCTCTAAGTTGTCTTTTCAGTATCGTCACGTGAATAACATTACTCAACAATTTTCTAAACACCAAGCGCATTCCATTGCATAGTTGTGGGTGTTTTAGATTTCAAAGCGTGATGACTACCGAACCTGCCTTCGTTTGTAAATCAGGTACAACCAAGGAGTTTAAAAATACATTTCTGAACGCACGCATAAATATTTGACAACCAATAAATATGTCAATCCCTTTTTATTACTGACATTATTCTACATTTTTTAAATCTAAAATACGCAATTATTCGAATATTCTGGATATATGTTGTCGATTCAAAACCTTTATTTAAATACGTTCTTTAATTTGAGGGGACCATTAACCATATCGACGGGATAAACATAAAATGTTTGACAGAATATTAGGTAGAACAGTTTATATGAGAAAATTAAATTGTTGTTTTTACCATATTCCTCGCAATTTTCTTAACTTTTTCTTTCATAAGAACCTTCTCCTAACAATAGCAAACACAACAAAAAAAGAATTAGCGAAATCGGTCCAGGCGTTGTTGAGTTATGCGCTTACCAACACATTTTGCGATTCATTTTTATATATAAGATTTAAAACTTTATTGTTCACATAATTGTATGGCAGAAGAAGCATGAAAGTAGAATTAATGCAGTAGAGATGAGAGCACTGAGAAGCATGTCCAGGGTGAAATTATTTTTTGTGAAATTATTGTTATTTTGTTAAATGTGTATGTGTTTTTATATTATATTACCAAATTTCATTTATTTCCGTACAGCTTTGTTAGTTGAATTGTTTGTTGTATTGTTAAAATGTTCTTGTGTTTTATATTGTAAGTGTTTTGGAGAAATCTGTAAACTTGCATTAATAAATAAATAGAGTGAGGAATAGTGTGATGAGGGAAAAATGTGGATTGAAAGTCGATGTAGTGACCAAAATTGAGAGGGGGATGCTAAAATGGTTTGGTCACATTGAAAGGAGGAATGTTTGCAGAATTACGAAAAAGATTTGTAGATAGAAGAGAAGAATTCTGTGCACAAGTGAGTGGTGAAGTCGGTCGAGGACGTCCTAGGCGCGCATATAAACATCTCATAGGTGATTTATTTAAGAAGGGTAACATAAAGAGTCCTCGAAATCGACGTGCATGCATGAAGAGGATAATATCAGTTGAGGAAGCGAAAGAAGTGTGTTTGGACCGTGGCATAAGGCGCTACGTATTCTCTGCCTACCCCAACGGGAGACAGGCGTGAGTTTATGTATGTATGTATACATAAGATAAAAACTATGGAATACAGTAGACTAAATTATGCAGTGATGGCCTCGAGGTTTAGGCGCGCGGTCGAGAATTTCGGCGGTCGCAGGTTCAAACTCCAGGCACACACCTCTGACTTTTCCAAGTTATGTGTGTATTCACAATGAATTATCACTTGCTTTAACGGTGAAGGAAAACATCGTGATAAAACCTGCACACCTAAAAAATTCTTAAGAATTTCTTAGGTGTGTAGTCCGCCAACCCGCACTAGGCCAGCGTGGTGGGCTAAGGCCTAAACCCTCTCAGTTGTAGAGGAGGCCCGTGCCCAGCAGTGGGACGTATTTGGGCTGATGACGATGATGAAATTACTACAAAAGACGGTGTTATCGCACAACGCGATCTCTAACAGACAATTATGGATGCATTATAAGTATGGATTCATAATAAGAATTCATTAAAAATAATGCATTCTATTTATTACCAATATCTACGTTTAATAGCAAAAATCCACCACCGGAACTCATATACACCAGGATAGACAGTGGCATGCACAGAAATGACACTGACAGGTTATGCTTAAGGGGGGTAGGGAGAGTGAGTGAGTGAGTAGGGTTTTGAAATGTTTTTTTTTTGACTGAAAGCATAATATCTCAAGAATATTGTGTCTAAATTTGAAGTCGATCGGAGCAAAATTGACGACATTATGAGTGTTTTTATACCTGCCTGAATTTTCTGCCTACCTGACCGGAGCGCGCTATTGTTGCCTGGCAGCTGTTTCGCCCTCTATATAACACAAGGCTGTGGGGATCTAATTTATCGTGGAAATAAGACGTATATTTTATACCTTGTCTGTCTGTCTGTATATCTGTGAGATAACCGCCCAATATCGTCCTAATCGAGCCTATTTACACTGTACGCCTTTTTCTTGACGAGTTTTTTTAGTACACTTAATTTTGCAGACGCAAATGGTGAACTAGAGCAAGATACGATAAAGCGACAATTAATGGAGAAGATATTAAAAGAACTGGAAAGGTCTAAAAGCGTTTACGAGGTAAATATTAACATCGTCATTAGCCCGTATACGTCCCACTGCTGGGCACGGGCCTCCTTTACGACTGAGAGGGGTTAGGCCTTAGTCCACCACATTGGCCTTTTCGTCATCAGCCCATACACGTCCCACTGCTGGGCACGGGCCTCCTCTACTATTGAGAGGGTTTAGGCCTTAGTCCACCACGCTGGCCTAGTGCGGGTTGACGGACTACACACCTAAGAAATTACTAATAACTTTTAGGTGTGCAGGTTTTATCACGATGTTTTCCTTCGCCGTTAAAGCAAGTGATAATTCATTGTGAATACACACATAACTTCGAAAAGTCAGACGTGTGTGCCTGGGGTTTGAACCTGCGACCGCCGAAATTCTCGACCGCGCGCCTAAACCTCGAGGCCATCACTGCTTACTTAATCATCACATAGGTACATTTAATACATATGTTTCTTTAGGAAAACATAAATTATTTTTTTGCCGTAATTTTTATCTGTCTATTCGATCACAGTCTTTTTACGTACTGTATATCACCACGCTGGCCTAGTGCGGATTGACGGACTACACACCTAAGAAATTCCTCAGAACTTTTAGGTGTGCAGGTTTCATCACGATGTTTTCCTTCAGCGTTAAAGTACGTGATAATTCTTCGTGAATACACACATAACTTCGAAAAGTCAGAGGTGTGCGTCTGGGGTTTGAACCCGCGACCGTCGAGATTCTCGACCGCGTGCCTAAACCTCGAGGCCATCACAACTTATAACAACAACATATATACAACGTTGGCCTAGTCATTTTAAAATAAAATTTATAGTAGCTTATTGAGAGAACATCACGCGCTCTTTCCCGAACCTTCCCTTCAATGTCACCAAAATTTATATTAAATTTGTCTTTGCCAGGAAAAACTAGAATTGGGCGCTTTGCAAATGGGATGGGTGATTGGCGCTATATGGACGAAACAGAGACAGTCTGAGTTGGCGAAACACTTCGCCGGCACACTGCATTCTTTACGAATGGCCTCTGATCCGACTTACATAGCTCATGAACAGGTAAAAGTTGTACAAATTATCCACATATTACATACTTACATAAACTCACGCCTGTATTCCCTTAAGGGGTAGGCAGAGGTGCATTTCTGCACCCACATTTCGCCAAGTATGTATCAGTCCCACGTAATAGGTGGCGAGCCTATTGCCGTTTTCCGGGCACATTTCCAGACTCCGTGCTGTTACCGAGAATTTCCTAATGGAAAAACCCAATAACACTTTGCCCGACCCGGGAATCGAACCCAGGACCTCTAAATCGCACGGCACATACTTGTACATCGAGACCACGAGGCAGTCCACATATTAAAAATAAATAAATACACCCAACAGTCACATACACAGTTCAGACTCCACACTAAGATACAAGTCCTGTGTCGTGGGTATCAGAAACTACGAGAGAATTTTCGGTCTCAAAAACACCCAGACCCGAAACAAATATTTGTAGATCACACAAACATTCGCCCGGTTTGGGGATCGAACCCGCGACCTCTCATTTCACAAGCTGGGGTCTAGCCAACTGCGCCACGAGGCTGTCAAAGAAGAAGCTAAATAGGAGTAACAAGCAAAATGCTAAAATACTAACTAAACAACCTACCTATATACCTGGCAAAATGTGGGTGCAGAAATGCACCTTTGCCTACCCCTTCGGGGAATATAGGCGTGAGTTTATGTATGTATGTACTAACTAAACAGATATATGTATTTATAATATGAGTTGTGTTTATTGCTGTTTCCCATGAGAATTTCCGAATAGAAGAAGAAAATCAATAATAATGCCTGATTTTGTAATCATACCTGAGCTGCCGTAGGACTAACAAGGCAGTTACCAAATGATGGACACATAAAAAATAATTGTGGTCCCCCCTCCTCTTCAAACCTCCTCTTTCCTCGCCCTCATTAAATATTTGTCCTCCGTTGTATTACAGGTAGCTAGTAAAGAAATTCTACCAGGGAAGAGTTCGTTGCTAGGAGGCACGAGTTACGCATCATTGCAGCTTGAATACACATCCAGTTCAGATCAAAGGTATCTACGAAAAGATTTATCTACATTCTACATATACATATATTAAAGCTGAAAAAATTGTTTGGTTGGTTGAACACGCTAATCTCAGGAACTACAGGTTCGATTTGTAAAATTTTGTTTGTGTTGAACAGTCCACTTATCCAGAGCTATAAGCTAAATAAAATCACGCTACGACCAATAGGAGTGGAGCATCTTAAAAAAAGTGGCGAAATCGGGGAAAAAATAGTCCCTTTGAATTTGAAGTCTTAAGATTCGTATAATACAACAGATAAATTTAAAGTGCTCTTTTAAAACCAATAACAAACATCTTATAAAAATATAAATTATACATACATAATATGTCGCTAATTATCGGGGGTGTACGTACGAAACAAATAAGATCTCAAATTAATCCAGAACGTTCTGGTTTTTGTATCAAGTGTATGCTAACTGTTGTGAATGAGTGAATAAAAAAAGTCAATTTTAATCTGATTATGCTTATATAATAATACGTACTATATTATTTACATTGTTTCAGCCCACAAAGTCCGACTTCACTAGCAACAACTCCAAGATTCGGATCAAATTCACACATCGAATCGAACCGTAAGTCTTTATTATCAGAAACCTTTCCTATAATTCTATGAACTTCTTCTTCTTTTTATAACCTATCATGGCAAAATGAGATCACGGTAAAGACACACTTACTCTCGACGATTTACGATACTCTACAATTCGCTAATTGTGTTTACGAAATGATTGCCCTTCTTCGAGCAGATTTTCAGATTCCGTGCTACTATTGAGAATTTCCTAACAGTAAAACGCAAGCAAATTGATCATGTACTTTAACGGTGAAGGAAAACATCGAGATGAAACCTGCACACCTAAAAGTAAATAGGAATTTCTTAGGTGTAGTCCGCCAACCCGCACTAGGACAGCGTGGTGGACCAAGGCCTAAACAATCTCAGCTGTTGAGGAGGCTCGTGCCCAGCATATGGGCACGCATATGGGCTGATGATGATGATGATGATGAAAACCCAATAACACTGCCTGACCCTGGAACACTAGATCATACAGTACGAAGATGTAGACGGAATGATAATTATATGAAGATGAATATTTGTGTATAATGTCATGGTAGACATCAATCAATTATTTTTTTATAGAATGTAACGTCGTATTCACGGAATCCTTGTTCGCGTTCGTGCCCGAATACCACGTGGACGCCATGTTGGAGCTTTGTAATACCCTAAGATTATATATGCACCCGACAGTGCCAATTCAACAGATTCCAGGTAACATTTGAACTTAAGTATATCTCCTGTGCAACTTTTTTATGAGGGGGTTTTAGACAATGTATCGTTTAGTGTAGAAATCTTAATATAAATTATAACACCCCCAATAATGTACAGACATGTCTAAAAATAATGTTTTCAAATTTAAATGGTCATCATCATCATCATCATCAGCCCATATACGTCCCACTGCTGGGCACGGGCCTCCTCTACAACTGAGAGGGTTTAGGCCTTAGTCCACCACGCTGCCCTAGTGCGGGTTGGCGGACTACACACCTAAGAAATTCCTAAGAACTTTTAGGTGTGCAGGTTTTATCACGATGTTTTCCTTCACCGTTAAAGCAAGTGATGATTCATTGTGAATACACACATCACTTCGAAAAGTCAGAGGAGTGTGCCTGGGGTTTGAACCTGCGACCGCCGATTCTCGACCGCGCGCCTAAACCTCGAGGCCATCACTGCTTAAAAATGCAAACTTAAATGGTCATAAGGGACTTATTAAAGTCGTGTGTTTTAAAAAAATAAATACAATTAAAACGTCTACTTGAAAACATAGATAATATGAAAATAAATATATTAGTCTAAAAATCATCAACTCATTAAAATAAAATATTAGAAATGAGACGAGAGGCTCAGACTTCACGAATCGAAGACAGTTATTCGATCTACAAATATTTATTTCATGACTGAGTAACTACGGGACTGAAAAGTTTCTCGTAACTTGGGATACTATGCAAGACCTTTCTCTCAATATGAGGTCAGAACAGAACAGGACGAAATTCGACATGAAAGTATTGTTTGATAGAGTGGGAAGAGCTAGTGGTGTCGTGCGCAGCTTTCCTGTGCGCCGAGTTCGCAGACCCGAGGATAGTGTTGGCGAGCACCAGGGAGTCTTTGGTGCAAACACTTGCGTCATACGCGACCCAACCGGCCACCATGAGGGCTATTGAAAGAGTGCCTTTGAAACAGTAAGTGTCTTGATAGCTAAATTACCAGTGTCAGTACTTCCTCGTGATGTAGCGGTACAAGTATGTTCCGTGCAATCTAGATCTAGATCTGTTCTGCGGTTAATGTATCAAGATTATTTTTCGCAAAATTAAGCAACATGCAATTATCACCACAGGCTGCCAACATCTTACCAAACTATCGCTTTCCTCTACCATCCTCGCTTTTTATAATACTCATTTATTCGCCACAAGTGTGTGCCGTGCGATCTAGAAGTCCTTGGTTCGATTCCCGGGTCGGGCAAAGTGTTATTGGGTTTTTCCATTAGGAAATTCAGTAGCAGCACGGAGTCTGGAAATGTTCCCGAAAAACAATAGGCAATAGGCTCGCCTCCTATTACGTGGGACTGATACATACCTGGCGAAATGTGGGTGTAGAAATGCACCTCTGCCTTCCCCATCAGGGTATACAGGCGTGAGTTTATGTTTATGTTTTGTGTCAGTACTTATGTACTCCTTAGCACGTCAACCGTCATATAATTTGGCTTCTATGTACAACTTAGTCCAACTTTAGAGATAGGATGGTTTTTATCTTGATTAATGGTCTCAATAATTTATATATACCAATTAAATTGATTATATATTATGTTGATTATTGTTTTTAAATATTGTAAGTTTTATAAATTTCGTACAGGTGGCGCTACATTTTATTATGCTATTAAAAGGGAAGTAATATTTGCAGTCATCAACTGTCTGTGGTTTGTCTTTTTATGTTTCATCATATGATCATACGTCAGCTTAGCAACAGCCTGGATGAAGCCTGGCAAAAGGACCGTAGTTTTGATAATATTAAAGCCATATTGATACTTCTCTCCTATAATCGAGGTGAAACACTGGTATTACTTTCGAACGACCACTACTTTTTATAATTTATTTCTATTTATTCAGTCCTCCTACTAAAACCTTTATCCAATTTATTCTGATGTCCTACTAACAAAGTCTTTAATATTGCCCAACAGGCAGATGTGCATGGTTGAAGAACTGGTCCGTCCGTACCAGAACCGCGCGTGGGCGCAGTCCAACTGGGTGCTGGTTAGATTCTGGCACGGCTCAGGGTTTGGCTTCAGACACCGACAGTGGCCTCACCTTGCTGTCAAGTTAGTACCATGTTTTTTTGTTCTCGAGGGGAAAGCTGATTATGGTTCTACTTCCCTGGAGGAGAGGGGCGGAAAGCGTATGTCGGGGTCATCGGTCTTCGAGCCCGGCGCGCGGCGATGTCATGTCCGCGCAGATGTTAGTGTCGGGCTGGGTCCCTAACAAAATCACTAAACCGGCATACCGACCAAAACCCCCCGGTGGCCATCACACGCCGAGTTCGGCGACCATGGTACGTGAGCGAGAGGCGCCCACCATTATCCCGCAGCCGCCCGGTGCGCTTCCGAGACGTAATTGTCTCGGCCGTGCCAAGTAAGTACCATGCCATATCAATAGACTAAGGCTTCTCTCAGTTATTTATTATTATTATTTATAACACCCAACAGTCACATACATAGTTCTGACCCCACATTAACATACCAGTCTTGCGTCGTGGGTATCAGAATCTACGAGAGACTTTTCGGTCTCACAAACACCCATACCCGAAACAAATACTTGTGGATCACACAAACATTTGTCTCGGTGCGGGGATCGAACACGCGGCCTCTCGTTTCGCAAGCTGGTGTCTAGCCAACTTCGCCACGGGGTTGTAAAAGTGTAAGGGGTAATCTGTGACATAGTTAGAAAACCCCCGCTATTGCAACTCCTGTACACAATTAAATTCACAGCAATTAAATTCAGCGAGTCTCTATGGGTATCAATGTTGTCTTTACCCCGCAATGTAATTACACGATTAATTAATCGTGTGACATATAAAGATTAAGAATCATAAATTCGTAATAAATGAAGATAAAATCAAAATTATGCACTAGTAAAAATGTCATCATCAATGTCATCAGTCCATATAATTCCCACTGCTGAGCACAGGCCTCATCTACAACTTTAGAGAGTTTTAGTCTTTGGTCCACCACGCTGGCCTAGTGCGGGTTGGCGGACTACACACCTTAGAAATTCCTCAGAACTTTTTAGGTGTGCAGATTTCCTCACGATGTTTTTTCCTTCACTGTTAAAGTACGTGATCAGTGTTCAGTCATTTTGAATACACACATAAATTTAGGTCCCCTTAGATTAGCTGAGCTTCATTGCTCGGTGTCAATACTGTGCGCGCCGCTGTTGATCCTGGAGCACAGGAGTTACAGTGGCGGGGTTGTGATGGGATAGGGCCATTAGGGCCACACACATAACTTCGAAAAGTCAGAAGTATGTTGTGCCTGGGGATCGAACCCGCGACCGCCGTGATTCTCAACCGCGCCCCTCTTATTACGTAGCCTTCATATTTGGAGATACAGGCTTCAGTTTCCGTATAGTAGTAATAATCAGAATATTGCTGTGTATTCATAACCACTTACTTTAACGGCGAAGGAAAACATCGTGATGAAACCCGCACTAGGCCAGCGTAGTGGACTGAGGCCTAAACCCTCTCAGTTGTAGAGGAGGTCCAGCAGTGGAACGTATATGGGCTGATAATGAATGAATAATGAATAATAATTGTAAATCTTGTAAAAATTCTTATTAGCTATCGCTATCGTCTAATTCGTCTTCATTTGTTGTCCCGGAGGAAAATAAGCTCATTAAAATCACAACCGAACAATACTAAATAGCATTGAATGTTCCGACTCCGTGTTGTACCATCACGATTCGTCCGTATTAGCGTGAGTTACGGCTAGGGACACGAAAAAAGTATCGATACTTTGTGGTATCGAGTACTTTGCCGTTCGATACCGATACTTATGTACTCGATACTTTGCATTCGATACTTTTACTCAATGAGTACTTTTTTTACATAACGGTACGACATATAATATAATATATCGATTTATTTTGGGATTTCCGACATCCCTATGTCGGGGTCTTTATTCGCTAAGAAATGTACTCGATACCTTGAAGTATCGATACTTTTGTTCCGATACTTTTATGAGTACGATACTTTTTTTTCGATACTACTCATGAGTACAGTATCGATACTTTCTATTCGATATCGTGTCCCTACTTACGGCCAGTGCTGTTTCACGATTTATAGTTTCAATATCGGAATGTGCGCATAAAATACAATGTACATTACTGGACAATAAATAAATACGATGACCACCCACATCGACAGCCGTGACCCGGCGTCCATTTTGTTTTTTATGTCGCTCGTCATTTGTCAATTGTCGAATGGATTTTCGTCACGGAATATGAATGTTTCTGTAATTATGGATATACTAGCTTTTGCTCGCGACTCCGTCCGCGTAGACTACAGGGTTGGGTTCAGAAACAAAATAAGTTGTAGCCTTTGATTGGAGAAATTCATATATTTTAAACTGAAAAGTTACTAATCTTATAGGGATGCCCAAAAAAGTGTATTGTATCGATATATCGCATCGTAACTGTATCGCACTTGGTTGTATCGATACGCGATACTATCGATTTCCTTTGTATCGATAAATCGTATCGTATACGTATCGCATGCCTTTCAATTAATATGCGATATAATGAGTAGATATATATCGTGCAAAGGGTTATCTTTTTAGTAGTTTTACTATATTCTTTAATTTTTTTAAAAGGAACAAATAATTATATGTATTAAAAATAGTTTTATTCAACAAAAAAAAATCACAATTGCCATTGATCAGCACTTAAACAACGCAAAAATAATAATTTTGATAAGCGCTGTGGATTTAACCTATTACGGCTTTCGGAAAGTGTGTGTCCAGCTAAAGAAAACAGGCGTTCAGAAGGAACTGAAGTTGCGACAACTCATAAATAACGCAGTGCCAAGTCACTGAGATCAGGCCAAATACTCTTTCTTGTTGCAAAATGCAAAAAAAGAGCAAGGTGAAATCAACAGTTAAGTTAATATTAAGGGGTCTGTCTAGTAGCTCGCGCCGAAAAAAACGCGATTTTCGTGATTATTTCTTGGGATACTGGATAAAGGTAATGATATAAAAGTTATTAGGCTTAGTAAATACACTCTTGAAATACATTAAAAAAATATATTCTTTTATTTTATACATGTATTATGACCAAAAACGTCAGCCAAACGCAACACCTCGAAAAGTAGGTAGGTCCGCCTTGTTGATAAAATCTCGGAGCTGTGTTGTCTGAAACAAAAAAATCAAAGTGCTTTAGGTTTGGTATGAAAATGGCTATGTCCCCTATGAATTTTATTCAATTATTTTAAAAAATAAAAAAGAGGTGAAGAAAAAACAAAAAAAATTCAAAAAACCGGTTTTTTTTCGCCGATTTTTGAAAAAAATATATTGTAAAATTCAAAATTTTTGAAAAAAATTTATAGGGGACATAGCGATAGGTTTAAAGAATATGTGGTTCAAATTTCATAAGGATCGGTCGAGTAGTTTCGAAAATTTCATCAACAAGGCGAGTAAAAACGTTGTTTCCAGAAAAACGCGTTTAAAGTTTTGATTACATGAAATTCTTAAAAAAAAATTACTTACACCTAGTCAGCGATGCCTGGACCGTACAAAATTCCTTCAGATTGTTCGAAGAGTTGACTTTCTTCCAATCTTTTCTGTCTCAGCATTGTTCTGCCCTCTTTGGAAGCTTCCGATGAACGGCGGTTGCCTACTTGGATACGCTGGCGGTCGCGCGTCGCGGCATATGCGACTGCAGTTTCGCCGATTCCAACGTGCATCGTTTCCATAATTTTCAATACTGTGCTGAAGCCTTCATTGAAAATACATGCTGCTGTAAGGCACGCAATTTTAACGATTTTTTGCCAGAGAAAGTGTGTTTCGGTGCCATACTCCACACAGTAGCGTTGAAACTCTCATTGTTGTTTTGAGTGTTTTTCTCCGCACTTACATTCAAGATGTATCTTAAAACCAAAACCTTTCTGTCCAAATTTCGAAAAAGACACATCACCTTTACACACTTTACACGATAAATATTGTTCTAGAAGGCTAAACACGAAAAAAAACTGTATAATACTGTAGCCTGTATCTTTTTTTACACGTACACCAAAACTGTCGTCCTTCGACTCTTTTAACTTTTTTGCTGATGCACTTGTATTACTCCTGCTCCGATCTCCACGTAAACTACGCTTTTTTGTCTTACTTCCTGCACGTCGCCAGGATTTAGTTTTATGTTTGCCTTTTTTATCCATTGCGAAAATGCAACAATTTCACGTAGAGAGATGTTGCTCTAACGAATTTACAAAAAGAACTGCCTCTTTTCGCTCCAAAAGCAGGTATATACATTTAGTAAATCAGAACAATAGACCAAAAACAGTGCAGCTGCGAGAGAGAACAATAGCAGGTAAGCGGCTGGGACGGCGCGCAAGGAAATTTATGGTCAGCGCGCTAGAGGTACCTACCTTTGAAGCGTTCAAAAATAATGTTAGAGTTCTCGGATCGTTCTAAAGTTTTTACACAATATTTCTTAATATATTTACTTTCGAAAAAAGTAAAAAAAAAAAAAAACGATTTTTCAAAAGTGAGTTACTAGACAGACCCCTTAAAAGTGTAAACCAATTTTTATCAAATGACATTGATTTAAATTTGTGAAAAAACGGCAAAGTACTACTCACCCGCATATCTTGTTGTGACGACGATACTGATCGAGAAGTATGACCGCCATCCAATGCACTTTGATGATGTCTCTTTAAACGAGTTTGTAAATTCGTAGTATTATATTTAGTCTTTACAAACATATGACATAATTTACACTCTCCACCGTTATCTGATTTGATAAAAAAAAAACCACACAGTTGACTTTACTGGCGGTGCCATTGCAATGATATTGAAATAAAAGTTTTGTTGCTCGAACTCGAACGGAATGAAAAAGGAGAACATAAACTAAACATTTATTAATCATATTTGACGGTACTACAAAGTCAAAAGATTTATTTAAATCTACCTCCAAGTCTAAACAAAAGCCGGCTGTTCTTGTTCCATAAACAATTTTGTCGACGTTATCATTCTCTTATTACTAATAACAATATATTCAATGGCACTGTCTATCAGGGCCTGATTAACCCTTAGGCAAGTTAGGCTGCAGCCTAGGGCGCGACGATCTGGGGGGCGCGCTGAAACGATTTCAGCGCATGCACTATTAATCTAGCATCCTTGCATCTACCCTACATATTTCAACTAGACCGAGACAAACAACAACAAAACACTAAAACTAAATGCGCTGTTAGCTGAAAAAGCTTGGGACTCCCTGATTTTACTCGACTACGGCAAAGCCAAAGGCGGAAGGTTATGATTTTAACAGGCTATGTATGTATGTCATGCATGTTCACCTGTTCTCTCATAGCTCCTCGACTACTTATTATTAACTGGACAGATGGTATCGTTAGAAATGTCTTGATCGTCCGCTAGTTATATAGGCTATACGACGTGTCATTGAATTTAATATGGCACTCTCTAGCGGTCATAAAGTAATGTGTTAAAAAATAAATGCCGTTTTTGGTATCATTGGAAAGGGCGTTATTTGTACATTAAAAATATATATAAATATTGTTAGCATTTGCTCGTGATTTTTTCCGTATTTATTCAATAATTGTGATATTTATATAGTATGCTTGTTTGTTCCCTCATACCTTCTAAACTACTGGCCAGAATTAGACAAATAAGGAATCGTTAGAAGCGTCTTAATTGTCCACTAATTATAGAGACTATAATATAGACTATGTGTGGCGTGGCTTAGGCTTGCAGAATTAGATAGAATAAAAATATCTTTCCAGGTTCTCTTAATTCCTGAGATTGACAATTTATTAGTCGGTTTAGTTTGTTAATAAAATACTTTGCAAATAAATTGATATTATAACAGCACCAAAACATTAAAAATAAAAATAAAAATTTAAAACTAAAACCTAACTACGACAAAAGTGAGGCTAAAAAAGAATGAAATAAGGTTTTCGGAACATAGGATTAAACGACGTTACTGAAAATCGACACATAGAATTTACCAAGATGCTTTCGTTGCAGTTTGACAATAATGTCTTACGATACGACACTAATATCAATGTACAGATATTCAAGTTTGAATAGCCGATACGCTTCGTCATGAAAAAGAGAAATTTTGAATCAGAGGCAATCAATAGATGCGAAGTGACCACATACAAAAAAGATGTAAGAAGAAAAAAAACAAAATTTCATTTTGATGAAGTTAAAACGGGGCATATTGAGTTAGAAGGGAGACGATCTTTCACTCCGACACCGAGGCCGAGCATTCTATTTCTGCCAGAACCCCAAAGGGTTTGTTACAGTTAATAAACAGGTTTAATGTTTTATGCATGTTTCCGTGTGGAGATAATATTTAGATTTTTTAAACAATGAGTGTTACTAACTGCAGTGGCGAAAGGTTTTTTTCAGCACTGAGTAAGAAATTACTTGCGCTCCACACTCTGCCAGCAAAAACTTGCAGCGCTCTCGCTAATGTAAGACGAATGATTTTTTCAAACTATGAAATTTGAAAAAAATTGTGGAAAGATTGCAAACGCTAAAGCACAAATAAGGTCTTTTGTATAAGCTAATTATAATAACTTCATTACTATAATTTTCAAATAAATCATTAATCAGTTGCAAAAATGTTTGAAAACTAGTATGATGCCTCTCGTCTTTTTCAAAGATAATAACAGAAGTGTAAATATTAAAAATAAAAACTTAAGAGCGTTTACGCTCCGCGCGGCTAGTCGAATTGCGGTAAATATGACTCTAACTAACGCCAGCGTCGGTAGTTAATGATATGAAATGAAATAATGTTTAATGAATCTGATCATCATCAGTAATACTCTTTAAAATATTTATACAAAAAATAAACAAGTGAAATTTATTCAAAACAAAAATTGTACGTTTACAAGTACACCTTCTTATATTATAAAAAGTTTTTGTTTTATTAAATTAAGTATCATATATGGGTCAAAAAATACTGTACTGACAGTAATTTCTCATCATTTCGAATGCCTTAGATTTTTTATTACTTGAATAAGGGATCTAAATCTTAATATGTTTCTCACTTACTATTTGCTTGGCGACATTTCCAATTCAACATTTTATTTTGATTAAATATGTTATAAATAAACCCGAATTTTGAGCCTCGAAAATGACTCTTAATTTGAATTTATGAAAAACTTCGTTCAGTTATCTTGTTATTTATCTAAATTTACCTAAAAATCTTAAAATGTGCTTCACTAACTATTTAGATGACAATATTCCCTAAAATAATTAGTAATTAACATGTTTTTTCGATGAGTCTTTCATCAATTTTAAGGGGTCTGTTTTTGCTCAAATTGCGCTAAAACGCGTAAACGCTCTTAAAGTCGAAGCAACTTCACACACTAGATGACCACGCTCATGGTCAATGGCCGCAGAAACTAAGTTGTCTATAGAAACTAAGCCAATACAAGTCATGCGGCCAAACACGACAAGAATTTGATTTTCTAATTGGTAGCCTGCAGTCACTTGCCATGATTTTGGTCCTATAGTGCTTAAGGTAGGTGCTTTGCCTTCCTGTACGGTCGGCTAAAAAAATGGTTTGCCATCCTAAGGTTGAATGTCGTGCAGATTGAAGGACAACTTTAGTTTTGCTTGCAGATATATCTGTAAACTTTTATAGGTAGTATGAACCATGTTAAAATTTTCTCACTAGTAAACAAAGTCAAAACTAATATACTACTTTTTAGGCCGACCATAACACACACACCTGGCGGGGGCGCATCCTCATAATTAGCCTAGGGCGGTCAGAACTCTTGATCAGTCGCTGCTGTCTATTATCGTTTAGTGATGATGTAATAGGAACTTTAAAATTATACAAATTAATCACCGACATAGTTTGATACGATTCGGTAATGCGATATTTTTATAAGAATGCGATATATCGAAGCGTATCGTATGGTCAAAATATCACATCAAATATCGCTATATCGTATAGTGCTGTATCGATATCCCGATATATCGTATCGTAACGGGCTATATAAGATTATATAGCCTGCATCTCAAAATCCTTTCTTAGGGGATACCTACGTCATAGTAGCTTTATGCATGCAAATGGCTGAGAGCCCGATCGGTTTAAAATTGATAAAGTTTCATACAAACTTTCATCCCCTATTTTATCCCCTTAGGGGTAGAATTAATCAAAATCCTTTATTAGCGGATGCCTACGTCATATTTCGTATGCCAAATTTCAGCCCGATCCGTCCAGTGGTTTGGGCTGTGCGTTGATAGATCACTATGTCAGTCAGTCAGTCAGTCACCTTTGAGTTATATATATTTAGATGGATATATTGGACTTAATATACATAAATATATATACACATTATTTTGATTATTCAATGTCCTGCATTATAGATGGCTAGCTAATTCAGTTTATAAAGAATTTTGTACTGGGAAAATCCATGAATTATTTGTGAGCGATCTCATTCCTATGCCCCAATTTATAACGATTTGCTCGGGGTATATTCATAACTGCCTCGATATCGGACAT
Source organism: Hemaris fuciformis (assembly GCA_907164795.1). NCBI lineage: Eukaryota > Metazoa > Arthropoda > Insecta > Lepidoptera > Sphingidae > Hemaris > Hemaris fuciformis. Next base: position 5,832,917 of record OU015455.1, on the reverse strand, counting down.
TGCATATAAAGTACATAAATCTTGGTAATGACATGCAAGTGCGTTACACTCTTGATTTCATCATCATCATCAGCTCATATACGTCCCACTCCTAGGCACGGGTGTCCTACGGCAATAGATTCAGCCTCTATTACGTGTGAAAGGTGGGTGCAGAAGTGCACCTCTTCGGGGAATACAGGCGTGAGGCTATGTATATATAGGTACATCAGTGGCGGTACTTCCATAGAAACCCAAAAATGTTACACGTTAATTATAAAATAATAAATAAATAAATAAATACACCCAACAGTCACATACATAGTTCTGACCCCACACTAGGATACAAGTCCTGTGTCGTGGATATCAAAAACTACGAGAGACTTTTCGGTCTCACAAACACCCAGACCCGAAACAAATATTTGTCGATTACACAAACATTTGTCTCGGTGCGGGAATCGAACCCTCGGCCTCTCGTTTCGCAAGCTGGTGTCTAGCCAACTGCGCCACGGGGCTGTCGTGGCAATTGTGTAATCTGTACTTCATAATTATAATATAATGTGGGATCAGTATATTCTCATTTATATTTCGAAATTGCTTTTGTTAAATAAAGATTTAAAGCTTAAAGATTATTATTCGGATTTTTGTAAGGCATGCTGGACTTTTGGGCTTCTATGGAAGTACCGCCACTGATATAGGTACATATATGTATACAGGAAGGAATTATCGTAGTCGTATCATACAAGTCCACACTGTACCGCACTGCGCTTATCAAAAGCCTTACCAAAAAAAACACGCCTCAAAACAAAACCCAATAAAAATATCTAAAGTGACCTTCAATGTTGCCACAACTAATGTTTATGCCAGTCGCAATATTCCTCCGCATGAAAACAAATTGAAAACAAGCATATTTCACAGATACGGTGACAGAGAGCCGACGGTAAACAATCTCGGCGCCAAGGTCGACGCGGGACTGATGAGCCAATGTTTCGGTAATCCACGGACTTTTCCAACACCTTCAATGCGATGGGGTTTTGTGTCAGGGTGTAATGTGTTTGTTTGTTTTGTTGGCAAGCTTAGGTAGGCAGATTTTTATCTGTAATATAGATTTGTTTTGGTATTGCAAAGCTGTTTTGGGGATTTTTATCATGATTGAAATATGTTGACAATTATAGTTTAAACTGTAAATATGATTACATATAATGAACCTCATATTAATAACTTTATGTAGTTTTATTGATGTGGTTAATCTGCACTGTTTTCGTTAATGCTGAATAAGCTGAATAAGATTAGAAGGAAAATACACAGTATTTTGTATGGGGACGAGTGTCGTCGCTTGTCTGTCACCTATTCATTCTACTACGATTACACGACCAATAATAAAAATTACAAACTAAAATGAAGTGCTGCTATAAGTTGTCACACGTTTACAAATGTCTTGATATTACACGCAACCCGAATTACTAAGAAGTGGTCGTCAAACATATGATAGTCTAAACGTAGGTTCGGCACGCTCGGCACGCTGACATTCCTTTCTAGTCTTATTCAACTGTTCTGCGGTTAATGCATCAAGATTATTTTTCGCAAAATTAAGCAAGATGCAATTATCACCACAGGCTTCAAACATCTTACCAAATTCTCGCTTTCCTCTACCATCCTTGCTTTTTATAATACTCATTTATTCGCCACACGTGTGTGCCGAGCGATCTAGAAGTCCTTGGTTCGATTCCCGGGTCGGGCAAAGTGTTATTGGGTTTTTCCAGTAGGAAATTCTTAGTAGCAGCACGGAGTCTGGAATTGTGCCCCAAAAACGGCAATAGGCTCGACCCTTATTACGTGGGACTGTACATACCTGGCGAAATGTGGGTGCAGAAATGCACCTCTGCCTACCCCTTCGGGGAATACTAGCGTGAGGTTATGGATGTATGTATGTATGTCATTTATTCGCTTTCGTTCTAAGAGGCATTCTTTAATCTCGCGTCAATCCCTTATAAGGAATAACATTTGATTGTAGGTCCATGCCCCTCGGAAGTGATTCAGAGCCGCATTAGAGACTATCTGGCGGAACACCCAGCGGAGGCCGCGACGTTCCTCAACTCATTACTGAGTCAGTTGAACTGGGCATTCTCGGAATTTGTCACTATGATGCAAGAGGTGAGAAAAAATTATAACAATCGACTTAATTCAATAGATTAGAGGCTAAGCTTAAGTTTCACAAAACGAGAAATTGTCAAGAGACCAAGTGCAACCCACAGAAACAAAGGTTTGCGTGATCGTCCAACATCATCCCAGGTCTGCGTTTGTGTAACATATCTTGCTAAGGTAATGATAACCACAACAAAAGGTGAAGTTCGACATTATTCAATTCGATTCAGCTATTATTTCTTATCTACCACCCGGTTCGGAAAGTAGATTTCACTAGAGGGAACGAGGAAGAAACTGTAGTGTTACTCTTTTCGTAACAGTAGTTATCGGGTTCGATACGAATATCTTACCACCAGTGGCAGAACTTCCATAGAAGCCCAATAGCCCATCTTGCCTTACAAAATTCCGAAATAATCTTTAAGCTTTTAAATCTTTATTTCACAAAAGCAATTTGACATATAAATTAGAATATCCTGACCCCACAATAAACAATTATAAACTAGACATTACATAGTTAACGTGTATAGCTTTCAGGCTTCTATAGAAGTACCGCCAGTGCTTACCATTCTCTGTAATATCGATCCTTATAATCGATATAATGACCGCCTATCCAAAGCCACAGATACAGTGATGATGTTTCTCAGATGGATAGAGTGAGCGTCGACGCGCACTTGGAGTCTCGACAGATCAAGCTATGCGCCACGTGCTTCGACCTCTACCACGGCCTGGCACGAGCATTAGAGATGACCCTATGCCTCGGACCACAGCTGCTAACAAAGCCAGCGGCTTGCGACGAACAGAACGAACTGTTACTGGGCAGGACTTGTCAAGTAGGTTAAACTATTAGGCTTCATTTTCATTCTTTTTGGTAATGGTGTATTTGACAGCCCCGTGGCGCAGTCGGCTAGACCCCAGCTTGCGAAACGAGAGGCCGCGGGTTCGATCCCCTCACCGAGACAAATGTTTGTGTGATCCACAATTATTTTTTGGGGTCTGGGTGTTTGTGAGACCGAAAAGTCTCTCGTAGTTTCTGATACCCAGGACACATGACCTTACCTGTATCTAAGTATGAGGTCAGAACTATGTATGTGACCGTTGGGTGTATTAATATATTTGTATTAAAAAAAACAACGAACATAAAATTAACTAATCTAATCCTGAAAGCATTTTTTTGCAATTTAGTCATTTTGAGCTGCTAAATTATATTTGAAATCCGTATGGCTAATCGGAAGAACAAAATATCGATCTGTCTACCTATAGATTCTAATGGCGGTTATATCTCGCGTGTGCGTGCGCGCCGGTGGTGGCGCCAGTTTCGCTCGGCTCATGGCCCGAGGCCTGCCCGACACAGACCGAGTCCATTACTACGTGGCCCTGGCTCCTGTAGCCGGCTGCCTTATCAGGATTTTGGACCCGAAACTCCCTCCAGAGGTAAGAATCAACAAGAAGAAAATTATGCCGGTTTTTATTAGATCTCTATATGATTCGGAAATTTATAGCTGATTATGAAATTGTAATGTAAATTGTGACATATGTATGTATGTTAAAACTTTTGAGGCAGCTGAAAGTTAATCATTTGGTGGATGGTATACGCAGACTAAATCAGCCTGATAAGTAAGACGAAATTAAATTTAAAATCTTAGAAATACGCCGAAAGATTTACATAAATTAGACTGTTGACTACCAAGAAACCATTCCTATTTCATCTCTCGTGGTAAAGTTAAAATTATTCCTCCCTATCAGGTGGACTACAAAGAATATATTATGAACTATTTATCACTATTACAGCACTTGGAAAGAGTAACGAAGGCTTTGGTGACTGAGCCGCTGTTTCGCTTGGACGGGTTGGAGTTCATGCTGGGCAAATCAAAGGACAAGCACTTCTCATTCTATAAATGTTAGTACACCATGCATACATTCAAGCCTGCAGCCCAGTAGAGGTAGGCTGAGACTAAATCCATGTAGAGTACATAATTTCTTTTTTAATTGCCTGTACGCCTATCTAGCGTCCGTTTGTCATTTGGTCCCTTCATTGAAAATCAGGCAAACATCGTAAGGAAACCTGCATACCTAAAAGTTCTTATGAATTTCTTAGGTGTGTAGTCCGACAACCCACACTAGGCCAGCGTGGTAGACTAAGGGCTAAACCCTCTTAGTTGCAAAAGAGGCCAGTGCCCACCAGTGGGACATATATGGACTGATTTTGACGATGATGTAAGATCTGAACTTTGTATGTGACTGTTAGGTAAATTTATTTAGCATTCAATTTATTGGCATTAGATTCAGAAGACGTCACAATTGAAGAGCTGAGAGCTCTGGAGGTGGTGGTGGACCGGTTGACGGTGGCGCGAGATGCCATCATCAAAGCGCGTTCGCCCGGCTCCAGCGGCGCTCAGTCCGACTTACTGTGCACCATCTGTTACGCCAGGCCCGCTGATACCGCCTTCGTGCCTTGCGGGCATCATTCTTGCAGGTGAGGCTTATTAGCTTATGATAAACGAGTACAGAGCTTTCTGGAGCGAAAATAATTATTTTGATCAAGTAGGCAGAGGTACATTTCTATAGCATTCTATAACAAACAGACGTCTATTGCCGTTTTTCAGGTATTTATCTAAATTCCGTGTTATATCATTACCCCAGTCTCACTGCTGGGCACGGGCCTCCTCTACAACTGAAAGGATTAAGGCCTGAAGAACTTTTAGATGTGCAGGTTTCCTCACGATGTTTCCCTTCACCGCTAAAGTAAGTGATAATTCATTGTGAATACACACATAACTTCGAAAAGTCAGAGGTGTGTGCTTGGGGTTTTAAACCTGCGACCGCTGAGACTCTCGACCGCGCGCCTAAACCTCGAGGCTATTTTTCTATTATGTAAATTTAACGCATCTTCACTGTACAAGTTAACGCTATGTTCTTACTGCCGATTTACGATCACCATGAAGCTCGTCACTCAGCAATTAACATACTAGGTATTCTAATTCTTGTACGAAATCAAAATCATTTTCTATCGCTTTTCTTGCACTTCTAACCGACTTCTTTTTTGCAGAGCATGTATAATGCAGCACTTATTGAACAGCAAGCAGTGTTTCTTCTGCAAGGCTGAAATTGACTCTGTACGTCAAGTCGAACCAGCCAATAACTAATATGGCGGATATCATGGAGGATTATGACAAATGTTTAATCGCGATGAATCGTGTAAATCCTGCGAGATTTATTATTGTAAACTGCTACTAGGGTTTTTGAATGTCACGAGCAACAGAAAAGATGTATATTTTTTTTATTTACCAAATTTAACTCATAAATCATTGAGTACATAAAGATTATAATTGAATTGGTAATATTTGTTGAGGAATAAAAAAAATGATTTAAATAATTGTTTTATTAAGTACATATTATAGCAGATATAATACATAAACGTATCAATAGGAATTCAAAAAAATCGTATACATATATCTTAATCACGAATTTAGTTTAAAAAAAATACAATAAATTTAATAAAAAATAAACAAAAATACTAGATTCATGGCAGTTTCAATTTATTCTGTGAGGAACTGTTATGGACCTTTAACGAGACCCTGGGGGGAATACGCGTAATAGGAAAGCGGAGCAGGACAATCACATGATCCTCTGGGGCCCGGGACACCACGAGGCCCAATTGGCCCTGAAAAAACACGATAATCAGTTAAGTCTGGGGCGTTTAAATTGGACTTAATCAGGTCATCATCATCATCATTATCATCAGCTCATATACGTCCTACTGCTGGGCACGGGCCTCCTCTACAAATGAGAGGGTTTAGGCTTTAGTCCACCACGCTGGCCTAGTGCGGGTTGGCGGACTACACACCTAAGAAATTCCTAAGAACTTTTATTTTTATTCATTGTGAATACACACATAACTACGAAAAGTCAGAGGTGTGTGCCTGGGGTTTGAACCCGCGACCGTCGAGATTCTCTAAATCTCGAGGCCATCACGACTTCTAGGTCTACGAGAGCACGACTCTAATCAAGTCATCAATTATTGTAAATAGACATAAAAAATCACAAAATAATTACCTTCTCTACCTGGCTGCCCTCTTTCCCCAGACCTGCCTTCATGTCCTGGCGGACCCGTTGGACCTGAAAAGAATATATTTTTTATTCTGAATACATTATTCTATCTTATATTGTATTTATTTTTCACATATGTATATAAGTACATAATATTTATATGTCATTTTATTAGGATATAGCACCGTCCTTACTACTTTGCTTTGCATTCCTCTACCAGCAAGGTTGCCTGGTAGAGTTCGCTTTTAGTGATAAGGCCGCCAGTTTATGTCACCAACTATATTTTTCATTATTTTTTTTTTTAACGAGAGGAATGCGCCTTAAGGTCCCCTTTCGGTACCTCGGGGGAGGGCGGAAGGGGTATGTCGGGGTCTCTGGTCTTCCAACTCGGCGCGCGGAACAATTGTCCGTTTACCTGAGTTGGGTCCCTAACCAAAATCCTATGCCAGCATACCGACTAAAACCTCTCAGTGGCCGTCGCGCGCATGCTTACTCTGTACATGTGGTGTGAAATAAATACAGAGTTATTAGTACATCTGATTTTGAGCATGCTGGCACAGTTGCATCAATTAGTAAGAGAGTCTCCAGTTCATATTCTCTGGGTGTCACTAAAGGCCGACACACTTTATACACATCGCTACATCAGTCGAGCCGGCCCATTCCTTCTCCAAAATTGAATGCGCTTTGGCTCTACCCTTAGTGAGAAAGTCCTAGTAAACGCCATTTTTTATTTGGAGCATATTCTAACCAATTTTATAATACACTTTCATATTATAATACACATAAAATACATTAATATATATGTATGTATTTATATTTTATATAAGTAAGACTATTTAGCCTAAAAAAAAATTTCATATATGCACCGTGTATACATTCATATGCATTTAGAAAAATTCATTTTAATATACCAAACAGTCCCTCAAATTTTATTTATTTGTATGTATGTATAGATTATTTATTTATTTATTGCATCAATAATATTTATGCACCTGTTCTATTATCTCTGCATCAACCTATGGTTGACTGATAGATAATGCCTGAGACATTAAGTCCGTCTTTATATTTGGTATATAAAGCGTAAATACAAGGACAATCTATTGTTAAAAATATATATGAAATAGTATGAACTTACCTGGAGGTCCCCTTGGTCCTTCTAGTCCAGGCAACCCGACGCCTTCCATCCCTCGTTCACCTTTATCGCCTTTGTCCCCTCTGGCACCAGGACTACCGGGTTTACCCGGCTCGCCTGTTTCACCTGGGTAACCACGAGGGCCTTGCTCCCCAGAATATCCTTGTGCTCCTGAAATGTATACATATAAGGCCGTACTCGTAATAGATGTTAGAAGTAAATATACATAAATATTTAAACGAAACTTCAGAGGAAAGTTACGAGTGGTGTTTCACTAACGTATTGACAATAGAAAAAAAGAAAGAGAAAGATATTTATTATTAGTGATGGTTAGCAGACACGTTTTGGCACTTGGTTTGTTATCTTTTTTTGAAACAAAAACCTTATTTTCTTCAACAGACAATTTCTTCGGGTGGGGGGGGGGTTAATTAGTTACTTAAAGCTAAACGTTAACAGGGGTTTATTAAAAAATAGTCTTTTAGGTCACAATTCAAAGGGGACGAAGATGAGGGTAATAGGTTGGTTTCTCCATTTACTGTTATCCCTCGAGACATGAATACACGATTAAACACTGCGTTTATGGCAGAGTTACACGACGTTTATGAATAAATGAGTGAAGAAGTAGTGATGGACTCGGGGTTTAGGCGTGCGATTGAGAATCTCGGCGGTCACTGGTTCAAGCCCCAGGCACACACCTCTGACTTTTCGAAGTTATGTGTGAATTTATAATGAATTATCACGTACTTTAATGGTGAAGGAAAACATCGTGATGAAATCTGCACACTAAAAATTCTCAGGAATTTGTTAGGTGTGTAGTCCGCCAACCCGCACTAGGCCAGCATGGTGGACTAAGGCCTAAAACTCTCTCAGTTGTAGAGGAAGCCCGTGCCCAGCAGTGGGAAGTATATGGGCTGATGATGATTCATAAATTACCTGGTTGTCCCGGAGGACCTGGCTTCCCTGGAGGCCCTCGTTTGCCAACCACTGTGTGTGTTGGAGTCAGATCCAACGTTGCTCGGAATTCACTTAATCGTTCTGTAAACAAACATTCGGTTTTTATAACATCAATCTTCGTTATTACTGCCATAATCATACAAAAAAGCGATATTTTACTTAAAATACATGTCACAAACTTGATAAATGTCCGTTTGCCATTAAATATTTCTTTATAGTATTAACGGTTCGTTCCAAAGTGAATAAAAACATATACACTTAAAGAAAACTCTCCACGAGACAGGCAGTGCCTAGTTTGAAAAGATTTTGCTGACTGAAATTTTGTTCTTTTCAAGTTAAAAAAATAATTAATAGGTACACCCGACGGTCACATACATAGTTCTGACCCCACACTAAGATACGAGTCTTGTGTCGTGGGTATCAGAAACTATACTATTTCTGGGTTGTGCCCCTGGCATTACTTTAGTCCATGGGCGGCGGTAACCGCTTACCATCAGGCGGACCGCTTGCTCGTCTGCCTACTAAGGCAATAAAAAAAAAAAAAAAAAAACTACGAGCCCCTGCGATCTCACAAACACCCAGACCCTATTTTTATTACTTTAAATTTTTTGATAACATATTTTAATCTTAACTCGACAAAGTTACACTCACCACTAATAATGCCTTCGCAAAGATTTCTTACTTCGTTTTCTGTCATTGATGGTGTCTGAAAGTGAAAATGCTAGCTTAAATATTACCAGACTACATCCAATAATCAAACGCTAATATAATTTACGGTAATAGTATTTTTTCTACTGGAATGACTGCCTCGTGGTCTCGCGTCACAAGTATGTGTCGTGCGATCTAGAGGTCCTGGGTACGGTTCCCGGGTCGGACAGTGTTATTGGGTTTTCCATTAGGAATTTTTCAGTAGCAGCACGGAGTCTGGAATTGTGCCCGAAAATTGGCAATAAGCTCGCCCCCTATTATGTGGGACTGATACCTGGCGAAATGTGGGTGCCGAAACGCATCTCTGCCTACCCCTTCGGGAAATACAGGCGTTATGTATGTATGTATTACCTCTACAACTACACTCTGTGGGGCTGGGAGTCCTGGTGGTCCCGTCTTCCCAGGCGCCCCAGGAATGCCGTCTGTCCCGTCTCTACCAGGGATGCCAGGATAGCCTCGGTCGCCTTTCTGTAATATTTACAAATCTTATGATCATTATCATCATCATCAGCCCATATACGTTCCACTGTTGGGCACGGGCCTCCTCCACAAGTGAGAAGGTAAAACTTATGATATGGTTCGTAATATTTTTTTATCCGGGTAAGTACGACAAATCGACAACACCGTACTTGATTTATAATATTAGTATAGATCACATACTAATAGCAGCATAAACATAATTACCGTTCCTCTCTCCCCCGGAGGGCCTTGAGGTCCAGGGACACTAGACCCCGGTGACACTGCAGTCGTGACCCCTGGTGGACCCGGAGGACCAGGCCGACCTGGCGTCCCCTCTGGTCCCTGAAAAAGGTGGATTAAGGAACTCATAAAAACTATGAGAAACAGAATGCAGGTCGCTTCTGACAGAGCGCTTCGGAATTCTTTGGGAATGTCCAGCAATGAACGTCTTTTGACTTACGATGATGATAAAAAAAGATTATATAATCTATATTAAGTTTTAATGTTGTAAATGATGATGAATAATATTATTTCGCTAAATAAATTAGTAAGTATACACATCAAAATTCAGTTCGTGATTAACCTTTTGGAATGACTTATAGATTATTTTATTACACACTTTTACAACAAAATTAAAAAGATGTGGAGACAATCCGCGCGGATAAATTCTATCATCATCAGCCCAAATACGTCCCACTGCTGGGCACGGGCCTCCTCTACAACTTAGAGGGTTTATCCAATACGCGATGGATAAATTCTATAACAGTCATTAAAAACATTATTTAATTACCTGCGGTCCTTCCATTCCTCTCTCTCCAGGAGGACCAGGCGGGCCAGCAGAGCCTCGTTCTCCTGGCACTCCTGGCATTCCTGTAGCACCATCTTGGCCTGGAGGACCCTGAAATTTTAATGTCAGATGTATTAAAGCCACCAGTTTGAAGGTAATAGTAAGGCCACTTGCCGAAGCTATGCAAGGGAATAAGGGAAAACTTACCCTAGCACCGTCTAAACCCGGTGGTCCCCTAGCACCTGGATCTCCATCCCGTCCGGGGTATCCTATAGGACCTCGTTCTCCTTTTGCACCTGGAATTATTGAAAATTTAATTTATCAATATGTTATTCTTATTTAACTAACAAGTATTGGAGTGGAGACCGCGCTTAGGCAGACGTAGTGTGGTACGTCCTGCAGTACGATGGTCCGACGACTTGAGAAAGGTGGCGGGCAGCGGATGGATGAGGGCTGCTCAAGACTGGGATGGTTGGCGTTTACTTGGAGAGGCCTACGTTCAGCAGTGGACGGCGATAAGCTAAGTATACAGGGTTATTGGTTAAGTCGACCTATATCCGTAAAGGGCGTGTAGTTTTCATCGTTTCTGACTGATTTGACTATTTTAATCACCCTATCCTAAATCTAACCGTTTTCGAGATATTTTAATTTAATTGTTTTTTCCAAAAAACTCCCGATTTTCGGCTATCAGCTTAGATATTTTGAAATGTGTAAGTATTATTATTACTATTATTTGATTTTTACATGTAAACTAAGATGCTTTATGACCTCAATAACCAAAATTGTACATAAAATGAATGAATAAGTCGCTGTAGACGATTAAAACTTAAAAACATTAACAAACATTTTGAAAGTTTATTTTTCTCGAAAGGATATCAAAAATTATTATTATGGCACCTGCTTTGCAGATGTGCCTAAAATATCTGCGTTTCATAAGCTATCTAACGAGTTACAACAATCCAGGATTTTATTAATATTTTGTAGAAAAAATTTAGTTTAAGGCAAAAATAAACTAAATAAAATAATTGATGAGTACAAAATACTAAATTTATTAAACTTTCCAGATATTTTGTTACATCTAAGTATAAATTTTATGTTCATCATGTCTGCCTCATAGTTGCGCCCCTAATTTCTTAATTTGGGCTCCCATTACCTTAAGGGCTGTTTTCAATGCCAGCAAAGTCAAAATAGTTCAGAGGAATATAATTAATTTGATGCTACCTAGTATAAGTGAAGCGTTGATATTAGCAGCTTGTCCTGGAGGTCCTTGAGGCCCCACTTCACCTCGAGGTCCCATGGGTCCCGGCGGGCCTGGTAAACCCTGTAATAGAAAGTATAAGTCGTGTATATCTAAAGTGATAGAAAAGCTGAAAGGAACCCGTCTATCGTGGTATGGGCATGTTATGAGGAGGGATGAATCATACGTAAGTAAAAAGGCGATGGATATGAAAGTTGATGGATGGGCGAGCAGAGGAAGGCTAAAGAAAAGGTGGATGGAATCCGCTGACCCCAAATGAAATTATAAATACACCCAAATACAATTGGGAACAGAGCAAGGATATGATCATGAGAAAGTATAAGTCGATAAATAAACTTAACAGTACTGTGAGGTATCAGGTACAGGTTTAGAAATCAAACCAACATGAATCCTCTCGAAAACATTGAACTATGATCTAATATTTTTATTATTATATTTGGCGTTACCACTTGTAATAAGAATTTAATGCCTCAATAAAACATAAGCTTACGGTAAAACATTTTACAATAGTGGCATCAACAAATTGCTTAACATATAAGCAAATATGATTGAAGAAAGTTAAAAACCAAAAAGTGAGAATAAAGGCAGTTTTAAACATAATACACTCACATCAACTCCATCTCTTCCTGGTAAACCTGCCAGGCCAACAAGACCAGGATCCCCAGGTTCTCCTGAAATGATTTAAAGTATTAGATTAGCTACCGAAGAATGGTTTGGGTCTTCATTATATCAATCGTGACTTGGGCGCAACTATTAATAAGTCTCTCGCAAGCACTTTAATGATGGTAACATCGTTATTCATATAGTGCATCCCCTTTGGAACTATCCCTGCCACTAGATAGGAAAACTTTCTAATTTGCATTTTGCAGTGGACCAAGGCCTAAACCCTCTCAGTTGTAGAGGAGGCCCGTGCCCAGCAGTGAGACATATATGGGCTGATGGTGATAATACATTTTGCAGTAATTTTTTTAAATTATTTCTACTTTCAAACTAAAGTATCCCAATTTTAATACAACCAAATTGGGATTGTTTTCATTTACTATAGCATTATAAGCTACCTTTGTCACCCGTGTCTCCCTTTTCTCCCTTTGCTCCTCGACGTCCCGGCTCTCCAGGAGGTCCGGCTACTGCAGTTCCAGTAGCCTACAAACGATTGATACAAATAAAATCCTATAAAGCGTATGAGATATAAAAAACATCTCATTTTTGATCCTTCCAAGATGTTTTCGTATGTAAATTTTAAAACAATTTTTTTTTTTCTCTTAGAGAACATTGAGAGTCGAGTGATTATATGGATCTTAGGAGTCACTTTTTGAGACTAAAGATAGTATTAATGCCAGAAGTACCACTCCACGGTAGAAACGACCGTTCTAGGAATTCACACCGCTCTCAAAGCACAAAGATTTATTCTATTATAGAAATTTAGAGATAATAAAACATTACTTACATTTACAACCATCCCTGGTAATCCTGGAGATCCCGTATCTCCTTTAGGACCTGGAGGACCCGGTAATCCAGGAGGACCCTCAATACCTCTTTTACCCTGAAATGAAATCAAAATAAATACAAGTCTGATTAATACACATTCGTAAGCAAAATATTTATAGGCAATTCAAAATAGTAGTATTAAATTACAGCCAATGTATAAAATAGAAATTGAAAATAAACGAAAATTAAAGTTTCCTGTTAATACTATGCTTAATATAACTTTTATTTATTAATACTTTGAAATTAAGAATGTGTAGTAAATAAGTGAGATTGAAAAATGAATAGAGAATTGGTATTTTGGTAAAACATGATAATTACTGGCAGTTTTATTAAATTTATAAAAGTATTACCGGCAGTCCCGCATATCCTCTCGGTCCTTGTACCCCCGAAGGTCCTTGAGGTCCCATTGGGCCCTGTAATGAAAAACATATTATTGTAAAAAAATTGTGCGAGTTCAGTATGCCAGACGCTTCCTAAAGATGTGGAATCAGTTTTTGTATATCCGATTATTAACTTATTTAATCACGTATCGATTGCTGAAGTTATTACAACAGCAGTCATAAATATTTAAGACTAGCTGTGCCCGCGACTTCGTCCGCGCGGAAAATTTATTTTTAATAAGAAAATTTAGAAACTAAAAGTAGCCTTAGTCACTCCTAAAAATTTTAGCTCAGGCAGTTATATTGTTCTACCATATAAACGTTTATGATAAACCGATAATAGCAAAATACCATCATAAATTTTATTGTAATTTCTTCAATCCCACCCAGTTATGTTCCTTGGTAAGGACACACTAAATAACTCTATTTTCATTATCAACTGCCTTTTTTGTATCGCAGTTCCGATTGACTTCAGCGTCCCTCTCGAGATAATATGTTCTTCTTAATTGGATAAGAGTTTCTTACTCGTTCTTCTCTATTAATACTGCATTTCGAACAGGATGGTAAACTGATTTTGAATTGACTGAATCTAAGTGACATTTTATAGATTTCATGAAATACGAATAACTTCATCAACACTTCATAATATGGCCCTATCCCACCACACACCCGCCACTGTAACTCCTGTGCTCCACGATCAACAGCGGCACGCACAGTATCGACGCCGAGCAATGAAGCTCAGCGAATCTAAGGGGACCTTTTGTCATAATCCCGCAACGAAGTTAATCAGAAAGACAAATAAAGGAGGAGTTGGAAAACAAAGAGTTGTCCACTTCAAAACTTCATAAATAAGAAAGATGTATAATAGTTACCGGTGGGCACGTAGTATTGCAGGCAGCAGACACCAGTGGATATGCCCTAGGCGCAGTATTGTATCCATACTGTAAAAAATAAAAAATAAAACGATACAAGTAACTCCATCAAAACCGAATAATTGTGAGATTGTTAATCAATGTGAGTTTTCTTAAAAACAACAAAATAACAAAAAAAATAAAGATATCAAATACTTTGACGACCGATTTATTCTGGATTAGTTGGAACATCAAAAGCATCAATAATTGTATGACTTAGAAACATCCGTGTTAGGGTTTTTGTGTTGTTGTTGTGTTTATAGAATGAGATCATTGCTAAAATACTACAATAAAATATAAAGTAAACTTACCCTAGGTGGTGGTGTTGATATAAGATAGCCTGAAGGCTCCTGAAAAAAACATTGATTTTTAAAAACAACTTTAAGCTATTTATTTTTACTATGCCGTTTAAAAAATACTGGACTATTTCTTCAAAGCTAAACTATATAATCTAATCATCAAATCATCATCATCATCATCAGTCCATATACGTCCCACTGCTGAGCACGGGCCTCCTCTACCATTGAGAGGGTATAATCTAAACTTACTTTTATTTTTCTCTTTAGTTCTTCACATCTATCTAGGTTTAAACTAAAAATTAAGTGTTTTAGAACAAACTGACAATAAAGTTACACCGATTTAATGTAATTTTCTATTAGTTATTGTTCTAAGCAAACATAATTATCTTTCATCTATAAGTGAAAATTGTTTTGGATTGTGTTTTATATTTTTATTTTATATTTTTGATTGTGATTGTTCTGTGTATTTCCCAAATAAAATAAAAAAATAAAATAAAATTATTATAATGTTTGAAACACTCACGATCTCTTCACAGCTGTCCTCATCGAGCACGTATTTGTTGCAACTCAGTGAAAGCCATTGGAGATCTATCTGGAATGTAAATTTTACCGTTAATACAAATTATAATGTTTTTTCGAGCCATAAAACATTTTGTATATACACATTTTTAGGCAAGCAGATATTTTTAAGAAATTATGGAAGTGACCCATAATATTCGGAGCACGGTCTGACGATACAATGTGTCAGTGGATCGCCGCGGGTTCAGATACCTTCGAATTTTCGAAGTTATTTGTGTTTAGAATCAATATCATACACATATTTATCGGTGAAAAAAAACATCGCAAGGAAACCAAAAAGCGTTTAAGTTTCTTAATTATTCGTACAAAGCCAGAGACTAAGGCCTAAGCCCTCAGGTTTTTTAGACGAAACTAGTGCCCAGATGTGTTAAGTATCATCATCATCAGCCCATATACATCCCACTGCTGGACACGGGCCTCTACAAATGAGAGGCTTTGGGTCTTAGGCCACCACGCTGGCCTAGTGCGTGTTTGTGGTCTACACACCTAAGAAATTTTAGGTATTCAAATTCAAAATCATCTTTATTCAAATAGACTTTTACAAGTTCTTTTGAATCGTCAATATTAAACTATTTTTTTAAAACTATGGTATGCAGGTTTCCTCGCGATGTTTTCCTTCACTGAATAATTCCTGATATATATTTGTAGATAGTGATGAATTAGTATTTATGAGATATGGTTATTACTTACCGGAGCCGGTGTGCCATCGTCCATCGATACAATAGTAACTGTCGTGGCATTATTGAAGTCATGAATCGTAATGTTCCGCGGCTTTAGCTGCAAGTGTACAGATATTATTATGTATTTTATTAGACGAAAACAAACAACTAAGTATGACACCAACTTACTTTGTGTTTTAAAAGTAAAATAGCCCACTTACAATAAACATACAATCATGTTTAAAAAATCATAAAACTAATAAATGTATCTAAAATTAGACAGAATGTGGGTCTAAGGCCTTTACTCCTAACCACAGAACCTCAATCGAAAGGCTCAGTAGAAGTACTTACTTGAGCTTAAATAAAGACATAAACACTTCATTATCAGCCCATATGTACGTTCTACTGCTAGGTACGGGCCTAGGGACACGATATCGAATAGAAAGTATCGATACTGTACTCATGAGTAGTATCGAAAAAAAAGTATGGTACTCATAAAAGTATCGATACTTCAAGGTATCGAGTACTTTTCTTAGGGAATAAAGACCCTGACATAGGGATGTCGGAAATCCAAAATATGTCACTTAACGTACACCAAGCACACCTATCGTCATCATCCGCCGAAATACGTCCCACTGCTGGGCACGAGCCTCCTCTACAACTGAGAGGCTTTAGGCCTTAGTCAACCACGCTGGCCTAATGCGGATTGGTGGATTATACACCTAAGAAATTCCTAAGAACTTTTAGATTGCCTTCACCGTTAAAGTACGTGATAATTCGCTGTGAATACACACATAACTTCGAAAAGTCAGAGGTGTTTGTCTGAGGCTTAAACCCCTGACCGTCGAGATTTTCGACCGGGTGCCTAAACCTTGAGGCCATCACTACTTATTTGAGCTAAAATAAAGGCACGAAAATTGATATAATTTAATAAGAATAAAATAATTATCTTACCTCAACACAATCGACTGCAACATGGACTGTGTCATTCGTCACAGCTACATGAAGCTTATGCCAGCCGGGAGAAAAGAGCTGAAACAAAAATCAATTATTACACGCAATTTATTTTATCCCAGACAAATACTCGTGCTGAAGAACATTACGCCGTGTTCATCTTCATCATCGTCATCATCATCAGCCCATATACCTCCAACTGCTAAACACGGACCCCCTCTTCTGCTGAGAGGGTTCAGCCCTTAGTCCACCACGCTGGCCTGGTGCGGGTTGACAGACTACACGTCTAAGAAATTCCTACGATATTTTTTTGGCGTGCCGCTATCCTTACGATGTTTTCCTTCACCATTCTAGTACGTGATAATTCAATATGAATACTACACATATATTATTTATTTTTATTTATTTATTTATGCTTTTTATACATTAAGTATAGAGGCGGACTTAATGCCAAAGGCATTCTCTAACAGTCAACCTCTGGGTGATGCAGAGATAAAAAAGGTAGGTGCATAAATAGTTAAATGGTTAAATAAATACATATAAATAGAATAACTAACATATATACACAGATAAATAAATAATTATAGAAACATATATGTATATATATAAGTATATATATATATATATATATATATATATATATAAATACCCATACATACATAAAAGAGAGATAATAATCAGATATCACACATATCATTCAGTAATTTCATTAAAGAATAACTGCCGGACTTTCATTTTGACATATAACTTCAAAAAGTCAGAGCTGTGTCCCTGAGATTTTTCATTTCATTGGTCATCTTAGTCTCCAGTATAAATGAGCCAACGGGACTGGCTTACCATGTCTATGTTAAGGTATTCGCTGCGCACATACAACTGGAGCAACCATTAACAAATTTTGTGTTTTTAATAAGGTAGAGTCACAAATGGCGGCCTTATTGCTATCGGCGATTTCTTCCAGGCAACCGTTAGATGGACTGGAGAGATTAGAATCATGGGTGGGTGGTCACAATGTAAGTAAATTTGAAATTGCAAAATAAATGATGTACGCAAAATGTTTATAAATAAGTCATAGTAAGAACTAATACTAAATTCAATATACATAAATAAACATATGAGACATACATAAAAAAATGTTATACTACAAATGATACCAACCTCCCAACTATCGAAGACCACTCTCGATTTTTCCACAAAGACTACGAGTTTTTTCGTACCAGGCAGGAATGTCACTGAAAATACCAGCCCCTTGGAGCGAGCACTGATGAGGTTCCATGGTCTCCGCTGTCCACGGCTATTGAACGTGCCAACCACGCTGAAATGTGCTGGAAGACCGCTGGGGAATACTTTTCTGAAAAAAATGTTGAAACACTTTAATTATTGGGGTTCAATGTAATTATTAATAATAAATAAATAATACACCCAACAGTCACATACATAGTTCTGACCCCACATTTAGATACGAGTCTTGAGTCGTGGGTATCGGAATCTACGAGAGACTTTTCGGTCTCACAAACACTCAGACCCGAAACAAATATATGTGGATCACACACACATTTGTCTCGGCGCGGGGATCGAACCCGCGGGCTCTCGTTTCGCAAGCTGGTGTCTGCTGGGCACGGGCCTCCTCTACAACTGAGAGGGTTTAGGCCTTAGTCCACCACGCGGCCTAGTACGGGTTGGCGGACTACACACCTAAGAAATTCCTAAGAACTTATAGGTGTACAGGTTTTATCACGATGTTTTCCTTCACCGTTAAAGCAATTGATAATTCATTGTGAATACACACATAACTTCGAAAAATCAGAGGTGTGTGCCTGGGGTTTGAACCTGCGACCGCCGAAATTCTCGACCGCGCGCCTAAACCTCGAGGCCATCACTGCTTACCTCTATAAATATAATGATGATATATTTCGACCACTGGCGGCACTTCCATGGAAGCCCAAAAGCTATACCCACATTTCACACCTTTTGAACCATGTGCTCGTATATGACTGTTAGTTGCATACATGTTATTAGGTTTTGAGTAGACTTCCAAATTTTTTCAACAATTATAAAAAAATTGTCAAGTCGAAACACCAAACTAAATAACTTACTGCAGCGGTAGACTAAGGTTAGCTCTAGCGCTGATCCTGTAAGCCCTTTGCAAATCCTGGGAGCCTTTCACTAGGGATACTCCTTCTGTCTCAGGTCTGTCCAGATGGTACACAGCTATGAGATCCACGGTTTGAAAGTCCACATCAGCATGTCCTTGGGGAGCACATTTCGACAAGGGAAACGGTGCAACTGTTGTCACATTTACTGAAAAACATAACAATTTAGTAAAAGGGTTGTTAACAAGAGTAAAGTCAGATGGAAAGGATAAAGATACCTGCTTCAGTGAAGTTGAAGAGACATGTTGAAACCGCAATAACAAGTCTGAAAATAGAATAATATAAGCTAGATTAATGATTAATACAATCTATACAATTGCATATATTTTTTGCACCGAAATAAGTTATTTAATTCAAATTTTCTGAATGAACTAAAGCTCTGGAAGCGCTATTGACTCTTACTTTAGAAAACTTATCAGTGATCATTAAAATAAATAAATTTAAAATGAAATTGTAAATTAAGAGAAAGTTCATCTTCTTTCACCTCCTATCCCTCGTCCTCTAGAACGAAATTAAAATATCTTCAACGAGACACTTTTGAATTTATTTTTATTAAAAAAATGTGCTTTTGTCCATAAAATATATGCGCAAAGTATATTAAACATACTCATTATTACGTTATATGGCTTATTTTTTTGGAAAAAAAAACATTGCTTTACGTACACAAATATCACCGAACAAGTAATTCTGATTCTAATGTCGTCATAAGATCAAAGCTACTAGATTAGTTTTCGTACGAAAAGCAAATGAAAATTATCGCGCGTCAAATATTACCATATAAATTAGGTAACATTGACCTGTGGTAAGACTATTGCATACAAATTGATACATCAGACGGCAGAATGTAGACGTCGATTCTTTGCAGGTCAAACAATTGATCTGTTGGACCACTTGTGACCTACTTGTGAGACCTTCAACAGTCAATCAGTATAGACAATATATTTAACACTGTTACGTGAATTCCTATTGTAATTTATTGCTATGCCAATGATTCCGCAGCCATAAAATTGATTATTATGATTTGTTTGTCTGGTTGAGATGAATTGAGAACTTATAAAGGAAAAAATGTGCCTAAAGACTGAGTGTTTGAATACAATCATGTCATTATTATGTATAACATAAATATGACCATAAATTTATATTTAACGACCTTTAAGTCCTTGTAAGTGTGTAATTTAATAAATAAATTTGAAAATTTTGAATTTTAATTTGACACAAAAACGATTGCATCGAGTGACGACATCGATCTGGTAAATATTGTAAGTAGCATCTAGAAAAAAATGACGTTAAAGATTTAATATTAATGACGAGATATTGTATCTTGGGAGCACACTAATTATATATTTTTAGATGATAAAAACGAAACTAGATATTACTTAAACAACATCTGAATAAAAAATATATCTGAAAGTTCACGTGAATAAAACGTACTCCTAGTGCAAATTGAATGAATTAATTAAAAGTTTGACGCCAGCATTTGATACGTAAGACAGTAGTTTTGATCTTCGCACCGAGACAATTATTAATATTTTTGTTTCGGTGAGTTGAGTTTCGAGATTTGAATAAACTAATTTTTATATTTCCTAATACCCTTCTCACAAGATTTGTAACTTGGTTCTTCAATCTATTCAAATAAAAAAAGTCACACATCTGTACCAGTGGCGGTACTTCCATAGAAGTCCAAAAGCCCAGTTTGCCTTACAAAATTCCGAATTAAAAGCTTTAAATCTTTATTTTACAAAACCAATTTGACATATAAATGAGAATATCCTGACCCCACTATAAACAATTATAAACTAGACATTACACAATTAACGTGTAACGCTTTTGGGCTTCTATGGAAGTACCGCCAGTGATCTGTACAATACTTAGTTATTGAACTGTTTCTGTCATGATAGAAACGAATTCATCTAACCGCCAGTAATTCGATTAAATACCTCATAAAAGATGCATCATGCTTACTCATTGAAATACCTAGTCCTAATATTATGATGTCTGTTGAATCATCATTCTTTATTTATATATTTATTTATTTATTCTTTTTATACATAATAACGTATAAAGGCGGACTTAATGCCTAAGGCATTATCTAGTGCAGAGATACATGATAGGTGCATAAATATTGATGATACAGAAAATATAGATACTCTTATATATAAATATATACAAGATATATATAAATAAATACATAAATAGTATATTTGTAAAACCTACTTATATAAATATATAATATACATAAATACAAAACTACATGTACATACTAAGATGCTTCTGACAATTGATTCAAAAAAAGTTCCCGAACCCTTACTTTAAACCCTTTACCCTTACTTTACCCTACAATAAAAATTAAAATAAAAGAAAAATTCCCTTTATTCCTTTACTATTGCGGCAAATTTACAACACGGCAATAGCAAGTATGGTGCGTACCTTGTTCAACTTATAGTTTCAGGATGAATGAGACTGGCAAAAGATCGAATTAAATGCTGTGAGAGAGAAAAATAAAAAGTTTAGAAGTAGCCTTTTAAAGGTGAAGGTAAAGATTTCATGAAGATGATGATGATAGATACAATTTTGTTTTTTTATAGTATTAGGTACTTATGTTAAAAAATGCATGTTATAATTATAATAAAACAACTGATTTTTCAATTGTAAAAATGATTGCAACCTTTTCTGTGATTTATAAATAAAAAAATATTATCTGTAATAAACATATAATTACAAATATTATCTCAATCTGCGTTAATTAAACTGTTTAACTCAAATCAGTTGTTTATTTAAAAAGACAAGCTGCAATATTTTAGGTTCTGTAACAAAATACGAAAATTGAAACCTAGTACCTACCTATGTGGCTGCAGCACACAACGTATTAATATGGTGTCGAAACAACATCAAATGAAAATGTCAGTCACAATCAATGCATGTTGTGTTTAAAATCAAATATTAAATGGTGGAATTAATGTCACGCACAGTTACGCTGATTGCCGACATATCTGGCTTAATGTTTTGGCGCCACTTTTCTTAGGTTATTTTTTATAACTCATTTGGTCTGCGGTTCGAATTCATAGGCGAGCTAAATGTTACCGTTTTTTTAGTGAAATCCTCAGTAGCAGCACGGAGTCTGGAAATATAATGGTAAATAGACTCGTCCTCTTTGGTCTACGATTCAAAATACGCACGTGAATGCAGAAATACTCTGCTAGGTCATTATCTTTATTCAGGCATAAACTACTGCGTTCAAAATATAACGTTGGCTAAGCCTTTGTAATTTTTCAAACTAAAGTCATAAAAGTGCCAAGTGGTTATACTTATGTCACGTAATAAATTAAATCAAACTTTTCTCTAAGATATATTTTATTGCTTAATATAATAATATTTTTGGAATACTTTCTTGATTATATTCTGTACGTTTTATGAAAGTTATAACTATTTAAAGGGTGGTTCATGGGTATTTAATTAGTCGTGATGGCCTCGAGGTTTAGGCACACGGTCGAGAATCTCGACGGTCACAGGTTCAAACCCCAGGCACACACCTCTGACTTTTCGAAGTTATGTATGTATTCACAAAGAATTATCACGTACATTAACGGTGAAGGAAAACATCGTGATGAAACCTGCACGTAAAAGTTCTTAGGATATTCTTACGTGCCCAGCAGTGGGACGTATATGGGCCAATGATGATGATGATATATTTAATTAAAGTCAAAGACAAAGAAATATTCATTTGAGTAATATTAACACGCACTTTACATGGAAAAAAAACTTTGTGACGAAGTCTGAATATTTAAAATTTCTCAAAGAATATCTTAAGTAAGTGAAGTCTACTAGGATAGCATAATCGATAAAGAATTTTCCCGTTAATGAAATAAGAATACCACATCCAGTTGTGGGATATATGTGAGCTGATAGAAGACGACTGTCAGAGCTTTTTGTTAGTTGTTGAGCCACAAACTAGTTGTGGTACGAAAGGGCCTGCTTAACCGAAGTGGTACTACTATCTTAAAAAAACTTGCAGCAATAACTTTGCGTTTTTTTGGTCGAACATACCTGTTTCGTCCGCATAGCAACAACCGAACATAAACTAAAACTACTCATTAAAATGCAAGTCAAATTCATTTCAGGTTCAGTCTATGCAGTTAGAATAAGACTAGAAGAACTGTATGGCCTTCCAAAATGGATAATAGTGATTTCAAAACTTAATAAAATCTCTCTGCATTTGCCATCAAAAACGATACTGTTACTTTGCCGTGCCAATTTATATACGAAAAGATAAACAGCAACATCTTAGCCATACTTATGATAGCAACTAAACGAAACCAATTAATCCCATGCTTTCTCAAAATACACAATGACATAATCGGCCGTAGCCATTAGACAAAGGCAAAGAGGACGAAAACGCTAATTGAAACAATTTGAGGTCAAATAACCTTAATTAATTTGAATACCAACCGTTTTAATGGAGTCAGGAACTTCCCTCTGGTAATGAATGCAATTGCGAGCAAATTTAAAATGCATTTCATATAAACGATTCCTCATAAATTAATTAAATTCAAGTGCATATTTACCGTGTAAGGATGCACATTACATTATTTAAAAATAGTCTTTAACGCGTTTTTCATTGACTTACATTGTAGGTCACCGTTAATTTGTTTTTCTTTATTTATTTCCGGACAATACAGGGTCTTTTTTTTTCTTTTAATTTGTAAACAGGGCATAATATCTGCAGTGCAATCAGTAAGAAATTAATTACGCGGTACAATTTTATGTTCAATAATAAAAAATCGTATATATAGGTTTTGGCCTAGAGTATATATCGTAGAAATGGCCTTGATATATTTTTTTTTACTCTGGCTCGGCACAGTGACCCCATTACACCTGATGGTAAGCGTAATGGAGTCCAAAAAAAGTGTCGACCAGCGAGAAATGATGATCTCCCGTTGGTCGACACAATCATGCCGGCCGAATACCTCTTCAAAGGAAATTCTTAAGTGTGAACTAAGACCTTAACCCTCTCAGTTGTAGGGGAGGCCCATGCCCCGCAGTGGGACGTATATGGGCTGATGATGATAAATAATTATAGGTTCCTTTCAAAATGGCATGAAAACGGGCAAGAAGAAATATGAAAGGAATATACGAATCTTTTAATGGCAGATCCAGGCCGTCAGCTATTCCTTGTAAAATCAAATACGATATTCTACTTTTTAAAGATAAAATTAATGAGTTTTTTCACTTCGAAATGTTTTTATCTGTATAACATACCTTAATTATTAATTGCTCGTTTATAGACTAATAACTTTATGAGCAATGTGACTTTTATTGAGATATATCTAATTTATTATATTTATATTTATTATGCATCAAAAATAATATTTGTATTCACAATGAATCATCACGTACTTTGACGGTGAAGGAAAACATCGTGATGAAACCTGCACACCTAAAAATTCTTAGAAATTCTTAGTCCGCGAACCCGCATTAGGCCAGCGTGGTGGACTAAGGCCTAAACCCTCTCAGTTGTAGAGGAGGCCCGTGCCCAGCAGTGGGACGTATACGGGCTGATGATGATGATGTATCAAAAACATTTAAGATAGCCCAAAACGACTTACTGTCATAAATGTACATCTTCTGCTTTAGATTTCACATCAGCTTTTGTTGTTTTTTATTCTAAGCATTTTGAAATATAAGCCGTTGAACGCTAAAAACTAATCATCTGAACTTACAAGCTTACGTACTTCAAAATTATTTTATAGGTATTTACTTCACTTCTCCCGACTAACTTTTACTCCAATATTTTATTGGCTATTTTAGACACAAACATTTTCGATCCCACGGACCGATTCTACTAAAGCTTGAACTAATAAAAATGCAAAAATAAACCTACCTCCATAAAAATTCTAATAAAATTCGAACTAATAAAAATGCAAAAAAACACCTACCTCCATAAAAATCAAGCAACTTTCGCACACAATCAAAACGTAAATAAAAAAAATACTCACAAAAAAGTCTTCATATTAACAATAATAATTATCGGATAACACGATTATTTTGCATAATTTCAGAACGCACTCGCCGGGCCGGAACCACTGGTCCAGGCACTGTTGGCTAATCAAACTCTTACTGAGATTTGTGGTGCGTGCGCTCAATGATATATATCAATTAATTCGCGATGTGACAGCGTTTTTAATGTCCCACAATTGTGTGACACTTTGTACAGTCCATACGACTCTGATAGGCGCGATTTGGATTGTTCTGCCAGGCTTAATTGTGATATATCATACGCATCAATTGTCCAAGCGTCCATACGTCCAAGTATAGAGATTCTAAAGCGTCTGCGGGAATAATGATAAATGAATTTTCAATCGAGGTCTTTGTGATAATTACTAGAATGTATAGAAAAACATACGACAAAACAGCATACAATATAATAGAAGAAATATATTTTCATTTCCAGCAAAAGTAGATACAAATATTAGTATTCTACAATACTCACATAGCGTGGAATACTCATTTTAATTTCAGGCAAAAAAAATAACCGCAACTGTTTAAACGAAAAATTTACAATAAAAAGAAGAAAAAAGCGAATAAGGCAATATCTATTAAAGGTTTGAAGCTTGTCTGTTTGAAAGAATAATATTCTTTAATCTCTCTCTTACTTTCTTACTAAATCGATTAATCTATGAAAATCAGCAAACTCGGGAGCAAATCGTTTCTTAATTGCATTAAGAACTTTAATAATAACTAAACAAACTAGGTAATACAAAACTACTTTTACATCTAAAACATTCACAAATTATTTTAAAAGCAACATGTGCCCTAATTGCTTAGAAACCAAATCCCACGGGGCATTAATGACGAAGGTCATATTGTTGTCTAGACTATTTAGATTACAACTAAACTTCGAGCATGATGCAAAAGCTTTTAAACTTGTATATAGTCACTCACGCCTTTACTCCTGAAGGCTACAAAGATATATTTATATACCCACGAGATTTCCTTTATAATCTAAATTAGTCAAACAGATCGAAACAAAATTCTGTGTGATCCACAATTATTTAATTTGCTTGATCAAAACTGTCTCTAGTGGTATCTAATACCGAAATACCTTTTTTTTCTCAAGGGGAAAGCTGGTTATGGCTCTACTTCGCGCCGACCTTTAAGCGTATGTCGGGGTCACCGGCCTACCAGCCTGGCGCACGGCGACGTCACGTCCGCCCAGAAGTTAATGCCGAGCTGGGTCCCTAACAAAAACCCTATGCCGGCATACCGACCAAAACCCCCCGGTGGCCATCTTCGCGCCGCATGGAACGGCCACCGCGTGTGGACAAGAAGCATCCACAATGATGCCGCAGGAGCCCAATGCGCCTCCGAGACAAAAAAATATATCTCGGCCGTCTCGGAGTTGTGGGGGGCGCAGTTTCACCCCCACTAGCTTGGTTCGCGCACCCTTGTTGTGGGTGGGCGCCCGCGACGGACACAGGCCACGGTCGCCCCTCTCGGGGACACTTACAGTGAGGACGCGCTGCCCCCAGCAGTGCGCCCAGCGGCCCCAAGGGCCTCTTTGAGTCGCCTTTTACGACAGGCACGGGATACCGTGGTGTGATTCTAACGCCCCCTTGCCACAAGGCAGGGCTACGGGTCTAATTGTCTCTGTTGACCAGGCGCCTCCTTCTTTGACGTTTTTGGCGATCGGGATCACTCCTCTCGCAATCCCGCTCCGCGCTCTCCTTCTGCGACATAACGTGCTCGTAGCATCGCTCGTCCCCCCTCGGACCCCCGACCATAAAAGAGATGACGGTCGGGAGCGAGAGGTCGCCACCAATAATTGCTCGGAAAGATACCGAAATACCTGCAATTTGTATAGGTAGATGTAGATTTGTATATTTAAATGTTCTTAGATATGAAGGTGAGATGTAAGAATGGCAAAAAAGACTTTAAGATAGTATTATAGAAGACCCACTTAGAATTAATTGGCACATGAATAGGCCTTCTTTTCTTTCTTGATTTTTCAGTAAAATATTTAAAATATCGCACTATACTTTAGCGCGTGGTTTACTAAAGTAACATTGTCAAGGATGCGCAACGCCCGCAAATATAGGACATCTTCCTGGAAAGATATCTACGTTATCTACATTCATGACCCAGAGGAATGCGATAGGTTCATTCATATTTTAATTGATCGTAATGAATCGGTTAGATAAACGAGCCTAATTGTAATTGTTTCATTATAAACTCTGTGCATGTTACATTTCCTAGTACTAACCATGAAATCATTGAATTAAAAGCATAATTTTTGTTTTAGGAGGTAATGAAAACATTTGAGATACTTTATTTTGTATTATTTATTATATTGACTTCAAAAGAAAACCTCTCAAATGTGCGTAGAACTGTACCGTGAACTTATTATGTTTTATTTTGTTTATAATATAAAAAGATCTCTTGTGTTTTATTGCAAAAGAAAAATTTTAATTGTTTTATAATACAACAAAATTAGAAACAAAGGTATTAAAACTTCGACATACAAAATTACTCGCTGCGTTCCATTTCCGATTCTAAATGCTGCCCACCCAAACTTAACAAAGATTAAGAAACAAATTTTGCGTAACGGAACGTAGCGCTAGTTGCTGTCTGTCTGTCTGTCATAGTCAACGTGAACAAGTTAAAGTTTCATCATAATTTTCGTTATTTTTTGTTGTTAATTAATATATAGAAAGCAATATAACAACAAGGTACCTAAGTTACTGCTATACTACCGCTCTGGATATAAAATTGCTGGTGAATTGAAATTGAGAGGTTATAAAACGAAATTTTACAGATGCCACTGTCGTGTCGATTTTACCAAGAGAAATATCCTGAAGTGGAGGATGTGGTGATGGTGAACGTGCGCTCCATCGCCGAGATGGGCGCCTATGTCCATCTATTAGAGTACAACAACATCGAGGGCATGATATTGCTCTCAGAGTTGTCCCGAAGACGTATCAGGTCAATCAACAAACTTATCCGTGTCGGCAAAACTGAACCCGTCGTTGTCATCAGAGTGGATAAAGAAAAAGGTTGGTATAGTTGTTACAACTTACCATTTTTGGTCGTAAATAGTTTTTTTTTTTTTTACATATTTGCATAATGTGTTTCAAATATCGAAATGCCATAGCATAAACCAAAGAATATACAGTGTAAACTCTTTATAACGAAACTCGAGGGACTGAGCATTTTTTGTCGTTATAGAGAGTTATCGTTATATGGAGTGAACAAAAAAAAACCAAATTAATAAGAATTTTTAATACAAGAATTTTTAATTGTATGTATGTCTTAGATAATAAATGCTTATACATATAAATTTTTTCGTCAACACTAATCGCTTTCCGTTTACTGGCCATGTTAACAGTTTCAAAGTAGGTTTACGACTGATAATACGATAGGTACCCAGTATGCTTGGTCGAAGACCATCACTTCCGAGAAAACAATGCGTCATACTGCACGTGTACAAGGCAATTAAGGATAACAAAAGCTAGACCGACCTCGGATGTTTCGGAGCTTCAAAGTCTTTTGTTACCTGATAACATAACATAAACAATAATACCGATAATAAATATTTACTGTCTACAAATATGAACACATTTCTTCGTAATAGAGAATGGCGTATCGCTATAAAGAGTGTTTCAATATGTGAGTTTTAACGCAAACCAACCAACTTGGGCTCACTCCAACGTTATAGGGAGTTTATCGTTATAAAGGATAACGTTATAAAGAGTTTACACTGTATATAGTCATTGACCTTTTGTGTTATAAAACAGCGTTAACTAAAGATACCTAGCAAACAAGAAGAGTCATAAATATTATTTATAAAAAAAAAAAAACGTTGCATGCATACATAGTAGCTGTTGATACGTTTTGGTTTCATTTTATACAACATTGAAATACATATATCTTGACATGGGAATTGTCTATAACTGATTTGATGGGAACATTAATTACTGAATCTGTTGGGCATGGACCTCCTCTATGACAGACATTTTTGGTCTTAGTCCACCATGTTGGCCTAGTGCAGGTTGGTGGTCTACACACCTAAGAAATTCCTAAGAACTTTTTTGGCAACTTGGAAGCTCACAAATTACATATTTTTTGACGACACAAATACTAGATATTACTTAGACAATATCTGAAAAAAAATCTGAAAGTTCATGTGAATAGAACATACTCCTAGCTAATTGCTCTTAAATGAATTAATTAAAATCTGTATTCTAAATCTGAACAGTATATTTAGTTCATCAGCCCATATACATCCCACACCATGGGCCTCCTCTACAACTGAGAGGGTTTAGGCCTTAGTCCACCACGCTGGCCTAGTGCGGGTTGGCGGACTACACACCTAAAAAATTCTTAAGAAGTTTTAGGTGTGCAGATTTCATCACGATTTTTTCCTTCATCGTTAAAGTATGTGATAATACACACATAACTCCGAAAAGTCATAGGTGTGTGCCTGGGGTTTGAACCCGCCACCATCAAGATACTCGCCCATGTGCCTAAACCTCGAGGCCATCACTACTTTATGGTTATATCTCAATAACAAATTTATGTAATTTTGTAACATTTGTTGATCCATAAAATGCACTTATCATGTTGTTAAAACAAATTTTGGATATTTTATTTACCTCTAGTTGTAGTATAGTACCTTGCTGAATTTTTCTCTACAACAGTAAGGTTTTAGGCCTTAGTCCACCACACTAGTCTACTGGGAGTTGGTGGAGTACATGCCTAAGAAATTCCTAAGAATTGTGATATTTTTTCTTTGATGTGAAAGTATGTGATAATTCATAGTAAATACCCACATAACTTTTAGATGTATTTCTCAGATTTGAACCCAAGACCGCCGAAATTATAATTTTGTCACTTAGTTACACCTTGAGGCCATCAACACTTTACGCCATTCCAATGAATTTAAATAAAATTCCAGGTTACATTGACTTGTCAAAACGTCGTGTTTCCGCCGAAGACATTGACAAATGTACAGAACGGTATGCCAAGGCTAAAGCCGTCAACTCTATCCTCCGCCACGTTGCTGAGCTCCTGCACTACGAGAACTCAGAACAGCTTGAGGAGCTGTATAAACGGACCGCATGGCACTTCGAAGAGAAATACAAGAAGAAGGCGTCGGCTTATGATTTCTTCAAACAGGCCGCTGTGTAAGTAAGCTATGCACTTTTAGGGGGTAGTTTTGTTGTGCACCTGGTTGTAACCCAATAAAGTAGGCAGAGACCTATTCCTACACCCACATTCCACCGGCTGTTTTTAAGTTCCAGATAGAAGGGGATCAGCCTATTGCAAGCTTGATATTGAGAATTCAAATAAAACATCAACTAAAATCGATCTTTGGAACTCTTGTTTGTAGGCCCCAATTTAACCAGCAAGACTACCAAGGAAATTGAAAAGTAAAACATTTTCAATAAAATGTAGGTTAATTATTTTGCCTGATGTTCTACTACAGCTAGGCTCATAGATCATATCCTCACTTGTATATTTAAACAAAGTTAACCTATTGTTTTAGAGACCCATCAGTGCTGAACGAGTGCGGTCTAGATGAGAACACAAAGGAGGTGCTCCTGGCTAACATCAAGAGGAAACTGACGTCCCAAGCGGTGAAGATCCGCGCGGACATCGAGTGCGCGTGCTACGGGTACGAGGGCATCGACGCCGTCCGCGCCGCCCTCAAGGCTGGACTCACCCTCTCCACCGTCGAAATGCCCATCAAGATCAACTTGATCGCACCCCCTCTGTATGGTGAGTTATTGGTCCTTTGACCGGTCAAATATTTGACATTTATCTGGATAAATATTTTTTGTATGTCATATATTGTATGTGTTTGAGTTTAAAATATTAATTGTTTGAAGTGATTTATATTAGCAGAATATTTTTTTTATTAGACATTAGTTACTTTCTAAAAGTAGTTAAGACACAAATATCTTTATGCAATATATTATGCAATTTTCTATTAAAAAAAAAAATGACATTTCGTGTTGCTGAGGGAGTTTCTTGCCGTTTCTTCTCCACAGCTATAACACGTTTCGAAGCGGCAATAGTTTAATAGTTTAAAAAAATATTAAAAAGTGTAAAATTGACGATTCAAAAGAACTTGTAAAAGTCTATTTGAATAAAGATAATTTGACTTTGACTTTGACTTTGTCTAAAGCTCAAATATGGTGGTATACGAATAATAATATTGTATGGAGAATATCATGTAATTAATAATGAGAAATAAATCCATAAAATATACCTAAACAACAAACAAAACAAATAAGTAAGTGTTCTTTTAACTAAACAACTACGAAATATCCATTATAAATGTGTTTTTTTTTCATTCCAGTGATGACGACGTCGACACCCGAAAAGACAGACGGTCTCAAAGCATTGCAAGACGCCATTGATAAAATAAAAGAAACCATTACGGCTGCGGGAGGCGTATTCAACGTACAAATGGCCGTATGTAGTTTGTTAAAATTTTATATAACATGCTTTATAGAACATAAAAGTATTAGTACTTAACCTCGACGAACATAGTACGAAATATCATCGAAATTGGTTCAGTAGTAGAGGGGATGGGGTTTTTTATTTTTTACTTATTTTAGGGACTAAAGAATAAAGGGATAAAAAAATTAAACCAACTTTCGAATTTATCAAAATTTACTAAACAATTCAACTGCATGTCATGAAGAAATACCATGTTCAATTCCTGGGTCTAACAAAAAAGGGAACATTCGTGATTATAAAAATAAGCAGGATTTAAGATAAATAATTTTGTCGGCAGCCTAAAGTTGTTACTGCTACCGACGAGGCAGAGTTGGCGAGACAGATGGAACGCGCCGAGGCAGAGAACGCGGAGGTCGCCGGAGACTCCGCGGAGGAAGACGAGGACCAAGGTACAACAACTGATAATACTAGTCATATGAACTACATAGTAGCTTCCCAACCTACAGTTGGGATATATGAAGAAAAAGACGCTTGGCGCCTTTTTCTATGTAACAGTGATGCTAGCTCGATCTAGCCGGCCAACAGTTTTAAAATACTTTTGGCCATATACAGAAAAGGTCATTTATCATAGTCATTTAACTAGTCCCCCAACCCTTACTAGGCCAGCGTGGTGGACTAAGGCCTAGACTCTCTCAGTTGTAGAGGAGGCCCGTGCCCATCAGTGGGACGTATATGGGATCATGATTAAGTCGCCATCAATAACAATTTACGTCAAATATGTCTCGACGTGGACTCGAATCTGCGGCCGTTAGCTCTCCAGACTGTAGAATTAATTCGTCTTTTGTATTGCAGGTATGGGAGACGCTCCAATGGACGAGGAACCTCAGCAAAACGGTGCATCAGACGAGGAGGAAGACAACTAAATGCTATATATTGTACTATATATATTATACACATTGCAAACGTCATGTTACTGCTACAATATACACCGGTTTTATACAATGTGACTTTTATTCATTACTAGCTGTGCCCTGCGATTTAACCCGCGTCAAAAAAAACCTATCCCATCACACACCCGCCACTGTAACTCCTGTGTTCCAGGATCAACAGCACGCACAGTATTGACGCCGAGCAATGAAGCTCAGCGAATCTAAGGGAACCTAATTTGTCATTATCCCGAAACAACGTTAATCAGAAAAAAAGCTATAAAGCTCCCACAGCAAAGCGGGAGACAAAATATTGATCTATGAAGTTTCACCCTCACATAAAAGCAAAATAACATTGGTGAAAGTGGACGCAATTAATGCACCACGGGTAATACTATATGATAGTTACGTGTCCAAACATATTTTCTGTCATAATAACATTCCTATGTGCTTTTCCAAACTATGGACGGTCTGGTTGCCATGTTTAATCCTGGTCCATCCAAACAACCTGATGTGATTAAGTAAGAAGCATCCATAAAACTTTTATATAAACAATATTAATTGGGTAACTATTATCTAGAGGAAAGATTTGTTTGTTTGCATTGAATAGGCTCCAAAACTACTGAACCGATTTGAATGGTATGGACATAAATGGGATTCTGTGGAGTACAATAGACTACAACTTAGTTTCTTTTTGAACACAACCCTGTACCGTAAAACGGGGTAAATAGGAATGGCGGGGTAAATTGGAATAAAAATCTGATTTTGTAGCACGTTATATAACTTTTATTCTATTTAAATAAGGTCAAAAGTTCTTGGGTTTTTAACGAGTTTATATTTTGTTCTACTAACCACAATGAGTTTTTAAGACAGGCACTCGGGATTTATTATGAAAAAAACACGGTGAAATAAGGTTGTCGCAGACACGTGGTTTTAGCTATTTTTAATTTCGAGATTTAATTAAATTTTAATTAAAAAAAGAGTGTTAAAATAGATAAAACCTAGGCATAATAATGTACTGTGTTTGGCAGAAACGTGAATGTAAGTAAATAACTATAAATTTTCTTTTAAAAACCTTAGATTCAATTGCATGACGTTTTTAGGTTATTTTGGGGATAATTGGAACGCAAAAGGGGGAAAAAGGCACGTGAACAGGTAAAATTGGAACAACGCTGGGGTTATTTGGTTCACTTGGGGGGTAAATTGGAATCATTAAATAGGGTTGTACCGTATCCAAAAACAATTTTACGTATCATCCGACCCAAAGTACCGCCCAGGTAGAAATGTAACCTAGTTTTTTTTTGCATGGGGGTCACCAATCCAAAGACTTTCTGTATCGAAAGTTGCTTAACTTCTATGATCGTATCAGATTACCTTAGTTAGCCGAGCTATACCTATGCGCTAAAATGTTTTTATGTATTTCAGAATCGAGATGCCTCTTGAATTATACCAGGGTTTCTCAAAGTGAGGTACGCGAACCCCTAGGGGTTCGCCATTCAACGGCAGGGGGTTCGCGACAAGATTTACGTAATGTTGACTTGATGCCTAGCAGGCACGTGCAGCACGCGTCCTGTCCTCGACCAGTGGGTGGACAGGCGCCACGGTGCGATGACATTCCGCCTGACGCAGGTGTTGTCGGGGCACGGATGCTTCGGCCACTACCTGTGTCGGGTGGCTCTGAAGGAGGAGTCGGCCGTGTGTCACCATTGTGACAACTGCCCGGACGACACAGCCCAGCACACACTACAAAAGTGTCCAGCCTGGGAGGTGCAGCGCAGCGCTCTCCGCGCGATTGTTGGTGACGACCTCTCGCTCCCGGCCGTCGTCTCTTCGATGGTCGGGAGTCCTAGGTCGTGGCGAGCGGTGCTCTCCTTCTGCGAGCACGTCATGTCGCAGAAGGAGAGCGCGGAGCGGGATCGCGAGAGAAGTGATCCCGCCCGCCAAAGATGTCAGAGAAGGAGGCGCCGGGTCAACAGAGATAATTAGACCCGGCGCCCTGCCCTGTGGCAAGGGGGCGTTAGAATCCCACCACGGTATCCCCTGCCTGCCGTAAAAGACGACTCAAAGGGGCCCTTGAGGTCGCTGGGCGCGCTGCGGGGTGGCGCGTCCTCACTGAAAGTGACCCCGAGAGGGGCGGCGGCACTGTGGCCTGTGTACGTCGCGGGTGCCCATCCACAACCGGGGCGCCCGAACCAAGCTAGTGGGGGTGCAACTGCGCCCCCTACAACTCCGAGACAGCCGAGACAATAATGTCTCGGAGACGCACCGGGCGGCTGCGGCATTACGGTGGGCGCTTCTCGCTCACGTACCGTGGTCGCCCCACTCGGCGCGGAGATGGCCACCGGGGGGTTTTAGTCGATATGCCGGTTTAGGGAATTTTTTTAGGGACCCAGCCCGGCACTAACATCTGCGCGGACATGACGTCGCCGCGCGCCGGGCTGGAAGGCCCCCCCACCCCCGGGGCTGGCGGGAAGTAAAGCCATAAACAGCTTTCCCCGCGAGAACAAAAAAAAGGCACGTGCAGCACACATAGTGGCTACAACATACTTATGTGAGAGTGGGTTTTCACACCTGGTCATGATAAAAACTAAATACAGAAATCGACTTGATACCGATTCTGAATTAAGGTTATTTATTGTTGAAAGAAACAAAATTGCTAATAATGACATAAAGCTTACGCACCCATAGTTACCCCACTAGGCTTTGACATTGTCTAATAACCATACCTCGCGATGATAATCACAGAGCAGTTACATGCCGGGATTTGAATTTCAAATCTTGGGATGTCACTGTATTTGGAATTGGCAAGCGTGGTGCTTTCCATCACGCGGGCGACGTCTAATCATTACTTATCATGAAAAAACACCCAGACTCGTAACAGGCATTAAAATTCACCATTGGAAAATATCGGTCTCGCCAGGAATCGAACCCGGGTTTCTGGTTCCGCATGCAGGTAGTCCGACCGTTGCTATATTTATACACGCTACAAGGTTTTTTTTTCAAACTAGCTAAGTAGGTAGGTGACAACCCTTGTAAAAATTCCGATTTACCCCTCTTTCGAACCTATTAACCCCGTTAGGGGTAAATTGGAATTTAATAGAGTTTTTGTTAATTTTCTCAAAATTATGACAATATTTGGGAACCAAAAGCTAATTAACTTTTAAAACAGATAACCATACGATCTTAAGTAACCTTATAAATACCCTATGAGTTACAGAAGAAGGTTAAAATTCCAATTGAAAGTCAAAATTGGACCAATTTACCCCGTTTTACGGTAGTCTACGCGGGCGGAGTCGCGGGCAAAAGCAAAGCAAGTAAGTAATATATAAATAAGACTTGCATGAAAAACTGTGTTACAATAAAATTTTATATATATACTACAAATTAACAATATGTCTGATTTTATATTAAAAATAATTATCTACACATCATTTGGCATTAGAACATTTCTACATCTCTCACAAATTACATAACATATACTTTTAAGTCTACCTACATATTTAAACCTTCTTGCCATTGATCCTATTTAATTTACTCCTGTGCAATTTGTCAAAGAACAACAGACCAGCTGCCTTCTCTATAGTTTCGGGTGGGACCTGAAATAGGTAAAATAATTCTATTAGGATTTTCTCAAAAACCACAAGGAAATGTGTCAAAAATGTCAACAGGCTCACGCCAGTCACCCCTTATAAGATGAGACTTAAAAGCAGTTGGTGTACTGACACATGTATACAGTATAATATACATTTTTCAATTTTAATATTACACAAAACAGGTTAAAGTCAATTTAAATCAAAAGAGACATACATCCTGGTAAACAAAACTACATAAGTACCATATATGAGGAGACAGGCGTATCATCGGGTATCTTCTGGTTGGGCATCACATACGACTCCATGTCGAGAGTGCCGTCAGGTGCCTCGCCTACCACCACTTTGTAGAAATGCGTAGGGACTGCCACAGTATTAGCACCAATCACTTGATACTTCACATAGGACTTGCCATCAGACTCCTTCCTGCAAGAATAATAAAACACACCATAGTTAGTGAATAAATATACCCAACAGTCAGATACTTAAATCTGACACCACAATAAGATACAAAACTTGTTTCATGGGTATAAAAAACTATAAGAGACTTTTCGTTTTCACAAAATACCAGTCCCAAAAGAAATATTCACAGATCATGCAAACTTTTTTTTTGGTTCAGGGATTAAACCCACAACCACTTGTTACAAAACCCAGCGTCTAACCAATGGCGTCAGTTATGCCGTCAATATTTTAAAATAATCGCCTCAATATTGTGGTAAAATTCTACTATCTATTATAAAATATATTTGATATAAATATTTGATGATATCAAACATTATTATATATGTGCCTATTTAACTAAAAGGAATTATATTACTTATTGTTATTGTTACAACTCTTAGCCTTGCAGGTTTATTCATGGTTTCCTTTACTACATGTGATTTACTATTAGCTTCGAAAATCAGATGTTCGCTGGAGTGCAAAGTGAAACATATTTACCTTGGAAGATATAGAGGTCCAGTACAGCAGTAGACATTATTGTATACATTGGTCAATTTCCTAACATGTTTCTCTAGTCTATTCCAAGAATGTCTATTGAATCCTTCTCCTACCTAAAAGATAAAATATTATTACATAAATAATGCATATACTTTGTTAAATTAACTACAATAAATTAAGCTTTACCTAATAACAGATTATTTTTATCAATAATTTAATGTATCAGTTTACCTACCTAGAATAAACCTCAGGACATTTTAGTCTAACACAACATAATATTTAAGTTACAGGTCCCACAAGGCAAACAAATAGAACAAAAAATATAAATTAGGTTGTTTACAACTTGCCTGGCATTTAATATAAAAGTTTGGCAACCATTTTTCAATGAAATGAATAAATAATATATTTTTGTATGTATTTGTATATATTATAATTTGCATATATGTTTTATGTGTATTTCTATGTGTGCATATTTTTTTGTCTATGTAAGTATGTTAGTATCTATGTATTTTATTTATTTATTTATTTATTTATGCTTTTTATACAGTTTGTATAAAGGCGGACATAATGCCTTAGGCATTCTCTTACAGTCGACCTTTGGGTGATGCAGAGATAAAAGAAGTAGGCGCATAAATAACGAACTGGTGAAGATACACACATACATATATACTAACATATTAAGAACAACAAGAAAATAGGAATACACATATAAAATATGAAATATATACACATATAGAATCATACTCATATACATACGTACATATTACATATATAAACATAAATACATAGAAGATATATATTATCAACTCAATTCCTTAAGAAATAGCTGCCGAACTTTCAACTTAAATGTCAGGCGGGTTGTAACCGACCTAATTTCAGCGGGGAGTGCATTCCAAAGGAGAATAGATTGAATGAAAAAGGAAGAGTGGACAAAATCGGAGGTGTGAGGGGGACACTTAAGAAGAAGATTGCTTGAAGAGCGAAGGTTTCTAGAATGGTTGCTACCGAGAAATTGAAAATGGTGAGATAAGTAAGAGGGTGAGGAAGGACAATTCAAAATGGAAAAAAGAGTAGTGAGTGCTCGCAGAGAACGACGTTGACGGATAGGCAACCATTTTAATTGGGAACGGAAGGAAGACACGTGATCATATTTACGAAGGTTGAAAACGAATCGAATGCAGTTATTAAGAAGACGGTCAAGTTTATTGAGATATTCTGCATTCAGATCGAAATAGCACACATCACCATAGTCAATTATGGGAAAAATCAAAGTCTGCACAAGCATTGCCTTGGTCTTGCAAGGTAGGAAGTTTTTCAAACGGTATAAAGCGCGGAGAGTGCTCGTAACTTTTTGACAAACCGCAGTTACCTGGACTCGCCAGCTCAAGGTTGAATCAATGTATAAGCCTAAGTTCTTAACGGCTGGGCACCAGTCGATAACACTACTGTTAAAAACGACAGGAGGCAGAGTATTAGTGTCCAGTCTAGACATCATCCTAGGACTGCCTACAACTATGACTTGACATTTAGTTGGGTTGACGGTCAAGCCAAAATTGTCAGACCATTCCTTAATGCGAGCCAGATCTCTGTTAACTGCATCAATAGCAGAAGACACACAGTCAACACTTGCCTGGGAGTAAATTTGCAGGTCATCGGCATACAGGTGATACGCACATTGAAGATCTTGGGTAATGAGATTAATAAAAATAGAGAATAACAAGGGAGAGAGTATACCGCCTTGAGGAACGCCGGAATCCAAGTTGCGCCAATTTGACGATAAGTCGTCAAAACGCACCGATTGCCGACGTCCCTGAAGATAGGAGGAGAACCAATCCAGTGCCTTAGGCGACATCATAAGAGAGGAGAGGATAGCTAAAAGGATCTCATGACTGACAGTATTAAAGGCGTTGGAAAAGTCTATCAAGGCCAAAACAGTAACCATGGCCTGCTCCATGCCAGCCCTAATACTGCCAGTCACGTTGAGAAGAGCAGAAACAGTGCTGTGCCCAGGCCTGAATCCCGACTGCAAGGGACTCAAAAAGTTGTGAAGGTGAATAAACTGGGACAGCTGTCTATGAACACAGGCCTCAAGCACTTTGGAAAGGAAAGGTAATATGGATATGGGACGGAAATGGTTTGGAGTTAAGGGATTTGAGATTTTAGGAAGAGGTATGACGTGAGCATTCCGCCATAGGGATGGAAAAATGCCAGAGTCTAGAGAAGTGTTGATGATGTGGGAAATAGCGGGAAGGAGGAGGTCAAGTAAGGGAACTATCATGCGACGACTGATTTCATCACAGCCCGTGGCATTTGATTTAATGGACAGGATTATCTTTTTGATATCGTCCGAGGCGACTGGAGAAAAGTGAAAGGGTGTAATATTGGGACGTGGGAGGCTGCTTAAGATTTCCAGAGTACGGCACTTGATTTGGGGATTTTGAGAAGGAGTATCTGTAAAATGAATATTAACATCGTCCAAATCAATCCACCTTGGAAATTCCAAATTTTTTGGTTTGCCGATACCAAGGGTTCCGAGAAACTTCCAGGTATTAGCCGGGGAGGAGTTAGAAATATTGTCAAGGATATGTCGGCGTTTTGCATTGCGGATCACCTGGTTGCACCGATTCCTTGCAGTTTTGAATTTACTCCAATTAGTGTCTGACCGGTGCTTCTTGAACCTACGGAAGGCGCAGTCTCTACGCCTCATCGCCTTTTTCACATTTTCGGTCATCCACGGTGCTGGTGGACGCTTTAGCTTAACATTCTTCATGGGCGCATGAACGTCGTACAAGGCAAGTAGGCTAGAATTAAAGATTTCGACTTTTTCATCAACCGACGGTGTCGCCCACAGTGCATCCCACTTAATGCGAGCAGCATCCCTGCGTAAGTTCTCTACATTCAAACGACCAAAACAACGCATGCGCAGAAACTTTGATGGAGTCTTGTCGGGTTTAAGGGCGTAGGATAGGAAGATGAGATCATGATGAGAAAAACACGGTGCCGAATACTGACCATGAAGTTTAACAAAGGATGGGTCTGAGGTAAGGATAAGGTCTAGCCAGGTATCGTTACTGTCAAAGTTGTGATGTGTGGCTTGAAGAGGCAGGACGTGTAGACTAGCTGACCTTAGGATATCAAGAAGTTTACAGGAACGAGAGGATGTTTGGGAAAGGAGATCAGTGTTAAAATCTCCCATGATGATGTGATGTGCATATTCCGATCCTAAAGATTCCAGAATCGATTCGAGACTGGAGAAGTAATCAGTAGAAGGAGGACAGTAAACTACTCCAAGCAGGGTTTTCACTCCTCTGACCCAAACCTCAAGAAAGAGATATTCAGCAGAAGACGAAGAAGAAAAAGAAGAAGCAATAATTTTGTGAACGAGGTTGCTACGCAAGTAGATAGCAACGCCACCACCTCTTTTCCCAACTCGGTCGTTCCGAACTAGAACAAAACCAGGGAGAGAGTAGGTTGCTGAAAGTAAATGAGGTTTGAGCCAGCTCTCCGAAATTAGGACGGCATGAACATTGGCATCGGCGAAAGTGTCTAGCAAATCTGTATAATGACTTGGTATGCTCTGTGCGTTAATGT
This sequence comes from Hemaris fuciformis, assembly GCA_907164795.1. NCBI lineage: Eukaryota > Metazoa > Arthropoda > Insecta > Lepidoptera > Sphingidae > Hemaris > Hemaris fuciformis. Next base: position 5,792,526 of record OU015455.1, on the reverse strand, counting down.
GACACACATTAAAGTTGTGAACACACGTAGTATTAAATTTTTGTCGCAACAAGTCACCAAGTACCTCAGTCACAGAGCAAAAACTGTCGACGCTTGCAAAAGAATCCGAAAAATTGGCAGAATGAAACGAGTCATTATCAGAGGACATATATATGTGATATATAAGTATAGATAAATAAATAAACTACTAAAACTAATATAAATAAGGTTAGATAAGTATAAATAATACTATATTAATATAACTAGGGGTGACTGCAACTTAATCTCTGCACCACCCGCCAGCAAACTTCACACTACATAAGTTACAAAACAAAATAATAATTAAATTTAAACAAATCAAAGCAAATACTAAATACAGAAAAAAAAGAAGAAGAGAGAAACAATTTAGTTTCATTATACAGTTTCCGAACGAAAGATAAATGCGTTGCTCATGAGCTGTCAACGTCATGTTGACATTGAAGTAAAACAAATAATAAGCAAGTAGGTAGAAGTAACATAAACAACAATACACACTAAGAATTTATACTAAACGAAGACAAAATAAGTTAATGAATAGATGTTCAATAGGCAAGTAACAAATTCATGCTGTTAGCACGCAAGTATCAGTGGCAGATATAACGAAGATCCCAAAGAGATTCAATCCTTGAATATCCCGCTACTTTACCGCTTTAGCTGCCGAAGATAAAGAAGATCCTGAAGCCTTGGGATATTTCGCCATCAAAGGATTTAGTTCATCCATCGTAGTGATCTTGACGCGGCTGCCATCTGGGATCTTCACTATAATTGTACCGTCTTGGGTCCAACAAGACCTCACGCCGAAATGGTGCCGAGCCTTGGTGAAAACTAGCTGCCGCGATTTGGTCAGAAACTCCTTGACCGTTATAGAAGAGCCCTTGAGCTTCGACTTGGATGACCATACTGAAGATCTATGGTCCACCCCTGAGAACCGCACAAGAATTGGCCGATGGTGCTCCTTACTGTGATTGCCAATCCTGTGACACTGTGTAATATTGGAAGAAGACATGTCTTTCACTGCCAATGTGTTATTAATTATTCCAAGAACAGTGCTAGTGCAGTCCTCTTGAGTATTCTCAGGAATGCCAAAAAAGATGAGTGCCTTCCGCCGATGTCTGGTCTCGATAGTGTCTACCATACGAGCACACTCACTGATTTGTTGTCTCAGAAGCCTAAGTATATTAAACATCAGCTCTCTGAAGTCCCGGAATTCCTCAGCAACTCGGGCAACAGTGTCCTTAGAGGTGTTTCCCTGTTGTAGTTTTGCTTCAAGTTCAGCCATTCTCTTTGAAAAACATTCCTCAAGCTGCATTTGAGTGTCTTGAATGTCGCTGAGCTGAACCATTGCAGGAACTTTAATAACTTGTAAGTGACCTTGACTTGTCAAAATGGTTTTGTTAGCAGTCTCCTTAATGTTGGTTTTGTTCATATTATGTTTACCATAGCATTATTTATGCACCTACTTATTTTTATCTTTGCATCAACCTAAGGTCAACTGTTAGAAAATGCTTAAAGAGTAAGTCTACCTTTAAACAAATTGTATATTAAGCATATATAAAAAAATCATTCAATACCTGCGGTGCCATATTTGTGAGAAAGAATGTCTGTTCAACATGTTTTTGAGCAAGTCTGTGGTTACCAGCAGCCGCCATGTGGCCCCGGTCAAACCCTGAGCCTTTATAATCACTGTTTAAGGATCTGAAATATAGGAAAATTATAATTTTAATAAAACCAACATAAAACCTTTTAACAACAAGCCAATATATTTGTTTAAATTAGTGGGAAATGTTCATTTTACTTGAAAGGCTACATGCACACTACTTTTTTGTTTTAATATGTCAAAATCTTTTTATTTATTTTTTTATTTAATATGCTTTATTGTACACCATTACAATAGAAAGAACATTGTTAACTGGTCACAACTCAATAAGGTAGTGTCACAAATGGCGGCCTTATCGCTCTCGGCGATTTCTTCCAGGCAACCGTTAGATGGACTGGAGAGATCAGAAACATAGAGTGGGTGGTCATAATTTTAGTAAATTTAGAATTGTAAAAAATTGATGTACGCAAAAATTTCAAAATAATAACAATAAATAAATGTAATTAGAACTAATAATTAACTCAACAAATATAAGAAAAATATAATAAAAATATAAGTACGAGTAAATGAAAAATAAATATATACAATATATATATATATATATATACTACGTGAGTGACAAAAAATGTTCCTTGACAAGTCTTTTAAAGATATAAATTGATTTGGCTTCTCTTATTGTCACTGGCAGTTCATTCCATAAGCGAGCAGCGTGAATAGTAAAAGACCTGCTAAGGAATGAAGTGCCGTGCTTGGGGATTTCTAGTACCAAGTTCTCTGATGACCTAAGAGATCGTTCATGTGTGCTACATAGAAAATTAAATCGCTTTTTAAGATAATGGGGGGCAGAGGGATGGAACAAGATACAATAGAGGAGAGACAGGATTCGAGTATTACGGCGAGAACGCATAGATAGCCACTTAAGTTTAGCACGAAATTCGGAAATGTGGTCATATTTACGAAGTCCAAATATAAACCGTATACAAAGATTCTGAAGTCGCTCAAGCTTTTCAAATTGGGCTTCGGTGAGATCAAGGTAGCTAGCATCGGCATAATCAAGGAGAGGAAACAAAAGAGATTGGACCAGCGCTATTTTCGTTGGAATAGGTAAAAAATTCCGTAATCTTCTTAAGGACCCCACTGCAGCAAACAACTTTCTACTAATTTCTTGCAATTGGGGACCCCAGGATAGGTTTCGATCCAAGATGACACCTAAGTTCTTAATTGTCTCACTATATGGAATTACACATCCATTGAATGAGATTTGAGGAATGGTAGCATCTATTTTCGAAACCATCCTAGAGCTGCCAACAACAATAACCTGGGTTTTCGTAGGGTTAACAATTAGGCCGTGATTCCTGCTCCATTCACTAATACAAGCAAGATCTTTGTTGACTGCAGCTACAGCTTCCGCCAATCTGTCTACCGGCGCTTGGTAATAAATTTGCAGATCATCTGCGTATAGGTGGTAGGAAGAAATGAGTTGTTTGGATATCTTGTTAATAAACAACGCAAAAAGCAAAGGAGATAAAACGCCGCCTTGAGGGACGCCAGCAGACGAGTTACGCCAAGAGGAGAGAACATCATCGATACGTATTCGCTGTCGACGCCCCGTCAAGTAACTACGAAACCAGTCAATTGCCTTTGGAGATATGTTATTAGAGCATAAAGTTTGCAGTAGGATATCATAGTCAACTGTATTGAACGCGTTACTAAAATCTAATAATGTTAATACAGTTAGTTTGCCGTTCTCCATTGCAGCTCTGATATCATCCGTAATATGCACCAGCGCAGTAGTGGTACTATGCCCAGGACGAAAGCCGGATTGGAAAGGATTTAGGAGTTTATTACTAGCAAGAAAGGAACTAATTTGTGAATGGATAAGATTTTCGAGAACTTTTGAAAGGAAAGGAAGGATCGATATTGGACGATAATCGGAAAAAGATGCTGGATTCACTTTTTTGGGGAGAGGAATAACTTCAGCATCCTTCCAAGAAGACGGAAAAATGGAATAGGAGACAGAATAATTAAGGATATGGCAGAGGACAAAGATAATTTCATTAAGAATAGGAAGTACCATATTGCGACTAATGCCATCGGTCCCAACTGCATTGGATGAAATGGACAATATACTCTTTTTAACATCACAAACAGAGAATTGACTAAAGACAAATTTAGGAAATGTTGGGCATGGAATAGAAGAAAGATCTTTAATAGTTCTATCTTTAATAGCCCTATCAAAATCGGGCAAAGTAGTAAAGTGAGAATTTAATAAGTCAATATTTAAATTATTGGGAATGGAATTTGTACGAGGTTTTCCAACGCCCATAGAACGAAGAAACTTCCAGACCTTGGCTGGGTCATTATTTTCTACAGAATTGTGGAAATGTCGGCGTTGTGCATTCCTACACATCCTATTGCAGTGATTTCTGACAGCCACGTAACTATCCCAGTTGCGACTGGAGGGTCGCCGCTTGAATCTAGCTTTGGCTGCAACTTTTTTCATTATGATTGCCCTGATATCATCCGTGAGCCAAGGTGAAGGCTGGTGTTTTATTCTAACAGGAATCTAAGAAATCTTGTGATTTAAATAGATTTTATGTACTTGTATCTTAGTGTGAGGTCAGTTCTCTGTATGTGACTGGTGGGTGTTTATTTATTTCTTTCATTTAAAGATTTTTCTTATATTAAAAATAAAACATACCTGAAAAATGGATGAATGCTCTCATCAGGCATAAACTCACACTTGCTTCTGTCGACCTTGTCATTTTTCTTTATATGCTCTTTGGTTAGATGTTCAAAAACCCAATGGGGTACCCTGGTGCGGCGATCATACGATAATACGTAGTCATCATACGAACGAACATGGTCGAGGCCCGGGAAGCCATATTTCATTATTTGTGAAATCTAAAGAAAAAAATTTAGACTGTAGGTCCATAGTGTAGTTGCATAGTTATTTTGTATATCTAATACCTACATAGTACATACCCTACTTCCATCAGTTGTACTACTGGTCTCTGAATAGGGAGCAGCTGCAGAAACCGTACCGAAGACCGGTAGACCTGGCAGACTCCTTAAGTGCTTTCCATCAAGCACCACACAGTCATCGTTCTTTTTATTTTGCCCCAAATAATAACCGGTCAAACCAACAGCACTCAATTGAGCCAAATAAAAAATCTTCTTCCGAAACATTTTTTCCATTCCTCAAATATATTGAAGCTTTATCATACGAGTTATTAAAGTAGACTTAGCACCTGTTTAAATATTAAATTAATAAAAATCAACTATGTTTAGGTAGATTTGAGGTTATGTAAAACTATTGTTGACATTTGACTAAAAAATGTAATTGTACAGGCTTTAAAAGAGTAAAGAGATGCTAAATGGCAAAAGCGTAACGTAAGTAATGATAACTTCTTAACAATAAAATTATTTTACTCTTAGTGCTATTGCAACGTATAAAATTAATGAAAAATACAATATATATACGCTTGCATGAAATTGCTGTTTTAAAACACTTGGCAGTCATTTAATATTGAACTAAAAATTGTATTATTAGATGGCATACGTAGATATGTTTTTTCAACCTCATATCTTTGCTCTAAGCACAAAAATAGGCATTAAATGTTGCATAAATATCACAATGGACATGGATGTTTGAATCAACGGTCGTTGCATTTCCTTGAAAAAGGTAAAAAAAACCGCACAGCTGTAAAATGTCAAATTTTTCACGATAATATTTATAACCTGATAGAAGTAAATAATTTCAGTATATTAAAATTCATTACTAGCTATAAACCCGGCAATGAAATAGTATTTTCAAAGATTATCATTCAGAAGAAGAGAAGCTCTATAATTCATAAATAATGACAAAATTATTCGTTACACAAAACCGTCTATATTCGGTGATTTTATCAAAATATAAATACAGTACAGTACCGAAATCGGCTGCAACAGTGTGTATTAATAATAAGCATTACCCTTCAGATGATTACACAAACGTAACGCCTAAAATTGTTTCATATTTAGGACAAAATCTGCATTTGCGAAAAGACAATCCTTTGTCCATTGTAAGGCAAAGAATAGTCAACTATTTCTACTCATCGTTCACCCACAGAGGCAATCCTACATTTAGCGTATACGACAACCTATCACCTATAGTTACAACAAAACAAAATTTTGATGATTTATTAATTCCTGCTGATCATCCAAGCAGAGCGAAATCTGACTGTTATTACATCAATAAAGACATATTACTACGAGCACACATGACTGCACATCAAAGTGAGCTATTGAAGTCTGGTCTGGACAATTTTTTGATGATTGGAGATGTATACAGAAGAGATGAGATAGATTCAACACATTTTCCCATTTTCCATCAGGTTTGTATGTATTTTTATTGAAATAAACCTCTTATTTAATAGGTATGCCATGAATTTGAATATTATTTCCTTTGTATCATGTACTTTCTAGAACATATTTTGCTTTGATAACTGAAATTATGTTTGTTTTTTTCGTATCTCATATTAACACTTTTATTTCTTATATTAATTTTTCATTGTCCATACTGGAGACACATACTCTTCAAAACCCATTCTCTGACAGCCGGATGGTGCAGTTGGCTACACACCAGCTTGCGAAACGAGAGGCCGCGGGTTTGATCCCCGCACTTAGACAAGTGTTTGTGAGGTCCACAAATATTTGTTTCGGGTTTGGGTGTTTATGAGACCGAAAAGTCTCTCGTAGTTTCTGATATCCACAACACAGGACTTGTATCCTAGTGTGGGGTCAGAGCTATGTATGTGACTGTTGGGTGTATTTATTATTATTTATTAAAGATTTGTAAGGCCACTTGCAGGATAGAATTTACATATAGCAGTCTTCAAGGTTATTGAATAGCCTGTTAATATTTTCTAAATAGTCCACAATATTTACTTCCTACCTTGAAAATTACCTAAGAAATGTTTGTCTATTTTCCAGGTTGATGCAGTAAGGTCTCAAAGAAAAGATGAACTATTTCATGATAAACCAGATTTGGAAATATTTGAACCAGCATTTGATCCAACAAATCCACACAAATTTGTCAACTCTATTGAGGATCCAATGAAGCAGAGCTGCCACACATTGGAAGCCACTAAACTGATGGAAACACAACTTAAAAACCACCTTCTTGGTCTTGTAAAGGCACTATTTGGAAAAGATATTAAACATCGATGGGTTGATGAGTACTTTCCATTCACCCACCCATCATGGGAACTAGAAATTTATTATGAAAATAAATGGATGGAAATTCTTGGATGTGGAATTGTAAGAAACGAAATACTAGCCAATGCTGGTCCGAATAATAGTATTGCATATGCATTTGGCCTAGGATTAGAAAGACTAGCAATGGCTTTATATAAAATACCAGATATAAGGCTAATGTGGAGTACTGATTCTGGTTTTTTGACCCAGTTTGAGAACAAGGATATCAATGCAAAAATTACATACAAACCGGTTTCAGTGTTCCCTCAATGTACAAATGATATTTCGTTCTGGCTCCCACCGAATTCTACAATTGAAACTTTCATTAGCAATGATTTTTATGACCTAGTCAGAGATGTGGGAGGTGATATTGTTGAACAGGTATGTTTATTATAGAAACATAACTAGTCATAGGAAAATATTTAGGGCTCAACAATTAAGCCTATATATTTAAAGATATTCAGCTTGTAAACCCAGACCTGATGAAACACTTGTTGTGGGCATCAGAAACTATGAGGTACTTTTTTGATCAAACAAACATTTGTTTCGGTAGGGGATCTAACCCACAGCCTCGTGTTTCACAAGCTGGTGTAAAGCCAACTGCACACTGGCAAAAATAAAAAAAACAGTTGTATTGTCTTTGTTTAATCATCTGCCTGTCTCTAGAAAGTAGTGATGGCCTTGAGGTTTAGGCGCACGGTCAAGATTCCCGGCGATCGCGGGTTCAAACCCCAGGCACCTTTGATATTTGGAAGTTATGTTTTAAAATGAATTATAACATACTTTAGCGGTGATAGAAAACATCGTGAGGAAACCTGCACATCTAAAAGTTCTTAGGAATTTCTTAGGTGTGTAGTCCGCCAACCCGCACTAGGCCAGCGTGGTGGACTAGGCCTTAGTCCAATCACACAAACATTTGTCTCGGTGCGGGGATCGAACCTGCGGCCTCTCGTTTCGCAAGCTGGTGTCTCTCTGCGCCACGGGGCTAAGTGTAAGAATAATAATGTGTACGTGTAGCATCTGTATATCCGTTCTCTGTTATATGGGCATATTTGTTCTAGTGAAGAATGATTTTTGAACCGCATTACCCATGTTGTCACTATGCCATGCCATACCTATTTTTTATTCATTTCAGGTGAGATTAAAAGACAAGTTCGTGCATCCAAAAACAAAGAAGCATAGCCTATGTTACAGCATAATATACAGGCACTTGGAACGAACATTGACACAAACAGAAGTTAATGAAGTTCACAAACAGATCGAAAAAGCTATAGTAGATAATTTTAGTGTTGTTATCAGATAGATATTAGTTAAATAATAAATGTTACACAAAACGTTTCTTTTGTAACAATTGGTACCCTTAGTGTGAAAAGTAACAGTCGAAATAGTCATGCGGCTCAAGTATGCGACCTTCGAATGATAATTCCCGGGGTAAATTCCCAAAATAAAGTGGCATTCGTTATCTTGCAAGTTGCAAATGTAAGGATATGTATAGTCCGCCAACGCGGCGTGGTGGACTAAGGCCTACACCCTTTCAGTTGTAGAGGAGGACCGTGCCGTATAATGGGCTGATGATGATGATAATGATGAACGGGAATAGGTTCGCCCCCTATTACATGAGAAAATATATCTGCCTACCCCTTCTTCTCTATTACGCTAATAAATAAATCAAGCATGTAAACTAGAATTAAATATTTATTTGACTTAACCTATTAAACAAGTCTTCATAGAAGATACATCAACTCAAATATCACATTGGTAACGACGTTTACAAATAGTCTTGAAGTCAGGTGGATAAAAAAATACCTAGTGACGTAGTAAACAAAAACTTAATATAAATTCTTTACCAATACATAAGTGCATACAACAAATAGTCAAACTACTATATTTGCAAGTTTTTACAAAATTAAAAATATATACAGGTGTAAAAAAACTACGATCGAAAACTAAGGTAAAAATTACAAACACATTGCCCCAAAAAATAAATCCGGAAAAAATAAGAATTTCGACATTTTCCTTTTTACTTAATACCCATGGAAGTAAGGAAAACATCAAAATAGTTTTCGATCATGGTCTTTTTACACCTGTATAAATTTAAATTACAAAGAAATAAACAGATTTAAAAATTGGGGCAGCTGACATTGTCCTGACAATATTTTTTCCAACGCTACAAAAACAAAATATACGAGTATATGGGATATTTTATTGTACATTTTATACACACATACAATTATGCATAATACTCGGTGCTACTGACAATTTCATCGTCAAATAACGCCTCGAGTTGGTTTGGTTATATTACCATCTAAACGGTGTAATCTCTCCCAGTTTCAATCAATCAACTATTTACAAAGACTTTCAACTCATTACATAAAAAGATCTATAAGCTACAAATTAGGAACTTAATATGGCTAATAAAAAAACGAATTTATAATACACAAAAAAGAGAAAAATATATTATTATACGAAATGCTAAAGGATTGGATATCATAAAATTGTATTGCATTTTCTATATTTATAACATTCATCTTTGTGGTCTAGTGAATGATAAAATTCTAGTTAATAAAATAGCTCATTTTAGAGTTTTTCATCTCAAAACCATTCGGCTCTCTAGTTAGGAAATTTTCAGAATTTTAAAATCTCTAAAGTATAAATAGGAATAAATATACATAACAAGATAATTTAATACAAGTAGTATTTACAAATTATGAGAAAGTTAACGAAATATAATGAGCAATTTGTGCTACTTACCTAATAAAGTAATATTTATCTTCATCTTTTAAATTCCACGGGATTTTTCCTGTTCGTACATTGACATAGAAATCTTAAATTTAAATTCGAATTCCATCGAGTCGAATATAAATATTTATGTGGCGTACCTGATATTTTATATATTTATTTACTGGCTATCTGGCTGTATATCATCACGCTATGACAAATATGAGCGTGATAGTAATGAAAACTGTGGCAAAAATGGGGAAAAACTTTGTAGACTATAGTTTCAGATATGGGAGTTGCGGGCAACAGCTATTCGTTAGATAAAATGACATAAGATTACAATGATAGTGCTCTGAATGTGTTTCTTAAAACTATACATTTGCAAAGTACAATAACTCCTTGGTTAGTTGGCATGTTCACCGGTAACATGTTGAATTAAATAAAAATTTAGAAAACCACTATTTTTAACAATATCATCCTAATGAATATACAGTTGAAGATAAAAGCACATTGATAGTTTTTACGTCATTTCTAAAAAAATTGGACATTTTAAACACCCAGAATACAATCTTCATTATCTTCATTAGGATTTTGTACAAATTCAAAAACAGGGGTCCTGTATGTCATGGGGTCATCTTCCCCTTCCAATGCTGGTCCAATTGGAGTATTTGCTTGTAATTCCAGTCCATGGCCGTCTTCCTCTGACACAACACAATCTGTCTCTGTATTCTCACTGACTTGTATATCGTTATTAGTAAAATTATTTGTTGCCGTCAGTCTTTGCCTTTTAGCTTTAACACTTAGCGGTTCTTCGTCGGAAGATTCGTCTAATACTTCCGTTACGACCTCTGATTTCCTTTTATGACGTAAGAGGGAGCGCTGCTCCTGTCGCGGCATTTGAACCTCGTAGGTCATGAAATTATTTCTTTTCTTACACGATGGTCCCTTATCAAACGAAGTCTTCAATATTCGGGGTCGTTTCTTTGTCCCGAATACAGATTTAATGGTATCTGAGTTTGGCGCTACTAGGCCTTTCGGATACATTTCATTAGGGTTATTATCTCCTTCGTCAGTGAGGTCAATTGTTACTTTGGTTGCAATGCGCGCTTGTTTGAATGGGGTGCGCTCAGGGTATTTTGACTTAATATATACATTTATTTGCACGGCTTCACCAGTGGCACAGTCTAGCTTAAAGAACAGCCCGTTATGGGCACTAGCGTATTTCATTTCTGCGACTGTCGTTACTATACTTAGTTCGTATAAAGGTGGAATAGGATTTTCATTTTGAGATGTTATCATTGGTGGCACAGTACAAGTCTCTCCTGTTTTTTTCTCTACTTGTATGGCTGCCGCATCCTCAGTTGATATGCCAGACATTTCCATCAAATCCAAGAGTATAGTTTTCTTTGAAGATGATGTGCTTTCAGCATCACTTGCCAAGGTTTCAGTAGCATTTACAGGCTCATTATCAACATAGACATCCACTTTTCTAGTACTAGAATCTAAAGTGGATTCATTATCATTCATGTTCGTATTGATGCTTCCAGAAGTCTCAAAATCATCAGTTTTTCTGTCTAAGGAAAGTAAACTACTTCCTGCCATTTCCATTGTGCCTTCATTTTCATGATCTTTAAATGAAGAATTTTGTTTAGCAGTATGTACGTTTTCTTCAGTATTTTCTTCCATATTTTTTTCAGTATGATCTGTAATACTAGAATCTATAATTTTGGAAGTAGATTCATTTTCTGTCGGCTGTATCTTGTTGTTAATTTCAATATGTTTTTCCGAAGAAGTAGCGTTTTTGGTTATGTTATCGATTTCCATATTGTTAATAACGGAACAGAGTGAGGCAGGAGAAGCATCATTCGAACAACTAGTTTCCTCGTCGGACAACACGACGACTTCATCAGTTATGGTAGGATTACTAGTCGACGGAGTTTGTGAAACTAAGTTTTGTTGAGCTTGAAACATTTGAAGAGCATCACTCTCAGCCCTTGGGAAGTATTTTACTCTCTCCTCGTTATATAGCACCCATTCCGTGCCCTTCGGTAATGTGATCACAACAGCCGGCTTTTGTTGGTTTTTTAGCAAAGAGTGATTTCGCCTTTTTTTACCCTGAGGAAATTTTATATTGGTCAAGAGAATTTTATTGGGACCCAAATAAATTGGACATGCCACTTTCGCAATATCTTCACTATTCATAAGCAACACTTTGCCTTTATAACGCAAACCAACAGGGTATTTAATAATTTTATCATTTGCGAGTTTTATGGTAAGTTGAGGTACGTTTTGACCTCCATTGGCTGATGGATGGACGGATGGAGGTACGTTTGCGCTCAGTGTGTTCGGATCTGTGTTTTGTATGCAATCGATTTTTAGAGGAGAAGTTTGTATGTTATTGCACGAAACGGGTAAAACATTTGGAACAATTTGCACATTTGTTTTATTTGTTGAGACTAAATTATGGGGTGTCTTGTTTGAAGGGCCCACAATTATAGACAACGATTTTCGTGTAGAAGCGAGGAGAGTATTTACCTGCGGTTGTTGATCTGGTGTTGGGTTAAGACTATATACATCGGAAATAGTTGGTACAGCGATACCTTCAAGTGGTGACAATTGTTTTAGTGTATTGTCTGTAACAACTGTTTCTACAACATTCATATCTGAAGGAGCGACTTCTTCAGAATCGAGCGATGGAACTTCTGCACTTTCTGTGTCCATAATCACCTCTTCTTCAATGTTTTCTTCTAAATTTTTATCTTCTGTTGGATCCGAGAGGCGCACAGAAATATTTCCATAATTTACTTCTGCGTTTTCCAGCACATCATTTTGCATAACTGTATTTGAAATGGTTTCCGATTGTGATTCAACGTCTTCAGTTTGCGCCTCGGCCTCATTAGTATCTTTGGGCAAACCTTTCAGAACGTCCAGGTTCAATTTGATTTGCTCTGTCGTATTGAGAACATATTCTTGAAGATATTTGGTGCAGCAACACATGCAATTCTTGTATTCACACCCATGTCTGCTCCCACGTTTCCGCGAACTAGTCTGTCTCATAACAATTTGTTCTCGCGCCCAACAGCAGTATAGAGACTTAGAATCTGTTACAATTCTAGTTACCAAGCGACTTGGCCCTGACTCAGTCTTCGCTTCCATACTTTTTTTCCGCGGTTTCTTTGGCCCTGCGCTTTTTTTCTTAGCAATTGGTGTAAGCGATGGCACGTCTTTAGCTTCTGTTGCATCCTTGTTTCCTTTCAGTGTATCTTTTACGTTATCCTCTTCATATTTGCTTTCATTTTTGTTTCCATTTGTGTTTTGGTCTACTGGTGTTCGACCAATAGGTTTTTTGTTTCCTTTTTTTTTCTGACTTTCCACTGGCTTTTCCCCGTTGAACAAACACAACATTTTATCAAGAGTGTCTATAGTTATCAAAAACTCGTCTATATGCGAATCGTTTACTTTTATTTTTTTAGACCACAATTGCTGTACCAACTTTTGGGGATATACTGGCCTCCAATTTGTGCGAGTTTTTTGCACTTTCTTGGGTTGAGTTTCCATTGGCGTTGATCCGTTATCGACGTTAGATTTATTGACTTCTACGTTATCATTGCAAAATGAACTTTTTGTTTGCACCAATTCTAATAAACGTGACTGGTTTCCGTCATCAGTAATATCTATGACGTCTTTTTGCGTAACCTCCGAATTTATGATTGACATAGAGTTCTCATTATTTCGGTTATAATACAAGTTATTGACAAATCCGTGAACATTCTTGTTGTCAATATTAAACCATGATTTATTATCAGAACACATATCATTTTGGAGAGGACAAGCCCTAACATGTAAGTCGGGTGATCTGCGCATATCACTGGTGTTTTGTATTTGCATTGGACTGATTTCAGCTGTAAGTAAATTTTGGTTAATCCGGCGGATTTGCACTATATCTGGAAGGTGAATTAGTCTGTTCCTGCCTAAAATAACGTCTTCGTTTCGCGAAGTTGTGGGTTCAATTAATAATTCATTAGTATAATTGGGAATTGTACTGGGTAGTGTCACAGTGTTGTTTATTATGCTTTGAATTGGATGTTTTGACGGCATAACAGATACTGTTTCGCCCTCGTCTTCATCAATTTCAATTACGCCATTATTATCGGGTTTTTTCAAGTAAATTGTATTGTTGATCAACTTTGTTTCGAAGGCTTTTGTAAGATCTATAGTGACAGGCATACACTTTTTGAGGTAAGCTCTGTTTTGTGCCAGAGTTAGGAATCCAGCTGTTAACCTTTTCAGCCTTGTATTGAAATCAGGGTTTTTACACAACTGTATAGGATTGTATTTGCGATGCTTAGGTTTCTGAAACATATTACTAGACAATGAGATCCTCTGTCTGTCAATCTTTGCTTCTTCAGCACCCACACTTCGTTCGCTTATTGGCTTACTCTCTTCAATAATTTTATTGATTAACGTCTTCACATCAATAACATTAAAGTCTTTGTTTCGCAAAATACTCATGTCATTTAGTTTTTGCGTATACACTACTGGATCCAAGAAAAGTTTCTCATCAAATTTGAATTCACCGCTTTCGCTTGCATTATCGCTTGCTTGAGAAGATCCATTGTCCACTTTTTCAGTTTTGACTTGAACATTGTTGTCCAACTCATCTAAAAAAAACATTTTTTTATCATGTTAGCACGACTGTATTTTCCGGAGGGGTAGGTAGAGGTGCATTTCTGCACCTACATTTCGCCGATTGTGTTTTTGTACCACGTCATAGGGGGCGAGTATATTGCCGCTTTTCCATGCTGCTACTGAGAATTTCCTAATGGATAAACCCAATAACACCTTACTCGACTCGGGAATCGAACCCGGGACCAATACGACAGTCACCAATGATAACGTTTAAAATATAAAAAAGAATATTATTGCTTGAAATAAATATTGATAAAATTAATTTGCTTATCAATAAGCCTTTTCGATATAAAGTATAAAATATCATTATTCTATTTAACTTTTCTTGGACTGGCACATTCAAAACAAATAAATATTTTAAAATGAAAAACAATGTGACACCATTCCTAAACTTCCCATTTATTTATTAGGGATTATACAAAATGAATTTACTTAAATTGTCTAACATCTAAAATAAATTAATAATTATATCATACGCACCTCTTTCTTCGTTATCTTGTGTCTCGCTCACGAACTCCACATTGTTGTCCGCAATTTCAATTCCATCGTCAGCGAAATTCAAATTATCTGGTATTTCACCAAACGTTGACAAAAAAGTTTCGACATCCAGTTGTGACGTACTTGCATCGTTAGATTTATTTTCATCGCTAGCTACCGACACTACTCGACTTATGATGGGTTTAATATCTTCAGTGCATGGTGTTTTATCCGTAGTCTCTGTTTTGATAGGTATATTGCTTGATGGAAGTGGTTCTATTTTAACATCGGGCTCAATATCGCAATCTACAGTATCAACACAAGGATGTGTAGGCCTAGTATTGTCAGCCTTTATTGTAGCATTTATATTATCTTCTGCAGTCTTTGGAGTATCAGTCTCTTGTGTGACAGTAGCTGTTTGTTTGGCAAAATTTTCTATAATAGATAAAGTCTCATTAGTAAGAGGAGCATTGCCGAAAACATTAGTAATTTTAGGGATATTTCCTGAAGAGTCAGCTTGGTTATCGTTTGCGCCAATTTCGTTTTTAGTCTCTCTAAATTTAGACTCATAGCCTATAGCAAAATGAATCAAGCTTTTTTCAGCCGCTTTTAAACTGTCGATATCTGCATTGATATTGTCGAAGAGACATTCTTCTTCTTGTATTTTTGCTATCACTTTGCTAGTTTTGCTTGTTTTCTCTTCAGCCACTGGTTCGTAATCTTGAATTGGATCTATTGGTTCTTTTTTTATTTTTACTCTTGTTATTGAATCTTCTTCCTTATTGGCGTCAGCATCTTTCACTGGATTGCTTTCTTGTTCCGTATCAGATTCATGTAAAAGGTCAATTGTTTCGATAGGCGTCTCAATGACAACGATGTCTGGTGTATTTTCTGTAATTAGAATTTTTATATTAAGAAAAAGGCAAAAAATCATTTAAAACTTCACATAAATTGTCGTTGTTTGCTTAACTACTAATGTTATATGATTATGTTTGTTTGTTTTTTTGTCTAAGCCGCTAAACCAATTTGGACGAATTTATTTACAACTAGCTGTGCCCACGACTTCGTCCGCGCGGAAAATTAATTTTGAATAAGAAAGTTTATAAACTAAAAGTAGCCTAAGTTACTCCTTATTACATCAGCTATCTGCCAGTGAAAGTCCCGTTAAAATCGGTCCACCCGTTTCAGAGATTAGCGAACAGACAGACAGACAGACAAAAATTGTAAAAAAAAAATATTTTGGTATATGTACCGTGTATACATCCATATACATTTATTAAACAGCGGTTATTTCAATATTACAAACAGACACTCCAATTTTATTTATTTGTATAGATGTATAGATTATGTCTCTCTTTAAGCTATATAAGTATGGGGTACTTCACCTCAGTTTACGCCTTCGGAAATATAATAACTAATAAGATTGAGAAGCCTTGTTATGTTACCAAAATTATTACTTACCATTAGTAACTTTTTTGACACCTCTGTTCCACTTAATTTTTTGCTGAAATAGAATATGAACATACATATATTATATAATTTATTAAATGGAGAGAAGAAAATCATTGTATGGAAGGCAAGCTAATCTAATCAAAGTCATGTGATGTCGACGATTTAGGGAGTTTGTCGTTAAATCGAGTGACGTTACATGCAGTTTACACTGTATTTAAAATGCACACGCAAATAGTTTTAGTGACGTACGGCAACTTTTTTACTTAGCAACAATCGACCCAAAATTATTGTTCTAATTTATTTATTTTCTTTTTTTCGCGATTAATAAGTACATGTATATAGTTTTTATGTTGTGTTGTGTAGCGTTTACTATTATTAATTTAATTTAGACTAGTGCAATATAATATAAGAATAGTATATTTTAATATAGTAATATTATTAATTTTTATTATTGTTTAAAATCAGTACGCCTACCTAGCGTCCGTTTTGTCACTTGGTCCCTTTATTGAAAACCAGCGCTGCAATACCGTGTAAGCGGAATTGCAGCACACAGCTGAATGAAGGGATCATTGTTGGCTATGTAAATTGTATTTACTAGTTGTTTGTTCTTTGTATCTGTTTTTCCTATAGCCAACAATAAAACTTTTTTTCTTTCTTTCTTTCTTTCTAATTCGTTTCGTATGACTTTAAATTTTTTTAATGACGAAAATGAATATTATCATATACCTGAGATATTCGGAACTTTATTGGAAAATGAAAGTGTTGTTGGGTTTTTCCGTTAGGAAACTTCCAGCAGCAGCCCGAAGTCCAGATTTGTGCCCGAAAAACGGCAATACACTCGCCCCTTATTACGTGGGGTTGGTACATGCCTAGCGAAATGTGGGTGTAGAAATGCACCTTTGCCTACCCCTTTGGAGAAAACAGACGTGAGATTGTAATGAATGGGTACTTACGAATTCATTGGGTAGAGCTACTAGGCCGTCTTTGATGCAGGTGTCCCAATCAGGAAATTTCTGTATGATCACCTCAGGGTACCTGAAATAAATGGTATCAAATTATTTCTTGGACTCCCTTGTTGATCTCACAGCATGAGATCTAGTAGGTTCTATTTTTTTAGATACGTTTAGGTTTTTTTTATATATTACTTATTTATGTTACTCTCATACATACATAAACTCACGCCTGTATTCCCCGAAGGGGTAGACAGAGGCGCATTTCTGCACCCATATTTCGCCAAGTATGTATCAGTCCCACGTAATAGGGGGCGAGCCTATTGCCGTTTTTCGGGCACATTTCCAGACTCCGTGCTGTTACCGAGAATTTCTTAATGGAAAAACCCAATAGCACTTTGCCCGACCCGGGAATCGAACCCAGGACCTCTAGATCGCTCGGCACATACTTGTACCGCGAGACCACGAGGCAGTTATGTTACTCTCATAAAGAGAAAATATGAATTTGTGTGTTTGTATGGAATAAACTAAAAAACTACTGAACCGATTTTAGTGAATTAAGCATGGATAGAGATGATACCTCGGGGTAGAAAATAGGCTACTTTTTAGTAACTAGGGCGGAGAAAGTACTCACCGCTATCAGACTTATGATTAGACTTACCGTTTAGCTACAGCCCGTTGTAAGATAGTAGGTCTATAGGGTTCCGCGTTGGGCATAAGTGCTTTATTTCCTCTATAGTTATGCCAGAAATAGTAGAATCTTCGACGCGTCACAGCCTTTAACTGGTACCATCGCTTTTGAAGCAACATGGGCGAACACTGATGACCTCTGCAAAGAAATTTTACAATGAAAATTACTCACTAATACTGCATAAATACTCTTATGGTCTCGCGGCACGAGAAGAGAGAGAGAGAGTGTGTTATTGGGTTTCTCCACTGGGAAATTCTCAGCAGCAGCTCGGAGTCAGTTAATGCGCCCGATAAACGCCAATAGGCTCGCTCCCTTTGCCAACTCCTCCTTTATATTTTCTTTCTGATTAACTTCGTTGCGGGATTATGTCAAATTAGGTCCCCTTAGATTCGCTGAACTTCATTGCTCAGCGTTGATACTGTGCGTGCCGCTGTTGATCCTGGAGCACAGGAGTTACAGTGGCGGGTGTGTGGTGGGATAGGAAAACAAGGCTCGCCCCCTATTACGCGGGACGAAAACACGATTTGTGAAATGTGGGTGCAGAAATGCAGCTCTGACTACCATTTCAACATAATAGAAAGGTTATTGTTATTGTTTTTAGAACTTTATTATTGATATTTGGAATGGCCCGTGGACCGCTACAGGCTGATGATGATGATGAGTCAGCATACGGGTTGATATAGAATAAATCTGATAACACAAGGTTTGTATCTTAGTGTAGGATCAGAAAAATATTTGTCTGTTATTGTTACTATGCCACAAGTACAGTACTATATTTTTCATTATCTGCACAGTAACTTTTGTTCCAGTTTAAAAATAAAACAAACCGAATAAATTATGTCTTTCACTTTCCTGTTCCTTAATAGAAAGTTAATTATATTAAAATAATGGCATGAATAATAATTCACAATGAATTATCATTTGCTTTAACGGTGAAGGAAAACATCGTGATAAAACCTGCACACCTAAAAAGTTCTTAGGAATTTCTTAGGTGTGTAGTCCGTCAACCCGCACTAGGCCAACGTGGTGGACTAAGGCCTAAACCCTCTCAGTAGAGGAGGCCCGTACCCAGCAGTGGGACGTATTTGGGCTGATTATGATGATGATGATGAATAATAAAACTTACTTGGAATTGTAATACAGGGTAGCGTCAGTCCACGCCTCAGTGAGGGTGTAGCCAATCTTCATTTCTATGTCGAAGCGTTGCACCAAGTCAAACAGGTCTATCAACACCCGACTGTCTGCCTTGTACGGCGTCATGTTCTCCTGGTAGATGAACACGATATATTTTTTTAATTCTTTGTCGTAAAATCTTTATTAGCATCAAATGTTTCTTTTACTCTATCTGTGGCCTCGGATCTGGCTTCGATTTGCAACTCTGGGTTAAGTTGTTTGACCCTATCTGGGTACGATTGTCATTTCGAGTAAATTTTTTTGAGTCATTCTGGGGTAAATTCTGAAATCACCTTTCTTTGGTCCCACATAAATGAACTAATTTCAAGGCTAATTGTGGCAACTTTTTAACACAATAACACGGCCTAAACTGTGGCTCGAACACCGGGACCTTTTAGCAACTCAGCTAAATTAACTCGGCCTAGGTACAAAATATCTTTAACATTTTATTTGTGTTTACCATAGCATTAAAAATTTGTCAATAATGTTATGTAAGCGAACTTGCAAGACACTACTCAAGGTAATAATAAGTGGAGATCGCATCGATATAAAGAAAAAAAATATCAGCTAACTATTGAGCTAACTGAGCCCAAATTTGTAGAGTTAATTACGCTATAAAATAAATTACTCGTAATTAATTTCATAAGTGAGTGGGCCACCACAGGATCTTGAGTAAGATTTTTTCTTGTCAAAACTTTTGTATTTTATAAGCTACAAATCGTGATCGCCTCGAGATTTAGACGCGCGAGAGAATCTCGACGGTCGCGGATTCCAAACCAAGGCACACACCTCTGACTTTTCCAAGTTATGTGTGTCTTCACAATAAATTATTACGTATATTTATATTCATATTATATTTATATATTTACTATTATAACTACTATTACATTAAATTCATTACTTATTTTCTTTACCAATGTATATTGGCTTATAATATCTTACTTAATATTATAAACGCGAAAGTTTGTAATAATGTATGGATGTCTGGATGTCTGGATATTTGTTGCTCTTTCACGCAAAAACTACC
Source organism: Hemaris fuciformis (assembly GCA_907164795.1). Lineage (NCBI taxonomy): Eukaryota > Metazoa > Arthropoda > Insecta > Lepidoptera > Sphingidae > Hemaris > Hemaris fuciformis. The sequence continues at coordinate 5,772,496 of OU015455.1, read as the reverse complement.
GAATGGATTGTAATGAAAGTTTACAATAATATAGCTTATACATCAGAATAACACATAGGCTATACTTTTTAAAGATAGTGTGTGAATTGTCCAAAATATAACGATAATTATCAAGTAAGTCGGGAAAAATCTGCTATCTGCGGGCTATTTTGGCGTACGCGTCACATTTTATGTTTATCCCGCCAATACGGTTAATGGTCCCGTCATATTAATGAACGTATTTAAATAAAGGTTTTGAATCGACAACATATATCCACAATATTCGAACAATTGCGCATTTTACATTTTAAAATGTAGAATAATCAGTAATGAAAAGGGAGTGACATATTTGTTAGTTGTCATATATTTATGCGTGCGTTCAGAAATTTATTTTTAAACTCCTTGGTTTTACCTGGTATGTTATAAATGAGAAAATAACTATATGACTGTTACGCTTTCACGCCTAAACCATGTGACCGATGTGAACGATTTTTGGTATGGACATAAATGGGACTCTGTGGAATAAAATAGACTACAACTTATTTTCTTTCTGAACCCAACCCTGTAGTCTACGCGGACGGAGTCGTGGGCAAAAGCTAGTGTGTATATATGTAGGTATGTGTATGTTTATAAATGATTTTATTTGCACACCTACTCTGCATCATCTCTGCATCACCCAAGGTTCGACTGGCAGAGAATACCTTAGGCATTAAGTCCACCTTTACAATTATGTGTTTAATTGTATAAAGTGTAAATAAATAAATATATTAACGGTGAAGGAAAACATCGTGATGAAACCTGCACACCTAAAAGTTCTTAGGAATTTATTAGGTGTGTAGTCCGCCAACCCGCACTAGGCCAGCGTGTTAGACTAAGGCCTAAACCATCTCAGTTGTAGAGGAGGCCCGTGACCAGCAGTGGGACGTATATAGGCTGATGAACAAAAAAAAAACAAAAAAAACACTCCACCCTATTCACCAGTCACCCTGTATGTTATTTCACTCACCACCCCGATGACGTCGACGTCTTCGTGCACCAGGATCTGGTCGTACAGCTGCCAGTCCGTGAGCGTCATCCTGGCGACCACTGGTATTATTTCCGTTCTGTCGTCCGCCGCAAACAGTCTGTTTAACTTCTTCACTGTTAGGGATTTCATGCGGTCCCTGTAGTTAGAATAAGCATCTCATATATCGGTGTACTTATTGAATACGGTTTGCTTTATTAATCTTACTTAGGTATACGATATTAAAATATTTGTACAACGATAAAGTAATAATGTCTATCTAATGATAGATGCCAATAATCCATTTTATTATTGAATACGCCTAACTTTAAATCTTACTAAATAATATCTATACTACATACATACATAAACTCACGCCTGTATTCCCCGAAGGGGTAGGCAGAGGTGCATTTCTGCACCCACATTTCGCCAGGTATGTATCAGTCCCACGTAATAGGGGGCGAGCCTATTGCCGTTTTTCGGGCACATTTCCAGACTCCGTGCTGTTACTGAGAATCTCCTAATAGAAAAACCCAATAACACTGCCCGACCCGGGAATTGAATCCAGAACCTCTAGATCACACGGCACATACTTGTACCGCGAGACCACGAGGCAGTCTACACTCTATACAAATAAATAAAATTGGAATGTCTGTTTGTAATATTGAAATAACCGCTTTTTAATAAATGCATATGGATGTATACACGGTACATATACCAAAATATTTTTTTTAAATTTTTGTCTGTCTGTTTGTTCCGGCTAATCTCTGAAACGGGTGGACCAATTTTAACGGGACTTTCACTGGCAGATAGGTGACGTAATAATGAATAACTTAGACTAAAAAAATTAAGATTCGACTGTTAGGCGGAACGAAGTTCGCCGGATCAGCTAGTAATTTATAAATCCACCCAAAAATCACATACACAGTTCTGACCCCACACTAGGATACAAGTCCTGTGTCGTGGGTATCAGAAACTACGAGAGACTTTTCGGTCTCACAAACACCCAACCCAAAACAAATATTTGTGGATCACACAAACATTTGTCTCGGTGCGGGGATCGAGCACGCGGCCGCTCGTTTGCGAGCTGGTACCTTTGTATAATGATTGACCAATCCTAATCTGTATACGGATAGAGCTCAGTGATACATCAAACAGTTGTATGTGTCTTGCGTCGCATTTTCTCTACTACTCAATATATAATTTTACCGTTGGTAAGTATCGCCTTTAGTATATTGGAAATGCTACGACATTTTCAGATTGCTGTATGAATCCATCGTTGTACCTCCACGATCATCCATTATCATATCATCATCAGCCCATATACGTCCCACTGCTGGGCACGGGCCTCCTCTACAACTGAGAGGGTTTAGACCTTAGTCCACCACGCTGGCCTAGTCCGGGTTGGCGGACTACACACCTAAGAAATTCCTAAGAACTTTTAGGTGTGCAGGTTTTATCACGATGTTTTCCTTCACCGTTAAAGCAAGTGATAGTTCATTGTGAATACACACATAACTCCGAAAAGTCAGAGGTGTGTGCCTGGGGTTTGAACCTGCGACCGCCGAAATTCTCGACAGCGCGCCTAAACCTCGAGGCCATCACTGCTTATCATATATAAGACATGAAATTTAACTAAAAAGTAAATCAAAACTGATTTTAAATATAGATGTTACTCTGTGCTTTCAACGACTGCTTAATGTGATACCTAATTGCAGTAAAAAGCAGACGGAGGGACCAAAAAGAGTATTTTAATCGTCTAATATAATATTAAAAGTACATACCATAGCACCTTACAATCGCATCCCATAACTTTCTGCAGCTCATTGAACACGTCCTCTTCCGACATTTTCTGATGTATGAGCATTCCGGCGACAGATCTTATCATGCGCCGCTTGAACTTGTCCAGTTCGGTCATTCCTAAAATTTCTGGGAATAGAAAAAATAATTTTAGCTTCTTCGTTGGTTTCGCAGCATTAAATTTTCCATAGCAGCACGGTGGCTTAAAATGTGACCTCAGCAGACCTGAATGAGTGTATCGAGTGACGACAAGTGGGATTCTTTCGCCAGTTGATGCCCTAATTCAGTGGCGGTTCTTCCATAGAAGCCCAAAAGCCCATCTTGCCTTACACAATTCCGAATTCTTCAAGATTTAAATCTTTATTTAACAAAATCAATTAGACATATAAATGTTCTCATTTAGGATATTCTTATCCTGACCCCATAATAAACAAGACATTACAAATTAACATGTAACGCTTTTGGGCTTCTATGGAAGAACCGCCACTGCCCTGATTGTATAGCATCGAGCTTAATAACTAGTTTTAGATTAAAACAATAAAAGAGTCCTTGAAAACACTGTCTAAATGAGGCAAAAGCTTATTAAATTATTTCTAATAATTTAGAAAACCGCATCTAGGTATTATCATTATCATCATCAGCCCATATAAGTCGTACTGCTGGGCACAGGCTTTCTCTATAACTGGGAGAGTTTTAGGCCTTAATCCACCATGCTAACCTAGTGCGTGTTAGTGGACTACACACCAAAAAAATCCTAAGAACTTGTAGGTGTACAGATTTCCCCACGATGTTTTCCTTCACCGTTAAAGTACGTGATGATTCATTTTGAGTACACACATAACTTCGAAAAGTCAGAGGTGTGTGCCTGGGGTTTGAACCCGCGACCGCCGAGATTATCGAACGCGCGGCTTAACCTACATATAGGTACATAAAATGAGATTGTATACATATGATATACAATTTCATCTACTCCGATACAAATATCTTTATAGCACATGTCAAGTCTAGCTCTCGTTTATTGATTTAACTCTCCACCTGACGTCACTCTGTACTTAATTAACAGGATTTTAGCGATCTTCGCTTGTTTTATAAATCCCTGCTCTGTTACTACTCAGCACTACAAATAAAAAAAAGTATTTACTACATAGAATAAACATATTTTAAAATAACTACAATACTAGCAATATAATCAAATAGATTTTATACAATATGGATGATTTTATACAGTAAAGAATATAACAAAACTGTATTTCCTGTGAAATAGCTCTGAGAAGTTGAAAATTGAAGCAATAGATATGTCAATAGTGAAAGGATATTAGCGACATCTCCCTATCTCTCTCGCACGGAATGGCGATGACGTCATGTTGTGTGTCCATTTTTAGCTACGTCCCTAGTGCCGTCAGATTTGAGACTTCTATTTTATTCTGAACAGATTTGGACAATTCTTTATATTTTTTCAAACAATGATTGTTTTGTAAACATCCACGCTAATCCTTACTATTATGTATATTATCGGATCAATTTAGACATCCAAGGTTACAAACAATCACACTCGACTGAAAATTGGTAGGATTGTTCAAAACACTATATTATAAATGAAATGTGAAAAGTCCTCATCGTTCAGACACCTGGAAAAAAAATACTCGGGGTCAAAGGTTATAAAAACGGATTTTACGCGATTTTCAGCAAAACGGTGAGATTTATCATAAAATTAGCCCAGACAAAAATTGTATATCAGACAAATCAAAAAAAATGTCTAATTTTTCTTAAGAGTCACCGTTTTAGAGATATAACGATTAAAAAAGTTGTAATATGTATAAATACACCACGTATATACTATATTTATATACATCGCTGAAGCTGTAATACAAGTAAAAAATTCATTTATAACAGTGTTTTGAACAATCCTACCAATTTTCAGCCGAGTGTGAATTTTTGTAAGCTTACCCCTATTTTTGATCTAATTTGACCAGGCTGGGAGAGTTAGTTTGTTTGCTTGAACGCGCTTACCTCAGAAACTACTGGTCCAGCTTGATAAATTCATTCAGTATTAGATAGCCCATTTATCAAGCTATGCGCTTCATCAGATCAAAATTTCACATATTACATAAAAAAGTTACGTTTTCTTCTCCAGGGTTACTTTTCCACACCAAAAAATGTATTTTATTGAGTTATTTACGCTCAAAAGTTTAACAGATAGAAGAAGTAGTTGCGGTACGTCCATAGAAGCCTTAAAGCCCATCTTGCGTTACAAAATTCCGAAAAACAAACAGAAACTAGACATTACACAATTCGTAATTCAACTTAAATATACGTATTACCTAAAGTTTTAAATGTATATTTTTTCACTGGCGCTATCACTAGACTCCTAGATAATTTCCACCAAAAGAAACTCGGGCGTACTAACATCAATATATAGTTTAAGAGTACACAACATCAATATATTGCTATCTCCCTCTATCTCGAATCTCAAATTATTATCATATATTTTATTTTGGAAAAAAAAATGCATGTTTAATAAAATTGAGTAGGATATCATTCATTCCGTGGCTGATGTTTTAAGATCTCGAATTGAAATCGAAAGGTATCTTGAAAGAATCTCTGGTGTTGATTATCTTGCTTCTCCAGTAACGTTGTTTAATCCTATGTCCAATAATCTTGTTTCATACTTTTTTAGACCCGTTTTTTGTCGTTGTGTTTCAATTTTTATTTATTTAATAGCTTTTCGTAATTTCTTCTACATACAGTCTCATTTCTCGTTTGCCCTTATTTATTTTTCTTGCATGGTTCCTGGGATCACATTGTTTTTCTATTATTTAATTAATAAATAAATAATAAAACATACCCAACCTAATTCTGTCATATTTTCTGAAACAAGACCTTAGTTCAAAGTAATCTATGTATATGACTTGCCGAGTGATTTTTTATTATTATTATTATACTTGAGCGGAAGTGCGCGGCATCAGGTGCTATGGCGGTATTCATGGCGATAAAAATTATCTTGACTTTAAATTTTAGGCAACATGCGGTGAAATATTTAAAACTACCCTTCAAGAGATGTTGGGACTCTGATAAACTGTAAAAAATCCTTCGTGCCGCGTGTTCATCTTGCTTACTAGTGTCTTCTTCGCCACCGATGCCGGATAAATATTTATTTTATTACAATTTTATTTATGTGCCGTGCGATCTAGAGGTCCTGGGTTCGATTCCCGGTCGGGCAAAGTGCTATTGGGTTTTTCCATTAAGAAATTCTCGGTAACAGCACGGAGTCTGGAAATGTGCCCGAAAAACGGCAATAAGCTCGCCCCCTATTACGTGGGACTGATACATACTTGGCGAAATGTGGGTGCACCTCTGCCTACCCCTTCGGGGAATACAGGCGTGAGTTTATGTATGTATGTAATTTTATTTAGTCTTTATGTGAATAATATAACTCAACATTCCGTGCATATTTCAAGAGTTTACTTGTTGCCGTTATAAATATAGAGCAAAAACGAACAAAAAAATCAGGTTTGTTGTATGGGAGCCCCCTTAAATATTTATTTATTCTGTTTTTTAGTATTTGTTGTTATAGCGGCAACAAAATACAACACCTTTCAAAATGTCAACTGTCAATCTGTCACGGTTCATTAGATACACCCTGGCGACAAACGGAAGACGGACAGGCGGACAGTGAAGTCTTAGTTATAGGGACCCGTTCTACCCTTCGGGAACGGAACCCTAAAATATACTTTTTGATGGAGCAAGACCATCCTAATTTAGTATACTCAAGTAACTACTACAGAAATTAAATTACAATAAAATGTATTTTATTATACTGGGATAAAAAAGGAAACCATTAAAGAATACAAAAAAAAAATACTTTGTCCATATTTATGTTATTGACAGTATTATCAATTACAATCAAAAATAAATACGCGTGGCAACACCACGCATAATGACACTTAACACTATAAGTAGTCTCCTTGAACAGAATCTATATGTAAACATCAAACAAAATCACGGTGAGCAACAAATAAAACAAAATACAGATGTAGACATTCAAATCATTGTATTGTCTCAATAATATTAATTCAAAATGGCACAATTCTCAGTGTTAATTATTCCTGCGAAAGGTTGAATTTTAATATTTTGAAGTAAAACTTCTTTACGCACGCTTGATTTGGGGAGTAAGCTAGTGACTGCGTGACGAGAGCGTTAAAAAAATTGTGACCGGCGAGGCGAACGAAAGTTGAGAGAGAGATATAAATTAGTTAACATAGAAAGAGAGAGATAGTTACGTTGTATAGGTATCCGATAATTAAAATAATGAATAAAAATAGAAAATCAATTCAAAAACATTAATTTATCAATAAAACCCACAATAAATTTAAATATTTGTAGAATATCCATTATATACATATAGATCGAGCTAAATAAGTTTAACTTCAGTCGTGTGGTCTAAACACACTCGATCTTATTTATTTAATTATCTATATATATATATTAAAACAACATCTAAGCAAATTAAGCAGAAAAATATTTTTGCCAAAATTTATTACAACTAAAAAAATCTTGACCATTATCATATATTCATTAAAATTAACAAATTATTTACATCACACTCATGAAAAATATGACATATTTTTAAATCAGCAAAATAAATAAAAATAATAGTAACTTTTTTATTTTCATGGCAACACTAAATATCACAAGCGTAGTCGCGTTAGCTAGCGCGGATTGCCACGCGCCTAACCAGAACCACTGCCAAGTCAAATGAACAACAGATGCGAAGGGAAGTGGACGTGTCATCACAACGAAAAGCAAATGGCGTACAATAAATTTTGCGCAAGTTTATTTTAATCAATCCTGATTGTTTTATTAAGAATCCGATAATTTTTAGAAAAATATATTTTGCAGTTACATAGGAAATGATTTATTTTTTAACAAATCCATACATAACATTTTATCTGGCTTTAAAAAGATGTACGCTTGTACTCTCGATTAAAAAATGTTTTAGGTAGGGTATTTAGAAGAATCTTCCCAAAGAATATTTTAATAGTAGGTGTATTTATTAGAAAAAATAATTATTCATGAAATATAATACTACCACAGTAACAATATTCTTTTGGTTGTAATAATAGAATCAAATTATTTTATGCAATAATATAAATACGTTTAAAAATCTCTGCTATATTATTTTAAAAAAAGTACCATGTTTAAATTAAATGTATTTAAGGCATATATTTTTAACACGTAATATATCATTAAATGTTTTAGTTTGTTATAAATAGTATTAAACACTTAATTACGACGTAAAATGGACTTGGTCGTATTTTATTGATAAATCATAGACAACGCCGTGCGACCTTGTTTGTATTACAAAACCGAAACCCGTGCCCCGTACACGTCTGCCTCGACTAACAGCTGCATCGTAAATGACTGTGCGAAGAGTATTTACCTTGTCGTTTCTCCATATCGGTGTTTTATGTTATTTTCACTTTGGTTCAACGAGAAATATGAATAACTAAAGAAAAAGCTTAAAATGCACAATTACGCGGTCACTGTACATATTTCATCGGCACTCAAACACAAAATGGCGAAAACGCACCGCCGTCTGCCGACACCGCTGCCACTGTAATGGCGCCGCCTGTGCGAGGGAATAAGATGACATGGCGTCTCGCTTCAGCACATCCATAGCAACATCGGTTCATCGGAGCTCATGCGTGGCGACTGGCGAGTGATTTCGAATTCGATCGTAGCTTCATTTGTATGAGGAATTTTGTAGAGGATGGACGCTTTTGGAATCGATTGTTATGAACACATGCAATTATGATTACGAATTTCGTCGAATAAGTAGTACCTTTTTTAACAGTATAAACAATTTTGTCGTATTATTATAAATGCTTTGTAATTTTAAAAGATTATGTGCAAAACTATATTTATAACATATAAGTACGTGAAGATAAGGTCTATTCTGTTCTATGTTCCTAATCAGTAGTATATATTTTATATAACTCGTTAAATATTAATTCACGATGACGTTGAGACAAAGAAATGCACGATCTAGTTAGCGTGTATTACCCAAATTTTTTAAAAAGCAAATGATAGTACACTTTACGCGTACGGCGTAAGGTATAAAATCGCTTGCAGTGAATTATTAGCGATCAAGGACGCCATATCAACTTATTGAAAAAGCGCCACACTGACATTCTATATAAAAACTCGTTTGTGTACTGTCTACAGAAGATTATTCCAGCGCCCATTTATATCGCAATTTTATTTATAAGGACTTAAATACAAGGATTAAACATGAGAATGCTTCAAATATACCGTTGGGAGGAACAAAATGAGTAATATGAATTAATGAGTTCAGTATGAAATAAAAAGTTTTTCGGATCGTTTTGTTAAACAATGTGTCTAAATTCATCAATATTATTGGTAGTATTTTTTTCTCCTAAATATTTAAGATTGTTTATTAATTTTATATTTTTGCTAGTAAAATACGTGTAAAAAAACGTAATTATATTTAAGTATTCATTTCTATTTTCTACTTTCTTTTTATTCTTGACTAGGGGTTGAGCCGCGCTGCTCCAGGTAGCATTTTTATAAATGAAACTGCACATTACCACAAATCCTCTAAATAGGTAACGTAAATTTTAAGTTTATTCAATAAAAACAAATTTACTATAATTTACTCGGTGTAATATATATATGGAGAATACTTAACAATTAAATGGTATTGTAAATATTTTAGTAAATATATGAGAAAATAGCTTTAATTTTTCTTGTAGTACTTTAGCATACTTTACATCATACACTGTCTGATAAACATTACATAAATAAAATCACGCTTGAATTATTGATGGGGTCAGCATGCTTATATTTCTACACCCTTTCCATAAGCAATCGTAACGGATTCATTTCAAGTTCTCACGCTCAAGTATTCATAATATCGTGACGAAAAAAATGTAATGCCACGGAATCTGGGGACTAAACAATCAAGTCCAGATTTCATTCTTTCGAAGTCTGAAGTCGTAAGCAACACCTAGCATTGTTATTATAGCGATTGGAGCGTGAGTGAAATAGGAATATCTGCCATCTCTCACTGTATGCTGTACTGTTATTATGGTGACGTCACGCTTGCGCATCCGTTTTGCAGGTATGGATTGAAATGCAGAGTTACTTAAAATGGAAAAGTTTTAATGTATTAGTTGAATTATTTAAAATATTACTAGTCCAGTCAAATTACGGCTCAAAACGGGTTGAATAAACATGAAAATACATAGTTTGGGGATTATTAAGGATCGATAGGGGAGTGTATTCTGAGCTTAAATTCCAATTTGAGGGGTTCTCCGTAGGTCAGCTCACGGTCATTTCGATGAAAACGCGTTTAATTCAATATTTTGAGAACGGTTGTTAGTAGGGTTGCCACCTTTTATTTACATTGGTTTACATGGCATTTAAAGTACATTGGTTGGTATAGGTAAGAAAAAAAAGTAGGTATTATTTTTTCTCGCAGTTAAAGTACGTTAGGAAAAAAGTACATGATATCAAAATAAAGTACAATTTATTTTTATTTATTATTGTGTTTAAAATATATTTTTGTCGCTTTTTGCAGTAAGTATTAAATTAGTATCTCTACTAAACAATCTATACAGTCTATATTTGAATTAAAGTAAATAAGTTTTTTTTTTATTTTTCTATTCAAATTTAGAGAGGCTTTGTTTCTGTCGTCTCGCCATTTGCTATTTATCACAGAAAAAACTCTTTCTGTGAATGCTGATGTGGCGGGAATTGATAATAAACCAACTGCATATGTATTGTGTTGTGGCGCTGGCAAATATCGAGTGGCGACTTCGATTCAGAACCAATTGATTGTTTAACGGAAAAATACTTCCGACTAAACTTTTTAAAGTCAAATCATGTGAAATAAAGTATTTTAGCGTAATTTATTGTTCTCATAAAGTATAGAGTACAATTACCTGAAATAACGTACAATACTTTATTATAAAGTACGAGTGGCAACCCTAGTTGTTAGGCAAAAAATTGTAGAAACCTTTTCTCTTCTATCTTAAATGTAATAACTTTTTATCTGAAACTTTTTTTCTTATCATCAATATTTTTCAACTTATTACTTCCGAAAGGCAAAAAGTTCACTTTTTTCTCTCCCTATTTTTCAATTTTCGCCATTTTCTTCTCAACCGTTCAATTTAATGAAATTATTTTTGCGTTAGTTAGAAATATTTAGGTCCACACACGTCAAACGCGAGTTAAAGTTAATCCTTATGTAAAATTGTTATCTCTCTCTCACTATAAATTGGTTCTGTTAATGTACCTTACAGAAAATTACAACATCAAGCTTAACAGAGGTATAACTTGAACTAATTTACGGCACTAAATGCCGCACTCAAAAATGTTGTCCTTCACCGTTAAAGTACGTGATAATTCATTGCTAATCCTTACAAATATTATAAATGCGATTGTAACTCTGTCTGTCTGTCTGTCTGTCTCGCTTTCCTGCTAAAACTACTGAACCGGTTTAAATGAAATTTGGTACACAGATAGTTTGAAGCCTGAGAAAGAACATAGGCTACATTTTATTGCGGAAAAGGGGTTTTAAGGGGTTGAAAGGGGGGATGAAAGGTTGTATGGAAGTATTGTCATTTTTAAAGCTAGAATCTTGAAACTTATTTTTTAGGCTGTTGATTAGATATAAATAAATATGACATTCAAAGTATGTAAAAAAATACCTTTAAGGGAGTAAAATAAAAATAGGGGATGAAAGTTTGTATGGAAATTCGTCATTTTTGAAGCTAGAATGATGAAACTTTTTTATATGGCTTTTATTACATCATTACATCATATATATTATATATATACACAATATAAGAATTATATTATAAGTTTTTTTTTTTTAATTCCCTTAATATGTTACAAATGAGAAAATAACTATATGACTGTTACGCTTTCACGCCTTAATCATTTGACCGATGTGAACGATTTTTGGTATGGACATAAATAGGACTCTGTGGAATAAAATAGACTACAACTTATTTTATTTCTGAACCCAACCCTGTAGTCTACGCGGACGGAGTCGCGGGCAAAAGCTATACACATATAACTTCGAAAAGTCAGATTTAAGCCCACGAGCGCCGGGATTCTCGACCGCACGCCTAAATCTCAATACCATCACTACTTATTTATCTACACCTATTATTCCATTATCTTATACATATACAGGTACACTGATTTGTTAACTGCAAATGGATTACAAAGTTATTTATGTAGTTTGTGTATCTACATAAATAATTATCATCATCAGCCCATATACGTCCCACTGCTGGGCACGGGCCTCCTCTACAACTGTGAGGGTTTAGGCCTTAGTCCACCACGCTGGCCTAGTGCGGGTTGGCGGACTACACACCTAAGAAATTCCTAAGAACTTTTAGGTGTGCAGGTTTTATCACGATGTTTTCCTTCACCGTTAAAGCAAGTGATAATTCATTGTGAATACACACATAACTTCGAAAAGTCAGAGGTGTGTGCCTGGGGTTTGAACCTGCGACTGCCGAAATTCTCGACCGCGCGGCTAAACCTCGAGGCCATCACTGCATATATAAATAATTATATATCTACCGAATTTTGATTGAAGTGGATTTTGAAAATCACTTTTCAAAATGAATCCTCCAATAATAACGATGTCACTGCTATTCTTAAAAATACTGGGCTATCAGCCTTGTCAGTTGTGAAGTTTTCGTAAGGGAAACGCAAAATAATATGAATAATCATCATGAAACCAACAACGTTTTCCTGAAAACTCAAAATATGAATAATAATCACGAAACAACAATTGTGAGTTGCTGACGTTAAAGTTTAAGCAAAAGGCTTTTATTATCATAGACATGGAACCAAAAATTCTCGATGGGGTTGCTTTGTTTAATTACAGAGTTCCTAAGGCCACCTTCCAGCTCCATCATCAGACCCTGGTTACCATCTAGTATCAAAGTACTCGTAAAGACAAATCAAATGAGCCCAAACTCGATGGGGTTGGTCGTTTAATTACGGAGTTCCTATGGCCATCTTCCAGCTCTATCATCAGATCAGCTCTATATCGTAATAAGTCTTTTTATTTTATAACTTGCATACTAATATATTATTCTTTACGTCACTATACTGAACTTTGATAAAAAAAAAAAGTACCTATGTATATTTCTGTCTCATTCTTTGCCGGCTTTATCCTACACATTTTTGTATTTGTGTCTCTTACCTGTCGTTTTTTCCGTTGCATCCGGTTTTAAATCACAACCATTACCATTTACTCGTATTACATCAGACACATTAACACTTATATTTGAACATCTTTTTTGATTGTTCAATAATTGTTTTTTACGCGCACGACATTCACGACTACGTTCTGTTGAACTTTTTCCTCGATTTTTTTTTATTTTAATTTTTTTTTCATTTTTTTTGCGTCGATATTGACGACACATTTCGGCATTAGTTTTCGGCATCTTATAAAATTTATTATTTAGCTCAACACGATATAAAAATACTCAAAAACACTGTTAAATAATAACACACCACGCTTACTTCTTATTAAAAAGCTTATAATACGCAGCCGCATACAGTGTCCAGTAGTATTAGCTCGCGTACTTTTCACACAATACTAACGTTAAATGCTCAAATACAAGCAAGTATTAAACAGTGTGCAATATACATACACACTGACATTTGCTGTCTCGCTCTGGCTCACTAATTATTGTATTTGTGTCTCTTACCTGTCGTTTTTTTCCGTTGCATCCGGTTTGAAATCATAACGATTCTAAAGAAATTTCACTTCAAAAAAATACATTTAGTTATGTGATGAGCATGTAGATAACTACCCCTTGGGCATACAGGCGTGATGAAGTAAATTCTTTCGCAATCGCCGGTGCAAACAACAGGCACACACTTTTCGAAGTTGTATGTTAGTTATGACGTATTTTAACGGTAAAGGAAATAATCGGCAATGAGCCTGCACACCCAAAATAATTCATAGGAATTTCTTAAATGTGTTGTCTATGCCCGTGACCAGCATCCGTATGGGCTGATGATGATGATGATTTTACTAATTCAATTATTTTTGTTTCATTTTCATTTAAAGTGAGTCCGAATTAGTCGCGTCCACCTCCCGGCGTACATCCTCTTGGGACTTTGCTCTAAGAAATTATTCAGGCGCAAATGGGTGCATTTGCTACATGTCCACTTCCGAAATTCCTATTGAGATTTTCAAGCGCGACGGAAATGAGTAACAAACCCTGCTGGATAACTTAGGATCGATTTCGACCGGAACAAATCTTCAAGTCGCCTTTTATGCGATATTTCCATGTCAGGCAGTGTAATTGAGTTTAGGGTGGCTGGGCGTACTGCGGGGGCGGTACGCCGTGACCGACGGCAACCTCGTGCGGCAGAGCGCGTGGCTTGTTGACTATCGCGTAAGGAATTATTCAAAGTAGGGTAACTCCGACAAAGTGGTCAGACGACCTAGTAAAGGGCGCAGGACTTTGCTGGTTGCAGGCTGCTTCCAACAGGTCCCTGTGGAAGTCATTGGGAGAGGCCTATGTCCAGCAGTAGACTTCCATTGGCTGATGGATTGGATTGGATGGGAGGATAAAGTGGTGGTCATCTTAAGCCTTTCTAATTTTGAGTACACAATTGGACGTTGCAAACGGCGCCTGACGGCCACAGAAGAAAATAAAAGTGTTGTTGGTTCTAGTCCTCTCACACTTACGCTACAGGGCCGGCGAGTTTGTAAATATAGTGCTGTAACAATACTCTCTCTAATAGATAACTGCCTTTTAAGTAGAAAATTTCCAATAGCGAAGGCTGGCATGACTCGCGGCACAAGTATGTGCTGTGCTATGAAGATGTCCAGGGTCGGGCAGTGTTATTGGGTTTTTCCATTAGGAAATTCTCAGTGAAAGTCGGAGTCTGGAATTGAGCCCCAAAAATGACCTCTGCCTACCCCTCCGGGGAAGTCTCCGGGGAAGTAAGGCGTGAGCTTATGTATGTATAAAGTACATTAAATAAAAACATTGACAGCGTCCATGGCGCAGTTGGCTAAACCTCAGCTTGCGAACGAGAGGCCGCCGCGGGTTCAATCCCCGCACCGAGACAAATGTTTCTGTGATCCACCAAGTATTTGTTTCACGTCTGGGTGTTTATAAGACCGAAAATTCTCTTGAAGTATCTAATACCCACGACACAAGGCCTGTATCTTAGTGTGGGGTCGGAACTATGTATGTGACTGTTGGATGTATTAATATTTATTTATTGCAAAAAATACTCATACTTACCTTAATATCACTATTAAGACAAAAAAATATTTATTGATTCAGGTGTAGAAGTGATAAGCTCGCATCGTATTACGTGGGACGAAAAGATAATTGGCGAAATGTTTCGGGGAATACAGGCGTAGGTGCGTATGTATGTATGAAGTCTGGTAATATGCTATAAAAAAGGTTTTAGGTAGGGACACGATATCGAATAGAAAGTATCGATACTGTACCCATTAGTATCGAAAAAAAAGTATCGATATTTCAAGGTATCGAGTACTTTTCTTAGGGAATAAAGACCCCGACATAGAGATGTCGGAAATCCAAAAAAAATCGATATATTATATATCGTACCGTTATGTAAAAAATAAAATAAAAAAATTCAATACGATACCAGCCCAAAAGTACTGATTGATTAAAAGTATCGAATGCAAAGTATCGAGTACAAAAGTATCGGTATCGAACGGCAAAGTACCTACTCCATACCACAAAGTATCGATACTTTTTTCGTGTTCCTAGTTATAGGTTCTACTCCTAATACAATACAGTTGGAACGTGAGTGCAGAAATACACGTATGCTAACCAGTGGCGGTACTTCCATAGAAGCCCAAAAGCGTTACACGTTAATTGTGTAATCATCAATCAGCCAATGGAGGTCTACTGCTGGACATAGGCCTCTCCCAATGACTTCCACAAGGACATGTTTAAAGCAGCCTGCAACCAGCGACGCCCCGCGACCTTTACTTGGTCGGCCGACCATCTTGTCGGAGGACGTCCCACGCTGCGCTTTCTGGCCCCATCGGCCATCAGTTCTCCGCGCTATGTGCCCGGCCCATTGCCACTTCAACTTGCTAATCCGCTGGGCTATGTCGGTTACTTTAGTTCTCCTACGGATCTCGGAATTGTGTAATGTCTAGTTTATAATTGTTTATTGTGGGGTCAGGATATTGTCGTTTATATGTCTAATTGCTTTTGTTAAATAAATATTTCAAGCTTAAAGATTATTATTCGGAATTTTGAAAGGCAAAATGGGCTTTTGGGCTTCTATGGAAGTACCGCCACTGATGCTTACCTAGGTGTCTGACCGACCGGTAAGATTTCTACTACCTACCACACATTGCTCTGTCAGGGCAAATTTCCAGGCTCCATGCTGATACTGAGAATTAAAATAAAGACAAAATTACACAACTCACCCTGGATGTCGCATCCGGGACCTCTTGATTGCTCGGCAGACGCTTGTGCCGCGAGAATATTGCTGAGAAAACTACACTTGCTTTCATCAATTAAAGTAATAAAAAAACAAAGCTGCAATTGTTTCTCTTTTTATTAAGAAATTTTCAAACAACAACGAATTAAACATAACACTTAATTACCAAACTAAAGATTAATTTCTAGGTATTTTAATTAACAATCGCAGTATTCATTATCCATATGAAAATGTTGCGAATTATAATCAATAGGAAGATAATATCGAATTAATTTAAGAAAATTTTTTTTTTTAAATAAGAACAGAAAAAATATTGAATAGGTACAATATAATAGGAAATTTGTGATTTTTAGTAGTAATTGAAGGCGCAGTTTGAGAATATAGCTATCTCTATCGCACAAGTGCACAAGTCACGTATCCTTTGTTGGCTATTCCACACCACCAGAATTGAAATATTTGTAACTACAAAACTTCTAATTAAATAAATATGGATTCTTTTTGATGAAATTACAAAGAGTCGTTTTTTATGCAGCTTATGTAAAACGCAAAAATTAATTAAATTTTTATATACATTCATTCGTAAAACGTAATAATACTAGAATTCTCGAAAATACATTTAACTTGAAATTCGTCAGTTACTTTGGTAGCCCTATATCGAAAGCCTCAATTCTCGATTTTACTATATACATACTAAGATTGAATTTTGAAACATACAAAAAGATTTTTACGATATATGATACTATGCATACATATTATGATTTTTAATCGTCTCGTCCTTGCTCAAAATACGTAAAAATGTGCATTTATTGATTATTCTAAAAATAAATAATACTTTTGCCTTAATATAAAATATTATTATTGGTTTAATATAAAATTATAATTGGTATTGAAAGGAATTATCAAGGTCCAAGAATACTATCATTATCGTCTATTGCAAAATCTTGCTCATTATCTTTTTTTAACATTTCATTAATAGGGATAACATCATCGTCTAAATTAGTGTTGCTTGAGTTACACAGGGCTGATGTTGGAAGAAGAGGTACATCTATGGGCACAGGCAGCGGCTGCAAATGTTCTTGGTCTATGGTATTTTCGGCAATCATTGTAACAGGATACGCTGCAGAATCGAGTTTTGAGTTTCAGTTTTTAGAAGATTAGGACACGATTTGAATGGTTTTGGCTCATCGATAAACTGCACGGAGTCGTCTGAACTATCATCATCGATAATCTCCACAGGATCTTTATCAATATTCTGTCTGGTGATGGTCTCTTTGATTTCCTGTTTTTGATCATTTGTTTGCGCAAGTTCTTTTCCCTTTCTTCGTCGTTTTGGTTTGCTACTCGCTTCATGGGACGTTTCTCCAAGTTTCTTTTTATTATAAGTTCTTCGTTTACTATTTCCTTCACTGGCCTGTATTTTAGGTTTCCGTTTGCTTGCGAAATTTGTTTTTCTATTTTCAAGTTGCTTTCTTTCGTCGCTCGTAAAAGTTTCAAACGTTTTCATAGCAAAAAGATAACATTCATCTTGTATTTTCGACCAGTCAGAAAGTGATTTGTACAAAAAAGTTTTTATCAAGGAACTTTTTTTTGTATTAACATTATTAATTTGTGGGTTAGAGTCGCATGTGCTTAAATCAGTGTCTTTTGATTTATTTAGTATTTTTTTATTGGAATCTACGACATCACTATTCTTTTTTAAGAGGTCAACATGTTTTTGCGCTGTACTAAGAATTTCAATAACAATTTTAAGCTCATTTACCGCTAATTTAGTTACTGGGACATTAAGTGTAGCTATGACTTTCCCCTTACAATTAACACTAACTTCAATATCCTTTAAAGAAACTATTTTGTTTTCGAGCATATATTTTGCATTTTCACATATTAAATGATATTTCTTATTTTGTATTCTCGCAGCATCGATTTCCTTATCTGTTTGTTCTTTATCTAAATCAATATTCTTATTCACTGCATTCAAACTAGGGAAATCTTTATTTCCCACGTCGATTTTTGGTGGTATAATTGTTATTGGCTTAACTGCTCTATCTTCAATTATGCTTGGGTCATGAGTCGTAAAAACGAATTTAAGCGGTGCAATTTTTTTGCAAGGTTTGTAAGAATAATTTGGAGTATCCGGTAGTATAATTTCTTCTAAATGTACTTTCTTTTTATACTTCTCTGATGGCTTGCAGCAACAAATGCAATTAGTTAATAGGCAACTATGAGGAATTGTAAAATTTTTAAGTTTTTGTAGCTTGTACTTTGCTTCTAGTGATTTGCCAAATTTCTCGCGTTGGTACCAACAACATATTTCTACATTTATTGAATTCTGGTCACTTTCTATGCATTCTTGTTTAAAAAAACCGCTGACGTTTTTCCAATGCTGTCTTATTTCAGCTTGTGGTCCAATTTCATAATAATCATTACCTCCATACTTATAAGTCAAAAAAACGTGAGTATTTTTCGAAGATAATAAACTTAATTGTGGAGGTGATTTTAATTCCTGGTTTTCCTGAGTAGGGTCGGTATATTCCTTTGACGGTTTGCAACAACAACAGCACATTGTTTTTATGCAACTATGACGAGATGCCATGTTTTTAGGTGTTCGTATCATGTAAATTGTATGTAATGACTGGACATATTTTTCCCGCTGATACCAACAACATATATTTTCATTTATGCAATTCGGATCACGTTCTATGCATTCTTGTTTGAAAAAACTAGTAACGTTTTTCAAATACTGTCTTACTTCACCGTCAGTTCCAATTTCGTAGTACTCATTACCACGATACTTATAAGTAAAAAAAATGTGAGTTACTTTTAATTTTTCTTGAGGAAAGTAGGCAAAAGCTTTTAAAAGTAAACGCGACGATCGAATTGGAGTCGAAGCATTACTAAACATTTGTTGTACTAGTACGTCTAATTTTGCTGGGACAACTGGTTTCTCCGCATTCTCTCCATTTATACGACCACTTGTGAGGTCTACGGTAGCGTCAGCTTTATTGCAAGGTTCTCTCAACTTATTAGGACTGTTTTGGTAGCTTATTTCATTATTACAACAACACGTACACTTTGATCCACAAAGATGTGGTTTCATTAAATGCCTATAGCCGGTTGAAGTAAGAAATCTCTTCATCCATGTCACGTACTCCTTTCGCTTGTACCAACAACAGTACGGTACCTCTGCATTTTTTAATGTAGGCGTATATAAATCTTCTACAGACTGATCAGTGATATAATGTTGTGTGACAGTACCTTTGTGATCAATATAATAGACATCAGCTTCCTTCGTCTGTGTGTTTCTTAAAACGAAATAGTTGTTGTAATACAAATAGAACGATATTTCTTTCTTTGGATCTTCCGATAGTAACTTTTTTAACAATACATTTCTTTTTTTATCTATGGATTTTTCGTTGCTATCACATTTTCTTCTTCCGGGTTTTTGGGGTTGTGAAACAAGGATTAAAGGTTTTAGCCTACGTTTCCTACGAGCAATTTTGCTTTTGACACTTAAGTTGGCTTTATAAATCGCAGATTTTAAATTTAGATATGCGAAGGGTCTATTAACATACGGTGCTTTTCGTTTGAGAGAGTCAGGTGTGAGTTTTGGCCGACTCTCGACGACAATTCCTTCAAAGAAATTGTATGGTTTACGTACTTGTGAGCGAATGACAACATTCATGTCGTCAAGTCTCGTTGTATATACAATTGGTGTTTTTTCCAAAAGATGAAATTTTTCTTCGATGTCATTGTTCAAGAAGTCTTCGTTCGGAGTAACTGCAATAAATATAATAAATGTTAAAATATCTTACAGTATCCAGAAATCTATTAAGATAAAAATGAAACATTCAAAATTTTATCTATTTAAACAGTTTTCCATCAAATGCAATTACAAAAAAAAATACAGAAACCCGAATTACATACAGAATTTAATTTCAGCCTGATTAACTATAGTCCCGCAGTAAAATCAGTCGACAATTTTTGATAACTATAAAATTAGAATAGCAATAAATATTTAATTTTCATTACTTGGTGATGAAGGTTCCGTCTTTATTGTTATATCAGTATTACTTCGCTCATCTTCATTGATAACATCTTCTGTTTTTATCATAGCTTTCCTTACAGGGCTTACATCGTGACCTTTCACCGATCGCTTCTTCTTCCTAGTATATGTCCTCTTCATCATTCTACCTGTAATGTTGAGATAATAAATTATTGAAGTGAAACTTCTTTATCGGCGTATGAGAGTAAAAAACAAAAGAAAAATCGTCACGATTATCGGTTACGCGCCATGTTGATTTTTTATCAATGTTCAGTATAGTGACGTAAAAAATAATATATTAGTTTAAAAGTGATAAAATAAAAAGACATTAAAATTCAAGTGAATTTATAGTAAAAGTGAGAGTGATTATACATATATTTCGTTTGATAAATCCAACACGTGAGCGCGATTTTAATATTTATTTGAGTTCACCCTCGCTTATTGATTGTAAGTATTTTCTTATAGTCGTGATGGCCTCAAGGTTAAGGCACGCGGTCGTGAATCTCAACGGTCGCAGGTTCAAACCCAGGCACACACTTCTGACTTTTCGAAGTTATGTGTGTATTCACAATGAATTATCACGTACTTTAACGGTGAAAGAAAACATCGTGATGAAACCTGCACATCTAAAAATTGCCAGTACCACTAGGCGAGCGTGGTGGTCTAAGGCCTAAACCCCCTCAATTGTAGAGGAGGCCCGTGCCCAGCAGTGGGACGTATATGGGATGATGATGATGATGATGATGATTTTCTTAAGCCTTATCCATCCGATTTCTGTAAAGTTGCATATAGTAGAAAAATTATGTCATTAAGAAGTTTCACTTCTTACCTATGTACTCAGGTACACACACATATTTTTCTGTTTTGTTATGCAGCCACGTTTCCCCAATTGTATTTTAGACCTACGCATGAGGAGGCAAGCCTATTGTCGTTTTACCAGACTCCATTGAGCTTCTGAGAATTTCCTAATTATAAATGAGTGTTTGTGAAACCGAAAAGTCTTTAGTGGTTTCTAGTACCCACGGCACAAGACTCTATAGTAGACTGGGGTCAGAATCAGTTCTATGTACATATGTGACCGTTGGTTGCATTTTTTTATTTATAAATAAAAAAATGTGTGTGTATACTTATGTATGTATGCGCGTAAGAAGTTATACTTCTTTGGCGTAACAAGATAAAAATCTTTCTAACAGTTTTATCTTTAGCGTTATCCTACGTTTGTAGAAAAAACGACACTAATTATAGAATAAAAGGTATTTAATACGTCTGACAGCCCCGTGGCGCAGTTGGCTATACACCAGCTTGCGAAACGAGAGGCCGCGGGTTCGATCCCCGCACCGAGACAAATGTTTGTGTGATCCACAAATATTTGTTTCGGGTTTGGGTGTTTGTGAGAGCGAAAAGTCTCTCGTCGTTTCTGATACCCACGACACAGGACCTATATTCTAGTGTGGGGTCAGAACTATGTATGTGACTGTTGGGTGTATTTATTTATTATTTAGTTTAAAGTTTTATTATAACGCATTATCTAGTGAAATAGGTTTACATATTTAAATATCACAAAAAAAATGCTACATAATAAAAAAAATGGTCAAATTTTAGCATGCAACTTATACATGTTGATATTTATTATTTAATTCACGTCCATAGTTGGAGTTCAGTAAATATGTGAGTTACAAGAGGCTTATGGTAGCTAATGAATGATACAAATAGTCTTGTAGAAACATTGTCTAAATATCGTACAAATACAGCATCAATAGTTGTACCATGTCATGTTGTAGAAACTACAGGCTCATTTTAGATTGACAGATTTAAATATTCACGTAAGAAATTGATAAGTTCCTCAGTTTTTCTGTTAAAAAAAGTGTGTTTAGGTATGTAGGTACACGCGTTAAAAGTTATACTTTTTGGCGTAACAAGATAAAAATCTTTTAATTTTTTTTTATGTCTCGCCTTATTCTACGTCTGTAGAAAAAACGACACTAAAAATATAAAAAAATATATTAATTACATTTTAGTTTTTCAAAAAAGTTACCAACAAAGTAAAAGTAAGGACATCTATGTACGTACCTATGTTTGCGTGAGAACTGACAAGTGCATTCACGATATTTATTTATTCAAGTGTTTCTGAACCTACCACACGTATTTTGTATCAGTCCGAATAAAATATATACATCATCATCATCATCATCATCATCAGCCCAAATACGTCCCACTGCTGGGCACGGGCCTCCTCTACAACTGAGAGGGTTTAGGCCTTAGTCCACCACGCTGGCCTAGTGCGGGTTGGCGGACTACACATCTAAGAAATTCCTAAAAACTTTTTAGGTGTGCAGGTTTTATCACGATGTTTTCCTTCACCGTTAAAGCAGGTGATAATTCATTGTGAATACACACATAACTTCGAAAAGTCAGAGGTGTGTGCCTGGGGTTTGAACCTGCGACCGCCGAAATTCTCGACCGCGCGCCTAAACCTCGAGGCCATCACTGCTTAAAATATATACAAATATATACAAATATACATAAATATATATTTTCTCGACCCACACGTCGTAGGGTCTCTTTGTAAGTTCGATCAAAAGTGCGACCTAAAATATTGCAGGCGAAGTTTACGTGTAATGCCTACGAGACACTGTACAATTTCCCAAACACACCCGAAAATATGTGTACCAGTACCAGAGTACACAGGTAAGAAGTGAAACTTCTTTATGACTTCTTTTACTTTCGTTGTTGGTAAAAACGCAGGGAAAAAATAATAAAATTTTATGTAGCCATTCTATTGAATAAAGGAAGCCATGAAATTAACAATATTTAAGTTAATCATGACTACATTTTTTAAGGTTGCTTTCTAAAGCGCCTATTTGTCTGTTGCTGTAGAGACTTTCTAATCTCACAAACACACATGCCTGAAAATGTGTGTACCAGAGTACACAGGTAAGAAGTGAAACTCCTTTATCACATATTTTTCTACTATTTACAACTTCACAGAAATTGAGTAGATAAGACTTGATAAATATAATGTTATTAGCTGTTATTATAAAAAGTATGTTAATAATATAACCGGGAAAATCTCACCTGTTGACTGGGTTTTAGCCTTGTTTCGGGCTCTGTACTCTCGCGCACGCTCTGCATTAGATTTTTTACGTTTTCGAAGATTCTCTATCGGAATTTCTTTTTTTTTCCGGGCTCTATACGCTCTCATTCGCTCTACAGCTGTTTTCGGATACCCCCGTTGGGCTGAATAAAGATCACTCGCTGCTTGAGTTTCATTATTTTTCTTATCTCTGTACTCAATCGATCGCTCAGCTAATGTACTGGTTTGTAAAACATTACGATGATGAACATCTACTTGTACAACCATTGCATTTGCATACTCAATAGAGTTTTCGGACTCTGCCATTAATTAATCTAAAAATTAGTTCTTAATTAGTTCATCGGTTTACAAAAATTACGTGACGAAATGTTATATTCATATTTCATGTCATAACTTAATAAAAATAATTCAAAGCAGATATTTAATAACTGAACAAGCCGCTGGATGCATACCGCTTCCGACAGAGGACTTTGGAAGTCTTTGGGGGAGGCCTATGTCCAGCAGTGGACGTCTTGAGGCTGATGATGATGAAGATTATGATGATTTAATAACTTACTTAATTACACAAGTTATGAGAAAATAATTAGAATTATCTATTCAAAATAATACAATTATATGATGACAGTTAATCTTGTTGACATGCAATGATCTTATAGAATTCAAAAGGAATAAATAAATAATTAAAAACGAATAATTAAAAAAGATGTACGTATACATATTTTTATTTTCTAATTGTGTTGTTTTTTTTTTAATAGTTTTTTATTTACTAGATTTACAGTCATATTTATTATTACTTACTAGTTTTACACTACACATTGATACTTACGTTGATACTTACACATTGATACTTACATTGATACTTATCAAGAAGTGAAGTTAATTGTGAATGAGTGAATTCAAATAAACATTAAAATCACGCTCACATGTTCGATTTATCCAACCGAAATAGGTACAGTGGACTCTCGTTAATACGAAACTCTAGGGACTCTTAAAATATTACGAATTATCGAGTGTTCGAAATATCAAATGGTTCATAATTCTTACAGACGAAGAAATTCATCTTTTAGTAGTTATTTTCCGCACTCCAGCAGTTTGAGCAGCATAATTTTCTCCTTGTGCTTTATTATGGTTGAGAGAGCACTTTGAGGAATCTTAAATGCTTTTGAAAATTTTATTTTTCTTTTCACCTTCCTCTACTTTTTCGATTCACTACTTTTAGCAATCGTCAAGTATTTATACGTTTTAGGACTCATAAATAACACAAACTTTTATTTAATCTGTTTACAACCAACGAAAGAGGAATAGTAACTGAAACTTAACTAAACAAACCCATTCCATTATCATTACAAAAACATAGATTCATGTACGATGATACAAGTTTAAACTTGTCTCAAAATGTTACTCAAATTAACTTACATACCTCTGCAAGTTCTGAAATATTTCTGTCTGCAGCTTTGAATTGTCGAGTGTTTGACGCCGATAAGTTCGAATTAACGCGTCGTTTTGTTACATAGCGATGATTTTTTCGTTCGAATTACCAAGTGCGTAAAAATGTATTGATTTAGTTTAAAATATAGAGAGTTTCGATTTATCGCAGGTTTGAACTAACGAGAGTCGACTGTATATAATCACTCTCACTTTTTCAAATAAATTTGAATAAGTCTTTTTATTTTATCGCTTTCAAACTAATATATTATTCTTTACGTTACTGTACAGTAGTTTGAAAACAACATGTCAACATCGTGACATTTGTTTTTTTACATTGCTATTGGCCGAATACTGAAACGCTACTTAATCTGAGGGCGACGTATATTTAAGCGGTATATACTTAAAAATGCCATGTAAAAGAACTTTTTGTGGTAATGTCATTTATGGAAATTTAAGTGGGCATTAGTTAATCACAGTCTTAAAACCGATAAATGATGTTTCAGTATACCGCTTAAATTATAACAGCCACTTGAATATAAGTCGCCCTCAGATTAAGTAGCGTTTCAGTATTCGGCCCTATATCTCTCATACGTTGATAAAGAAGTTTCACTTCAAAAAAACTGTTGATCAAACAATCCTGGATTCGAAGTCAAAATTTGTATGCGATTTTGGGGAAAACCTGTTTGTAATTTATTTATTTATTTACACTTTATACACAATGGAATTTCCTTAACATGATCTTTATTTATTTCTATCTTGTACCTACTTAGCGGCACCTCACTTTATTCCAAAAATAAATATTAACTATTACACAAAAATACATTACAAAATAATAACAAAACGTAAAATCGAGGAAATTATCCATCCATCAGCCAATGGAGGTCCACTGCTGGACATAGGCCTCTCCTAATGACTTCCACAGGGACCTGTTGGAAGCAGCCTGCATCCAGCGACTTGCCGCGACCTTTACTAGGTCGTCCGACCATCTTGTCGGAGGACGTCCCACGCTGCGCTTTCCGGTACATGGCTTCCACTCAAGAACTTTTTGGCCCCATCGGCCATCAGTTCTCCGCGCTATGTGCCCGGCCCATTGTCACTTCAACTTGCTAATCCGCTGGGCTATGTCGGTTACTTTAGTTCTCCTACGGATCTCCTCATTTCTGATTCTATCTCGTAGGGAAACCCCGAGCATAGCCCTCTCCATAGCTCGTTGAGTGACTCTGAGCCGTCTAATGAGGCCTATAGTGAGAGGCCACGTCTCAGTGCCGTATGTCATCACTGGTAACACACAACTATCGAAGACTTTCTTCTTCAGGCACTGAGGTATTTTGGACGAGAAGACGTCGCGTAGTTTCCCGAATGCTGCCCAACCGATTTGGATTCGACGATTGACCTCATTCTCGAAGTTGGACCTGCCTATCCGGACCACTTGTCCTAAATAGACATATTCGTCTACAACTTCGAGAGGCGAGCCCCCAACTGCGATCAGGGTGGACACAACATGGACATTCGACATAAACTGCGTCTTGTCCATGTGCATTTTAAGACCCACCTGTTGTGAGACTCGATTGACTCGATTCGAGCATAGTGCTAAGGTCTTCCAGCGAGTCTGCCAAGACTACAATATCGTCGGAAAATCGGAGGTGTGTGATATACTCGCCGTTGATGTTGATGCCGAATCCTTTCCACTGCAAGAGCTTGAAAGCGATTTCCAGCGCGGCAGTGAACAGTTTCGGAGATATGACATCTCCCTGTCTCACGCCTCTCTGTAGTGGAATAGCCTTCATGCTCTGATTTTGTACTCGGACCGACATGGTCGCGTTGCTGTATATACTTTTCAACACCTCGATGTACCGATAGTCGATGTGGCACCGCTGCTGGAGAGACTAGCACAACCCAGGTCTCGAATCAAAGGCTTTCTCATAGTCCACAAACGCTAAACAAAGCGGCAAGTTATATTCCTAGGTTTTTTGTAAAATCGAGGAAAACAGTCGCTAAAATATACTAATATTCAGTTATCGTTTAATATTCATTATTAATGCATACACCAGTCATGACCATAATATAAAGCTATTTGACATAAGGATTTATATTATCTGTGCTGTTGTCATAGATTGTCTACGCCTCTGCGCTTTACATTACGAATAACTAATGTTTCGAAAGCCGCGTATAACTCATACTTTTTTCACTTATTGTATATTTTTTAGTATTTGCACGCTATAAAATAAGTTTAACTTTTTATTTCGTTTAGTAGTATCATAATTTTATAAATGCCAATACCATTATAATCATTTAATTTCTTTTACGTAAAATTTGAGTTTACTTCGACGTGAGAATGAAGTGAGTTCGGGTGCAGTGGTAATCAACTACATTCGTACCAAAACATTGGAAATTTCGCAAGATTAAAAGCATTTAAACACGATATAAATTGCACGAAATGCCATTTATAACATATACACACCGCAATTGTATTTAAAGTTTATTAAAAATAACATATTTACCGATATTGTCGATTTTTCCCTTCAGTCATGTTACTATGTCACGAATTCTGTCACTTATCAGTTCTCACTCACACTTTTAAAATTCGAGTGTTTAGTTTATTGCTGGTTTTAAATAATTAATATAAACTGTTGTGCCGTGAATTTAGTATTATTATAATATGAACGGAGACGCATGAAGCGTACGAGGGGAGTGTTCAATATCAGCGTTGGCTACGTCGAGTCGACCGAGCGGGGAGGTTTTCGGGGTGCGGGGGACGGGTCGGTGCGACGGTCGGCGAGCGACTCTGCTCGAGCGGAGAGCACCCCCCCCCCCCCGCACCTCGAATCACGCTTTCCTTGCTAGCGGACAGCGAAATAAATTCACTATTACTTACCTGATTTTAGCGCTAAATAAAAGAAAAAGAAAGTTAAATATTCGTATGTCCTATAGCTACACTATAATTTATTGTTTATTTGCACTTATTTAAGAAAAAATTATAAGCAATCATCCATTGAAGCCAGGGTAAGGGATAGTGTTGGTTATTAAGCAGCGTAATACGATATTTTTTAAATAATATAGCAATGGTGAAGCTTATTACGATTCTTCAAGATCGTTCTTAATTGATTTAAAGTTTTTTATTAGGACCTAGTGAGTGTTCGAGACCTGGGTGGGGGTTAGCGGCGCATAGTATTTTTAACATCGCGAATATTTACATCAATAAGTAGGTATATTGTATTGTATTCATAAAATGTAGTTTTTCTAACTAAAAAACTGTACCAAAGTTTTTGTAATACAAAAAAAAATCCCTATAACAGTATCCGAGGTCATATCGAACTGTGTATAAAAAATCATCAAAATTGGCATTTTAAGATTTAAAGCGTATTTACTATGTATTATTCATTATTATTTAGGAATCTTAAAGTTATTACGAGTATACAGTGATCCTTCATACCTAGGTACAGCTACCTTGTCATAGTTTTTTTTTTTTTTCAGAAAACTTAATTAAACAAGATTAATTTTAAAACTTGGGGGAAGTAATTTTGCATGAAATCACGGCTATATAGGTAATGCCGTTTTTGCCAAAATGTATTGAAAACTTGTTTTATATAAACGTCATCGGATTTCCCTTTATAATACTATAGGTATTATAAATTATCATTGTAACATACCTGCCGATAATTTTATACCGTAGCATGAACATAAAGTATCTAAAAATAATTGATTGCATTTAAATAGTCTTTTAAAAATGTAAAAGCTAATTTAACCTTTATTTTAGAAATCAGCTCAATGTAGTTCCCATTTTGTCTGCGTGAGGACAGCTGACGGGGGGAGGGAAGGATATGTCGGGGTCAGCGGCCTTCCGAGTCGGCGCGGCGCGCGGGGCCCTCGTCTGCATCGGGTTAGTTATAGCTAGGCTGGGTTTCCACAAAATATTAATTCTACACAGACGTACTTACGGCCTAAAACCCTGGGTCCTCTGCGCAGAAAAAGGAACAATTTTGACCATCGTGTAGTTTATGTTAGTAAAAATAAACAAAGCAGAATTGAATGTTGGAAAAAACAAATATTAAAAATTTTTCGTTGCGACGACACGACTGTACAATTTTGCCGCGTATTAATTTGATTTTCAGCACGAGTTTTGAACAATAAAATGAATTAAATGCGACTGTAATCTTATCTATGTACCATTGTTTATGCCAAAGAGTATAGTATAATATACAAGGCATTATAACTTGTTAGTTTCCATAGTAACTTAAATACTGTTTATTCTCATATTAGATACTAAATGCGATCACCGCCTTTTTGGTCTAAGCTATTTGTTGAATTCAAATTAAAGTAATATTTACAAGTATTACGTATCGCTTAAGATTTTAAATAAAATAGTATATTTTAATAAATACAAGTAAACTATTTGTGTTGACATTTTTTGTGGAATATTTGGGCTAATAAGAGAATGAATTATGTGTTCATAAAGAAAATAGATATTGTAACATTTATGGCGTTATTAAAGGAAATGCGAATGTAAGGTAAGTTATGTCTAAGGTCAATGACATCTTTACCTGACCCACTTATTTGTTGACCTCTTTAAGTTCTTTAAACAAGGAAAAGATATAGAAGGTTATTGGGTAAGTAAAAAAAATGTTTTTAAGATCGATGCCATGCCATAATTGGCTCAGTGAAAAGACTAGGCAACTTTGAACTTATTTAAAAAAAAATTACAGGCTTAAAAATATTTTGTCGTTTTGAATCTTACGAATATTACCTAATATTCAAGCTAAAACCTGTATTATTCACAATATTTTTATGATTTGAACTTGGCAATATTATTAAAGAATTCCTATGAATTTTTTAGCATGATCAGTTGTAACCCAGAAAAATCTTTATCTTGAAAAAATAACACTTTATTTAGCCATTTTATGAATAAAGTGTTCGAAGCCATGAAATCAGCAATAATTTAGTTAATCATGAATATATTTCTTAAGGTTTGTTTTCTTAAGCGCCTGTGTGTCTGTTGCTGTAAATATCTCACGAACACGCCTTGTCCCGACATGTTGGTCAGGCGTCATCCAAATCATAATAACGTTTTTAGATACAAGTACTCAAATAGCGCCATCTATCGTCACAGACGTAAAGCACATTAATGTAGTAGTTTAGTACCATGGGTGGCGCTTTGGCTAAAATATTCTCGGCGGGTGCAGTGCAAAGCGCCGGTTCGGTGCTCGACCGGGTCATATCGCAGCCCAGCAGCGAAGACCACACAGTTTTATATAAACTCGCTGATTATAAGAAAGGTATGTTTTACCACATAAAAATAGATGTCCTATATTCGGGTATTAGAGTCACACTAAAATGTTTCTGTGCGGGAATCAAAACCGCGGCCAAGGCCTGTTTCTAGCCTCTAAAACTAACACCTCAAACTAGAGGCCAATTCAACCGTATATCGGTCCCATCAACAGCCCCGTGGCGCAGTTGGCTAGACACCAGCTTGCGATACGAGAGGCCGCGGGTTCGATCCCCGCACCGGGACGAATTTTTGTGTTTTTTTGTGTGATCCACAAATATTTGTTCTAGGTCTGAAAAGTCTCTCGTAGCTTCTAATACCCACGACACAAGACTGGTATCTTAATGTGAGGTCAGAACTATGTGTGTGACTGTTGGATTGGGTGAATTTATTTATTAAATATTTCTAGGTGGATTACTCTTAGAAACCTATGCTAAAGGAGGGATGATAGCCGCTGAGAAATTAATTAGGGAAGAGTTTGTGGCATACATGTATGCAGGTGGCAGAGGCAGGGTCATAAACAGAGCGGAATATTTGAGATGGAAGTTTCGAGATCAAGAACAGGTACGATAAACATATATACATAATTTTGTTGGGCGATATTAAGGATGTATAATGCAGTGGCGGTACTTCCATAGAAGCCCAAAAGCTCAGCTTGCCTTACAAAATTCCGAATAATAATGTTTAAGCTTTAAATTAAGTTAAGGCACGCGATTGAGAATCTCGACAGTCGCGGGTTCAAACCCCAGGCACACACCTCTGACTTTTCGAAGTTATGTGTGTATTCACAAAGAATTATCACGTACTTTAACGGTGAAGGAAAACATCGTGATGAAACCTGCACACCTAAAAGTTCTTAGGAATTTCTTAGGTGTGTAGTCCGCCAACCCGCACTAGGCCAGCGTGGTGGACTAAGGCCTAAACCCTCTCAGTTGTAGAGGAGGCTCGTGCCCAGCAGTGGGACGTATATGGGCTGATGATGATGATGATGATGATGAAGCTTTAAATCTTTGTTTAACAAATACTATTTGACATTTAAATGAGAATATCCTGAGCCCACAATAAACAATTATTTACGAGACAACACAATTAACGTGTAAAGATTTTGGGCTTCTATGGAAGTACCGCCATTGGTATAATGTTGAAATTAATGGTAGATTGTTTAGTTTCTAAGATTCTAAGTCATTGCATGTAAATTGCAAGTATAGAAAAAAATACATAGTTTGTCAAGGCTGTTGCTTCAGCTTCAGCATTATTATCTTTTATTTAATTTAACTAAAAACCTATACTTGAGAATCGTGTGCCCTGTTCAAATTTGTGGATCTGGATCCGTAAATACATAGACCTGCAGAGGACTTAGTATACTTTTTTGTATTTGCTTAGATGTGTATATGTTGTATAAAACTATATGTTGTACTTTAGATTCATGTCAATTGTTTATTTTACTAATAAATAAATTATAAAATTATTATTAAATAAAAAGCTTGGTGTTTTTATTGACCAAGATTATTTATTTGGAGCATATTATATTAAATTAAGTCGATCTCCATGTAATTTTTTTTTTCATCATCATCATCAGCCCATATACGTCCCACTGCTGGGCACGGGCCTCCCCTGCAACTGTTTTTTTTTATACTTATGTATTTTTTTCTAAATCTCAGTAATATTTTCAAGGTTGTCCTGCCAATAGAAGCTTCCCTCTCGCCTCACGACCCTCTTGCCAAATGGGAGGACCACACAGCCTGTTGGCAAATGTGTTACAGAGGAGCCCTGGGGGAATCACTCCTCCACGTATTAATCATATGCGACACTAAGGTAACGAATTATTAAGAATACTATTCATATACTAATATGTTTTAATTCGTTCTTAAATTACATCAACATCATCAGCCCAAATACGTCCCACTGCTGGGCACGGGCCTCCTCTACAACTGAGAGGGTTTAGGCCTTAGTCCACCACGCTGGCCTAGTGCGGGTTGGCGAACTACACACCTAAGAAATTCCTAAGAACTTTTAGGTGTGCGGGTTTTATCACGATGTTTTCCTTCACCGTTAAAGCAAGTGATAATTCATTGTGAATACACACATAACTTCGAAAAGTCAGAGGTGTGTGCCTGGGGTTTGAACCTGCGACCGCCGAAATTCCCGGCCGCGCCTATACCTCAATTACAGTTTTGAGCAAATATTTTGTAATATTTATATTTTTTCTTTTATTAACGGTTGCCTTAAGTAAGTAATGTTTTGCCGTGGTTCCAATAATCTACATTATAATTAAACAAAGCGATGTCAAATATCAATGTGGGTCCTGTCTTATTCGACATACGAAAAAAATATTTTTATTTTCTTTTATGTACTGGGTATAAGTATTTCAAATACAAAATTTTCTTATTCCTTGTAGATTCACACGAGATTAGCAAGAACATTGGTGAAATGCTTTCCGAAGCTTTCTTTGGACGTGGTAGAAGGTGAAGAATACTTAGGTAAGCGTTCATTTGAAAAACTGCCCCGTGGCGCAGTTGGCTAGACACCAGCTTGCGAAACGAGAGGCCGCGGGTTCGATCCCCGCACCGAGACAAATGTTTGTGTGATCCACAAATATTTGTTTCGGGTTTGGGTGTTTGTGAGACCGAAAAGTCTCTCGTAGTTTCTGATACCCATGACACAGGACTTGTATCCTAGTGTGGGGTCAGAACTATGTATGTGACTGTTGGGTGTATTTACTTAATGGTTTTTGTGGTAAAATATGGTATAGTGGTCACCGAAAGTAAGATATTAAACTTCTTAGGAATTTCTTGGGTTTATAGTCCGCTGACTAACCTGCCCAGTTGTAGAGGAGTCCTGTGCAGTTGTCAATGGAACGTATAATATACAGATAAATCATAGTAGTTATATCTTATTACAGGTGCAAGCTCACTACATCTGGCGATTGCCTACAGTAACAACGAACTGGTGCAGGATTTAGTAGAAGCAGGCGCTGACGTCAGTCAGAGAGCTATTGGTATACCACTTTTGGGATTTCGTGCTAAATATTCTTAACTTCACAAATAGTAATGACGTATATTAACGGTGAAGGAAAACATCGTGATGAAACCTGCACACCTAAAAGTTCTTAGGTGTGTAGTCCGCCAACCCGCACTAGGCCAGCGTGGTGGACTAAGGCCGAAACCCCCTCAGTTGTAGGGAAGGCCCGCGCCCAGCAGTGGGACGTATATCGGCTGGTGATCATGATTCTTAATTTTGAATACACAACACAGGAGCTACTAAACGCTTTTAAATAAAAATTGTCTATAGGTACGTATATTATTGCGATTAAATAATATTTTTTTACTGTTTACGAAGATCTTAGTGATGCGCGGTATTTCTTATGCCTACATCTTTTATTAGGATGTTTTGGGGTTAATACGAAAATCAGACAAAGCGTTATTTCTTTTTCCATAAATATTCTAAGTAGCAACACACAGTCGGTAAATGTTCTTAATGTCACTATGGTCGCTCATTATCTAAAAACAGCTTTGAAAATACACTCCTCTTGGTTAACATTTCTGTCTTCGCCTATATAAACACAGGCGTGAACAATCTTTCAGGTAGTTTCTTCCTCCCCCGAGATCAGCAGAGGGTCCCGCCAGCTCGCCAAACGAACTACGAAGGCCTGGCGTATTTGGGAGAGTATCCCCTAGCCTGGGCGGCGTGCTGTGCCAACGAGGCTGTG
This sequence comes from Hemaris fuciformis, assembly GCA_907164795.1. Lineage (NCBI taxonomy): Eukaryota > Metazoa > Arthropoda > Insecta > Lepidoptera > Sphingidae > Hemaris > Hemaris fuciformis. The sequence continues at coordinate 5,738,678 of OU015455.1, read as the reverse complement.
TACAACCTACTCCTGGACTCCGACGCCGACCCAGACGCCCAGGACTCCTTCGGGAACATGATTCTGCATATGGTCGTCGTTTGTGACAAGCTTGTAAGTACCACAACTCCCATATATAGGTAGGTACTATATGTTATTTTGATTTCATTGCAGGGTAAGTGAAGTAGTGATTCCTCGAGGTTAAGGCGCGCGGTCGAGAATCTCGGCGGTCGCGGGTTCAAACCCCAGGCACACACCTCTGACTTTTCGAAGTTATGTGGGTATTCACAATGAATTATCACGTACTTTAACGGTGAAGGAAAACGTCGTGATGAAACCTGCACACCTAAATATTCTTAGGAATTTCTTAAGTGTGTAGTCCGCCAACCGCCACTAGACCAGCGTGGTAGACTAAGGCGTAAACCCTCTCAATAGTAGAGGAGGCCCGTGCCCAGCAGTGGGACGTAGGTATATGGGCTGATGATGATGATGATGATCTATTTCAGTAAACATAGATGCGACCCAAGCTTAGTCCTTAACCAATCTGCTTGATCTTATGTTTACACTAGTAGCAAATTCTTAAATCTATTACGTCCTATGGAAATTTTTAAATGGTGTTAAACTTAATCTGTTTAAAATAAATAAATTATTAAAAACTACTTTCTAGGACATGTTCGGATACGCGCTGCGCCATCCAAAAGTGCCGGCGAGTAATGGCCGCATGAACCTCGCGGGGTTTACACCCCTCACCCTGGCCTGCCAGCTGGGCCGAGCCTCGGTCTTCAGGGAGATGCTGGAGTTATCAGCAAGGGAGTTCTGGAGATATTCCAATATAACTTGCTCTGCGTATCCACTGAATGCCTTGGATACGCTCTTGCCGGATGGAAGGACAAGTAATAATAATATTGTCAGCACTTATGTACCTATTATGGCATGCAACCGCCAAATTTTCTGACGATACGGCAAGGTATTTTCAATATAAGCCAAGTCTAATCTTCAGCTTAAATGACATTCTAATTTAAATAAAATAAATAAAATTCTGTAAATAATAATTCTTAAAAATTATTTTATTTTTTACTTTTTATGTACAAATTATTGCAGTAGTATCAAGAAACAAGAAATTGTTATATAACTATTTTGTAATTATGCATATTCTTGCCATTAAATTTTAGGATTATCTACACAGAACTTAAATAGATCTCAATTGTTTTGTCGGCGAAGTGGCCTGCAGCGATGCTTACTTTATTTACAATACTGAATTGGGTTTTTTCACATTTATGTTTTTGATTAGATATCTTTAATTTACCATAAATTAACTTCAAACAGTGATGGCCTCGAGATTTAGTCGCGCGGTCTAGAATTTCGGCGGTCGTAGGTTCAAACCCCAGGCACACACCTCTCACTTTTCGAAGTTATATGTGTATTCACAATGAATTATCACCTGCTTTAACGGTGAAGGAAAACATCGTGATAAAACCTGCGCACCTAAAAAGTTTTTAGGAATTTCTTAGGTGTGTAGTCCGCCAACCCGCACTAGGGCAGCGTGGTGGACTAAGGCCTAATCCCTCTCAGTTGTAGAGGAGGCCCGTGCCCAGCAGTGGGATGTATTTGGGCTGATGATGAAATAAACTTCAAATATTTTTATTTGTGTTCGAGGTTACTTAGTAGTGAAACGGAAATTTTATTAGTAGCCGTGCAATAGATTTTATTAGTACAGAGCTCAAAAATGTGTGAAAGTTGACTGCATTTACCATTAATCATAATCGTGTAGTTTAAAAAATACTAATCTATATATTTTTTTCTTTATTGTAGACTGGAATTCAGCATTATTTATTATCCTGAACGGAACGAAGCAAGAACATTTAAATATGTTGGACGGAGGCATTATACAAAGACTGCTGGAAGAGAAATGGAAGACTTTTGCAAGGGTAATTATCATCTATTTTTAACTATAGATTTTAATAAAATATTTGTAGTAGCACTCACATTTTTTATGTTATTATTCATCTTTAGAATTAAGTGATATATTTGCTGTTTGTGTCAAATAGTCGTGATGACCTCGAGGTTTGGGCACGTGGTCGAGAATCTTGACGGTCGCGGGTTCAAACCCCAGGCACACACCTCTGACTTTTCGAAGTTATGTGTGTATTCACAATGAATTATCACGTACTTTAACGGTGAAGGAAAACATCGTGATGAAACCTGCAGACCTAAAAGTTATAAGGAATATCTTAGGTGTGTAGTCCGCCAACCCGCACTAGGCCAGCGTGGTGGACTAAGGCCTAAACCCTCTCACTATTAGAGGAGCCCGTGCCCAGCAGTGGGACGTATATAGGCTGATGATGATGATGATGATCTATTTATCATTTAAGTAATCTTTAAAAAATCATTCATAAAATAATTCCAGACAAAATTCCTCAAACGCCTCCTAATTCTGATGCTGCATCTTCTCTTACTGTCAGTATCAGTGTACCTACGTCACAGCAGCGCGGAGGCCGATGCGCACCCTAATTGGGGACTAGAAGTTACTGACGCTAGGAGCGGAGTCAGACTGGCGAGCGAACTGGGCACTATTCTCAGTACATTATGCTATATTATACTACAACAGGGAGATGAACTCAAAAACCAAGGGCTCGTGGCTTATTTCAAACAATTGGTGAGATATTTTTGGTACCGTTACTGAAAGCAGATGTCAATTGGAAAAGATGAATTTAACGTTTGCGTTGATTTCTTTTACGTGTCTAAGGTGTGTCCTGGATGTTGTAATATGCAATTTTATCTTAGTTTTATTGTTGATTGTACATTATGTGTATTTCGAAAATTGCGATATTTGCATAGTTAGGTACCTGGTTTAGTATCCATAAATTCATAAGATATTTTGTACATTTAGTACCTAATACCTACGTTTAGTAGAAGATCAAAGTGAATGATATAGCTAAATAGCTATTTCAAATCATTTCTATCAACCTTATCTTGAAATCTACATAATTATGTAATCTACATTAAATACTTTTACAGATTCACGAACCCGCAAAGTTTATATTTCTAGCGTCAAACTTCTTATTGCTGGCTTGTATCCCAGCAAGACTACTACAACAAACTATGTTGGAGGAGGCCACACTGATATTCTTGCTGCCTGGCTCATGGTTCCTGCTGATGTTCTTCGCTGGGTATGTCATTTTGGTTATTGCAGTGATCTTATTTCTACACCGTCTTACCCAGCTGTGCTTTAAGTCTCACGTCAGCCCATTTACGTCTCACTGCTGGCCATGGCTCTGCTCTATAACTGAGAGGGTTTAGTCCTTAGTCCACCACGCTGGTCTAGTGGAGCTTGGCGGACTACACACGTAAATAATTTTAAGAACATTTTAGGTGTGCAGGTTTCCTCACGATATTTTCCTTAACCGTTAACGTACGTGATAATTCATTATATTATATCAATTCAGACATAACTTCGAAAAGATTGAGGTGTGTGCCTGGGGTTTTAACCCGCGTCCGTTGAGATTCTCGCCCGCACGCTTAAGCCTTGAAGTTATCACTACTTCATTTTAAGTCTCATGTATTAGAAGATATTGCAGTTTTCTGGACATATACAGGCTCTGTGCTAATATTAAGAAATAAATCGCAAAGACCAGGCTTTAGTCGACAAACATTTTGGTAAGTTAGTATTTTCATGCATGTAATGTAACTATGTATAAAAATATTTTGAAAACAAATTTAAGTCATGGTGAATTTTTTTTCTACACGTTTGAGTTGCGAATTCCTGAAATGTTTTTCATTTTATCTCAATGGTGTCAGGTTTCCTATTTCGCCTTCCCTCTGATCTAGTTCAGATCTCTGCAGTCAGACTTAATCAGAAATCATCATCAACGATAAGAAGTCTTAATCGCCAGATATTAATTATAAATAGATAAATAAATAGATTTTCTATAACGCCATGGGGTTTGTTATCACATTAGCTATTACCTGCTTTAGTTTCCGATCACGGTCTGAATACACCTGTATAATTTTATATTATTTCAGCGCAGTGAAGCTGACGGGGCCGTTCGTGACCATGATATATAGCATGATCACCGGCGACATGTTCACATTCGGCATCATCTACTGCATTGTCCTGTTTGGGTTCTCGCAGTCATTCTACTTCTTGTACAGAGGTATAATGTTTATGATAATCTGTTTTACTGTCGAAATCTCAATAGAAACTGTAAATAAAATGCACTAAAAAGTAAAAAATAATTGCGTATTCTTTTATAAATTAATAATCAACTTAAGTACTATTTCTCTTCATCAATATATACCTAGGTACGATCATAGATTAGACTAGACCAGGGGTCGGCAACCTTTTGTGTCAGAAGAGCCAAAAATTACAATTTACAAAATTTCAAAGTTTTTAAAGAGCCGCAAAAAAAATTCTTGTCAACAATTAATAGTACTTGAATAAATTAAATTTTAATACAAAATAAAAAAACTAATCTTTAACTAATTTATAGGAAAAATACTTATTTATTCATATATACATATAAGTAGTGTATTTCCACATCAAATTTGATAATCACTTTTTATTTAAGTAAAAACTTAAAACAATTAAACATTTACTTACAACACTAAATTGAACATCAATAACAAACAATTGAGCAAACACATTCAATAGGAGCGATGGCTTTTGCGTTGGTAATTCAAGTAGAAAATTTTAACTTTAATAAACAATGTAACTTGTATTTAAAAATAAAAACAATAATATACATTTCAGCAAACAAATGTAATGGGAGCGTTGGCTTAGCATGGTTTTAGAAAGTTTAGATTTTGGCTCATAATTTGTTGTTTTAAGTTTCAAACATGACTCTAAATTGTCATTTATTAGTTGGCTTCTTACTTTACTTTTAATTATACTCATGCAAGAGATCGCCTGCTCGCACGAATATGTCGATCTGAAGATAGTCAGCACTCCAGATGTCAACTTCTTCACCTCATTGTAGCAATCTGGAAGACTATTCCATACATTGAATATAAGTGCCTCAACTCGCGGCATTTCTTTTAAAGTTGTCCACTTTTGTTGCGTTACGTACACACATTTCTGGACCTCCAACTCTTCCACTTGATATTCATCTCTATAAATTTTCCACTCCACAAAGCTTTACTTTTTTGAATCGATCAATTACATTTCTAGAGATCCAGTATCAGCTCCGAATGGCTCAATGTGGATTTCGTTACTATTTGTTTTAAGAGGATTTAGGTACTATCACATTATCGTTAGAGTGGTTTTGAATTGCTGAAATCTCTCAGCAAATTCATCTTTATTAATTTTTTATAACTGTGCTGAAGTAATTCATGTCAGGAGTTGCACTGGTTTTATTGCGATATAGCTTAAAAAATTGAAAATGAAGTAATTTATCGCTCTGAATATCTTCTGCAAAAATAAAAAAATTTTCTTCGAAACAAACCAATTCTTCTACCAAAACATAGGCTGGGTTTCCCTTCCTTTGCAGTTTTACAAGTATTAGCGCATTTAATTTCTCCGTGATATCCACCATAAAGAAATTTTTTTGCAACCATTTGCCTTCTCTGACTCACGGTGATTAATGCCTTTTTCATTGAGGAATTTATTTATTTCATTCAAACACAAAAAAAACGTTTCAACACCTTACCTTTGGAAAGCCATCGCACTTTATTGTGATGAAGGAGGTCGGAATACTGAGTCTCCATTTAGTTTAAAAATTCTTTAAACTGACGTTGGTAGAGTGTTTTTTACAAGATGCTGTAACAATCTCGATTACCCAATTCATGATCTCAACTATTTCGGCCGGAAACGTTTGGGCACAAAACGCTTCTTCATGTATTATGCAGTGAAACATAAGAATTTCGTGGTTAATTTTGTTCTGAAGATTCGTTGTTTTCCCTTTATTTTTTCCTGTCACAGCCAAAGCACTGGTGAAGACGCCAAACTTTCCTTCGTCGAAAGCGAATTAAAACCTACATAGAAACATCCAATGACGGCATCATTCGAAGCTTCCGACGGACTGACATGATGACACGTGTCACGGGGAAGGGGTACGGTGAAGAGCGAGTACAAGTGTCTAAGAGATAGAAATGGTGCCTAATCCTCGTTAAGCGATTCAGAACGATTTTTCAATGATTTAAATATAAAGTAAATAATATTTTCGCATGGAACTAAAGAGCCGCAGCTTCACACCCAAAGAGCCGCATGTGGCTCGCGAGCCGCAGGTTGCCGACCCCTGGACTAGACTACTTAAAAGTCAATCAAATTATTACGACAATATAATGTAGTTTTAATTATTGTTATTCTTGGAGGCGGTGGTACAAGAGTCCATAACTATTTAATCATTTGATAAATATATAATGTTTTCTTTTTAGGTTTCCCTAACGTACAAACAACTTTATACTCGAGCTACCCTAGTACTTGGATGGCATTATTTCAAATAACGTTGGGAGATTATAGCGTAAGTATAGTTAGTGATTGATTAAGAGCGTGGGGCCCTTACGAATTCTTTCGAAAGGATCTACTTAGAGAGGTAAAAAACATACCCAATACATTTATTTGGCATCTAAAAATAACAATGGCATGTGTTTTAATAGGGCAAACGATTTGGCTTAATTTTTTTCTGAGATTTTAAAGAAAATGTTTTACTTTGATGACTTTTTTTATTTTTTATTAAATATCACCGACTTCTTTCTCCAGACTGGAGCTTATTATCAGTTCTATGAGTGGTTTTCTTGTTTTGTACACAGTACACAGATCTCGGCCAGACGACATATCCGAATCTATCGAAGACTGTGTTCACGGTTTTCATGATATTTGTCCCGATTCTGCTGTTGAACATGTTGATAGCCATGATGGGGAACACGTATGCACACGTCATTGAGCAGTCCGAGAAGGAATGGGTGAAACAGGTCAGTTGTATTTGTATAATGTCCATACAATACAGGTCATAGGTTCGATTCCCGTGTCGGGCAAGTTACGTGGCGCGAAAACTCAATTAGCGAAATGTGGGTGCACCTCTGTGGTACAGTGAGGCTATGTAGGTATGTATGTACAAAACAGTACAAAAAATAACGAACATCAATGATTTTATAATACCATTTACTTAGGTAATTATTAGCTTTGTTACAATATTTATTTCATACCTATAATTATAATTCCTATACCATTTTTATGAATAGAAATCTTCATATTGTTAAAAATGTAGTGACATACCTTATAATTTGCAATCTTCTAATTCATCTGTAGCTTATATCATCATCATCATCATCAGCCCATATACGTCCAACTATAGGGCACGGGCCTCCTGTACAACTGAGAGGGTTTAGGCCTTAGTCTACCACGCTGGCCTAGTGCGGGTTGGCGGACAAATACGGGTAGCTTATATGGTACATCACGATTAATTTCAAATTGCAGTGGGCCAAAATCGTGGTGTCTCTAGAACGTTCGGTGGCACAGGAGGACGCCCACAAATATTTACAAGAATACTCCATAGGGCTCGGCCCCTCCGACGATCCACGGTACGAGCAACGAGCCGTGATGGTGATCAAAAGCAAAGCGAAGACCAGAGCCAAGCAGAAAAAAGACGCGCTTACTAATTGGAAGGTAGTATAGAATTTTTGTTGTTTTTTTTGTAAAAGTCTGCTAACTATGCATTTTACTTGTTTTTTTTTATTGTGATCCAAAGGAAAATTATACAAAGCATCGTTGTTACTTATGTAGGTAATTTGATTGCTTTTAAAGGTTAGCTTTTAGCCCGCTTATCTTCTGTGAAAACTGTTTGTGGCGCAGTTGATTAGACACCAGCATGCTAAACGTGAGGCCGCAGGTTCGATCCCCGCACCGAGACAAACGTTTGTGTGAACCACAAATCCTTGCTTCGAGTCTGGGTGTTTGTGAGACCGAAAAGTCTCTCGTAGTTTCTGATACCCACGACACAGGACTTGTAACTTAGTGTGAGGTCAGAACTATGTATTTGACTGTTGGGTGCATGTTTTTATAGTTTTCATAATCTATTTTCATTTTTCAAACATTGGTCTAAGTTGAGGATAGAAGTGCAACTATTACTTTCGGTAACTGGTTTATAGCCGATTGCGCCACAGATCTGCTGAAATGTCGCCGTCACTTCACCGTGTCAGTTTTTAAAAATGAATATTTTTTCTCCAAAGCATGTAGGAAAAGTGACGATCGCTGAGTTGAGGCGAAGGGGCATCAGCGGCGAGGAGTTGCGCAGACTGATGTGGGGTCGCGTGTCAATATCCACCCCAACGAAAGCACCAATGCCGTGAGTATGCATAAATATGTACAGAATAATCAATACAAAACCGTAATACAAGTTTAAGTTTAGACATGCAAAAAAATTACATAATAATAGCAAAAAATAACAAATGATTATTTAAAAGAAATCATCAAAAAATTTGAACACAAAAAAGGGTTTTTAATATACTCAGGCAAGTATTTATATGGGTATCGAACTTATTGCAATTTAGTAAGCAATTGTGTAGGTATATTACCTAATCACAAAAAATATTAAGTAAAGCTCTTAGTTGTAGAGAAGGCCCGTGCCCAGCAGTGAGACGTTTAGAGGCTTATATAGATATATAGAACTAGTGTTCTTTAATAAATAACATTAATATCACCACGTCTCTAAGTTTTGAGTAAAACAAGTAGCTGCCTATGCGCCTTCGCCGAATTACTCGTATTCTATCGCTTCTTTATCGTATTCTTTGCCTTCCTTCTTCATCTTGCTACCTCAAGGAACGATTCCATTTCCTAAGCGGTACGCATGCACGACCGACCGAAATTTCAAAGCATCGTTCCTCTTTCCTCGGCAATTAGTTCTCAGTCGCTTGAGGAACGAACTCCCTTTGTCCATAAGGCAAAAAAAATATATCTGTATTATGCGGTGTACAATAAAGCATGTTTAATAAAATAAATAAATAACATCTAATTTTTATATCTAGGAGAAGAACGACTGCCCCTCCACCGGACTGTGTGGTTTCTTCCGATGTGCCATTGGCCGCAGAAGTAGGGAACGGTGTGGCTCCAGCGCTATCATCCGCTCTCAATGTTATGGCGTTTACGCACGAACTAGACATTGGGACTACAGGTATAAAATGTGTTTATTAGTTCTTCGAGTCTCTGAACCAAAAATAATATACTGTAAATAAATTGGGCTTGCCCTAGTTTGTCCTAGGCGCGTCACCGTATAAATGTTCTTATTAATTCAATATCTAGGCTATAACATACATGAATAATACATAATCAGTAACATTGTTTCATGCCCTTCTTTTTATTTCAGGTACAGACCAAAAACAACAAACACCAGATCTTCTAGTAAACGGTAAAGCGCCAACACCTACCACTGCACCATTGGTACAACCAAGTCCTAACACCTTAAACGTACCATCAAGCTTTCCTGAAGTGCCTTACGGTAAATCCAGCTTGGAGCTCAAGCCTGATTCAGTTCAGTCCATCCAACCAGCAGACGTTCTCACTGTGACTGTACAAAAGACTGAAGTAATTCCTGGAGCTACGCTGAATGTCGTTGATATTCAACCGCAGGAGATAATCGTGCAAAAACCTATCGGTAAGTTAATCTTTAAGTTTATTTGCATTAGTCAAACTGAATAAATACTGCATAAAGGAAAGTATGCTATAACTCTACTGTAAATGGACCGGCTCGGATGGATTGTCTAACAATTGCCAAGCAGTATCCATGTTTTGTGTGTAGTCCGCAAACCCGCACTAAGCCAGCGTGGTTGACTAAGACCTAAACCCTCTCAGTTGTTGATGATGTCAAATGAGTTTTATGACTTTTTTTGTTGGTAGACGAAGTATTCAGAGATTATTTGCTGGAGCTCATAGCACTAGCAGAGAAAGCAAATCCTGACAATGCTAAGTTGAAGGACTTAGCGGAAAAGGCCTCAGATTTGGAGAATGTTCCAGAAATAGACATCAATATAAGTGTAAGTGATTTTGCATTTTTAAAGTCTTAATTCAATAGTAAGTACCGTTTGAAGGACTTTTAGGAATGAAATTATTGACTCTTTAGGCTAGGAAATTACTGAAAGCATTAGATGGGTATAGTACTGGGTTCATGTCATGGTCGATAGGCCACGGTAATGCTATACTATAAGTCGTGATGGCCTCGAGGTTTAAGCGCGGGGCAAATCGTGATGACACTGCACACCTAAAAGTTCTCAAGAATTTGTTAGGTGTGTAGTCCGCCAACCCGCACTAGGCCAGCGTACTTTAGGCCTAAACCCTCTCAGTTGTAGAGGAGGCCCGTACCCAGCAGTGAGCCGTATATGGGCAGATGATGAAATCCTTTACTATCAACGTTTAGCGAACATAGTCATTGAAAACATTGCATGAAGAGCAAAAATCTCTTTGTGTCCAGACGGCAGCAAAGTCAGCGCGCAAGATGGTTGCTGGCGCTGTTTCGGGACTGTTCGGAGTGGCCGCCGATGCTCCTTCCGCCGACTCGGCGTGGCGCAGGGAACGACAGGATAATAGTGACAGCGATCCCATTTCAGGTCAGTTACAAAAATCTTCATGAATTACATTATGTATGTGGGTAACATCCTACATATGTCATGCCTGTATTTCCCGAAGAGGAAGGCAGTGGCGCATTTTTGCATCAACATTTCGCCAGTTATGAATCAGTCCCCCGTTACCTATACGGGGCGAGCCTATTAGGTACCGTTTTTCGGGCACATTTCCAGATTTCGAGCTCTCACTCTGACTTTTCGAAGTTATGTGTGTATTCACAATACACACCTTTAACGGTGAAGGAAAACATTGTGAGGATACCTGCACACTTGGATGGGGAATGCACCCCTGTCTATCACTTCGCGATGTATTATGTGTGTGTGCAGATATAAAATCGCTTTAAATAAAATAAAAAAACTTTATATCACACGTGAACAGAATCAGTGCTCCTGGGCCGTGCGTCGAGAGCTCGGCGTGCGAGGTCTGCATCCCGACGAGCCGCCCCGCCACCGCCACACCTATACGTACCCGCCAGGTAAACTTAAATACACCCAACAGCCACATACATAGTTCTGACCCCACATAAAGTATTGTGTCTTGGGTATCAGAAACTACGAGACTTTTCGCTCTCACAAACCCTGACTCGCAATAAAATTATTTCTGGATCACACATTTGTATCGGTGCAGGGATCGAACCCGCGGCCACTCGTTTCGCATGCTGGTTTCTAACCAATTGCGCTACGGGGCTGTCAAAAACTTACAACCACACTTACATACATACATAAGTACATACACTAGAGGTAGGCAAATATGCATTACTGCACCCACATTTCGCCATTTGTGATTTCGTCTCACGTAATAGTCGTAAACGTCCGCACTGCCATATATCTGCTATTTATACAATTTTAAACTAATATTATAAATGTGAAAGTAGTTCCATCTGATATTATGAAAATGATTTTTGGTTTGAAGAAAGATGGGAATCCGAAAAATGTAGTTCACTAAATTTACTCGTATTAGGTAGGTACATTCCTAAATATAGATACTCGTAGACATTCAGAAAGAATAAATACAAAAAATCGTAATTTCGGTAGGTACTTTAATTTTTTTCAAAGAAAACGTTCACGTAAGCGTGATTAGCCAGATGCAAGCCCAGATGGTATTCCAACACTGAGACTTTGTCGAGTATTTTTGATAGAGGCGTACTTATTTAACCTGTTTTAATAGTCTTCATAATATCTACTGAACGTGAAATATATTAACCATTCATGAATCGCCATCAATTTTACATTTTGACATGTTTTACACAGATCAATGTACTTGGTTGCGTCAGAGAGCAGCGCAATGGAGAGCGACGCGCCGTGGGAAGACCAACCAAGCTCCGGGAATAGTTCGTAAGTGCACTTTTTACAAACTAGTGTATTTAACTGCAACTCCCACCTCACTGCGACGATAAATTTATTGATCGCGGTCTCAAGTAGGTAATAACCAGTTGTTTATATTTTTTTATCACCATGTGTATGCGTGGTTAAAAAGTCGCACTCAAAGGGATTCGCTGTATAAAGACGGAGTTATTCTGCTCGCTAATAAGCAGAGACGAAAAGAGTATGGAAGTAATGTATTATTATTTAACTTACCGGTATACGACATGTTTCAGAATCTATGACAGAAAAGGAACTGTATGTACCTATCTGAGACTCATTATATTGAGGCCATACTAGGATATAGCTTATCTAATGGGGTTCTTAATGTAATATTGTCATAAGAGTTTAAACGTCTTCAGGTAGGGACACACATGTGATGCGGCCGTTTTAGGGAAAACGGCCGCATCACATGTGTCTAGTCTAAATTTGAAATAATCTCAGCCATCATTTTAATAAATAAACGGTAAACCCCAATACAAAATAAGACTTTATTTACAAATATAAACTTAATATCACAATATAGGTACCTACTAATATTTGTGGATGTTCAACTGCAACGCCTTATTTTTATTAATTATGCTTTACTAAGTAACATTTTTTAATGATTAACAAGCCATTTTTTTTTGTTACGACATACCTATGAGTTATTAATTAATAAATGCTATCAATTAAAAATTAAACTATAGAACTAAACATTCCATACATCTGTCAAATCTGTGTCATCAGTCAAATTGTTCTTCAGTCCTTTTATTAATACTTTATTTATTAACAGTTCGGCATGACACCTTTGTTGGGGACTCATTCTCTTCAACTTGCACGCTACGTTCGCGCCAATAGCGTCGAATTCCCTATCAAGTAATTCCTCTTTGTCGTTGCTAATTTCATAATATTCATCGTTGCTAACTTCAAGTTTTACTCGTTTGCGCGGGTTACGTCGCCGGACGTATGGTTTGTCGTATTGAAGCGAGTCTATTGTTATTTCATGGCGGGGTTCATCGTCGTTTTCATGATCTGATAACGTCTGGTCGCTCAATTGATTGGTTTCCTAAAATCAAATACAAGAAAAAAATTACAAATTGTAATTAAATTTATAATAAATAATTGACAATAAAATTAAGCAAAATCATAACTGATACAAAGTCTACATTTTTAAAAAAAAAAGAGAATTAATTTAAGCATTTTGCAGTAAACAAAATTGATAAGTTCATGCTTACTTCATAACTATTTTCATCAATATTAACTTCCGCTATATCGTTTTTGCCCATATCGGCCTTTTCGTTGCTATCGAGGAACCTCATTTTATGAAACTTCCAGGAGTTTGGTATATATTCGTACGTCACTTCTCCATCGGGTCCGATCACTTTTGATGCTAAATGTCTACGCAAATCTTTCCTATAACACGACCTTAGAATGTTTATTTTTTGGCGAACATTGTACCGCGTGGCCAAATGATTCAATTTTTTTAGAATTATCAACAATTTATCTAGAGCAGCATTTCTTTTGTATTTATTGGAATAATCAGGGTGTTTCACATCCCATAACAGCGGCAGACGTTGATATGCTCTAATAAATTCACTTTCGACTTTACGACCTTCAGCTCCGACTGACAAAGTTGGTACGGAATTTCCAGTGTCTGTATCTTCTTCATAATTCATGTTTATTGATGTCTGACTGACGTTATGGTTTGATGCACAATATTGACCTCCCAGAGTTGTATCACTACACACTGTCGCCATGACAAAATGGACGACCGACCTGACAGTTTGAGTGATGTAGTGTTGTCAAATCGAACAGTCAGTTTTAGTCGATGGGATGTCAACAGATAAAAAAAATGATGAAATAAAAATAAGAGTTTCTCTTCTGGTCAGGTCTCATCCATATTGTAACAAAATAAATGTGTCTAGAATGATTACCTCTCAATTATAATTTAATCTTGTTTATATTCTTAATTTATTCCTTAATTTCATAAAAAAAAGTAACTTATTGCACATCCCATAGATAATTTGTAATGCATAATTTGCCTATCCAAGGTATTTCAGTTAAATATTCATGTTTATTTCATATAATCAGACTAGCATTATTGTATCGATTGTAGAAAGAAAATCATAATAGTTTCTCGACAATTTGTTTGACCGCATAGCGCTTGCTATCATGTGCTAATGCTGGACTATGTAGTAGGTATGCAGTAGCATGTCAGTATAAAAATTTACTATAACATTTTAACTGTAAAAAATAGCATCAATAAATTACACCTATTATACGTAACCTGCCTTTTATGACAAGCATGTTTTCTTCTTCTTCAATGGCGTGTACGATCAACGAGATTTTAGGTTCGATTCCGAGATCGCGATAATGAAACTGTCATCTATTGCTGATCTGCGCGGAGATCTAAAATATATTCCGTAATAGAGCATTGCCTTAATATGTTGTACTGAACTACCTAATATAATTGGCTATGCAAACGCGATTGTAATAATATACCTCTGCAGGGAAGCGATGAATCGTGTTGTAAAGCCAATTTATAATGAACTTGGCACAGGGCTATCGGAAACAAGAAAGACGACGTGGCGCGTATCAGAGCAGCTCGGCCTTTGTGCATTCAGCACGCAGCTACGGGTCAGGTGCCACAATTGGAACATTCTTTGTTTGTAGTCGGTGAGATTTGCTTTAAGTACAGCTTTTTCACTCATTTTAATAAAATGCTAGCAATGACCATGTAAAACACTAGCGAAGCTTTCTTTCGCCAAGCTAGGTAAAAAAAATGTTCTGAACTTGATCTGCTTTTAAGATTTGTTCTTAATTTAGGTCCAGGAAGTGGAACAGAAGTAGATAGTGCTGCTCCATCACAATTAAAAACAGAGAAACGAATGCGCCCTAAGACTGCGCGACCTAGAAGAAATCGGTAAATACTATTAGATACATCACTATGCCCCTGAGAATCTTCGGTATAGTTCTAATGTAGTGTTCGTTTATTTCATACCTCTAATCTCAATAGATAATTATCTATCATTATAGGCCTCCGCCAAAATCAGATACAAAAATATCCTCGCATCCGCTCGCTATGTAATAATTTGATGAGGTACTCACAAAATTATTTGCATACATACATACATAAACTCACGCCTGTATTCCCTGAAGGGGTAGGCAGAGATGCATTTCGGCACCCACATTTCGCCAGGTATGTATCAGTCCCACGTAATAGGGGGCGAGCCTATTGCCGTTTTTCGGGCACATTTCCAGACTCCGTGCTGCTACTGAGAATTTCCTAATGGAAAAACCCAATAACACTTTGCCCGACCCGGGAATCGAACCCAGGACCTCTAGATCGCACGGCACATACTTGTACCGCGAGACCACGAGGCAGTCAACAAAATTATTTGATAGGTATCAATTATAAATCAAATAAATGCCATGCATTTAAACAATATCTGAATAATTTATGTTTGACAGATCCGAAATTTTGAAAGATATTCTATAAAATCAGTTTGTTACTAGCATAAAGATTTGACTGCTTGACTATTTAATACTGATTATTTCCTTTCTAAATATTTTTTTTTATATCAGCGCGGCAAAAAAATATTGAATATTGGCTAAATAAAATCATGAGTTGTTCGTAATCGTGCCAACCCGATTCAGCTTCCTTGGTGTATATTTCAGTGTATCTCCAACAATGGCGGTGGAAACTGCTGGCAGTCCTCTAGAACCATGGGCTACTGCGCCACTCTCGCGTTTGTCGCGTCTCATACGCTCATCAGGCTCATCCACATCGCTAACTTCGCAGACATCGACGGAACAATCACCAAAGAGATATTGATTTTATTTATAAATGTAGACGAAAATCCAGTTTTGCAGAAACTGGTCAACCCAAGCAGCAAAAGATCAGGAACTATCAAATTTGTATTTTATTATAGCATAATCTAGTAATATTCTAATCACAGGATGCTACAAATACTTGAATAAAGATGTAGTAGTCGTCAATATGATATTCATATTAAGCAAAAATGTCTACTTTAGATTTAACGAATGCCTTGAAATGTTTATTATACCTGTTGTAACAAATAAAACAACAATTTTATTGCTTCTCAGTCTTTATTGCGATCGGCGTGCAATGTGCTGTGGAAATCAACAAATCAAAGCAAATAAAATCGGCCAATTTGTATGCTCAATGGTTAACCCCGCCCGTCCGATAAATTATAAAAACACTGTCAATATATCATTTAGTAATAGGCGGTTATTGTGAAGGGCACAAATTTGCACAACTGCTCAATTTTACTGTTGACATCACTTTTTGACATTTTTTTGTCAAAAAACATTCTGGTCGAAGAATCGGAAATGATGAATGATTAACAACATTAATTCAATAGTACGGGCTACTTTAAAACAAGTTTCGTATTTTAATGCATTACTGTGGTTTGTGTTAAAGGCATTATGGGCACAGAAATGATGATAAACCCGGTAACAATGTATACATCACTCGTCTTAGTATATGTTCTTCACTTAAATAATAAATAAATACACCCAACAGTCACATACATAGTTCTTGTATGGTCGGTATGAGAAACTACGTGAGTCTTTTCGGTCTCATAAACACCCAGACACGAAACAAATATTTGTGGATCAACCAAACATTTGTCTCGTTGCGGGGATCGAACCCGCGGCCTCTCATTTCTCAAGCTGGTGTCTAGGTAGAAATATAGTAAGTTGAATATACTATGTATGTAGAATAATATTTCAAATAGCTTTATGGTAGACAGTATATGAGGTATAAATTATAATAAGTTCGTTCCACAGGTTTGATAAATATGAGCTTAATCACCCATAAGTATTATTCATTTGGTTTAGCCAAATATTTTCGTTCACATTTTATCGCTTGATTAAAAACTTACCAATCACTGGTTATATCATCTGTATGTACCACACCATCCACCAGCTTATGGCACTTCGTTTGCCATTTTCACCTTCCATTATAATTTAAAATTGATTTTTTGTTTATCTATATGATACTATAAAATGATGGTCTCCCACCTTTAACAGATTGATAACAATCGACAAAGGGCATAATATAGTAAGATGAAATGCAAGAATCAAATGTAAATAAGTGTATGACTTAAGTTAACATAGCTATACGTGACATGTTATTAATTATTCTAATGACGCACAAGTGATCCGATGTGTGGTGTTGTTCGGTCACCCGGTTGTCATATTTCTGGCCTATGCTGTGGAGAGCACACAGAAAATATGTGATCACAAAATCATCACGTTGTGAACAATTCTACACATTAATTGCCTGGCGATAAAATAGTCATCGTTGGACATATTATATACACCCTAAATTAGGTATAAATCAATTATGAATAATCAAAAATAGTATTGATGATAGTATAATGAGGTAACATGACAAGCATTGGCGACACGATAAACCATATTATAGGGTGACTTACCTCCGGGGACTGTGAAAAAAAAATCATTATTATAAATAAAATGAACACACGAGTGAATCAACATACACTTTATATCTTAAAAATTAATACAAGACTCGGGGACGTGACCCGTGAAGCTGGAGCGTCGCCAACTCGCGTACCATAATTGAACAATTTGCAAGGAATGTAAATAACACTTACATTACCTTTCCATTTTTCAATACACTAACACCTAGTTCAGTTATAAAACCAAGTTACGATTTATTAATCCGTACATGTTATCTTTCGTGACCGTTTACAACCTAATGAGCCGTCAAGAGAGATTTTTACGGGTACCGTTAATTCACTACACCTAACTTACATCTAAACATTACATTATCCAATCTGAGAGAATTATCATAAGTGTTACGATACCAAGCTGATTTAAAAATAAAAGTTTACCACAGCGTAAAACTTATCACCGCAATCATAATATTATATATGAAAACTGAAGAAATAACAAGTGTCTTAATTCACTCAATACTGTACATTTACCTCAGCTCCTCTCGGCGACGTATCTCTGTTTTTCACAAATGTTTTCATTTCTGTCTTTGTCACTGTCTCTCTCTTTAGCTCCGTTGTACGGCGTATCATTTACTATAAAGGCAGTGTGGCTATATTAAAACCTGGACAGATCGGCACAACATACATGAATATTGGCACAACATAATAAGTTCAAATACAACGGCACACATTGAAATAATGCAAGATAGACCACACAGCCAAAAGTTTTAGTACATGGTCAATGTATAAAAATAATCTCGTATTCTAAACACGTATTGACAATTTCAACGCTGATTGACCCACAAGAAATAACTTAGTGTGCTATGTACTTTAAAATTTAAGGTAAGGTAAAATTGGAAATATTATCTCTAAGCATTTTACGTAATTATATATTTTATTTATTAACGGGTAATAATCTGAGTGCTCTGCTGCCTGTTACAATCATTAGGTAACTTATTTATTGTGGGTGTGTTAGTTGGTAATGGGCGCGCTTTGTAAACAGCTTTCTTCAAACAAATTTGCTTAAAGTATCTTTATATGCTACAAGACGTCTCGTTGTCTCCCCAAGTGGACTCGACGTCTGGAGTCTCTCTGTAATCAGACAAACAAAAAACATGGCAACAATGGTAGAAAATAAATGTGTTTGACTGTATTTTTTTTGCGTCGAGAGCAGGCAACCCCGGCACTGGCGAGCCTATCTGCAACACTACATAGTACATACTAGACAATATTCAAAACAATTCATAGCCTGTACACTACTTTTATCTTTTTTTAATAGCACAAAACCATTGTCATGAAGTATGAATCATGCAATACTGAAAGAAAAATTGTAAATTAATCATGCATTTACATAAAAATGCCTGTAAAATAAATATGTTTATACAAGCTGTAAACCAATAACCCATATTCAGATCAACAAAAATAAACAAGCTCAACATGTGAAAAGATAAAATAAATTATGTATTAGCATTTTGTATACACACATAATAATTGTAACATAAACAAGATATTTTGCATATAAACATACATTTTCAATCATATAAGAACTAAAATAGAAATCGGAAGCATATACAACATTTAAATTCACACTTCTTGAGTAAGACCCTATGGTAGACCGGGACAAAGTATTTATTGACATATATATCTACATTATAAAAGCCAAATATAATGACTCGCCGTTACATTCTAGTGCTATAAGTTTCAGTATTTCTACTCTATAAATAAAGTGTTCGTAATTGACTTATCCCACTATGACTAGGCTAATAATATTTAGTGATTAGTGGTATTCCCTGGCTATATGACTATGAGTATGAGTGTATAGTAGTTGTAGTATGTAGTCGGTGCGTACTCACTTTCATTGCTGGTGCGGGTCGGGCGCGGGCGCGGCGGGCCCGGCGCCGCCCGGGTAGGCGTACTGCGCGTAGGGCGGGTACACGCCGCCGCCCGGGTACATGGGGTACTGCTGCGAGGCGTACTGGTTGGCCATCATGCCGCCGCCGTTGCCGCCCGCCGCCGCGTTGCCACCGCCGCCACCCGACTGCTGCTGCTGGCCTTGCTGCTGTTGCCCAGGTTGTCCTTGCTGTCGGTGGAACATCATGCAATTACAAATATGGATATATGTCTAACAAATAAAGCTGATATAATATCAACATTTTTGTGCCAAAAAATACTGCCTCAGTTCTGTGACAATAAAAATTTTAGCTCACACGGGACTTTGCTAGGTTTATAGAATGATATTACTATGTTATGTATATTCTGCCTGCATTTTTTTTTCTTTTATAGATACATCTGTAAATAGACTGCGATCGAAACCTAAGTCTAAGGTAAAAATTATGGTGATTACTAACATATTAACGGGATAAAGAATCCGAAAAAAGAAAACATTTTTTTACGTTTTCCTAATCACCACAACTATTGACTTTGTTTACACCCCGTATATAAAAATACTGTAAAAGCGAACTCAATTCCAATAAACACGTACTGTTTCGTAATTGAAGGCAGTGTAGAGTACCTTGATTTTGATCTGTGCCTCAATGGCATCTGCCTCCTTGTGTTTCCCGATGCTGCGGTAGTACTCTGCCCACTGCGCGCTGTAGTCCGCCTGCGCGGGCTGGGCGGGCGCGGCGGGGGGCGCGGGCGCGGGGGACGGGGCCACGGGCGCCGCTCCACTGCCGCCGGACCCACTGCTCCCCGACGTCGCACTGTTGTGCGCTGTGCATACATATTCATTTATACTGTTCAATATGCAATTTTCTCATTTTTGTGCCTTTACATCCAGACATGGTGGGTGAATAGACCCTGTGTACTAGGAACGACAGTACAGACGCATATGATGCCAAGTATCGAAACACGCTGACATGATTCGTAAGTTAAAAAAAACAACGAGAAAAAATGTTTTAACCACTGAGCATGGAATACTTCAGAAGCAGTGGATAGTTATTGATTTATTATTTATTTCCGATAATCAGCTTATTTTAAGTTTTAGTGATAAAACACAATCAACTCTTGAATATTTTGACCGACACTTCGGATATTATCCAGTATTAAAACCATCCAATTTCATTACCATTGCACGAGTACAAAACAAAAGTGGATTGCTTGAACTAGGAGCCCAATAGAGGCCCCACATTTCATGCCCATGCACGATATTAAGCCAAGGTGAATTATGCAACAGTTAGTTTTAACACCATCATCTTCATCAGCTCATATACGCCGGACGGCTGGGCACGGACCTCCTTTACAACTGAGAGGGTTTAGGCCTTAGTCCACCACGCTTGCCTAGTGCGGTATGGCCGATACACACCTAAGAAATTCCTAAGAACTTTTGTAAATGTGCAGGTTTCCTTAACATGTATTCTCTCACCGTTAAAGTACATGATAATTTATTGCGAGTACACTAACACTGGTAAAGTGTTAAAACTAAAACTAGTAAATATGTTAGTAAAATTTGATTCCTGACCATCCATACCCTGCTGCTTGGCTTGTTGCTCGATAGCCTCGGCCTCGCGCATCAGCCCCAGCGAGCGATAGTACTCGATCCATTGCTGGGAGTAGTCCGGCTGGCCCGTCGCCGGGTTTATCGACACTTGTTGCTGTGGAAATATTGTATTTTAGAAACAATGACTAATATCATTATAAGAGAAGCATTCAAGGTTCGACTTATAAAAGTACATACATACATACATAACCTCACGCCTGTATTCCCCGAAGGAGTAGGCAGAGTGCATTTCTGCACCCACATTTCGCCAGGTATGTATCAGTCCTACGTAATAGGGGGCGAGCCCAATTGTTTTTTCGGGCCAAAACCCAATAACACCTTGTTCGACCCGGGAATCGAACCCAAGTCCTCTAGATCGCACGGCACCTACTTGTACCGCGAGAGTGAGATCACGAGGCTGTCTTATAAAGTCTTATAAGAGACTTATAAAAGTTACAGTTGTATGTATCAGATTCATATCAAGTGGCAGAATTTATACTTTAATTTAAATAGCATGCCTTTGGTAATTATGTCACAAAGCCCAATTTACTTGTATTAATTATAAGATGCGCCCGGATAACAACCACCGCAAATATATTGCGTTTAGAGATCAGCCTGTTTAAATTCGGTTATGATTTCTATCACAATTTTTGCTATTCGACCGAACGAATATTTCTATATGAGGACATCACAATTTTGTCACAATGACTTTAGGTTTCTACAGATGGTTAAATACAGAATATTTTATATTTTTCAACAAGTAAAATATGTTATTTCTATTACAGCTGTAAAATTATAATTGGCCTGGTTAGTGACAATGTTAGTAATGGTGTTAAGAATACTGACGTGTTGTTGCTGAGGCTGCTGCGTCTGGTGCCAGTGTGGGTTGTAGCCCCACGCGGCCGGCGTGTTCCCGCTGTAGTATTCGCCGCTGCCGTTATTTCCGTTCCCATTGCTACCCTCCGGGACGAAGTTCACGGGCTGTATCGAAACGACAACATTTATATAGGTATATCAAGAAATACACATAAAATGTCTATTTGAGTACAACACAGAGTATCTCTGGCCCCACACTGAAATGCAACACTCGTGTATTAGATTTAAGAAACAATTTGTCTTTGCGATGATCATGCTTCATAGACACAAAAAAATACATACATACATAACCTCACGCTTGTATTCCCCAAAGGGGTAGGCAGAGGTGCATTTCTGTACCCACATTTCGCCAGTATGAATCAGTCCCACGTAATAGGGGGCGAGCCTATTGCCGCTTTTCGAGAACATTTCCAGACTCCGGGCTGTTACTGAGAATTTCCTAATAGAAATACCCAATAACACTGCCCGACCCGGGAATCGAACCCGGGACTTCTAGATAGCACGGCACAAACTTGTGGCGCGAGACCACGAGGCAGTTAAAAAAAATATAGTAAGAAAAGTAGCCTGTATTTTCCCAAGGTCCATTTAAACCCATAACAAATCAAATTACAAAAGGTGTGTCTAAGTTTATCTGTAATAAATAATATTAGTAGAGAAGAGCATACCATGCCGACTTTCTCCATGATGATCCGCTTGCAGTGCTCCACGGCGTCGGGATGTCCCTTGATGTAGAAGGTCCGGTTGTTCCTGTCGGCTCCCTGCGCGCGCCGGTCCAGCTCGCAGTGCGCGCCCGACTGCGCGTTTATCTGCTTTATCACTTCTCCACCTGCATACATACAGATAATCAACAATAGGGTAGGGATTTCTTTATCCTACTAGTAATATTCAGTTATTTATACATTTTTAAATATTTTTTTGCAATTTTTGTACTGTTCCACTTGCGTTATATTTTAACACAGCTCTGCCAGTGTCAAGTAGGTCACTGAAAATGTAGTTCCGATATTAATCATACTAACGGATACTATTCTTTTCATTTATATTTTTTTCCGTGTTATAAATTATAATTTACAAATTTAATATATATATATTTATTTATAACATATATCTAAAACCGTATAACCCTGTATGTATGGGGAACATTTGTAGGCCGTATTAAAATAAAGCGAAATAATATTTATTGAGTATAAAATGTCAAATACATCAATTTAGATTCAGTCATTTCAAAATTTAGTTAACCACCCTGTTCGGGAGGCAACCACTTGAGAAGAAACTCTAGAGTTGCTCTTTTCCAATCAATAAATAATTTACAAATATATATATATATACAAAGGCTAAATTTTCGGAATGAAGAATTGTACAATATATGTGTGTGTACCTCTGCCGATGATGAGTCCGCACTTGACGTTGCTGACGGTGAAGGAGACGCGCAGCTCTGGCGCGTCGGGCCACTGCTGGTGCGGGAAGTCCTGCGGCGCGCGCTCGCCGTTGCGCTGCGCCGAGCCGCCGCGCGCGCGCCCCGCACGCACCTCCTGCTCGCGCCGCTGCAACACCACGACACACTCACTCCCACTCACTCCACACCCACTCCCCACCCCGAGCTCACTCCTTTGTGTGCCACCCATGGCCAATCGACATATCTCATCATCATCGTCATAATCAGCCCATATACGTCCCGCTGCTGGGCACGGGCCTACTTTACAACTGACAGGGTTTAAACCTTAGTCCACCACGCTGGCCTAGTGCGGGTTGAAGGACTACAAACCTAAGAAATTCCTAAAGTACTTTTATAATAGGAGGTATCAGGCAATGACGCCAACTTGGGGGTTTTCTCCCTAAATTTAGGGGGGGAAATCTATACAGGGAGTTTTTGGGGGTACTTTTAGGCATAAAATATAAATTGGTGTCCAGGTTTCTTCACAATGTTTTCCTTCACGGTTAAAGTACGTGACAATTCATTGTGAATACACACATAATTTCGAAAAGTCACAGATGTGCGTCATCTGCTCCCCTTTTTTTATACGAGAGAAAAGCGCCTTAATCTCCCCTCCAAGGAGGCTAAAAGGGATATGTCAGAGTCTCTGATCTTCCAACTCGACGCACGGAACAATTGTCCGCTAAGCTCAGTTGGGTCCCTAACTAAGACCCTAAGCCTGTCACGCACATTTGGGGCGCTACTAAGGGCAAGGCATGCTTGAAAATCTTCTTGATTTAGTACACCTAACCCCTCCCCAACCCCTAAGACAATCATGCACCGTTTCCCTTAGCCTATTCTTTTTTATCATCATATACATTTGCTCTTGCTCACCATTTCTCAGATAAGACACCATGCCCTTAGTCTACTCTTTGCTTTCATCATATACCCTTACCCTTGCCAATCATCTTCTAGACCAGGATCCCGTCCCTTAGTCTTCACATTCATTGTACCCTTCCCCTTGCTAATCCAAACACATTCAACCTACTATGTGTCACATTATTAGTACTTTTTCCTTCTTCTTTCTATAACTGTAAGCATGCCCATTATTCGTTACTCTCCATCAAGTATCATGATTTCATTAATATTTTTGCTTGTTTTCATCAAATGTCAGTATCAAAAAATACTCTCATTTTCCTTTGAACAAAGTAGATACACATTGGATCTTTACCTTTACTTATTTATTTGTATATTTATCACAAACCTTAATGGAAAGCGAAACAACTATCTTTCTAAAATACAAAGTTAGCTTATAAATAATCTGTGTCACTTTTCATTACCTTTGGCTTAACCACAATGAAACAATGTACAAATATTGCCCCACAACACTTCACCAAAACTTACGAATAAAATATTCATAAACACGTTGGTCATACCACTATGTCTAACACAAACTATTTAATCGCCCACGTCCACATTATGCGCATGCGTCGTATCACGTATGACATCACTGCATGCAACGACTGGCTACATTCACTAAACATTCAACAATCTGTATCCACTCTAAGTAACAATACTGCGCACTTATTGTTCTATGGTTGAAAAAGGTTTGCTATACTAAAGCGGGTTGATAAACTTCACTTATATAGTATGAGGCAGTGGCGGTAATTCCATAGAAGCCCAAAGCGTTACACGTTTATGTCTAGTTTATAATTGTTTATTGTGGGGGCAGAATATTCTCATTTATATGTCAAATTGCTTTTGTTAAATAAAGATTTAAAGATTATTCGGAATTTTGTAAGTTAAACTGGGCTTTTCGGCTTCTACTAAAATACTACCATAGAAGATATCGGGCAGTGACGCCAACTTGGGGGGTTTTCTGCCTAAATTAGGGGGAAAAATCTACAGGGAGTTTTTTGGGAGCATTTTTAGGCATAAAATTTAAATGGTTTTTTGTTTAATTGCACTACTCTCCCTCCATACTCCATACTAATATCACAAAATAACTATTCTAATTTGTTTCATTATATTGAAAATGATATACTTGTGTCCCTCTATGCGAAAAGATTTCAAAAAGTTGGGAACACTGATATCAGGCATGCAATTTTTCTCAGTGTTTTATTAATTAACTACTAATTAAAGCGTCATATAGAAAAGCCAAAAATATTTAATCATCGTAATTGCGTCGACTTGTGCGAGATAATCAGCTTTAAAAAATTACATATATCCATACAACTCTACACGTAAATGGCACAATATGTGATATACAGGATGGATTTAGACCGCTCTGAGAGCAATCCTAATACACTTGTATGTAAATAAAAAACTAACTGGTATCAAAACCAAATATCACAACACTACATAAGGAGCAACGAAAAAAAAAGAGCCATAAAGGCCACAGTGATATTACGAATCCTGAGAGCTTTATATTTTCTCATACGAATAATTTTGAATAATGGCGAAAGGAATATCGTAATAATCCAAATACTATAAATATTTGTTTCTTTTATTACGTGTTTCTTTATTTGTTGACATGTACAACAAAATTGAGATCACATTCAAAAATAATGTTCAAACAATGTAATCTAGTGCTGATGTGGAGTGCCTTGCCACTCCTTACAAACTTCCCTAAATCCTCAAATTTTGGTAAGTCTAAGGCATTCTCGTAAAGCCAACCTTAGTATGACACAGAAATAAAAAAGTACTAAAATATTTGGTCCCCAAAAGCTTCTATTATATTAAAATTATGCACAAATGTTATTCTTATCTGTGCATGTGATATTATTAAAAAGGCATAATAAGTTTTTGTTTTGCACATAAATATAAGTCAATTATTTCATTAACAGCCAATTTTCATGGAGTGTATTCTCAGTAATTCGATTCGAAATATCACTACAGGTTGTATTTGGACCGCGTTAGAAAAGTAAGAAAGTTAGTGGTGGTTGACAAACAATATATACCATGAAAAGATTGTGTCTCTACTAAAACATGTAACATTTTTAGTTTTTTTTCTAAAAATTGTTTTGATCATATTAAAACATTATAAAGTGAATTGATGAGGTCATCAAAATTGTATGGTGTACATATTGCCACATATCAGGAGACATCCAATTGTAATGGCCACCAGTCTACACCTTTTTCGTTTGTATTGGTCCAACTACACCTGTATTTATAAAAAAAAAACTTAAAAAGCTCTGTACTCACACTTACATTGACACTGGAGATGAGATCCTCAATCATCTGCCTGGCCTGGTCCACCTGGTGCGGCTTACCCTGCAGATAGCATCTCTTGTCTCCGGGGCCGTCATCCCTTTCTTGGTGGAACTGTACCCTGGCCCCGGTTTCGGCTTGGATCTTCTTTATCATGTCACCACCTCTGCCTATTACAACGCCAACGGCGATTTTCGGCACTAACACCTAATGTGGTGGAGAAGAAACATTTGTAAAAATCGGTCAAAAATCTTAGAAAAACTATAACTTTATATTTTGCTCCGCAATTGATTCTGTAATGGTTGAAATATACTTGGTAACATAAGAAGTAATATATTTGTACTGAATATTATAATATTCATTATAAGTAGTGATGGCCTCGAGGGTTAGGTGCGCGATCGAGAATATCGGCGGTCGTGGGTTCAAACCCCAGACCTCTGACTTTTCGAAGTTATGTGTGTATTCATAATGAATTATCACTTACTTTAACGTCGAAGGAAAACATCGTGAGGAAACCTGCATACCTAAGAGTTCTTAGGAATTTCTTAGGTGTGTAGTCCGCCAACCCGCACTAGGCCAGCGTGGTGGACTAAGGCCTAAACCCTCTCAATAATCGGGGAGGCTCGTGCCAAGCAGCACGTATATGGGCTGATGATGATGATTATAATATTAAAGGGGATTATTAGGTCTTCTTGATTCAGGATTCTCGGTATCAATCCAGACATTTCTTTATTCAGTCCAGCAGCTAACCACCTATGTCCTATACAGATGTTGAAAAAAGAATGAAATAATGTACAAGTGTTGACCTCGGTGGAGTTGGTGGCGAGTCCGTTGCCCTGGTCGGGGTTGGAGTAGCCGTCCTCGTAGGGCTGCGGCCGCTGTCCGCCGGGCTGCATGTCCTTGTCGGCCAGCAGCTCGAACACCAGCTGCTTGGCGTGCTCCACTTTGGCCGGGTCACCGGATATGCGTAACGGCTTCTCCTGGGGTAAAGAGAAATTACTCTTTTGCTATACAATTGGTGTGAATTAATTGTTTTCGACTGTACAAAATAGAAGACTGCCTCAAGGTCTCGGGGCACTAGTGTGGGCTGTGTGATCCACAGGTCTTGGTTTTTATTCCCCAGTGTTATGGTTCGAAAAAAGCTATAGCATATTCCGTTACTACTTGGGAATTAATAAATAATTAGCATGACGCGGGTTCAGATGTGCACCATTGCTTCCCATCAGAGATACAGTCGTGTACTACATACATGTTGAAAAACTACTTTTTATTTCAAATATATTTTTTTGACCAAACGACCTAGTAAATGTCACGGGACGTCGCTGGATGCAGGCTGCTTCCAACAGATCCCTGTGGAAATCATTGGGAAAGGCCTATGTTCAGCAATGGACTTCCTGTGGCTGATGGATGGACGATATTTGTTTAGTTATAGTAAAAAACTCACATATTCAGTGTTGGGTCCGTCTTGTATGACGACCATTTTTGCTCCAGATTGTTCTTGCAACTGCTTGATCGTCTTGCCGTTTTTGCCAATGATCAGACCTACTTTCGGTCCAGGCAGCATTATTTCCTCCTGTTATAAAAAATATGCATCAATATTATGACATTTATCTGTCTATAATATTAAAATTTGTTTATTCTTCTATATGTTTCAGTCCAGTGCAAAGTTACATCAATATTTTCTGTAAGCATCTGCTCTAGAATTTCTTCTTTAATTCATTAAGTCTTCTTCTTAATATTATAAAACTAACTTTAATAGGCTTTGTAAATAGCATGATTTAGACCCGTATTCTGTAACTTGCTTCTGCGAGTAGATGTTTGAGTCTCGAGTTTTTTATTTTAATAAACCGGAAAAAAATGTAGGTATTACGTTTATTTTCGTTGCCTAGTGGTAGCTTTATGTTGTATCTTTTATACTATATTAACTTTTTAAATTGCACACTTCTTTGTTTATCGGTCTGTGGCAATAACTGAAGACTTGTTGTTGGCTTTTTGTTAAATATTTTTGTTCTCTATTCCTGTTAAGATATAGCTGTTACTGTTCCATATTTATTATATCAAAATGCGAAGCTGTACATAATATATTGTAAATTTGCTGGACATGTCATGTAAATTTTTCATTTGGATAATTATTCCGATTCTTACGAAATTGTTACTGACTGTTGAAGGACCACCACCGCCTCCGCCCCTCATCAAGGAAGGCATGCCAGAACCGCCGGCGTTGTCTTGATGCTGCGGCGCGTTCTCGCGACCGCGGTGATTCACGATTTGGTTCACCAGTTCCCTGGATGGAAAACATAAATACATATAGACATATGTCACTGGTCACCAAATAAGATAACAGTTATACATTATAACTTAACAGACATCATAAAATGATTACAGTTCGATCGTCGACTATCCGGATGTTTAAATGGCGAATACAAAGCATTATCTGTTTCCTGTTTTTGTTTTTTAAATTTACGAGTTTTTGAGTAAAATTATCTCTTTAACTTAGTTTAGGTTAGGATCAAACTAAAGCTCTGAGTAAAGTAATTTTGGTATTATTTATCCCACGATAGACACCTGGATCGACAGTGGCACGCACAGAAATAGCACCGAGCAATGAAACTCAGCGAGTCTCTATGGGAAGGTCTCTATGAGCATGTCTTATCCTTGCAAAAAATTACTCAGAAGGAGGTTATTTTCTTGCGGAAGCATAGGGGAAGTTAAAAAAGCAAACATTATTAAATTTACAAGATAAGTTCACACTTGGGTATGAAACAAGGTATTCTCGAAGGTTTTTGTATAAAAAGCTGAATTTAAACACGAGAACATAATAACTCTGATTCGGATAGTCGACGTTCCAATAAATAATATATAATAGACATCAAACATGCACTCTGAGATCCCACACAAGGATCAATTTTACACTAAAACAAACTACATGGGACCTTCGTCCCATTACACTCACACACAGAAACATAAATGTACTATCCAGTCCACTCGTCCGTCCTGTTGTCGTGTATTGTCAAAAATATATTTAACACCAAAGTAATAATGACGAAAACATAAACTCAAAATATTGACGAGAAAATAAAGTAAAATAGGAGTCAAGTTTCCAAACACATCAATGATAACAGGATATGATCAAGATTTTAGGAAAGGTATAATTGAAATTGAAAAAAAAAACATTTGAAGAATTCCAACGGGACTTGAACCCGCGACGCCCACAAGAAAGTCGTCGTCACAAACATTTGAACATTGCTTGACAGCACAACTAAGCGAAACTTAGATGACTAAGCAATCAATTAGAATGATGACTCACAACAGCCCCATTCTTCAAATCCATTGTGTCGCGGTCGGCATGACAACAGACAACACATCGCAATAAACAAAACCCAAAAAGCAAGCAATTCTTTATAATCATACGATACCACAATGTGGAATCAAACCCGGGGTCACAATCTCCATCGACGTGTAACACAGTTTTTTTTTGGCTATACCCACGTCACCACTAGTCTTGATGACTTCCAATTAATTATCGTGAAATAGATCTGCAGATAAACCTATATCACATCGTCAATGGAAGGCTTTGCTTTTGTTTCAACTATACCCACATCCTAACTTTCCATATCTCCACGCATCATGTCAAAACAAAGTTTGTTTTTGAGTATCGCTCTAGAGTTCGAATATGAAACCTATTCACCTCCCTTGCGCCCTGTAAATAGTTCAATAATAGGACAATACATACTTCGCCCTCTCGATTGCCTCCCTCGGTCCAGTGAGCGTGCACAATCTATCTGGATGACCGCCGGAGTCGGGAGCCATCTGGATTTTGCAACCAGACTCTGCTTGGAGTCGCGTGATCTGCTCCCCGCCACGACCGATTACTGGAAGAGAAAAACTTATTAACCCTTAATTAGACACCGCGCAGTATACTTCTCGTCAGAAAAACAAAAATTTTACTTGAAAGTGTCCATTATAACGGATGTAGATTTTTTCAGGATACTGAATTAGGTAGATTTTTTTAGTTTTACTCACAAGCTAAGTAACAAATTTGTGTTGATCGTATAAATAAATTTAAAAAAGGTCTGGCGAATTAAGGGTTAATTCAAAGACACCAAAACGTTAATGAAGATAAAAGCCGCGTTTTCTATGTACGGTTGCTTCACTTTATCGTTGCCCAATTAGGTAAGGGTAGATGCTATTAACGTGGACGTCGTATTTTTTTTATCATAGGAACAGACATAGATGCGTTTTTAAATTGACGAAAACAGTTAATGATAAATAGAAAAAGATATAAGATAAAGAGAAGAGAGGAAAAGTAGCCGATACCGAATCGGAAATAAATTTCGATAAGACAACTAAGGTGGCTAAATGGATACCCGAAAATTCGGATTATCGTCACTCTTACTGCACAAATATAATCAACAGCAACGTTTACAATCGGAAAATTTTATCACTTTCTACTTTTAGTCAAGCCTGCCAGAGCGATAGAGACAGAAGATTAAACGCATATATTGAAAGGTCAACCATTTTGTTTTCACTATCACAAACTTTACTGGCCTTGACAGTCATTTGTCCGGCATTATGAAGCGTGCAAATAGCGAAAATATTAATGAATAATTTTATGCGCCATTTTATTGAATAACGGAAAATGAAGTTGAATCGCGTGACAGCCGAGTCAGATTAATAACGCGGTTTTCAATATGGTGGTCTGAAATCAAAACTAAAGCAAGCTCCAAGGTGAATAAAAAAGGCAAAGGACATACTTATCTTAATAAATATATTAATCTAGATATAATCTACTTCATCTGAATCGTAGAGGACTTTGTCAAAGCTATTTGGCGTTAAGAATGAAGGTAGATATTGTGGCTCGCCTTTCATATTTGCATTTTAGGACATTTCCTCGTGCATCTACTATAAATGTCCTAATGAAAAACTCAATAAAACTTTATCATAAATCCCGGGACCAACTAAGCAGTCTTGATATGTTATACACATCTAATTTCCTACATCTTAGTAAAGTTCTAAATTGCAGAATATATAAAAACCCTTGATTTACGACGAGGCGTAATTTTGTTTACACAACCAAACACGTGGTCGATACGTCACACCTAATCAAACCAAGTCTTGTATAAATATTAGTCACTCCGTCGCTACAACTCATATAACATCTTAATTACTTTAGCCGGCAGCTAAATACCTACCTGAGTCGCAAGGCTTTTTAAAGTGTTAGTGCATTTTTTATGTTCGAATATGTTAAACTGTATAGAAATTTTGTTGCCAATAATGAGCTGTATCGGTTTACGCTACATTTTAGTAATATTCTTTAGACACCGTTGCACGGAAAGGATCAAGTCGAGAAAGACTTGTTCGAACTTTCATCCCATGGCAAGAAATAGCACAGGATAGGCCTAAATGGTGTCTCTTAGTGTCGGAGGCCAGTACTCATTTTAGGTCGTTACGCCGTGATAAGTGAGTATTTTTCAACTGGTAGTAGAATATTCTTATCCGGATCAGATCACGTATCAGTAAAGTCAATGTATTGCCAATTAAGTTGTTTACAAACTAAGGCATAAAAATAAACTACCCTAAACGCATTGCCTTTAAGTTAACATTTAGACTCGATTATGAACTTAAAGAACATAAATATTCTTGTAGTTTGCTCACCATCACCATACTAAAATAATATCATAATGTAGGATCAGAAAATGTTTGCGTCTGATATTTAATGATAATGAAACAGTATTTAAGTTATGTCACTCTGCCAGGTAGTTTTTGAGCCTTAACCCTAAAACGCTACTATAAATTGAGTATTTCTAAACCCGTTCCTACGTACAAATTATAATAACGAATCCGTCTTCACATCCCTTTCACTTTTTAGAGTTTTTGTTCATCAACCCTTACTACAGCTCACCCTTTAACGTCTTTCAACGGGATTTACTCATCTCTTTGATCGCCACGCGTTCTCATTGTGTACAAGGCCTTCACATCTGTCCCTTTTTGCGCATGCGCAGAATACATTATCTCATTGGGTGTAATTTAATTATTTTTCATAACGGCATTTTACCGTACAATGAAACGGTAATAAAACGGAACAAATGCTTTTATTCGAGATTCATGTGATTGATACTTACATTAGTATTTGTGAGACACGCATAACACTAGTACTATTTTTATGTTTACGTTTTTAATAAATTTAATTACGTTTGTTTTTGTATGATAAGGCAATCAAGAGAACTAAGTGATGGGCTAGGATTAAAAAAAATATTTCTAACATTAAATATTATTTGCAAGTAAGGAATGAAAAATAGAAGGAATGTTAGTCTACAATTGAAATTGCTGGCACAGAAGTTAAAAATGTATGAAATATACATAAAGTATAGGAATATCGAGTGATCATTTATGTTAATTAAAAATATTTTTAGCATCTCTATAATTTCTTTTGTCGAATGTTACTTTGTCTAGGCCCTCTGATGATGTATGGCTGTCGCAGATCGTTTCGATGAAATATAAAAACGTACTGTATTGTGATGTGCTATTGCTAGAACGCTATTAATGATTCATCATTATGTTTTTAAGTCATTGTTCAAATTAGGCTTTCTTTCTAAATTTACTTAGAAAAGAGCGTTATTACAATTTGATCATAAGGAAATGACATACCTTTTGTCATTAGTTGGTAGACGTCTTATACATGAAAATTCATTATGCACTGCATAAGTTGAAATGACGAAATGACTACTAATTTCTTGACAGTGAGCACTCTATTTGTAAAGCACAAACTTGCCATGTGGTGTTGTTGCATTTCCGAGACGGAATAAAAAATAAACTAATCTACCACTTACTGAGTCCAACCATCTTATCAGGCACCCTGATGTATTCATTTATGCTCTGTTCTGGCAGGAGATTTGGTTGCGCTGCAGGCCCACCCCCAGGAGCTGGCATGCGGGCACCGCCGCCCATGGCAGCCGCTGCCGATCCACTAAAAAGAAAGTGTGGTTTCAAAAACAAACCATCTATAAATGCAGTCTCCTCCTAATATAAATAATTACATACATACATAAACTCACGCCTGTATTCCCCGAGGGTGTAGGCAGAGGTGCATTTCTGCACCCACATTTCGCCAAGTATGTATCAGTCCCACGTAATAGGGGGCGAGCCTATTGCCGCTTTTCGGGCACACTTCCAGACTCCGTGCTGTTACTGAGAATTTCCTAATGGAAAAACCCAATAACACTTTGCCCGACCCGGGAATCGAACCCAGGACCTCTAGATCGCACGGCACATACTTGTACCGCGAGACCACGAGGCAGTCAAAAAAAATATAAATAATTTAAAAAAAAATACAACACATGAGACCTAATACTTATTTTCAGTGTTTATTATCTGCCTTATCTTTAAATTTCAACATATTCCTATGTAAAACCATAATATAAATTGTCTAGGTTTTTATAAACTGTACTGTTCATATTAAAATTGTAAAACAAAATTACTTACAGTAATAATTATGATCAGACTACTCTTATAAGCAAAGCAATGTAACCAAAAACAACATAACTACAGCTCTTCATTTTTCACTCATCAAAGATTCTAATGATAGTGAAATGATTAGTCATAACTGCATATAAAAACAAATGATATTATAAAAGGGACACCCATATAACTTTATTTTTCTTTGTTAGTTGAATACATCTGTCATACAAACAAAAATCTCAACCGAAGTTACTGATACTGGAAAATCTATCAGAGAAGTAGAAATTAGGAATGGGATAAATATAATAACACTTTTTAGTTTTTACATAGATTTTCTGTAACACCAACATCAACAGTCTTGCTAACTAATTTATATAATTGTCATAATCAGCTATTTTGCAGCTCTGCCAATTAGATTCACTTTACCTGTTGCTATTAAAAGTTGTATGTAAAAACTCATACTACTTACAAATCATTTTTCTTTTAGTATCGCTATCCAAACAATGATATATGATAACGGGTGCTGTTTGGGTGGACTGGTCGGCCTGATTTGCTTTATTTGTATTTATGAACTTTTAATCTGGTTAAATGTCAGTTTCTCCATTCCAGATGACTCTATGTTATTCTCTTATTCAATACAACAGTATACATATTTATAAATATGTATTGTATTAAACTCACTTAATCACTAATCAAATAGAACAATATGTCCCATTTTCAACTACTTTGATTTACATTAATATTTGCTTGATTATGATACAACACTACAGCTCATTATTAAGTCATTAGTTTTATATACTTTATACTGGGTATGGGAAAGATCCTTTTTTTATACCATAACTGTATTCATATTATATTTTCACTAAAATTTAATTCCAGAAATGAAAAAGGGAATCTTGTAACTTTCTTTCACCTCCTGCAAGGTCTTGCCAGTTAAAGCATTTCACTTTATTTTTATATTTCAGCTAAAGTGTTGAACCTGCAGTAGGCATATATATAACATTTAGTATAGTGAAATTAGCATTTTATGCCAGTATTCACATCAAAAGCATACATTACTTCTTCAAAGAGAGAAATAGTAGTAATAATTTGTTGTTTGACAATTATTTTTTAGCTTAAAAAGTATTGTATTAATGCCTACCTCATGATTTGTTGTTGCTGATATGCTGAATCTACAGGCGCTAATTTCTTTGCTGTAGGTTCAGGTCCGTCTTCCAAGGGTCTCTTGTTACCACCGAGTTTCGCAGCAACCTTACAATAACAATTAGAACAATATGTAGTATATATTAATGGTTTTGTTTAACATTGTTTGTTTAAAATACAGTTACACATAATGGCGGGTTATTTCAGTCTACCCACAATAGTAGTAACGTTATTACTAATAACAAAATCTAATATAGCAAAAATACAATTTTAGGCACATCCTGTCTTCGCGTAAATGTCGGAATAAAATTAACCATAGCTTTTGGAAGTACACGATTTCCCGCTATGACGTGAAAATTAAGGACAATGAACTCAAATATACAAAAATGCATTGATATTGGAGGGGACAAACGAAGGAAGTTCCTTAATTACTTACTAGGCCCGCACCAATTAGTTTGCGCCAAAGCGAAACCACAATCAATAAGTAGGTTAGGTAAAAGTAAAGCACAAATTTTTCGTTGACAAAATCCGTACGACTAGACGTGCGGTAGACGCGATTACTGACAAAATGGGCATTGAGAAGGTATACGTTAAAAAATAGGGGTAAATAAAAGGCGAAGGTGTCAAAATAACGCGGTTTTCTTACAAAAAGAGGTACGCTTACCAATCTCGCACGTTGTACAGCAGTCGCGAATCCTGCCGTTTGGCTATTGTTTTGAAGCGTAGCCATAGAAGAATATTCAGTCATGTTTGAACTTAACTACACTTTCAACGGCACTATTCAGCAGCCATCAAGAAAAGGTCAAAAGACCCAATACGCCGCGATTTTCACTCGCAAACTTGCGAGCCGAGAGAAAGACGCGGACCATAGACAATATAGATTAATGTTCAAAATGTCGTTCTCAACGACAAAACACAAGTATGAAACGAAAAATAAATATTTACAAGGATATTACCATAAAAGACGATAATTTTCGCCAGTATTTATTAAATCACATGAGTTTCACCACAGATTGCTATGATGACAAAACTGAATTGTATTTTCTATTTTTAAATAGGTAGTTCTAGTCTATCCATGGCGCGTAGGAAGTTAACGTTTTGTTTTTATAAACAAACGTCAATACGTTGCATATTTATTAGAAAATAACTCTTTGCATGTTTTGATTAGTTTTGGTGTAAGATATTAAACTTACAATAAAAAATGTATCAGAACTTTTTTTATAATGAATTAAATAAATTTTGAGAATGAAATACATGAACTGTGACATAAATTATTTTAATTAATTTACATTGTTTAAATTAAATTTTGTTTTCAATTGAGTATAATAATGATATGAAATACAGTCAAAATTTTAAGTAATGAAATTTGAAAAGTACTTTTACTAATTAATTAAAATTTTACAAATTATATGTGAATGTATGTGAAATATTGTATTCCTTACTAATAAATTAATATGATTGAAAAAACATTTGTTAATCCAAGAGGGATATAATACATGTGAACTTTATTTTAACATTTTATTTATTTCCGTTTAAGTTACAATTATAAGTTCCGTTGCCGGTCATTTTTCAAACCAGGAAGTGCAAACAACTCTATTGCTGTGGAAGTAACAAAACGTTGCATCTTTTTTTTTCTATGTTATGGGTGCGTGCATTTGTGTTGTCCGGTGTTTGAAGACGCTTGGAATTCGCTTTCAATTTCTTCGTAGGAAAAATGTCGGGTGATACCGATAAAGCGAAAATCAGTGACAATCAGGTATAGTTGTGAAATATGTTTTTGTTTTTATTTTCTTTGTATTAGTGCGCACGTAATGAGAAGTTTTTTAGCAGTGAAGTGGTGTTATTTCCGTGTTATATCACTAATGTTTGCCTGCGTCTCAACATGGCTGACAGAACGTTCGCTTCCCGCTAAAAGCGGGAACTACGCCACGGAGGGATGTGTTAATAGTCAATATTTCGCAATAAAAACTGTATATGCCATCTTGATCGGTTATCGAAACTGATATTATTGAGATATTTTTCAGGATTTTGTATATTTTAGCCACCCCCGCCCCTTTGCATTTCGTTGCAGGGCCTTTGTTAACGTGCACGATGTTATATGACATTGATATGAAATCCGCATGACCTTGATATTTGGTTTCTTGCGATTATTCAATTTTCGAGACGGCGTGATATGTTTTTGTTCCAACGAGTTGCGGCCTCGCGACTCGTTATTTACGCTCGGAACTCGCCAAGCGATGTAAATAAAACGGGTATGCTTTCGGAGGCCTTTATTACTGACCTCTTTTAATTATTTTTTCCCTAGCAAGAAGTTTTGTTTTAGGATCGAAAAGCCAAGGATATTGTTTTTTTGTGCATATCATTTTCGGAAACTACATTGGCGACTAATTCTATAGCTATTGATATTCCTTTCTATGTTCACACATACATATCTATATGTACACAAGTGTATATCTCCTACGGAACCGCTCATACTACGGCAAATTGTGACTTACGCTGTTAGATATAAGGTTGAAATTTAAATGCCGCTGTGTGTAATGACGCCAAGAACACCGATAGAATGGTGTTTTACTACAGATTTGGACATTCACGCAAAATTTACAATGTTCTGTAATTCTATTTTTTTGCGTAAAAAATGTCTTGCTTTGTCGGAAAATTGCTTGCAAATATATTTTATAGACTAAGTACATCTAATTGAAATCCAATAAGCATCTAAAATAGGAATTATGAATATAAATACATAATTAATAAAAATTACTTAGATTGGTGTGTGAGTAAATTGAGTACAATAAAATGTATGAAAATAGAACATTACTTAAATATATCAAAATTAGTGAATCTCCTTGTATCTTATGATAACCACTCCATTAGTCTTATATGTGGAATATTCATCACTAGAAATAATCACTCTAAATAAGAATGAAATAACTTAGTAGTTTGTGTCTGTGTGTTAAAAATATGTCATATGTCACAAAAATGTCATAACCATGAGCTTGTTACCATTGTGTGAATAAAATCAATATTTGATGTTAACAAATTGTGTACAATACAGTGGTGGAAAATAAATATTTTATTGATATAGTAGATATTAAAAAAAAACCTGCCTGACAAGTTTATTACAATACATAATTACTATTATTAATTTTGCATAACCTTGTAAAAAATATATACAAGTAGATTTATCCCACAAGAATTAATCTGAACATTACTATCCTTAAAGGTATTTATGTATTATTAAAAATATAAAAGGAAAATTCATTTATGTTAAAATGATTGCATGCAGGATGAAGACAAGAAATCTGGTGCAGGCGATGGGCAAACAACAGAAGACGAGTCATCACAGGACTCCAAGGGTGAGTCGGTGCAGAGTCAAGAAACCCAGGTCCAAGGTAACGCCGATGTAGATCAACCAGATAGCAAAGGAGACGAGCAGACCCTGCTTGAAGGTCAGATCCGGTGATGTTAACCGTATAAAATTTGTGTTCACATATCAGTGTTCATCTACATGGCAATTAACCTGTGGGGCTGTTTCTTCATTTCATTGTTCATCCTAATTGTGTGTGTTTTTGTATGCTCTGTCTAATATGCAACTGTCATCATGGTATGGTGACCGTAACAGTGACATCATAAGACGGTAATGTTGTGTTGTTATGCTTTCAAAATTACTGTGTATTATCATTATGTGGGTCTATTTTATGAAGACAATTCAACAGATAAACATATTTCAAAAGCATTGAATAAATCTGCCAGAATTGTATAGGTTTTTTATCTCACTATGTTTTTTGGCTTCTAGCTTAAGAGAAAAAGGGACAAAACATAATTTATTACATATTTATACAATGTTTATTTGAGGCACTGTTCCAAGTTTTTTAAGGTTTGTTGTGACACCAAAGGTAGGTAAAAAATTCTTACCAATGCATTTAATGAAAAGCCACCACATACCTGGTAATTTACTCTCTTAGTAAACATCCGCGGTAGGTACGTATAATATTTATCAATTCATAGCTCATTACTTATGGAAATCTTATAAAAGTGTGGTCTACTTACACTAGTGAGAAATATGTATAAAATTTTATCTGTAACATCGAATCATGTTGTCTCCATCACCATCATCACATCTAGAAATAGATCTATCATTTAATTTCTTCAATTATTTTTTTATGGCAGACAATGATTCTGTGATCTCGTAAAGCTGTATAAATTGATGTCTTTTCAAATACAAGTATTTGAACAAAATTCATTACTGTTTTTTTAATAATAGTAAAATTATGTTTATAAGTCTTACACGTTAATTCTCATTTGCTCGCGTCAGCAAATGATCCGTAAAGTGTTATTGGATTTTTCCTTATGAAATAAAATAATATTTATAGAATCTATAAAATGTCAAATACATCACTTAGATTCAGTCATTTCAAAATTAAGTTTCCTACCCTTTTCTGAAGGCAGTCATCACTAGAGAAGAACGGGCACGAAACTCTAGTGTTGCTCTTTTCCAATCAAGAGATAGTCTATACAAGTACTAAATTTCCCGAATTAGAGCAGCTCATTAATACAATCTCAGACTGTTGTATTGAATATTATAATAACATAGAGTTATCTAGAATGGAGAAACTGAAATTTAACTAGATTAAAAGTTCATAAATACAAATAAAGCAAATCAGGCAGACTAGTCCACACAAACAGCACCCGTTCACGAGTATGGCGCAAGTGCCAGCCATCGGTCTTCTCAACAATTTCATAGCGAAGTGACCGACCCGGCACACTACGCAGCCGTAAGCACAGACATTTCAGCGAGCATGACATACCTAAGTGCTTATGGTAGCCTAAATAGTGCCACAGAATCTGGAAACGTTTTCAAAAAAGATCAATAAGACCTTCATTAAATTGAAACTTAAAACAGGTACCAAAAAAAGTGTAGATAATCCCCTGCCTACCTTTATGGGTGTAAAGGCGTAAGTGTGTGTAGATTTGATTTGCAAATTATATTTTTATACTGTCATCGTTGAAGACGTGACAAAAGGTCCCACGGAGCGTAATACGGGTGACTTGCCGCGGCATCACTAGCAAATTTCAGACATCCTTTTGCGCGCTAATTTAGGTGCGTTTGTGCATGCTCGGCCACGATTCGTGAACAAAGAATTGAACTTGCATTCATCACTATTCGTTATCATATACGCGGCTGTATTGCAGGCGTAAACATCTCACAATATACGGCCAATATGAGTTGCGGTACGAATGATATTTACTAGCTTAGTAGAAATGATCATTATACAAGTAGAAATGACTGAAAAATAATAAAAAAGGTTTTTTATCGTCGTAGAATTTGCTTCATTGCGTTTCTGAGCTATAACCCAATATTAGTTTATGGCATATCCATCTTTCCTCTATCTTGGCGAACCCATGGAAGTCCCATTGTTTGAACCGATTTCTATTTCAGAGGAAGGTTATCTTCTAAGTCTTAGTCCATCACACTAGTCTTAAGCGAGTTTTTAGACTTTCCCAAACTATTTGCCTTGTGCAAAACTGAGGTATACAAGTTTCTTCACTCTGTTTTATTTTGCCTGTTCACCTGGGATTTGAACCTGCGACTTTACAAGTTTCACGATAGATTGCATACGTTATCTACGTTTGCCTTACATAATATTTTCGATGCTTTAACATTACATAGATAACTCTTGTAAATATTAAATTGTTGCAAGTCATAATCGATCCTTCGTTTGCATCAATAAAACGTATTTGTGTATTTTTTGCATGAAAAAAACTACGT
The DNA here is from genome assembly GCA_907164795.1 of Hemaris fuciformis. NCBI lineage: Eukaryota > Metazoa > Arthropoda > Insecta > Lepidoptera > Sphingidae > Hemaris > Hemaris fuciformis. Next base: position 5,697,978 of record OU015455.1, on the reverse strand, counting down.
ACGAAATATGTAAATTTGACGATAATACTGGTTAGTTACTATGAAAAAAAATCATCTTAACGTACATAACGCGCACGTCTCAAAATCTTCGTATTTTAAATTATAGATTTAAAATGTTCGTCTTGACACTTCACATATTTAGGAATTGATCACGTCTATTTTAACCTAGTAATGTGCCTCGTGGTCTCGCGGCACAAGCATGTCCATGCGATCTAGAGGTTCCGGGTTCGATTCCCGGGTCGGGCAAAGTGTTATTTGGTTTTATCCACTAGGAAATTCTCAGTAGCAGCTCAGAGTCCGGAAATGTGTCGGAAAACGGCAATAGGCTCACCCCCTATTACGCGGGACTGAGTCATACCTGGCGAAATGTGGAAGACACGCAGGAGGTTATCTATGTAATGTATTGGCTCGCTTTCTCTATCGTGGCAGGCCATTCAACTGAGTGAGACCCTGAACGGTTAAGCTTTCACAGACTTGGCTATGACCAAAAATTTGACGTGTTCTACGGATTCGAACCACACATATTCAGCTATTTCGGTTACCATCGGAGCTATCGCGCATTTATCGCGGATTGCGTTATCACACTAGTTACGTAATTCGCACGCCTCTGTTGTGTCAATATCTCGCAAAACTTGTTGAAAAATTGCTTTAGCGTGGATTTTTAAAATTATTTATTTAATATATTTTACAATTTGTAAAGGTTGACTTAATGCTTAAGACATTCTCCAACAGTCGAACCTAAGGCGATGCAGAGATTAAATTAGACAGATTATAATCTTAATTTATTACGAGAATGCGCCGAAAAGAATAGTTTTAGAAATTTGCAAATAAAATATATTCCTACCATTACACAGTTGGACTAAACTAATACATTTGAACACCTCTGACCACAATTCAAGGGACACCATTAAGCTAGACCTTCTAAAAAAAAGACTTTTGAGATGCAGTCTCTAATCAGAAATACGTCTTTATTTCCGTACATTATCAATAATTTCACGCCTGTATTCTCCGATATTTCTGCATCCACATTTCGAGAGGTATGTCTCAGTCCCACATAATAGGGGGCGAGCCTACTGCCGTTTTTCGTGCACAATTCTTGTAAAAAAACCAATAACATTGCCCGACACGGGAATCGAACCTGGGACCTCTAGATCGCACGGCACTTATTTGAACCGCGAGACCACGAGGCAGGTACAATAAGACCGTGTAAAAGCATTTTTTACTCCGTTTGCCATTGCTGAATCCCATCTGCCCACTCAGTCTTGAAAAATTGCGTGTATTTGTGCCATCTGAAGCGGAACATGTTTGCATCTCACCTCACTCAAGAATAGGCTTAACATGCACAACGGTACTGGAAAATATCTATAATTCATTGTTTTCATTGTAACACTTCGGAAATATGTGATACCAAAGTACTAAACATCGACCTTATACCATCCTTTATACTTGTTAATGGCTGGCGGTCACAGTTCTCCTTCAGACAAGTTCAAGTCCTAATTTACTGGTTAACACTGAGGGAATTATGAGAATTGACACATCAATTGAGCGTCTGATGCGAAGTGAAAGTAAAAAGTAAGTAGTAACAAATTAAATACTTTGTGAGCGTTGAAGATGACGCTGCAAGGGGTAGGAGAATGTCTGAAAGTGTCAAATGTTGCTATATTTGCCAAAAGATAGATATAAAAAAAAAAAGTTACCGTTGGATTATATTCCTTGGTATTTATGCAGAGTATTAATGCAGGACGGAAGATAGAAAATTTATAGGATTTTCTTTTATCTTCACTTTAACCATCCTTATTCCCGGTTGTTAAGAGCGTTAACATCAGTAGGTAATTTCTATTAATCGAGCTCTTTTAGTGAAACAAACATTCCGTATAACTATACTCTTGTATCTTTGAAATGGGATGTTCTGCGCTCAGCAATGCAATAGTTGATTAAAAGTGATATTACAGAGTCTAAACACAAACAATTCTAAGTATACGTGCTAATTATTTAGTTTATTCTGTTGTTTATAAGTTGATGTACGAGTTACCATAGAGACGGAAATTGATTGCGATGTAATACAAGCGTTCGATTAACCACGCAAATGATTGGTTATTGCCTACTGTTATACGTAAAATTGGTTCGTCATAATAACATAAATACAAAGTTATTTTTTTAGTCTGAAAAGCAATAAGGTGTAGTTATATTTTAAAAATGATTACTGTGTGATGAGAAGTAATATTTGGGCACAGTCTTCATAAATAATTAAAAATCAATCCAAAGGTTACGAAGATCCGTATAAAAATAAAGATATGTCCATATATGTGTATGGACAAAAATGTGTTATATACATATTTAAAAATTTATTGAGTATTCACTATTTAATTATGTTTATTAGTAAAGAGACTGGATATTTATATTGAGTATTCGGTTTTTGGGCTAAAGCTATACGATCCATACCGCTTGGCGACTATACATTACCTAAGATTTGCTTAGGATTCAAACGCGAAAGGTAACTTTCCAAAAGTCATATCAATGCGGTGTTTATTTAACGTCAGATTCGGAATTACTTTCGCTTTCAACGCTCACGTGCTCGGAGGAAAAAGTAAGAACAAGTTAATGGTCGCAAAATTATTATATAACACCTTGCGATTCCGTCCATTGATAAACAAATAAAAATATTTAAATTTATTCAAAATGTTAGTTTTCTCAGCGGTTGCGCGGCATGTCATTCGGATTTATCAAGTATTGTTTAGAATGGCTTTAGTAGTTGTAACAAGATAAGCAAATGCCCAATATTTCTATCTTTTCACATCTCTTTCAAAAGTATTTGAAGGCAACGGAAACTTTGCACTATTTTCAAAACATTAGTATTAACACCAAAAAGGTTCACATAAAAATTTATAATTTCTATAACTCCCACTTCAGGTGAGATTTTCAAGACAAAAAAGTATAATATGTCCTCCGAGATTCCATCCATCTCGTAAGACAAAGTTCATTGAAAAGGTTAAGTGCTATGGGGGTGGATTTTGCAAGAGTATGAATAATAAAAAGTAATTGTCACTTTTTCTGCCTTAATATTTGGCATTCCTTCTCTCCAAGCTATTCAAAAATTAATTTAGATGATATCATCTTTCACTAATAGTATCATTTAGATCTTTCAATCGTTTATTTGACCGTCTTGTAAATATCGCCTAAAAGTTACACAACCATGGAATTTCCCGAAATATGAATTGAACTCGGTATCTCAACGTTAGCAACGAAAGGTATACACACCTATAAAGATTCGCGAACACTACACGCGATGCCCGATGAACATAAAAACAATCTGTGGCTCGAGTAATTGTTGTTTACATTGTGCATTAAAAACCGATAGATAGTACTTATCGCATGTTTATTTGACTGATTTGGCTCAAGGGTGAAAAGCAATAAGTAGCATTGAATATGTTGCGGGTTCGATCCCCACGCATTTCTTTTTAAAGATCAACATATACACTTACAGTCACCGCGTGAAATAAAATAACGATCCTCAAAGCTTTCAAATTATTCATGAAAAACTTATGTACACACCTCTATTTATATGTAAACACACTTGAAGTAATTAAAGGCGGAATAAGTCGGAATACGAGCTGTTTTAAATAGGTCGCCAAAGAGTCCGCATTGCATCTGATGGAGAGGGCGGTGTAGTCGTAAATATTGATCTTTGAATCTGTCTGTGCATAGTGTACTTGGCTACTAATCAATCCGCTCCAAAGGTCTAACAGGGTTCGATTACCCGAAAGGACTAACCTTTTTCGATTCGTTAATCGGCAATTGCTACTATAGTCGTGTTGGAATAGACGTGATATCACGAATCTGAACTGTATGCGTCGAAATTTCTTATACATAGGTACGTTGTCTAATACTTATCTTTATCTATATTTATTAGTGTTTTTTTAATCATGTTTTGATTTATTACCGTCGCTGTTTAGGAGAAACATGTAATCAAATTATCAATATAAATTTCATTTACCCTTATCTGTAACTCACATGAGATATAGGGTTATATTTTGCAACTGAATTTAATAACTAAGAATTAGGGATGTTATGGATATGATATTTCGGATATGGATATAGGAATAAAATTATATCAGTTTCGGATACGGTTACGGATATGTAATTATTTCGGATTATCCGTTAGTTACAGATAGTTTCGGTTATGGATATTAGATTGAAGTAAAATATAACTGTTTTCGACAGTCTTGTAAAGGTATCAGCTGTTTGGATTTTTTTGGTTTTTGTTGCTTATTTTGATCCTGCATTGTGTTTTGATTTGATACGAAGTATTAGTAAAGTAGTGCCTTCTTTCCACAAAGTTTTTATCACTGTTTACATTAGTACTTGACACAAGACTTTCTTAAACTATCCGAAACTTCTGAAACGGATACGGATACGGTTACGGATATATTTTTATTTCGGATATCCGGTAGTTTCGGTTACGGTTACGGAGCTCCATAACACCCCTGCTAAGAATTAATTTGCAACTCAATAAATTTAGCTTCATATGGAAGCTGTACCTCATACATATTTCACTATTAACAACTAAGCATCACGCTTATGAAATAACAGTAATAACAAAACTATTAAGTTTCTCATCATCACCAGCCCATATGGCACTGAGCGGGTTTAGGCCTTAGTCCACCACGCTGGCCAAGTGCGGGTTGGCGGAGTAAGTTTCTCAAATCCCTTTAAAGACATAATAGATAATTATAATCGGTTGAAGATAGGTACGATATTGTAAGAGTCAAGTTCAGGACGTTGAATATTGCTATTCCTCGTTCCCCGGAGAAGCAATTTAACCCTCATTCCTGCCCAAATCATAATAGCACTCTCGACAACTTTTAAATAAGTGCGAGTCTCCCTTTTCATTACGCTATTGTGGTGAAGTGTGTCCGTCCACATTCTCGTCCGCTAATTAGAAGTGCTAGCAGTGTCGTTGGTGAAATACTGACGTGAGTGGTTAAAATCCGGTATAGAAAAACCACATAGTGTGTTGTTGATGATAGAAACAAGGTCCCCAGTGTATCATGCATAGCATGTTGTGCTAGTAGTGACTGGGCTTAAGCAGGAGTTTTCAAACGATATTCACATATAAATAGATTAATATTATCTGTAATAAGAGCTTTTATGGAGGAGTAAAATATCAGCCGGTTTCTTAAGCAGAGGTCGCGAGTTTGGCAGAAAAAGTTTCAAAGGTCCTTAACTACTCTTTTTATGTCCCCATCTTTACATTTTTTTATAACAATTTTTTTGATTTGGTTATGGTATATCGCGAAATAGTAAAATGTAACGCACTTTTAAGCTTTTTAAAATATGAAATGTCACTGCCCCAAAAAAGAAGCAAATAAACACGTCTAAACCTTCTTAGGAAACGCCTCAAAATAACGGAATGGATTTTTTTATCTTCGTAACGCAAGCAAATTAGAGAAATGACTTGTAAAATAATTAAAATTCATACAAACCGGACAAATTAAATTGCGGCCTTGAGAGTTACTGACGTAGTACTCCAGCGTTACGATTACCACCACCGGTTAGTAATTTAATTTTCAGTCGGTGTAGTTTTTATCTCTATGATGGAAGTTTTATTCCATACTTATTGATTTCAATAGCTTTAGTGCATAATCAAACGTTTATCAATATTTATTATAAAGTGAAGGTAATGTTTGGATCCTTTTAAATAATTGAAGTATATTCTCGTTGATTTGAGATTTTGAATCGCAAAATACATACTTCATAAATTACATGGGTTGTTTTTGTAGTCACTTTTCATATTACAAAAACTACTAGCGCCTTAAACTGTCTCATTGATACGATAAAAAAAAAGTTCCGGTATGAATTTTCCTTAGCCCATCTCAAAAGATTTGTTTATCATGTGAGGTTGTTCTTTTGTTCGAAAATACCTTGTAAAGGTTGTGTCATGAAAATATTAATTAAATCTCCATTGCGTATCCGTTTGAGCGTCTGTGTTGGGGATTAAATATCTTTTCAAATTACATTTTTAAGATTTTTCCCTAAGTTGTGATTGAATGTATGCATTTACAGCCAAAAGTATTTTGAAGGCTTACGTTGTTCTTCAGTGTTATATCAAATAAATAAAAAAGGTCCAGTGTCGTAGTTAAGTAAGCTTTCATTAACAATAGTGGTTGCTAACTAGTAAGATGACCAAGGCTCGTTTTACGACGATACGAAATGCCCTTCGTATTAGGCCAACGTATTTTAAAAAACCTGTATTATAAAGACAATAATTATTAAAATAGACTAATTTATATTGCCTAACAACCAACAATGACAATTTGGCGTAAATTAACTTCATCGCCTATTCAAAGGTTTGGTGGAGTGAATGAAATGCAGACGACGTTATCGGTCATTGTACACCGTTTGCCGAATTTCCCGTTGTTGTGACGCCAATAATGTTTACCTGGCTTTGTTTTTTTTTCTTTTAATCAAAAAGCGCTCTAGCCTTTTTTGTCCGTTTTATAGATTTCTGTTTGTTCTCATAGTAAAGCTTTTAAGTAAGGTAGATATGTTTGAACAGAAAAAAATATAATTGTTTATTTGTGGATTTTTCATTTCTAGATTTTTCTTAAATCAAAATTGTGTTTTCGGCGTCAATTTTCTGAAGTCCAATGAATCCAGTTTGACATAAGTACGCTTAAAAACATACACAATGTTGCTTAAAAGAAGACTAAAAAGTTCTAAGCCATGAACCGGTTGCTTCTTGAACTTGGCACTGTAGCGTAGTTGGCGATATTTCAATCTGTTAGTACGCTGCTTATGTACTTTCAATTGGCGTTGTATGCACACGCATCTTTCTATAGAATTTTTACAAGTAAAATACTATGATGAATTTTCGGCGCCTGGTTTGAATAAAAGGGCTCAATTTGGGTTAAAAGTTCAAGGCCGGACAATCAACTTTATGAAAAATTTAGAAATGAAAACAAAACAAAATAAGGCATATTAAATAAGTTGTTACTCATCATCATAAAAGACGTCATGATACTTTGTGATTGTGACCGCAATACACCGACATTGTACTTACGGTCCCGTATACAAACTTATGTGAAAACGCGCTGTGAAAGTAATATGTACTTGATTTATATCTGAGAGGTTGTAATAAATTTCTAAAGATTTATGAGGTAAATCATTTCTCTATATAACTTTTATGTGATATTTAATTCGTCTTTGGTGTGTTAAATATTTTTCGGACATTTTGTAAAGTTGAGTAAATTTAAATTATGTAAAGCTTAAGTCCTGCATTGCAATATATCTTAAAATTTTATTTTCAATGAACATAAGATATGCGTTATAATAAACAATTATCGGATCTTGAAAAAATACAGGCGGTAGAATGGGTAATAAATATATTTTTCCCTTTTATTTTTTAACCACAGAAAAGCGCCTTAAGCTCCCTGTTCGGTACCTTGGGGATGGCCGAAAAAGGAGGCCTTCCAAGAACTATTGTTCGCTTGGTTGAGTTGGGTCCCTAACCAAAATCCTACGCCGGTTTATCGACTAAAACCTCTCGGTGGCCGTCTTGCGCATTTTGGGCGGTACGGTAAATCCAGGGCGAGCGCCTTGTTCCCCGTTGCCTGCCAGTGCTCTGTCCCAATGTGAACTCATCTGTGATAGAGGGATGTGTCCCCCACTTAGCTCTATTCTGGACGCTCATTGATGTGAGCGTCCACGGCATTCACGTGGCCATGTGCTCTGCCGCACATCTCGGGATCGTACATCTCAAGTAAGGGCGCACCTAACAATCCCGATAACCCCCATTAGTCGCCTCTTACGACAGGCAGGGGATGCCGTGGCGGTAGTCTTACGCCCCCGAACTACAGGGCGGAAATATATTTTTCCCTAAATCGTTGAACTCAAAGGAGATCCCAGTTAACATTTTAAGCTTAATTATTACATGAAAATATGACCTCGTATGCTACGCTAGGAATCGAATCTAAGGAAAACATCGTGATGAAACCTGCACACCTAAAAGTTATAAGGATTTTTTTAGGTGTGTACTCCGCCAACCCTCACTAGGCCAGCGTGGTGGACTAAGGCCTAAACCCTCTCAGATGTAGAGGAGGCCCGTGCCCAGCAGTGGGTTGCATATGGGCTGATGATGATGATGCTACGCTAACCTACAAAAGATAAGCAGTTGAAAGAAGAATGATCATGTTCAATAATTATTATAAATGTTTCCTTCCCACAGGTGATTCAAAAACAACAGCAAACGGCAAAGACGACGAGGATGGCGGCGATGACTCCAAAAGCGATAAGGTGAAGGCTGAAGCAGATTCTAAGAAGGTCAGAATAACATCTGTCATTAGCTCTCATTTGCTTTCACAGCTTCATGCACATTGGATAGTTTGTCAATGCTCTAGTCCAGTGTCTTTCTTGAATATGCGACCCCATTACAAGAAAACATCTTGGCGACATCCCAAAATGTCCAAAAAAGAAGAAATTAGCTGTGGACCCGTTGCGAAGGTGCAGTTCGATCACTAAAATTGATTGACTGTTAAATTCTAGGAATTACTAAAATATTTGGTTATGTTTATCCCTTCCGTGAAAACTTTTTTAAATTCGATCACCTCAGTAATTGTAGACCCCTTATTGAAATATACTGGTATATTTAAATAAAACCGAATTAACTTGGCAGGCAGTAACAACTGATGGTAGCACAAACGAAATTTTATTTGAAGTAACTTGGGAATTTTCAGATTGCCTTAAAAGTGACGTTTAAATATGAAGACTGTACTGGGATACTTTTTATCCTGTTTATATTGCTAAGTCGTTCCACGCACACGAAGTCACAAGCATAAGCTAGCTAATAACGATTCATAATATAACTAACAAAAATAAGTTTTAAAAGTGCCAATATGTAAATTGTTGTGCCACTTCTATCACTTATTTTTTATATCATTTTAAAACCTTTAATCATCAAAGCCCAACAAAACGATAGCGATGACGAGTTTATTGCTCGTTCGTTGTGATTGTTTTAATTACAAAAAGGTTCGGTGTTGTTTCTTTAAAATCTTCATTCATAGTGTTCTTGCTTCATTAAATCAATAACTCGCTTTATATATGACATTCTAAGTATTTTATATAAGGAATCAGTTAAAATCAGAAAGCAAATATGTAGGTTGTACATTTTCTTCAAACTTCCAGAATACAGTTAATTTTTTCCTGAAATTTTGAGGTATTCATTATACCAATGAATCAGAAGACTTCGTAATTGAAATGCTATTTAATAAATTATTGAATCAGTAGAAGCTATCCAACCGCTGAAGTGATTGTATCGAGTGATTTAAGTTTTTTTTCTTTCACCACTTGATGCGCTTACTGTCAGGTGAAGTTTGGTAAATTTTGTCTTGTCTGTTCCGCTTTTGCGCCTCAACCGCTGGACCGATTTGAATGGCTTTTTGTATGGAGATAGATAGGACCAAGAGAAAGGACATAGGGTACTTAATTGTATAAAATTGTAGCCTGGCATAGCCGGGTCTCCAAGCTAGCATTAAATTAGGATTAAGATATTGGCTGAGTAAAAATAATTGAACTCGACAAGTGAATTTTCGAAAAAAAGAAGCCGGATTTCGCGCTGCTTTAAGCGTCAGTGGTGACTAGTCCTTCTCTTGTCTTAGGCTATCAAGAAGTAATGCTCATGATAGTCACCGAGATGTTTTACTCGGTGCAATGTCGTCAGTCCTCGTAACGTTTGGGTAGTCTTACAAGGAATAGGCTGATTTATGTATTATTCTAGGGTAAAATTGTAATTAATTTATTTACATTATTTTCAAAACTAACAATTAAAAAAAATGAGTGCCTACTAACACTTCGACAAAGGTAATCACGTTATGACTAATAAATCTACTTGCCCCGCATGGCGCACTCTGATTTCAGCCTTCACATTATAAGGAAATTTTTCACTTATAATTAAAGTAACTTATAGTTAATTTCAAATTGGCTTAGAAACCATAGAGATACAAAAATAATAAACAACAAAAAAACATTAATGAACAGGAGGAGAACGGTGAAACTCATGATGATGACGAAAAAGATGATGTAAAGTCCAACGACAAAGGCGCCAAGAAACCAGTGCCCAAGAAGAAACCTAAGAAAGAGGTGCGTACTATGTATCGTACAGTACTAGCTTGTACCTGCGACTTCGATGGCGTGAGGAAGCTGTTTAGAAAAACTAACTTGCTTAGGAATAGAAGTATCCTTTGTGCTAATTTTATTAATGATTAACAGTTGATCTGGTTCGACACCTGATCATTATAAAAAATATTTTAAACATTTCGACTGCGTTTGATAAGTGGGATGGCTATGTTGGTTGAACTCTCGCTTTGCCGAAATATAATATAGAGACCGGAGACAGGGTTCACAACCTAGGCCCACACTTCTAACTTTTCAAAGTATTGTGTGAATTCATTATGTATGTACGGGTATACATTAACATCACGCAATTAAACCATGAAGGTATAAATCGCAACGTAAGTATAAAATACTATGTAATCTATGATTGACCACTATGCCTTAGTGGTGTGCGAAGGCTTAAGCCTGACCAGCAGAGATACGGATGAAAAAGTGCAGTCCTAAATGGAAGACGGAAAGTCTGCTTCGAGCCGTTGTCTTAACCAGCGGTTGGTTATATCGTGGACGAACGACACGTCGACAAAGGTCTATTAACAGGTGTTGATAGTTTAAAAAAAAATGATCCCAATATTTGGCATTTACTGACGATTAAGGCTGCGTCCTTGACCACCTTTGACCACATTAAAAACAATATGTTTTGGTAAAGTAAGTAAGTTTAGTAAAGTTATAAGTTTTGGTTAGCCCTGTAAAAAGTCTTGGAACTAAGTAGACGATTATTGTTTTACGTCGAGTAATATAGTAATTGTAAAATAGTATTGTGGCCTACAGACACAGTGTTTGGTGTCTATTATAAATCCTACCCGGTTTATAACAAAGGGGATAAAATACGTGGAGTTCATAACCTTTTTATTTAGCCGACAAAGGGTCCGTTCTTTTGGAAAGAGCCCACCGTTCTTATCTTTCAGATATTCCATTTGTTCCTCGTGTCTTCCCTGGCCACATAAAGTCAGAGTACTTTATCGGCTAACATTGGACTTGGCCAATGTATATGCCTTAGCATATATTACCAACTTTCTAATGTGGTTATTTTATCACCGATCTTTAGATAATTCATCTATTTGGAAAGGGCATTCTGGTTCGTGTTTTGTGATTTATTAAATTTTTAAAGACAAATGGAGGAGAAGTTATCAACAACATGACGCCGGTACTCTCTCGGTTATGATCTGATTTCATCATTTTCAAAACTGTATTTATGTGTATAGGACACCGAGGAAGAAGATGAAGAGGAGGACGACGAGGAAGAAGAGGAGGATGAGGAAGGCGATGAAGTTGACGACGAGGAAGAGAAAAAGCCAGTCAAAGAAAAGTGAGCGCAATTTTGTACAGTCTATTTGGTATTAGATACATTGTCTATAGTATGGATGTTTCGATTAAACCAGCTACCCTCTGATTTCGAAAATTCAGTCAACTTTTTAAATACATTTTTGATTTCATGACCAACTGTCTTTCAGCCTGGATAGTAACTTACTATGTTATTGGTTAGCGATTGAGAAATGCCTAGTATGGTTTAATAAACGTTGATTACAATTGAATCGTAGGATTAAAAAGCCTGTAAAGAAAGCAAAAGATCCGGAGGACGATGGAGAAGATGAGGAAGGCGATGAGGAGGAGGAAGAAGAGGAAGAGGAGGAGGAGGAGGAAGAGGCGCCAAAACCTAAGCCCAAAAAAGAGGTACGTATTTACTGGTGTAATATTACACGGGCAGGAGAATATATGGGGATAAAGATTTGCCTCTGTTATTTATACATAGCCATGATGAACATTTATAGCCAACGAGAAGTCGCAATTTCAACCAGACTTTTTTGTATCACTGAAGTGTTTGTAGTAGCTTCTGATACAAAATAAATTATATAAATAATATTCGTTTGTTGTCTCCTTTCCTAAGGTTTCATGTAATATAGCAAATTTAAATATAGTCGTGACAGCCAGATAAATTGCGTTTCAGCCTGTTTGTTAGTCAATTTGTCTCATAAAAAATCACTGCCTATCCCTTCATCGAATTCAGGCGTGAGGTTATTTATGTATATATTATTTCTATAAAAAAAATGTTGTTGCAGCCAACAGAACCGCCAGTTCCATTGCCGGCGGGTAAGGGCATACCCCTGGGCCACATCAGCAACGTGGAGGTATCGCTGTCACGGTTTAAAACTCAAGACCAGAAGCTATTGCACCAGTATTTGTATGGGGTGAGTTGGTATCTACTCGTAGCTACGTCCAATGGCGTCCACGAATACCTTGCTACATTATTTATATCAGAGGTTACCAAATTCTTTTGTTTCATAGACCACTTTAAAAATTTTGATAAAAAAAAAAGTTGAACTGATAATGGAATATGCAAGTTTTTACAAGTAACAGTCGCTGAGCTTCTTAAAATATTATCTGCCTATATTGATAGAAGTCAAGCCAACATTTTAGTTCGAAACCAAATTAATTTTCATGGACTTTTTGGCTTACGATTGTGGACCCCCATTTTTTTTTGTCAAGCCCAACGTAGACCCCCGTCGAGTCTCCCGTGGACCACTTTTTGAATTACTGATTTATATAATTCATGGTGCTATCGAAAATTATCTAACAGTTAAAAGGTCAAGAACGCCCTGCGTTCCTGGAATCTAATTTGGGCCCTTTCAATTACTATAGTCTGATTTAAGAATTGAATAATTAACTCAAGGCTATGAATCGCAAATTTTTTTACGAAGTATATTGACAAAACTTATTTTCTAGCAACTATGTTTGGATCGCAACGTGAAACGGAACATCAAAAAGTTCAAAGGCTACGAATGGGCAATAGGCTCCACGGAATACAAGGCTAAGTTAGAAGAGACCGCCAAAATGGAGCCCAAACAGCTACGCACCATGTGTGAAATGCTCGACTTGGATAAGAAAGGTATGAAATAATCGTTTGTGTACTTTTATCCTTTTGATGGTTTGCGTTCACAATGAATTATCACGTACTTTAATAAACCCAAAAGGGTAATTTCTTCTGTGTGCAGTCCGCCAATCCGCACTAGGCCAGCGTGGTGGACTATAGCCTCGCACCTCTCAGTTGTAGAGTCTATGGGCTAATATAGCTTGCAAAACGAGAGACGGCGGGTTCGATCCCCGCACCGATACAAATGTTTGTGTGTTTGTGTGTGTGTGTGTGTGTGTGTGTGTGTTGGTCCACAAGTATTTGTTTTGGGTCTGGGTGTTTGTGAGAGCGAAAAGTCTTTTATAGTTTCTGATACCCACGACACAAGACTTGTATCTTAATGTGGGGTCAGAACTATGTATGTGACTGTTGGGTGTATTTATTTATGTATTATAAGATGTGTATGTGTGCAGGAGGTCCGTCGGAGTTGTCGGCGCGGCTGGTGGGGTTCCTGCAGCAGCCGACCGCCAACTCTCCGCACGCGCGGGGAGTGGCGCGCCCCCCGCCCGTGCCCGCGCCCGCGCCCGGCGGACGACCAAGGAGGTCCGCCGCAGTAAAGGTGCACAACAGAGGTACATACAATCTACACATTTACATTCAACTCCTGTCATAAAATCGGTTCATATATCCTTAGGTCCCCATCTTTTAAATATTTAACAGTAATACATTTTACCAGGCTGAATGGATTGTAATTCCTTTGCTTTTCATGTATAATGCCACTTCATATTAAATGTAATTTTAATTTCAGATATTTTCTCATTTCATTTCACACTTCTCTAAGATCACAATATTCTTTAAAGGGAATAAAAAAAAGCTGTTAGTGTATTCATATCAAATACATAGATATATTAACTAAATACTTTTAAAGCTATATATAAACAGAGCCTTAACATACAGACTTTATTTAATTTCCAATCAGAAAAAATATTTATCAACACAATTATTTTTTGCAGTAATATTATCATAAAATTCTGAATGTTGTTATATTTTTTATATTCTTTGATTTCGACAAAAAAAGCTGCCAATAACCTGATAATACTGATAATACATGTATTACATGAGAAATGTCTATCATTATGTCTGGTGCATTGTACCTTAATATTGCATAATGAATTAATCAGCAGCAATATAGTTAACTGAACCATGTAATTGCAATTAAGTCTTATATGTATCGGCAAACAGATGGATTTATTTATTGTTTGCAGGTTACTCTGATGAGGAGTATGAAACTGATCCAGAAACAAAAGTCAAAGGCCCGAAGCCCAATAAAGAGGGATCTGAAGATTCAGATGTAAGTTTTATACTTTATAATATAATAGTGAGGTTTCCCATAAGTCAGTCAATATCTTAAGTATTCATTCAAATCTTATTCTATTTTAGTATAAACATTGCCATAGATGATATTAAAAACTTACATTCAATCAAAAGTATGAATAGATAAATTAACTTCTTGTTTTTCTTTATTATTATTTAAAAAAAAGTTTCAGTATTTATAAATTTGTTTATAGTAACATAGGCTTAATCGAAACGTGCAATATAAGTGGCTGACACATGTTCAAGTCTTTGGTAACCAAAGGGCTTGTTGATATCGATGTGTTTAGCTACGAAGTGAGTATATTGAGAAGGTTGATTAGGTTTCTCTGTCGCAGGGCTCGTTCAACCCGAGCGCCTCGGAGGAGGCGGACTCCGACTTCGACCCCGAGGCGGGCGAGAGCGGCAGCGGCGGCGTGCGCAAGCGCAAGTCGTCCGGCCGCCGCCGCTCCGCAGGCAAGCCCGCCAAGCGCAGCCGCAAGCCGCGCGGCAAGAAACCCAAGGTACGCCCACTACATAGTTTTACAATCCACAAGAAATCAATAAAATGCCTATATTCTATTATATTAAACTAAATGTTTGGAACCTTGAGTAATGAGAAATCAAGAAACTAATGAAATAACAACCTTTATATCACTTTTGTTATAATTTAATATATTTCGACAGGGCAAACCGGGACGAGGACGGTGGGCGAAATCCGAGAGTGAAGAGGAAAGCGAGAAGTCTGAGAGTGATAGCCAGGCTGAATCCGGAAGTGAAGGAGAGGAGTCTGATGTAAGTGAATATTAATCATATAATACCTCTTGAATTGATCAGCATTAAAAGATTATATTACTAGGGTTAAACATGCCCACATCTTATCAATTATCAAACTTGTCCATGTGGTTTGAATTGGTATGTTTTATACAGTGGCGGGACTTCCATAGAAGCCCAAAAGCGTTAAACGGTCATTGTGTAATGTCTAGTTTATATTTGCTTATTGTAGGGTCTTTAATTAACAAATTGCTTTTGTTAAATAAATATTTAAAGCTTAAAAAATATTATTCGGAATTGTTAAAGGCAATCTGGGCTTTTGGGCTTCTATGGAAGTACCGCCACTGAGTTTTATACCAATAAATCATCATCAGCCCTTATACGTCCCACTGCTGGGCACGAGCCTCCTTTACAGCTGAGAGGGTTTAGGCCTTAGTCCACCACGCTGGCCTAGTGCGGGTTGGCATTGGTTTTTATACCAATAAATAATATCACTTAATTACTTTTTGAGGACTTTAGTTAAGTTTACTACAAATTTACAGCTGAAGGTAAAAAGTACAGACATTTTATAATTTAAAATTAATTTTATTAAAAAAATATTCGAACATTAATATGATTATAAATCAATTGTACTGCAGGAGCCAAAAGCGAAGCGAGGCAGGCCGTCTGCGGTGGCGAAGGGCCGCAAGGGACCAGTGGCTAAGAACGCCAGCGCTAAGGCAACGCCAGTCAAGCGGAAAGCGCCAACGCCGCCAGGTACAATCTAAAAGATATCTTTTAATGTTTCTTTATTTGTATATAGAAAGAAAGAAGATTGACGATAAAATATCCAAAGCGCGTCAGGTTCTCAAATACTAACGCGCAGTAACGTGTCATATATGGTCTTAAAATATACATGACAAATATAGGCTAGATGGTTGATGGTTTCCATTTACACCACATTATTGTATTACAGTTTGAATCCAAAGCAAACAAATTAAATAAATTTTTTGTTTGTGAATAATTGCGAATAATCTCCAGTCAAGCGTTCATGTGATTTGCAATCATTTCTACTTGACTCATATTCTTACTTATATGCAATCAATTCATCAACCCCATCTTCACATTATAAAGAAGATTTAGTTCTTACACTTGTAATGGTTATATAAAAATATTTTACTAAGGAGTATGTTTAACTATTGATTTAGGTAAGAAAAAGGCAGCGCCCAGCAAGTCTGTGGGCAGACCGTCGAAGAAGAACAAGAAGGCGTCATCAGAGGAAGAGTCTGGAGAAGGTAGTGAGGAGGAAGAGGAGGAGGGTAGCGAGGAAGAGGACAGTGGTGAGGAATCTGACGCGCCCGCAGACAAGAAGGCAAAGCGGCCGCCCACTGTGAGTATACTTGTATCTCTACTTTTTTCACACCATAGCAAAATAACCATTAGTTGCTGTTGATGGTAGTACACACTAGTCTCTGGTGAGTGTATTAGTTTAAGGTAGTCAAACCTCTATGAATAATAGATGCAGAATTTTTTCAAGTATAAAATAAATAATAAATAAATACACCCAACAGTCACAGACATAGTTCTAACCCCACACTAGGATACAAGTCCTGTGTCGTGGGTATCAGAAACTACGAGAGACTTTTCGGTCTCACAACCACCCAGACCCGAAACAAATATTTGTGGATCACACAAACATTTGTCTCGGTGCGGGGATCGAACCCGCGGCCTCTCGTTTCGCAAGCTGGTGTCTAGCCATCTGCGCCACGGGGCTGTCAATGTAATGAGTGGGATTTATATTAATGATTTAATTATGTTACATTACATAGTACATTTAACAACAGATGAAGATTGATGGGTCAATAAAGTGGGTGTAATTTAATTTAAAGTAATTTGGACATATAAGTTCTGATTGTAATATTTTTTTGTGTTGTCTTCAGGACGAGGAGATAAAGAAATACGTGAAGCAGATCCTTGAGGGTGCCAACTTGGAGCAGATCACGATGAAGACTGTGTGCAAACAAGTGTACAGCCACTACCCAGAGTTCGACCTCGCGCACAAGAAGGACTTTATCAAGGCCACAGTCAAGTCGGTGAGTGTCTTTATATGGCTTTATGTACTATTATAATACTTTTTCTTCCTTTACTTAGGTGGGTTCTTATGAAGGAAAAAAAAGTAAGTGTCATAAGATGACGCTTAAAAGTAGGATTAACAACATCTCATGGTACTCTTTGTTGCTATCATGCTAAATAAGACTTAAAGTAATAAAGATGTTTTCTGAGGGTCTATATCTGTGTGAGATATTGTTAGTATACCAGTGTTGATAATTACAGATTGACCTATGAATAATTTAGCATTGGAAAATATAGAAACTAAAGATAGTCTTCATTCAAAGTTGTGACTTTCTTCACTTCTTTGGAAACATTTATTTACTTTTGAACTCCAGATATTAAATTTAGAACTGAAAATTTTTGCTTACCACTGGAAAATACCGTTTATTTTGCATAGAGCATAGTAGTTTATATGTTTTTGACTTATTATTTTTTTGTTTTTGTTTGTTGCAGTGTATTTAAGATGTTAGGCGTTAAGGGAGGAGTGTAGATGTCTACATAGTATACCTATAGTTTATAAAAGGACATAGTTATATATTATTACAATAATAATATATTATGAATAAAATAATAAATAAACTGAATTGAAGTGGAATGGATAAACACCTGCTTTCATTTATAAGGTAGACATTTTGCTTATTATTATTTTGCATGTTGTTTTTTTATTATTGTTTTGCAATCATCACTTTATGGATACCACCACATATATCGATTAATTTTTAAATGAAATATATTTATAAGTCAATACTATCTTTTAATATAATGACACATTTCAATTATAAAAATATATTATTGCTCTTACCTAGCGCAAGTACATCTTGTACATCACTATTTATTATTGTTTACATTATGTATTACTGGCTATCTTTGCCCAATGGTTCTAAATCAGAAAATACACTATAATGTTTTGTCCATACATACACTACCGACAAAAAGTTTGGAAGCACCTATAATTTTTGTAAAAACAAATAGCAAATTGATAATAACAAATTTTATCAATATTGTAATAAAATATAATATTATTTTAGTAATAAGAATATGGTTTTATTTCATAGTTTAATTGTTGTTTTAATTAAGTACCTAATCATTCTTAATTAAATAATACTATATCTTATATTATTTCTAAAGTAATTGAGAGTATTAAAAGTGCTTCCAAACATTTTGTTGGTAGTGTATATCTAAAATTATTTCAACATGGCATAATCACAGAAAGTTTGTGCAAAGACGGCCTCCCAACTGTGAAAGTGGTATCCACCATAGACAGCTGCCCACTGGTGGACATAGACATAGCGTTATTGAATAGATATTGAAGTGAGTTTGTTCCGCAGCTCATATCATCGTGAGCAGTGACCGTCGGCCGCCACACACTAGTGCAGTAAGCTACACAGTTTAAGCAAACTTAGGCTAATGGCGTGGCGTGGCGAGTCCGCGTCCGTACGTGCCCGTATCCGCGGATATCCGCCACGTATCCGCCGCGTGTCCGCAGCAGCCGGCGCGTTGCGTTCTATTTTTTACTGATATGTTGGACGGGCGCCGGGCGAAGCAGCGCGGGCCTATGTAATTTTATGTTGTAGGAATAATTCCCCCTAGACTAAGGATAACCGAGTAAACTTGTAGGTGAGGGTGTTTTATTTTCACTGTGCCTATGAGACTCAACGTGTCAATCGATATTCTTTATTTTTCTTGTTGACTTATAATTGAGTTGGGTTCGCAGCTCCCGATGTAATAGAGTTCACGATTTATTTTTGTATTTAAAATTTTGTGAGAAGACATGTTTTTTTTGTGTATTGATGAACTTTGAAACAGTATTTACTTAATACGAATTGGCGTCTCTTGTATAAAAATATCGTTTATTGTTAATTTGTTCGAATGGGGTTATCGGGATGTAAGCTTATTTTTATAACGTAATCGTAGATTGTAAAAGTTTCGCGCAGTCTGACACTATCGCAAGAATAATATACTATATTTGAATAAGATTGTAGTAAGGTGTACTTTTAAGAACGTGTAAATACACAGTACTTGCAATTTTTGGGGCTGTTTTGCAAAATTACGGTCATATGCTATCATAATAATATCGATAAAATTAAATAATTTTTCGTATAAAATTTCGCGTGATCTACAGTACACAGAGCACTTCCGAACGCCATTATACTATCAATTGTTACGTATTAAATAACACAATATATTGTACGATACAAAAAGTTTCAACGCAGCTACAATAATAATGGAAGTGTCCGTGTGCTGTAGAGATCGCGAACAAGTCCCAAATTGTAAATTTCGTTTGGATAAGTTAGCGTAACTCGACCGTTTCTATGTGTTCAATTTGTACGCGGTAGACCTTGGTTCGTCTCACTTTGCATACAGACGCAGTGCAATACTTAGCACGGACGGGTCGGCATCTACCGACCGAGCGTCTACATGTCCGTGCGAACACGTTTCTCTGTTACATTCAATTAGAATAAGTTGACCGCTTCATTCACGTTTAGGTGCTTATAGCATTGGGAATTCGATAACTGGCCGAAGTCGCTAAATCCGTGGGTGAGCTATATAGTAATACGCGGGTGCGAGCGAGTGTGGACTCCGCCCAATGCCTCTCGCGGTACAAACGCGTATCCCGTGACGCATTGCCGACCACAATGTTTCCGTCACATGGCGTGTGTCCATCATCATTTCTGACGTCACCGGTCTCGACACCCGTCCGCACCCAATAGCAATAAGATAGTTCTTAATCAACATTAAATGTGTATTTGTGAATTTTTAACCTAATTTCGGTTGATGTTTCTTTATAAATGTGTAAATGGCTGAGATCTGTAGCGATGTAGTGACACGGAGTGATAGCGAGTGACTGGTTCCCCCTTTTACAATTGAAATATAGATAATAAAGTAAATAAAAGTTTGATATGGTCTCTTTTATTTTTAAGCCCCTATTATAATCTACGCTCATGTACTAGATATAAAATAATCCACTGTCCTATTATAGTCCATGGTGGGTCTTAACAGAACCTTAGTTTTAGTTTTTTTTTGTCTTATTAACATTATAAGTAGAAAGGATCACACTTAATTTTTTCGTTACCTATAATGACAATTAGCAAAGAATTGCTTTTGATTGTTTTTATTAGTGTATATGTAAATGATTTAAAACAAATGCTAATAATATTCTTTTTATTAGTAATTAGATGTACAGAAATATACAAAATATATAAAAATGTACATGATGACTTATAATACAATAATGGCATTAACTACAAATAATTATTCTAATTCGCCTAAACGAGATCCGATTTGGACGGATTTAATGTCTGATAAGAAGGGAGTAATTTTTTAATTTCATTGAATATTACATACACGACATTACATATACGACTTTGTATTTGTCGTTATTTAAAATGTATATTTTACTATTTTATATATTCGCCACATCACAATTCTTATTATAAATATTATTTCAATTGAGCATTTCGTTAGTGTACTAGCTGCTATAATATGTTATAATACAATAATACATAGTTAATTTAAACCATTTTAAAGTTATCACATACTTATATTACTTTTGTACATTAGTTAGTCTTAAATTGAGTTATTGAATTATTGGAAATTAGTTACCGACGTATATTGGTAAGTAATTTTCGATTTTTTTACATATTTTTGGGGTATTAAATCCAATTTGGAAGACCATTAATACTATACATTAACATACTACAAAAAATATCCCAAGGAGAGTAATATTCGATTATACACATTCCATTCCAAGACATGTTTTTTGATCAAGGTGATATTAGTACAATACTACATGATGCCATTAATATTTTGGTCATGTAGGTAAATTGTTTTTAGTGGTGGTAAAAAGCTGGATTATTTACCAAATCCAGTTTAAAATGTCTTTATGTTCTTTATACACACCATATACCGTTTATCAGACATCACAACAGACATTTACATTGAAATAATTCGGAGCAAATTTCATATAGACAATACAAAAATTAAAGCTTGGTCTCCGGCTTGGGGGCTTGCTTCCTAAAGCCGTGAATCCTGCGCGGGCGTCCGGCCGGACAGGCGCCGTACACGGTGTCCGTGTAGCCGTCCGGCCGGAAGTCCGGGTGGCGGTGCTGGTACTGGAAGGCCTCGCCGTACGTGGGGCTCTGGATCTGCGACGTGGCGGAGCAGTTGGAGCGACGGTCGCTGTCGTTGTCGTCTCCGCTGTCCACGTCACCTGGTGACAGCAATATGAGTGTTTGTATATGTACGTTAAATTCATAGAGACGTCTGTGTTTAATAGTAAAAGGCAGAGACATAACTGTTTTTATTATTCTACATATTTTATTTATTTCTAGTACTTTGGTGTACACTCAGAAACAGTTGTAAATTAAAAAAATATCTATAGAAATATAAATAAGGATACAAATGGCGGTCTTATCGCACATGGCGATATTTTCAAGGCAACCAAAGGATACACACATTTTTATACAATTCGTTTCATAGGTGCTCCTAAATTTTGGGTTAGTGAATGTATGAGATTCAAGTAATTTGGAATTTCTTACATATCTGAAGTTTACACATCGGCTAGGGAGGAATAATGGACGAAGGCCTAATCTCTAAATAGAATAATAGGCTTGTGCCCATAACAGGGATGTACAGCATAGGTTAATATAGATGGTCAGTTACCGTCGCTGCTGTTATTGCTGGGAACGTGCGCGTCTCTTAGTCTTGGTCTTCTCCGCCAGTAGCGGAACTCTCGAGGCAAAGTGTATGACCGAGGCAGCGAGATCTGTAACATAGATTGTAATTGCCTTATTTCAATGTTTTATTCTACCCCATGCCCCTGCCGCTCTTGTAAACCAGTATCGAAAATTTGATATTTTAGTATCTTTTAAAATTAAAAAGTATTTTTTTTTTATTATTCTACTCTCACCGTAAGAAAAATGGAAAAAAGTAAGAGTTTTAATTGACAGCCACGTGGCGCAGTTGGGTAGACGCTAGCTTGTGAACTGAGAGGCCGCGGTTTCGATGCAAATATATTTATAATTCACAATTAGGGTCTGGATGTTTGTGAGACGGAAAAACATTCGTAGCATCGACCCACGACACAAGACTTGTACTTTAGTGTAGGTAGGGTCGGAACAATGTATGTGACTGTATACGATGATCAAACACCATTATAACTAGAAAGATTTAAAAAAAAATCACAGCAAAGAGAATTGCTTGCTTCTGAATTGTTGGTTTTATTTGTATGGTCTCCTGGCGTTGTTAGAGTAGACCGACCTGGCTGTCGATGTCGCTGGGCGGCCGGGGCGTGTCCCTGGCGGGGCCCTCGGGACTCGACTCTTCGCCGCTGCTGCCGCCCGCGCCCTCCTCCTTCTTCCTATTGCTGCCGACAAACAATGTCATTGATTCATGTAAATATTAGAAATACCAATATTTATACAAAATTCCGTGTATTTTCCTTCGGATTCTAATGAATAGGAAATAGCAACTCTAAAAAATATAGCACAGCTCATAATTTTACTAAAAAGTAATGGGAGTTGAAATCCTATATATACAAATATGAACGAAATTAACCATTTTTTATATTCAATACGAAGTCACAAATAAGCGTTAAGACTTGAAGAAGAATTACTTACGCATAAGGCGGCCCCCAATGGCAGCATACCTGCCGATTACACCCTTCAAGATAGTGTGGCGCCAGCAATATCTCCGGCGTCCGACACCTCTGCATCTTCCTCATCTGCTGGTCCATCTTCTTCCCCCCCAGCCCGGGGTACTGGAACCTATCGCAGTTCTGCCCATACTGGTTACAACCCTCGTAATTATTCCTTATATTGTCTATACTTTGGACGTTAGCTAAAGCGTTGTGTAAAGCCGAAACGTATTCGTCTTTACCTTCGTACTTGTATTGATTGTTCTCGCAGTACCCAGAATACTCCCCCATTTGTCTATGCTCTTCGGGGTAGATGTTGTTCTGGGGTATCCGAGGTTTGTCTATGGCGTTGTCGTAGTTATTGCTCGACACATCCGCCATATAATTCCCTGGACTGTTGTTTAATACATTTCTAGGGCTTCCACAACTGCCTTCGTAGTTTCTAGTCTCTAAATAATTCGGGGATCGTATCGGAGTCCTGTCGTTGCGGATGTTCGCTGGGTTCTCATAGAACGTTCGCGAAGTGTCGTATCTGTTCGTGAGTCTTCGCATTTTTAACTCGTTGAGATCGGCGTTTGATGTCTCGTTGTTTTGGAAGTTGGAGATGTTGAATTCTGGTTTGATTTCTGTGTATGTGGGATACATGTTGCACGTGTGGGGTAGAACGGGGTAGTTCTGGTAGGAATGGGTCATTTCTATGCTTGGCCATGCTGGTGGTTCTGCGTGGGTCTTCGCTCTGGGTATGGGCTGCCGTTGCAAACTGCTGTATATCTCTTCGGCTGCTACCGGCGTGGTCTTTGCAAGTTTCCCCTGCTTTATCTCTTCCTCAATCACTCGTAACTCTGCTAACTGCTTTTGTTTCTTTTCCTGCAGTTTTTGCTGTATGTTGACGCGGGAACCAACGCTAGAACCTTCGTTCTCTGATGAACCACCCTATAAAAATAAAAACTATAAATTAAAATTATAGTATTAAATTGCATATTTTTTTACCATTATCATCATCATCAACAGCCTTTCTCACATCCACTGCTGGACATAGACCCCTCCTATGGCACGCCACTGGGCAGGATCTTCGGCCCTCCTCATCCAACCGCTGCTGTAAGGTCTTCATCCACGACTCTGATCCAGTGCTGGTTGGCAGACTGCTCATATCTAAGAACTTCATGGGCGCTAATATAATGTTGATAAGAAAAAAATAACATACATGATGGTTATGAGAGGTGGGCAGAGGTCGTCTCCAGAAGGCCGCGGCTGGCGCTGCTGGTGGAGGCACGAATGATGTGGGCTTCTTCTTCTTACGACCATTTGCTGCACTGTTGGGGTAAGGGATATTCATATAAATATATGTAAATGACATAGGCTGTGGTGGCATACATGCATATTACCTCACGCCTGTATTCCCCGAACGGGAAGGCAGAGGTGCATTTCTGCGACCACACTGCACCGGGTATGTATCAGTCCCACGTAATAGGGGGCGAGACTAATGCCGTTTTTCGGGCACATTTCCAGACTCCGTGCGGCTACTGAGAATTTCCTAATTGGAGAACCCAATAACACTTTGCCCCACCCGGAAATCGAAACGGGATCTCTAGATCGCACTGCATATCTGCCACAAGAGGCAGACACAGTAGCATTTTAAAATTGCATATCACAAAGTTAGAAACAAATGTTGCAGAGTAAGTTCGCACGGATGATACAACATGAGGTTCTATGAGAAGATATATCATTTGTTCGACAAAAATATAAATATTGGAATAAATCACTTACCTGTTACATACTGGGTTTGAGAAGCGACAGTTGAACACCCCCGGTATAGTAGCGTTGTCTCCTTGGTTTGCCTGTTTACCTGAAAATGAGACACAAGTGACATGACATGAAGTATTACTACTAAAATATCTTCTTTACTTTAAGGATAGTGAGATTAGTCGTTCTTACCTTGTTGATTCTCGCCTAGCATGTATCCGAGTCTTCGAACGTGAAAATACCTGTAAACATTTTTTTTTTTACCTCATGATGTTGGTATAATGTGTCACTTGATGTGCGATACTAGGAGTAACTGTGAAGAACGGTTCGATTCGCATTTTTTTAAACTGTAGTTACAAATTTACAATACAGTTAGAATGGACATTACAGCCCCTGGGTTGGTACAACAGTCACATACATAGTTCTGATCCCACGAGTGTTGTGTCGTGGGTATCAGAAACTACGAGAGGCTTTTCGGTCTCACATACACCCAGACCCGAAACAAATATTTGTGGATCACACTAACATTTGTCTCGGTGCGGGGATCGAACCCGCGGCCTCTCGTTTCGCAGGCTGGTGTCTAGCCAACTGGTCGGATGTTGCAGGGTTGAATGGATGTCACAATTTTCTAAGAAAATGGTAAAAACCATGGTCGATTGAAACAAAAGACGAGAATATTGTAATCAATTACAATACTAAAATTTATTGTATTGCTAGTAAAATTTTGCTTTATTTTATTTATAAAGGAAACATATGATCATTTAATAAGTACAGTCGTAACCGGATATAACGACGGACGTTATGTCCGATAGTTGTTAAAAGCAATATGCACAAGTAATTATTAGTTTATATTCGGCCGGGACTTTACCATTTGGCTGTTATAAAGGATCTGTCGTTATATTCGGTTTTGACAGTATTTCCTTGATATTGGATGGTATGTGGTACCTGTAGTAGATGAGCATGAAGGCGATGCCGGCGACGAAGGCTGCGGCGGCGGCGGCGGCGGTGTGCAGCGGCGCGCGCGCCTGCCCCGACCACCACCACGCCGTCACCAGCAGCCAGTTCTCCACGCACATCACCACGTAGAACGTCACCTACACACTCATACACACTACTGGACAAGTTGCATCGACCAACTTCTGTAGTAACGCTCTTCGTATACGCGCAAAACCTTTGTCTTGCGCGCAAAATTCAACATCGATCGGAAGGTTTAGAAAGCATGGCCAACGAGGGACCCATACACATGATGGTCCCTATTTTACATACACATACATAAACTCACGCCTGTATTCCCCGAAGGGGTAGGCAGAGGTGCATTTCTGCACCCACATTTCGCCAAGTATGTATCAGTCCCACGTAATAGGGGGCGAGCCTATTGCCGTTTTTCGGGCACATTTCCAGACTCCGTGCTGTTACCGAGAATTTCCTAATGGAAAAACCCAATAACACCTTGCCCGACCCGGGAATCGAACCCAGGACCTCTAGATCGCACGGCACATACTAGTACCGCGAGACCACGAGGCAGTCAGTCAGGCACAGCAATAACTTACATACACAATCAAGTGTTGACAATAATAACAATATTAAACCTTTTTAAGGCGTCAGTGGCGCGTGTGGATAGGTTATTTTGCGTCCGAAATCCAAGTTCTAGGAAGTATTATTAAGATTTTTCGCTAGGAATTCCTAAGCAGCAAGGAATATAGTCTAGTCTATACATACTTGCACATACTTGTACCGCGAGACCACGAGGCAGTCAGTCCCTATTTTACATCGAACAATTTTGCATTCTAGCATTATCATTATATACAAAAACGTACATAGGTGATATTTCCTTATAGCATTTGGTTTAGAATTATGCGACTGTTAGTTATATACTTAAAATAGTGATGGCCTCGAGGTTTAGGCGCGCGGTCGAGAATATCGACAATCTCGGGTTCAAAACCCAGGCACACACCTCTGACTTTTCGAAGTCATATGTGTATTCACAATGAATTACCACGTAAAAGAAAATATCGTAAAGAAACCGGCAAACCTAAAAGTTCTTACAAATTGTGTAGTCCGCCAACCTGCACTAGGCCAGCGTGGTGGACTAAGGCCTAAACCCTCTCAGTTAAAGAAGAGACGCATGCCCAGCAGTGGGACGTATCCATATACTGTATGGTATGCACATACATATATATGCTTCATAGCTTCTTTATTAAAGAATGTCAGGTTTTATCATCAGATAATTAAATATACTATCAAAGACTTTCAGAAAGATCTACATATAGCGACGTTCTATGACCTTTAAGAATATTATCATGTTAAACTCACCATCTTCTGGCGGTGATTATGCTCGTGCAGGTTGACGTACGCGAAGACATATAGGAAGGCGATGAGAGCTGATAGGCAAGCTTTTCGCGGCCTGCTGATGCGCTCTCCATGGAACACGTTCTTTGGAGATATCAGCCACAGGAACATTGACAGCCAGTGGAGACCTGGTGGAAGAGATCTTCAAATAAAATTATATAAAAAGCGGTAATTTAACCCTCGATCACTCGCGCGGTTTTTAGCCTCGTGAGCACTCGCGGGGTGTTGTGGCCACCCCACATACTCAAAGTGCATTTTTATTTATATAATATCAGTTAATAGAATTATACCAGCATTTTATTATTTTGTGTTGTATGAAGTATGTATATAATTAACATAAATTTTTTAATCAACTTTATTATTGTTCTACAAAACATTATAATAATCAGTCTTTTCAGTTATAATTCAAATTATAATTCATTTTTACGTTCAAAAATGCGTGGGGTGCTGACAGCACCCCGCGCGAGTGATGGCGGGTTAATAGCAGTTAATATTTCTAGACAGCCATAACCGCTTATAAGGTGTAAAAAGATGTACCGATAACATAATTGGATGTTGAAAAAAAATTAGATTAGATGCATCGTCATCATCAGGGGCTTCCTCTACAACTGAGATGGTTTAGGCCTTAGTCCACCACGCTGGCCTAGTGCGGGTTGGCAGACTACACACGAACGAAATTCCTAAGAACTTTTAGGTGTGCAGGTTTGCTCACGATGTTTTCATTCACTGTTAAAGTACACGATAATTCATTATGAATACACACATAAATTCGAAAATTCAGATATGTGTGCCTGGGGTTTGAACCCGAGACCGCCGAAATTCTCGACACGTGCCTAAATCTCGAGGCCATCACTACTTTAGATGCATCACTCACCTATAACTAAGAAGACCCAATATTCGTAGACTAGAGCGTAGACAGTCAGCGCACATATTCGAGCTGATATTGTGCCCAGTCGCCAGAGGAACTAAAATAAAAACACAAAGTGACTATTTTACTATTGTTATTTAAAAGAAAAAAAAAAAAACTTAAAATAGCAATATAATATGAAGTCATTAATTGATGCGAAAGAAGATAACAGTATGGTTGTAACAGACACACGTAGCAGTTACACGAACAGTTGCAAGTAGCAGAATAAAAAACTGAACGCATAATTTTAAGTTTGAATAGAATTACATTTTCGTCATCATCATCATCAGCCCATATAAGTCCCACTGCTGGGCACGGGCCTCCTCTACAACTGAGAGGGTTTAGGTCTTAGTCCACCATGCTGGCCTAGTGCGGGTTGGCGGACTACACACCTGAGAAATTCCTAAGAACTTTCGGGTGTGCAGGTTTTATCACGATGTTTTCCTTCACCGTTAAAGTACGTGATAGTTCATTGTGAATGCACACATAACTTCCGAAAAGTTAAAGGCGTGTGCTTGGGTTTTGAACCCGCGACCGCCGAGATTTTTTACTCGTTCGCGCGCCTAAACCTCAACATCATTACGTCTATAGCAAAGATTCAGAATTTCATTTTATTAAAGCTTAAAATTAAGCGTCACTTTTAAAATTTGGTTACGTCTTTGTCAACAATAAAGTTATTTCTCTCTTTCCTTCTCATAACTGATCAATTATAAGGCTAATATAGTAGTTACCTGGAAGATGACCCCAAGCCAGGTGAGTACAAGCCTGTGCACATTCTGCAACCGCACGTTCTTGCTGAAGCTGGCGAGGGCCCAACACACGGAGAACAGTGATAGGGACGCGGATATCACGTTCAACTGCGCAAAAGCCTTGTTTGCTGTCAGGAACAATCAACATTTTTGTAATAAATATTTAAATTTCGTGTTAAATAAATAAATAAACGCAATACATAGTTTTGATCCCAAACTAAGATAAAAGTCTTGTGTCGTGGGTATTAAAAACTAGGAGAGACATTTCGGTCTCACAAACACCCAAACCAGAAACAAGTAATTGAGGATCACACAAACATTTGTTTTGGTTCGGTCTTCGAGCCTATGCCCTCTCGTGTTACTGTACCATGGTTGTTTATGTTACGTCGCTTTGGTCATTTTCGCAAAATTTTAAATATTATGAAGTAACGTATACAAAATATTTATTTTTGCACTCAAATAAATAAATAAACACACCCAACAGTCATCAACATAGCTCTGACCCCACACTAACATACAAGTCTTGTTTCATAGGTATTAGAAACTACAAGAGACTTTTCGGTCTCACAAACACCCACAACCGAAACAAATATTTGTGGATCACACAAAAATTTGTCTCGGTGCGGGGATCGAACCCGTGGCCTCTCGTTTCGCGAGCTGGTGTCTAGCCAACTGCGCCACGGGACTGTCAACAAAAAACAAAACGTGACAACTTAACTATACTAGTACGTAAATATCGAGTGAATAAAAATTTTGTACTTATTTCATAACCACTACAGAATTTAACTGAGACAATTTTTGTAAATATCCTATTATATTTACCTGAAGGCTCGTCAATTGTCGGTTCTGGAGTAACTCCAAGCTCATTGGCCAGTTCATGGTTGGTGTCTTTGAAAAGTATGTGCAACTGGAGTAGCAGCATCGGAGCCGCCTCGCAAAATGCGTGGACTAAACGAAGCATACCTTAAAACAAACAGAACAGGTTATTTTTGAAAGGGAACAAAGTTTTAAGCAATTCTATGGGTTGGCTCGACCGTAGTTCCATTTGGAGAGTGGTAATGCCTATGTCCCAATTACTGGTTATGGTGATGGATAAATTTACTAATCCTAATAGGGACCACTGCAAACACACTTAAATGTGTAAAGCTGCCAATGCGGTCATTTTTTCGTCCCAATATAAAAAGCAAAACTAAGTGAGAAGCTCCTATACTACCCACTAAGAAAAAAATAATAACTCACATAAATCTCGAACTTGATGTTTAACCCTCCTCAATTCAACTGGGACTAGTAACCGAGCGTACCGCCACAGCACTCCGAGTTGCAAACAATGCAACATTATGGGGAGCCAAGGAGGTCGGTCTTTGCGGCCCTCGCTTGCCCACCATACGTGGAGGTACCACCGAAGGGAGAGAACCTGTGGATATAATATAAATTTCATATATATTATTTTTCTAAAGCAACCTATTTCGTCATCAGCCCAAATACGTCCCACTGCTGGGCACGGGCCTCCTCTACAACTGAGAGGATTTAGGCCTTAGTCTACCACGCTGACTATTTGAATCCTGCTATTGCTGTAGCGTTATTTTTTCATAGTGACATCTAGCGGAACGCCTCTGAAATATTACTGTTACTTAAAAAAAAAAGATCTATAAAATATGCTACCAATGCTACCATTACTTCAAACCTTTTATAAAAAAAAAATGTAGTGTGATTAAAATGGTGTTACATTTTTTTACAAACCTGAGATATAAGAAGCGATGTGACCACTATCGATATAGCCGCCGCGAATGTGCCTTTATAGCCTCGTTCAAGTAGCGCGTATCCCATTACTACATCGAATACGACATCGCAGAAATATCCAGCCAACGAGATCACGTTGAATAGCACGTCGCAAAGGGGTAGAAACTCCGCCATTTCGGAACATTTCTCTATTTTACTTCGATTAAAATAATCGTTTTTCGTTCATTTCCTGCAACAAAATTTTATACATTATAAACCCTCCGTAAGTTGGAATGTAGTTTCAACGTTTCGTTTACGTGTGGGTAGTGGAATTGCTTTTGAAAGTTAATCCTATAAAAAAAAAAATAAATTTCAATAACATGAAAATAAATACACAAAAAATTAATACATAATCTACATTTTTCAAAAGAAAAACAATTTTATTAATATAAAATAACGCTACGTTGCATACGTTATAAACACGTTTTAACTGCGCGGAGTGGACCGGAATGTTTGTTTGACGTCAAATTTACGCTTACGAAATACAAATTCTTTAATCTTTAAAAAGTGAATTCTAGTGTTTTCTAAACGTAAATAATGTCTAATTACCCAGATATAGTCAGTAAAATAGGCAAGGAATCGTCAAGATCGGCGTGTAAAAAGTGTGGTTACGCGGGACATCTTACATTTCAATGCAGAAACTTCATCAAAGTAAGTTGATATTTCTCTGGTATGAAAACAATCGAAACTAAATGGCTAGTGTTCCATTTAGTTTATAAAAAGTTATAAAAGTATTTTTTTAAATTAAATTATAGTTATTTTTCTTTCTTTTTTTAATTATTAATAATTGTGACCTAAAAAGCCTCTTAATCATATGAGTTATATTTTACATAGTCAATAACGAGTTTCCGCTAGGAAATACTATGTAGACATTATTGTTGATTAGCTATATAATACCTTAATAGCAGTATACTCATTGCCCTAATCAAACATCTAATTATAGTTTTCAACTTTCTGTTTCAACTTTGCAAATGGATGAATTTTAAGTAATTTTTCTTCAATCATCAATATTATCTGTGCATATAGTATAGCTTTATACAGGAAATCTAACTAACCTAATTAGTATTTACAATTTATTTAATCATAAAGAGCTGATTGTAATATATTAGACAATTTTAAAACTGCTCTTGTATTTGTCATCCCAGTGTTTAAAGCTTAAAGAATTATTTGAAAAATGGAGACAGTATTGCAAGCAATGCATAAATAACATTTTTTATTTACAGATAGATCCTAACAAAGAGATAGTACTTGATGTAAGTAGTACAAGTAGTGATAGTGAAGAGGAATATGCAACTCCACTACAAACCTTACGAGAAGCAGAATTGAGACAGAAGTTGGCTGAGAGATTGAAGAATGCAAAAGAAAAAAAGAAAACTAAAAAGAGAAAGAGATCTAGGTAAAGATTTTACTAAGTGTTCACAAGTTTCATTATACATACATAAACTCATGCCTGTATTCCTTGAAGCGTTAGGCAGAGGTGCATTTAAGCATTCACATTTCGCCAGGTATGTATCAGTCCCACATAATAGGAGGCAAGTCTATTGCCGTTTTTTGGGCACATTTCCAGACTCTGTGCTGTTACTGAGAATTTCCTAATGGAAAAACCCAATAACACTGCCTGACCCGGAATCGAATCAGTCGCAAGATCATGATGCAATTTTACTATGATATGAAGTAATAATGGTTGGGCCTTACTTTGCCTAGGTGTAATTTCTCTTTCAAGTAAGATGTGTTCGAATCTCTTTAAT
Organism: Hemaris fuciformis; assembly: GCA_907164795.1. NCBI lineage: Eukaryota > Metazoa > Arthropoda > Insecta > Lepidoptera > Sphingidae > Hemaris > Hemaris fuciformis. Next base: position 5,665,838 of record OU015455.1, on the reverse strand, counting down.
AATATCTCATAAAAATTCTTAAAAATTTCTTAGTCCATCAAACTGCACTAAGCCAGCATGCTGGAATGACTCCTTACCTCTCAGCTGCAGAGGAGGCCCATGCCCAGTAGTGGAACATATATGGGCTAATTATTATGAATATATTGCATTTAAGCCACTTCTAAAATGATAAGGTGGTTTCCATCCCATTATGCAGTCAATTACTTGTGTGATAAAAAACTGCTCCTTACAAGTTTAATCTTTTATTAACTGTAGTTTTCACATGAATCATCTTGTATTCAAAATGTAAAATTATATGTAAAGAACTGTATTCAAGCATTCCATCTTGCAATATGACAAATTTAATTCACTTTCAGTTTTTAAGAAGTAGCCATTCATATATTAAGTTACTCATTCAGTCTAATAGCATTAAAATATTATGTAGAGCTGTTGTGAAAGTGTAAAATAATATTTCAATTTCAGATCATCAAGTACATCATCTAGTAGTAGCAGTTCATCATCAACATCATCAGAGAGTAGTGACTCAGAAAAAGAAAGAAAAAAGAAACACAAGAAAAAAAAGTCAAAGAAATCAAAGAAGAAGTCTCATAAAGAAAAGAAGAAAAGCAAAAAATAGCATTTAAAGTTTTATATGCAATGTTGCATTGTAAGTCTGAGTATAGTTAAGGAAATGAAATCAAGAAATATAATTATTCAACCTAGCAATAAATCATTTTATTACATTTAAAAAAAAACTTTATCCAAATCATTAGAAGTGTGGAATAATAATAATACAATAGAATTTATTTATTTATCTTTTTTGAGATCATAATAGTGGGGTATGGCTGATAGTTATAATAGAACCTTGTACTGTAAGAACCAGCATAATTCTTGATAAATGCCATTAAATTGTGATTATTTTGTAGTTAGTTTCATAATATATGTAGGCTATGGAATAAAACATAAACTGTATTTTAAAAAACAAAACAGCTTAATGTACTTACACCAACGGGTGTAATTTTTTAAAGAAATCCAAGTTTTATTTATTTTAAGTACTTATGCAATAATCATTATCATAATCAGCAGCCTTTCTTATGTCCACTGCTGGACAAAGGCCTCTCTTATGGCACACCACTGGGCACAATCTTCAGCCCTCTTCATCCAACCGCTGCCAGCCACCCTGCAAATATTGTCACCCCACCTAGCCAGAGGGTGCCTTACACCAGTGGCGGTACTTCCATAGAAGCCCAAAAGCATTACATGTTAATTGTGTAATGTCTAGTTTATAATTGGTTATTGTGAGGTCTTTATTTATCAAATTTCTTTTGTTAAATAAAGATTTAAAGCTTAAAGATTATTATTTTGAACTTTGAAAGGCAAACTGGGCTTTCGGGCTTCTATGGAAGTACCACTACTGCCCTACACTACCCATTATCCATTATGCAATAATGTTTTTAATTTTATATCCTGCAGTTGATAGAAATAGTTGGGTGATTATTTACACATACAAATTGACTAGAATCACTTAGATCTGGGCTTAAACCAATTTCTATCTGGGTATTCCTGGTATTTAATCCTTAGTAAGTTATTTTGTTAATGTAACTTTCAAGATGTAAAAAATATTCTTCAATGTTGTTGAATACATATCCATTTTTAACAGAAATATGTTTTCTTTCTATTTTAATAAACTTATTAATATTTTATAGAGTCCTAAGATAGAGCTTTTATCATTTCCAACCTACACTGCAATTTAACTTACTATCAGTTTAATATCAAATATAACTTTCAAATACATATAAATGTATGTTAATCCCAGATCCTAGTACCATCCAAAGTTGAGTAAGTAATAATTGATTGAGTGCTTAGTAATATTGCAATTAAATTTCATTAGATCGTTAAATGTATTTCATTTCATGAAAAAAAATGGTATTTGATACATACTCATTTTTTATAAAATACATGTAATTTAAATAAGCATACAATAACTTAAATTGTCAACAGACAACCATAATAAAAGCCAAAAAAGAAAATAGTAAAAGAAAATATACTGTGTTATTAAGAATAAATTACAGAGTAAACATGTTATAGTTAATGTAATTAATTTCTGCTTTAGTCCATTTTAGAAGTAGTTCAGTTAATCTCTAGTCTTAAAAACTATCCTACCAGAATAACCCATTTATTTTAAGTATCAAAGATTCTTTGGGAGTTTTTTTATATGTTCTTTCGAAATTGTGTCTACTGCACATTCTACAGTGCATAATTTTACAGATCTTTTACTACAGTTTAATCTTATTTCTTCTATATCTTATTATGTACAGGGAGTTTAGGGTGTTAAAAATTTCGTTTTTAATGAAATTGAAGTATTAGTAAACAATAATTGATGTCAGAGAGCTCAGGCAAGTAATTTAATATGTGTGATTTCTCAAATGAAAGTTTTTCTGTTTAGTTGAAAGTTTTACTGTTTTTAAGTAATGGTATTGTCGGTTCATATCGAAATATATTTTTGAAATACACCACACTTTATATACTTCTGGGAAATCATTGAATATGTCTCATTTTAAAGTAAATACCACATACCTTAATCAAAAAGTATTTGTGCAGCCAACCAGGATACCTTGCCAAAACACAAAAAACAACAAGCACTAATGTTTCTCACATATTGTATTATAATATAAGGTGCCATAGAAATAATTTCCCACGACAATGATTATTCACATCACGTAAAAAGCTTACATATTTTGGTTAAGTTGTACCAAGTTTCAATTAAGTTCATGTCAAAAGTTCATTGACACTAGCGCCATCTAGCTGTTGGAATGTGTAACGTTAAAGGCTCGGTCGATCGTTGCGGATACGTTCATTGCAGATGAATGACAACAATGCGTCCAGTTTTATATTTTGTTTTGTTACATTTATTTTGATCCTTTTATAAGTTGGAAATAATTTTTTTTCGTTAAAAAATAGTTTATAACGAGATCCTGATCAGTCATATGACGCGGTGGTTTCTGCAATTGTGATTTTGGATCAGTCCTGCAAAATATAATTGAATACCTATTTATAATATTATATGTATATTATGTTATTTAGTTATAGGTACTAATTATGATTTATGTTCCTACTTTGAGCAATAGGCAGAACATGAGTTTAGTAGCCGCAGGAAACCAGGCAAAGCAAATTCTAATGAAGCCTCTTCCATGGCCAATATTTTGATTAGTTTTAACGGGTCTGCCTTGATTTCTGTAGTATTACAAACTTGTTCCTGAAAAATAGAAAGTTATTGTATATATCGTACTTTGCATAAACCCTGAATATTTGCGTTTGTTATCTACGAATATTAGTTCTAGTCTGGGTGTTTAGGAGACCGATAATTTTCTCTCGTGGTTTCTGATACCCACGACACAAGACTGGTATTTTAGTGTGGGGTCAGAACTATGTATGTGACTGTTGGGCGTATTTATTTATGTAAACTTTCCACAAAATTAAAGAACTTAAACGATTATTTGTAAATCACACAAATATTTAACTAAGCGGGGGTTCCAAGCCACGCCAAATTGTTATATGGGCTTAGAAAAATTATAGTTATAAAGAAATTACGACATTGTTTTTACCTCAATAAAATCGGAGACATCTTCTTTCTGCTTCTCTAAAGATAATACGACAGTCTTGGTGATTACTTCACATTTACTACTTATCCGTTTCACACATTGTCTGTAAGATGTTTTGTGTCTGTGGCAGTTCTTCTCAATCGCAGCTGTTCCACGCGTAACCTGACCAAAATATGTCGTTTAGGTCTATAATGACTTATAGGGCAAAATATAACAGAAGAAAACTCAAATTAACAGTGAATTCTCTGTAGTTGATTGAGGCCCAAAACATGTTCAGAATTGGGATATATAGTAGGTATAGCACACGAACAAAGTCCATAAATACCTATAGTTTGACTAAAAACTTTTTAAACATGAAAGATTATATTTATACTCAAAAACGTTACCTCTTTAATATCTTTGAGGAAGGACAAAGCCTTCTCATGGTAGATATTAAACATTTTTATCAAAGTTTTTTTTATGAAGAGGACAATATCTCTTTGAGTGGGCACTTCGTAAGGTCCGATGTTTGATGGTTTTTCAGCTTCGGGACAGTCGAATCTGATTCGTTTGGTTAATGGAAGAGTGCTTGGCAGTTTTGTAGTGGTCTGAAATGAGAAAACAGTAACAAGCTGCTCTAAAGGTCCTACCTATAGTTACGTACTCGCTACTCTTTCGGTAATAATGTTTTGTCATGATTTTTTTTGTGAATAAAAAAAGAGTTTTTAATGTACCTATATTTGTGTAATAAAGAAGAAAATAATAATAAAGTATTTGAATAAGCAGCTATAATTAAGATCCAGCTCCGCTAAAAATGCATCTAATCCGACAATCACACAATTAATTGGGAACCCAATGAAATGAAATGATCGTTCGTTATAAAGGCAATAATATAGGTACTAGTAGTACTTATGATATGTTAATACATGTTTAATTAAAAAGAAAGAACAAAATTAATTGAAATGTAATTGGCGTAGAGTACAGCGTTAATTTAATTTATTTTTTTCGTTTAGAAAAAGTCCAAATTAATATATATTTTATTTTTGTAGGTATAAATGGTGGGTCCATTTTTTTTATTGAAATAAATAAAGTCTTGCAAATTAATTATAAAAACAGAAAAATAATTTCAGCTATAAATTTCTTAGACCCGAAACATCATACAAAACGGTTATACGCGGTGCGAAATCTGTTAAGGAAATGATGTTAAGAAAATAATTACTGACCGCTATAACATCATGTGAATGATTTTTTGTTGTTTTTGCAGACTCAGTAGACATTATAGTAGTCTTAACAGTAGTATTTATAGATTCAGTTAAATCAAATCCTGGAAATATGTCGTATCCAACGTAGCAATTACTAATCGCTATTTGAAGTATTACAATAATAATATCTGAAAAATAATCAATCAGTAATTATATTACTTGGGAATGAGTCCGTGATAATTTCTTCGTAATGTTTTTACACTCTTATTCCCGAATCCCTCAAGAAGAAATATTATTTACACATTAGTACTAAAAATAAAAAATAAGCAATAAATAGAGACACTATACACTTTAAAAGTGTAATAAGTATTCTAAAATCCCTGCTACAAATAATAATAAGGCTATTGCAGATTCCAAAGGGTGCAAAAAAAATAGTAGGTACAATCTGTTTTTATAAACGACAGACTTTATTAACTGGGATCGTACATGCCAAGAAAAATAGCAATTTGCGGAAGGCTCTTAATAAAACAACTGGCTGTCTATTTATACACAAGTAAATTGGGCGAACACTTACACGAGTACATATTACCGTATTGAGTTTAGTTTTGAGGTTATCTTTAATCTGCTGCTAGTTTCCGTGATCACGTGCGGGCGGGTTACTCGTCCACTTCAAGGAGAACGCTAGAAGTTTAGATTTATCCTTCCTCATGTATTCCTTAGTAGGCTGTAATAGAGTCTTTCCCATTATACAACCGTCACTGTAATTCCTGTACACCAGGGTCGGTAGTAGCGCGAATAAAGATGACTCTAAACGGTGAGGCTTAGTGGGTCTCTACAGGGACCTGGCCAGTTGAAAAGACCAACTCCAAAGGGGGCATGGCTGCATGCAAACGCGTATCCCTCGCCCCTGGATTTTTATGGAGATAGTGGAACATCACGGGGTTTTAGTCGGTAGGACGAGTAATTGTTAAAAAAAATAGATCGGTGAGTCTGACATATGTAGGTACCTCCATACTTGTAGGCGATCCGTAAACGGATTTCGTCGTGAATAGAGGTAGGTACCTGTTGTACCTGGCCAGTCTACACTTGCAACGAAATTAATGAAAGAAAATTACATAAGTGGTTGGAAACAGGAGTAAGCATAGGTGTATTTCTGCAGCTACGTTTCGTCAGCTATTAATTATATAGACTAGACTATACCTATTCCGTGCTGCTTAGGAATTACTAGCGAATAATCTTAATAATACTTCCTAGAACTTGGATGTCGCGCCACTGACGCCTTAAAAAGGTTTAATATTGTTATTATTGTCAACACTTGATTGTGTATATAAGTTATTGTTGTGCCTGACTGACTGCCTCGTGGTCTCGCGGAACTAGTATGTGCCGTGCGATCTAGAGGTCCTGGGTTCGATTCCCGGGTCGGGCAAAGTGGTATTGGGTTTTTCCATTAGGAAATTCTCAGTAGCAGCCCGGAGTCTGGAAATGTGCCCGAGAAACGGCAATAGGCTCGCCCCCTATTACGTGGGACTGATACATACGTGGCGAAACGTGGGTGCAGTAATGCACCTCTGCCTACCCTTTCGGGGAATACAGGCGTAAGATTATGTATGTGTATGTAGTTATTGTTGTACCTTTAAAACAGAGACCATATTTTAAGTACTCGAGTAATAGTTTTCAAATAGTTTCTGTTGTGTTTTGTCAATAAGGTTCGACACAGCTACCTAGTTATTGCGAACTTCGCTATTGTACGGATAAGGTTCTGGACGAGTAGAAAGCAACAATGGACATTACACATTCATCTTATCGGAATGTTTTTTCAAAGTTCCTTAACAATACTTAGGTCTTGGTCCTTAGGTGTACGTTCTAAAATTTAAGCAGAAGGAACAAATCAGTCCCGGAAAAAAATAAAAAAATCTATCAGATTCTGTTATTCTTAAAAGCAAAGAAATCTTTATTTATCATATTTTATATTATTAACTCTTTATACTTCTTTAATAAAATCTGTAAATTTTTTTTATTTCATGAATTTTAAAAAAATACTTTTATTACTATCCTCTTTGAGCAAATGTTACCATGCCAACGATTGTTATTGAAGGGCTTGAAATAAAATAGATTTTGCAGCGTCGTTCCGAAAGATATATCTGTAAATAATGAATAAGCCATTAGGCCCAGAAGACATCGCAGCCATGGAAGGCCAGTTACGAGACTCTGTAGAGGAAGACAGGAAGTATTGGCGAGTAAACGATGTGAAGTGCGATGCCATATATTCCGCCAAAACATATGAGGAGTTTGCGTGAGTTTTACTTAGGGTTTCGTCTACAATGATACATATATTACGTACATAATTAGGTGTATTTCTTGTATTTATACAAGCATTATATTCTTGGATTTTTCCTTGTCACCGATTACAAGTTTGATAGTAAGATGGTCTTGACCGAAGAGTGAAGAGAGGGAGCCTTTAATCAGCAGTAGGTTATTAATAATATAGATTGTTTTTCGATAATAATGATGATGATGTGTTGACTGGCGAAATGATCGTAGTCTTGTGTGGACTATTTGGACTGCAATGAGTAGATCAAACAATACTGTCCACATTTTTTAAAATAGATATTTTGTTTAGTCACAACCTCTAACCGCCTTTCTATATGGAAAGAAAAGGAATAGGTACACCCCTAGATAGACTTGTGCCAAATAACAAGTTTTGTATGCTTTTAGTGATCGAGTTGCAGCAGCACACCTGCAACCTTTACAAAAAAGCGATTATAAGAACAAAACTCCCAAGAGCTGGAATCAATATGCAAGTCAAAACAAGAGCAACAATGAGTGATTTCAAATGACAAATCGAAAAAACGCCTAGAACGTTCTTCATTTTAAATTATATAACGCTTTTACCTATTGAAATATTTTATTTTTGATTAGATAAGTCCATCCGCGCTTACCCTACTATCTCCTTTCGATAACAGAACCGCGCATGCTGCCTTGCGATGCCACAATTTCGTGGTCACTACCCCAAAGATTCGCAAGATCGTGTCTTTATCATACCATCAAGTCAGTGGCGGTACTTGCATAGAAGCCAAAAAGACCACCTTGCCTTACAAAATTCCGAATAATAATCTTGAAGCTTTAAATCTTTCATCATCATCATCATCATCTTCAGCCCAAATACGTCCCACTGCTGGGCACGGGCCTCCTCTACAACTGAGAGGGTTTAGGCCTTAGTCCACCACGCTGGCCTAGTGCGGGTTAGCGGACTACACACCTAAGAAATTCCTAAGTACTTTTTAGGTGTGCAGGTTTTATCACGATGTTTTTCCTTCACCGTTAAAGCAAGTGATAATTCATTGTGAATACACACATAACTTCGAAAAGTCAGAGGTGTGTGCCGGGGGTTTGAACCTGCGACCGGCGAAATTCTCGACCGCGCGCCTAAACCTCGAGGCCATCACTTAATCTCAATCTTTATTTAAACAATATTTATAAAAGCAATTTGACATATGAGTGAGAATATCCTAACCCCACAATAAATAAAATTATAAGCTATACATTACAAAATTGACGTGTAAAGCTTTTGGGCTTCTATGGAAGTACCGCCACTGCACCAAGTAGTGAAATAAATTCCCCGCGTTTTTGACTGTTTTAGGTTGCTTAACCGTAGCGTTAAGAAGCTTCTCAGCTGGCTAGCATGAGTGCATCGAGTGACAACACATCTCTCGCCCCTGTATGTTCTGTTTCGACATTAATCTATTTATCATCCATCCAGTCCATCCTCTCAACTTGCCGTGCTAGTTTAAGAAGGGAAAAATATGATTAAAATAATATGCATACACATATTTTTCATTCACCTTTTATAATTAAACACGAATTGTAGTTATAAATTATACATTAAGAATTATCTAAATTAAACGACTTACAAAAATATAAAGATCAACATTAACATAGTTTATCAAAATTATTGAATTCATAAACTTAACAATAGAATATTTCTTCAGAATTAAGGTTTCTACAGTTTCATAAAAAAAGTGAATTGTAATTTTATTGCTTATGATGGTCTACTTCAGTAGGACTTATATCCAGTTTTGGCTTTTGGTTTTATTGGGTTTCAAGGAATCTACATACCTAAGAAATTTCACGAATAACTCCTTAGGTTTGTACTTTGTATATTACCTATACAAATGAATGAACCTATGAATGTTTAACAGTCATGTTCTCCCGAGGCCTGTAGTCGTAGGGAATGCCACTCTCGAAGTTGTCCAAGAATACACCTATCTTGGCCAAACCATTCAACTAGGCCGGCACAACTTCGAGATTGAGGCAGACAGAAGAATACGGTTGGGCTGGGCGGCATTCGGGAAGCTAAGTCATATTCTCAAGTCGTCGATCCCTCAGTGCCTCAAGACGAAAGTCTTTAATCAGTGCGTCCTACCCGTAATGACATACGGAGCCGAAACGTGGACACTCACTAAAGGTCTGGTCCACAAATTTAAAGTCACTCAGCGTGCCATGGAGCGGGCAATGCTTGGAGTTTCTCTGGTGGATAGAATTCGTAATGAAGTCATCCGCCAGAGAACCGGAGTCACTGACATTGCCCGCAGGATTAGCACGCTGAAGTGGAAGTGGGCCGGCCATGTCTGCCGACGGACAGACGGCCGTTGGAGCAGACAAGTGTTGGAGTGGAGACCGCGCTTAGGTAGACGTAGTGTAGGACGTCCTGCAGCACGATGGTCTGACGACTTGAGAAAGGTGGCGGGTAGCGGATGGATAAGGGCTGCTCAAGACCGGGATGGTTGGCGCCTACTTGGGGAGGCCTTCGTTCAGCAGTGGACGGCGATAGGCTGAGATGATGATGATGATATTACCTAAGTCCGCCAATCTTAGTGCAGCATCATGCACTCACGCCTAATCTCTTTTTTTTTTATGGAAAAAGGAGGCAAACGAGCAAGTGAGCCACCTGATGTTAAGTGGTCAACACCGCCCATGAACACCCATAATACCAGAGGAATCATCGGTGTGTTGCCGGCCTTTCAATAGTAGAATAGCTTGTGGCCAATAGCGAGACGTATGTAGATATATAACCTGATATGAAATATTTCAATCATCAGTCCAAAGATACCTCATTGTTTCTTGGCCGCCCTTGGGTTGGAAGTCAAGATTACGATCTCAATCTTAGTGTTGCTGCTTTCCACTTTGGGGTGGTAGAACCTGCGGTCGTTGCGATCTATTTTGAGCAGAGGTTTGAAGTACCATCCGTACCTAGTAGTTATAAGAGTACATCAAAATTTGTCATTGTGGCTTTAGAATAGAATTCAATGTCCATTCAGTCTATTCCTAGTAATGTGCTTCATCTCTGCACCATCCTAAGGCAGTCTGTTAGAGAATGTCGCAGGCATTAAGTCCGCCTGTATACAGTTTTGTATAGGAAGCTTTGTAAATAAATAAATAATGTTTGTACTAACATCTAAATAGATATCGTCGTGATGCAATTTACTAAAAAGAAGCCTTTGTCCTTCCCCAATTATGTCCCATCTATCGCCATACCAAAAATATTGTTTAGGCATAAGCAGACACAGCTAAATTTGCTTTTATAATATAAAAAATAAGAATGGATTAACACAATAATATAAATCTTATCTTTGGAGTCTTGAGGGAAATATTTCGGTATGATTACATAGTAATATGGCTCACACTTGGTTATCCGTGGCTGGCGATGGGTACTTGCTGTGTGGTCCTTTGGCCCTGGTCTGCGCCACGTTGCTGTGGTAGTTATTCACCTTCTGCGTCTGCTCTTCACTCTCTGCTTTCAACTGGTCGTGGGCCGCGTAGAACTTACCAGTCACTGGGATTGCTGAGCAAAAGTTTTTAAGATTATTTGCCAGTTATTCTCAGCCTATCGCTGTCCACCGCTGAACGAAGGTCTCCCCAAGTAGGCGCCAACCATCCCGGTCTTGAGCAGCCGTCATCCATCCACTACCCGCCACCTTTCTCAAGCCGTCGGACCATCGTGCTGCAGGACGACCTACACTACGTTTGCCTAAGCGCGGTCTCCACTCCAACATTTGTCTGCTCCACCGGCCGTCCGTCCGTCGGCAGACATGTCCGGTCCACTTCCACTTTAGCGTGCTAATCCTGCGGGCAATGTCAATTACTCCGGTTCTCTGGCGGATGACTTCATTACGAATTCTATCCACCAGAGAAACTCCAAGCATTACCCGCTTTAAATTTGTGGACCAAATTCATTTGGTAGTAAGGCTGTTTAAATAATGGTCACTATTACAAAAGTTATTTTGTTGTTTTTAGTGCTATTATAGTGGGATAAATGATAAATAAATAAATTTGTCACACAATGATTAACACAAATTATGCTTTGTTCCGAAATACAGTTGAAAATAGCTTAAATTGATCATCAAATTCTTAATATATTGCCGTAACATATAGGAGATTACAGATAACATAATTATACTAACATCCAAAATTCGGCCTGTATATCTTGTAGTTCCTGAAGTGTTTCACCTCCCTGTAAATGATCTCATTCAGCATGTGAATGTCGATCGGCATCCGAGAGCCAAAGGTGCATTTCGTGTCAGTCATCTAAAAACAAAAAGTTTATGAGTTATTCATTTTAGGGTAGGAAATAAAGAAGATAAGTGACTTATGAAAATTGGAATAAGTAAGTTACATTCGAACTAGCCGAACTGATGTAAGAAGACCTAGATCCAGCAGTAACCCAACTCTTAATGAAAACACTAACAGTGCTTAAATCATTAAAAGATTTTATGACAATGACAGCCGCGTATGAGAAGAATTATGGTACAAACCTGCTAAGATGTGGGGGTTTTTTATTAAGCAATAGTAAAAGGTGTTCTGTATTAAGCAGATCACCAGTTCGAGGGTCGTATGACATAGTCCACGTAGCCAGAAAGTTTTGGCCTATGTTCGTGAAAATTGGCGAGCAATGGAAAGGCAGCAGTTGTTAAATATGGGCTTTAAATGGAAGAAAAAATGTTCACCTTTCTAAGTATAATTTATGGAGAGAGGGGCTCGTATTATTAAGAGGAGTGTGTAGATTTTTTGACCCATAAGTCCGGCCCGCTCTATGAGAGATATTACTGTCATAAACATTCTATGGTTTATAACAGCATATAAGCGAGTACGCCGACAGAAAAATGGAAAAATAGAACTACAAACCTTAAAGATTATAAATGCTTTCTAAATTTAAGTATTCTTTGATTAGCACATACGAAAATGATGCAATGTTATAAAGACATAATCAGACATAATGCCAATTTGACAGATACTTAGTACACAACATTGACATAATAATGAATGAAACAATGTTTACGATGAAGATTTTGTTCATTTTTCAGCAGGGTTCGTGTCGCAGTTGGTTAAAAGGCTATGGAAGAATTTTCTTCTTTATTTATTGAAAGCTTCCTCGCACGCCAACATTCTTTTGTATCACATATGTAAATATTAGATTTAATTTCCTTTTCATAGACTTTGACGTAGTGTAGGACGTCCTGCAGCACGATGGTCCGACGACTTGAGAAAGGTGGCGGGTAGCGGATGGATAAGGGCTGCTCTACACCAGGATGGTTGGCGCCTACTTAAGGAAGGACGGTGATAGGCTGAGAATAAGACTTTGACACCCACGATATGCATACGTAAAAACACTTGTTAAGTACCTATTTATTAAATTGCTAGGGATGGTCCCGAGACTTAGCCGTAGTCTTAGTAGAGCTGTTACGTCCGCCTGACGGCGGGAACAAATAAGAACACAAATTCAAGATTACAATCGATTTATTAAAAAAATAAATAAAAAAAAACTATATTTATGACTACACCAGGGTGTGGATTCTTGGCACAGGAAAGTTTTCTGGTCTTAATAAAACCATATGTGCACTGGGGGACTTAACTTTGGTCTTTCGATCCCGTGACGCGTGGGGGGGTCTTCGGTGATACTTCGGAAGGCCGTCAGCCACAGAGGTCGGCTGGAGTCGATGGGCAGAAGCGTTGCCTGCTCTCCCCTACGGTGGACGTGCAGCTCGTAGTTCTCAATCCGAGCGGTGGACCCCCAGTTTCCTGGAACGCGTCGAAACGACACTTGTAGCGCGAAAGATCCGACACCCAGGCACTAGACGAGACCAGGAATGGGCGTCGGCATCTTTCGCGAAGCAATTAAAAAAATAGCGGAATGGAGTGGCGACATTTAGGTCCAGTTGAAAAAAATATATTTAAACGAAATATAGTTATAATTCCAATATTTTAATTAATAATACATAATTATTTAAATTACCCAACCCAGGATCAAACCCCAACTGATTATATGCCGGACGATCACCATTCCATGCCGCGATGAGTACAATATAAATAATTACACTTAAACTTCTACACAAGTACAGGTAGTTACATATGAATACAACGAGCGAAGCAATGACCTTTGAAATTTATTTCGCCGGTACATCGAGAAATTTCTCTTATCTTAACATCACGCTAATCTAGAAAATAAATCTCACAGCTATGTGTTTGTATTACATTATATGAACTAATAAGAGGAAATATAGTTTATGTATAACATTACAACAATTATAAAAATTAACTGGCTTTAAAATCTAAACAAACTAATACAAATTTTCGGTGGCAATTTCTAATAGAATACTGATTACACAAACTAAAAGCTTATTATTTACAAGTATTTATTTAAATTTAGAATTTTTACGATCAAAAAAATATATTTTAGGATATAAAGTTCTTATTAAGATAACACACAAGCCACCGATATTAACAACATACGCGTGGAATACACAGTGGGAATTAATTATCGCGGCCATATTGATTTGTACAAAACTAATATTAGGTATAATAGAATGTTAATGAAGAAAAATACCGCGGCAAAACAAATTAAAAACTTATCGGAAAGATTAAATAGATAAGGTTATATTTTACTAATTTTAAGATACTCGCTGTCACATTTCGTTACGTTGTTATACCACTATTAAGAATTATATATAGCCATAGCAATTTTTACAGTATTAAAAGGTTGAAGAAATCACTTGTTGAATAGTAATCAAATTAATCCAGACTCGAAAAAAACAGTTAACCTCAGCAACCAAGCCAATATTGGAATTAATTATATAAAACTTACCAAGGGGGTTGAAATGATGCGATCCGTTTTTAATTTCTTTTTTCTTTTTATTTTAGTATAGCACTGATTTTACTACTGTTTAAAAATGCGAACTAATCACAACTCTCTGGCGTCGACATTTCTGATTCTCTCTCCGCGAATTCGTTCTTATGTATATACTTAGGTAATTGTTCGACCCGATGGTCGGCCTATTTCCTTCCTGAGGCGACAATGCGTACTGCCAGATTCTAGATTGTTCCGTATGACATGAGACAGAGATATGGAAAGAACGGTACAACCGAAGCAAGTCACTCCACAACTACCCTCTATACTTTTGTAAATCCCTGTGGGACTGAGATAGCAATTACAGAAACGAGAGAGATGGAATCATTCGCAAGAAGTTGAACCGTCGATCGCTATTGTATTTTTTCTCGAAATTTCTGGCTGTGGCGTTTGCTATCCGATGTTCTAGAAAGAATATGATTTCCGGCACCGACGAATACCGCATATGGTCGTTGTGACGATATCACTAGTTAAAGCACGCGGCTTCCATTCAATTGTAACAACTGGTTATTTGTTTGTTTGTATGTAGTTATTATTTGTATTTATTTTATGTTTTTAAAACTTGTTACAACGTAACACCACATGCCATTATTTCAATTACGAAAATTTGTAATAACCTTAACAGTACTATAAATTGACGCTAGTGTCACATATATCCGAACAGCGTACCTATCACCTTTACTGCGCACCCACTAACCGCCTAGTGTCCAATAAAGTGAAACATGCTGTTGAAGTTATAAAAACATGAAGTAAGTTTTCTCCTGTATATTTGTTATTCTTCAAATAAGAATCTTTGCTCTTCACATAACAACATTGCGTGACGATTGTTATTTGATATTTCATTATTTAATTATCAAAGAAATTGTATGTTTTTCATTCGTGACTATATAAACAAAATAAATGGATGACTGCAAATATAGCCACTGTTTGGACAATGACAATGAATTATTTATTGACAATGAATTATCACTTGCTTTAACGGTGAAGGAAAATTTCTTAGGTGTGTAGTCCGCCAACCCGCACTAGGCCAGCGTGGTGGACTAAGGCCTAAACCCTCTCAGTTGTAGAGGAGGCCCGTGCCCAGCAGTGGGACGTATTTGGGTTGATGATGATGATGATTGGACATATTTACGGTACTAAATTAACGAAACCTTCATTTTTGTTTTAGACCTTAGCAGGCTATTAAACTAAAGGGTTACGAGATAATTGGTAAGAACTATTAATAAAACCAGCTATATTTGCAGTCAAATGCGGCAGGATGAAAGTATAAAAGCATTATAATGTGCCAACATGCATTCTAAGGCGTTATTTAGACGAAAAAGAAGGCTAAATCTACTTCGGGCCGGAAACCACTTCTTAACAACATTTTTATTCAATTTGTTCAGAAGTTTTTTAAACCATAAATTCATTATGGTAAATGTGGCCATATTTACACCCCCCGTCGGAAATATGGCCACATTTAATTATTTTTTTAAACTGGTGAAAACACTAGTTAACGTTTAATGTGTTTGTATATTTTTGCCTTTGTTGTAAAGATAAATAGGCACTTTTCATGAATAAATGCTAAAACTTGTTTATTTTATCTTAATTGTTATTAAAAAGGATAACAAACCTTAAGGTGGCAATATTTTACAAATTCTTCTTACGTAACTCACAGTGAAGTTATTTCACAATGTTTAGGAAGATTACAAGCATTACTTAAAAAAAGTTACATGTGCATACCCCGCCGTGGACTCGAGAACTAGTCCTCAGTTTAAAAGTCCGTAATTTCACCATAACAATCTGATTATTCGATTTCATTACCACTATTTAATAAAGTTTTACGAGTATTGCAATAAGATAGAATAAAAAGTCATTGGTGGTTTTGCAGTTATTGTGTGTTTTAATAAACCATCCATGATAAAGAATACTTTTTGTGATTCTAAAAAAAGATAAAAATATTCTATAAAAAATAAGGAGTAAAAAAGATATGAAAAATTAATGATTGATTTTTTAAATTGCGAATACAAGAATATTTGAATGATTTACTCTGTAACTTTAGGGACTTTAGACATGGCGATAATTATTTCAATCTTCGTTTGAGGGCTTTCTTTCTGTGGGAAGTAGAGTCTTTTGTCGTTGCGGTCGATGTGGAGTAGCGGAGTGTGGTACCATCCGTACCTGAAGGAAAGATTCTTGTAATACACTATTTTTTTATTTTTAAGAATAGTAAAAATAACCTTACCGAAAACAACAAAATTTAATGAAAATTAAATACTCATATATAAATTTATAGCCGTCTAGAATTTGGTATTCGACTGTCTCATTTCGGGATCCTGTACAGCTATAGAAATTTCTTAACAGAAAACTTCATAAATTTTTGCCTAACCCGATAATTGAATTCAGAATCTCTAGATCGTACCGGTTTCTACCAGCGACGCCGTCGTTAATATAAAGATTATTCTTCAGCACTACAATATACTTTTACATTGAAACTGTTTTTAAAATTAATAAGAAGAAATATACATATATTCATCATGCTCCAATCCTAGCAAGACTCACACTTGGTTCTCCGTGGCTGGCGATGGGTACTTGCTGTGTGGTCCTTTGGCCCTGGTCGTCGCCACGTTGTTGTGGTAGTTGTCCACCTTTCGAGTCTGCTCCTCACTCTCCGCCTTCAGCTGGTCATGAGCCGCGTAGAACTTACCAGTCACTGGGATCGCTGAGGTAATATTTGGCGATAGTAATTATTAAAATTACGGGCTCGAGGTTTAGAGTGTTTGCGAAGACATCATGCTGAAGATTGATAAGCAAAATCAAATATCATAGAATTTTAGGGTGAAGGAATATCTCGAGTGGATTTATCTATTATTCTGAATAGATGGTCTACACGTCTACAGTATATGAAGTAACACTACATGTATTGAGACAACGTGGTGGACTAAGTCGCTTTGAACTGTAGAAAAAACCCACGATCAGCAGTTTAACATATTTTTTCTAGTAACGGAAAACACATTATGAGTGACCTGTTGATCCCGCAATGCAATTTGTGGTATGCTAACTTTTTTGGTTCTCTAACTGAAATTATACTAACATCCGAAGTTAGGTCTGTATATCTTGTAGTTCCTGAAGTGTTTCACCTCCCTGAATATGATCTCGTTCAGCATGTGTATGTCGATCGGCATCCGAGTGCCGAAGGTGCATTTTTTACCGCTCATCCTGAAGTAAGAGTATTACTTATATTAATAAATTGAGTTCAGTATCATCAGGTATATGGACAAAGATGTAAATTGGGGGGAAATTTCTTTAATATTTTAGTTTGAACTAAAGAGACTACATATATTGTTTCAATAATGTGTTTAAATGGCGCGTTACGGGGAATATCGTAAGTCACACCAATGTTTTTTCTATGTTCGGAGGAAAGTTCATATGTATTCATTCATATTTCAAACGCCCTTGTAGAATAGCAAAATTTAATAAAAGATTTTCTAACTACGAGTAATTTCCAATGAACTTACTTTATACTTATTTACAAATACCAGTTTTGGTTAGTACTTAATTTGTAGGCAAAAATACCAAAAGCTTCCGTAAAAAATCATGTTAAAACTAAATAAGTATACGTCAATATGGCATTTTGTAAAGGTTACTTGGCATAATAAAAATATTAATTTAATGAGATCACTTTAAAAAAGGATCAATATAAAAACTAATAGGGCACTGACTTAAATGTTCCTGAACACTCTAATAACAATAAGTTGAAAAATTAAGCAGTAAAAAGTCGACTGTTAGAGAATGGCTTAGTCATTAAGTCTGCCTTTATACTTAATGAATAAGAAGCATAAATAAATAAATAAAATAAATAATAATAATATTTTTTTATATCTATAAATAGAAATAGTTAGGTAGGTACTATTGATAATATCGCTGATTTAATATCTTTTTAATACTTACTCCAGCTTTGCACGGGTGCAATGCTGATATTAAATATGGTTACAGAATGTCTGTATATACAAAGTTCACAACTTTTAGACCTTTTTAAGGTGTACAATACTCTTGTACATTACTTTGATCTATTCGCAGAGTTCAGCTAGCGTTTGTAACGTAAGCGCGAAAAAAGTTTTTATTTATCATATTAGAAACCTCTAAAATTTATCAGTGTTTCTCTATTATATTATGCATGTATTATACATATAAACCTTCCTCTTGAATCACTCTACATATTAAAAAAGGCATCAAAATCCGTTGCGTAGTTTTAAAGATCTAAGCATACATACAAGACAGACAACAGCGGGAAGCGACTTTGTTTTATACTTTGTAGTAAATAATCTGAATAGATTTTTTGAAAATATAAGAAATGCATTTAAAAAGTTAATAAAAATGTTATTTTTTAAATTATACGCTTACATTTTTACTCAAAAAGAAAAAAACTTTTAATAGCTCACATTAAAATATAAACAAAGCTTAAATTGCAGTGTAATCCGCCATGTATAAACAGAAGCCCTGTAGATGAGAAGGCGTTCTCTTGTGGTTGCAATCATCTGGTGCAGATGTTAATTTAAATAGGCAGGTTAACTCGGTTACCTCAGCGCTGCCGCCAAATTAGTCCTAGATGGGTTAGATTAGCCACTATCGTTGTACTGTAACTATGAAGGTTATATTAGTAAGTATATTAAGCCATTTTAAATACAAAATATACATATTTATGGAAGCAGTGATGGCCTCGAGGTTTAGGCACGCGGTCGAGAATTTCGGCGGTCGCAGGTTCAAACAACAGGCACACACCTCTGACTTTTCGAAGTTATGTGTGTATTCACAATGAATTATCACTTGCTTTAACGGTGAAGGAAAACATCGTGATAAAACCTGCACACCTAAAAGTTCTTAGGAATTTCTTAGGTGTGTAGTCCGCCAACCCGCACTAGGCCAGCGTGGTGGACTAAGGCCTAAACTCTCTCAGTTGTAGAGGAGGCCCGTGCCCAGCAGTGGGACGTATTTGGGCTGATGATGATGATGATGATGATTCTGACTCGTGTATGTAGCTCAGCTTCATCATCATCATCATCAGCCGAAAAACGTTCACTGCTAGACTTCCAAAGTGATCTGTCGGAAGCGGCCTGCATCCAGCGGCTTCCCGCTAACATCGTTAGATCATCAGTCCACCGTGTGGGTGGACGTCCAACGTCCAAAAGCCCAAAATTACAAAATTCCGATCAATAATCTTTAAGCTTTCAATCTTTATTTACCAAAAGCCTTTTGACATATAAATGAGAATATCCAGACCCCACAATAAACAATACTTACTGGACATTAAACAATATAAGGTGTAACGCTTTCGGGCTTCTATGGAAGTACCGCCACTGAGGTACTATGCTTCATAAGCTGTTTTAAGTCCCATGAAAAGCCCATTGTCCCCATTGCATGCCCATAACTTGTATTAGTGAGAATTTTCTAATTTCTAATGGATAACTTAATAAACCTTATCCTGACTTTAGACTTTAGAATCTCGATCGTATGACACACGCCACAGAAGAGCTGAATAAGATTAGATTAGAAAGGAAATAAACAGTATTTTGTATGGATACGAGTGTCGCCATTTGTCTGCCACCTATTCTTTCTACTACGATTACACGACCAACGATAATTTCAAACAAAAATTGAGGGCTGCTAATCTTAATATTACACGTTACCCGAATTACTAAGAAGCGGCCGTGTCAAACATATGATAGTCTAATCGTAGGTTCGGCACGTTCGGCTTGCTGACATTTCCTTTCTAGTCTTATTTAACTTTTTTTGTGACCCACGCAGTTGGGGTTTGTCACATCGCGGTACAAACGAGGCTCCCTGTTTTTAAATATTTTGTATTTTAAAGACGTTTATATATAGTCATGAAAATGAGTAAAATAACTAACAGTTCAACTTCAATGATGTCTATTAGTATATCCAAAAACACCTATATTTTTCTCGTGATGCTTTTGAGCACCATAATTCTATCCATTTTCATAAAATCAAAATAACAAAGAACGTGATAATAACAGCATTTTCCTCAACGGAAATTATATAAATAATACGTCATAAAATGAGAATATAATAAAAATCTAATAAATGAATTGTGCTTCCGATAGGGATCCTGAACTGAATTTAAAACCTTGATCGTGCGGCTATACCCCTCATTCTTCGCGCAATGAAGACGCGCGTGATCCACCTTAGGGCCAAGATCCATTCACAAGAGGAGCGGATCTTGTAGTATTTTTGAAGTGAATACTTCTTTAGCGGCGCTGTGCACTTTTTTTGGAATGGGTAAAAAATGTTGAACCCGCGTCAGATCACGTGACCTTGATCGAAAATGCATAAGACGTTTGTTGCATGCGTTGTCATGTTTGTGTACGATAGCGCAATAAATATTGTAGGTACCACGTAAATGATATTTTTTTATTTTTATTTATTTAATATTCTTTATTGGACACCACAAAAACAAGAATAACATATAATAAAACTAAAATAAATTCTAAAAGTGCCACAAAGGGCGGTCTTATCGCTATTAGCGATGATAGTACTTTTATACTAAAAATAAAGCAATTGCTTTATTTTATACTAATAAATAAAGCAATTCGTGCGAAATTACTCCCTAACCATTCAAAAATGCACAACGTTAATGTCACCCGTTTTTTTAAAGAATGTCTCGTAGTGAAGACCGAGTATGTGCCATGCGATCTAAAGCCGATATTTTGAATTTTCTGTTTTATCGTAAGTGAATTTTTTGCAGCGGTATAGAAGCTGAAAAATGTGCCCGCTAATAGCTGTATACTCGTCCCCTGATACATGGAATTTTAAATAAAATTGAATATTAATTAATTTAATGAAATTTGATAAAGTAGAAAAATGATTTAAAGTTCAGTACCAGGTGGATTGGATGTCAGTTTCTCCATTCAAGATGACTATGTTATTCCCATATTCAATACAACAGTCTGAGATCTGTATTAATGAGCTGCTCTAATTTGGTAAATATAGTGATTAAGAAAACTTCATTTTTTTATCGTTTTTTTAACGTCTTATGTGTTTGTGATCGCCGTAACTATTACCTGTCTTAGTATTCAATTACGGGCTTTTTACATCCTGTTTACCTTGATTTTTGAGTTATTAAGGTGTAAAATATACCATTAGATTTCTTCAGAGAATTTAATTGTACTGTTTTTTAGGCTATATAACCTAACAAATGCCTCAATTAAATCGCTCTGCTCCACACCAAGGTAGTGATAACAGCAAAAATTCCTATCGTCTATCGCGTCCCATCGATATTGCGGGCATCCGCGAAATCGTCACCCGGCGACACAACTATTTCATAAGACGTATAATTGGAATAGCCGCAAAATACCCCCCCACCTCCCCTCGACATCCCCCACTCCATGAGGTGGTAAGGTGCGGTCTCATTGTGGCCCGCTGCGTTTGATTATGTGTGCATAGCTTTCATACCGTTTGAAATGTTTTTGTTCTCATGAATTTATTTGGTATTTTTCATTTATTTTCAACGCGCGCTGAGAATTTCAATTGGAAATCGCATAGTTTATTGCACTTTTATTTTTATTGGAATGTGAGCGATTCACCTGTTGAAGGGGATAGTGGTCTTTTGTGGATGTTATGAACACCTCAAATTTTGTGCGTGTCAGTGCTTGAAAAAGAAGATAGAGACAAGAGCGGACATGGCGCTTGAAGAGATTATGTATCTGTGTCTTAGAGCAAACGGACCGGAAGTGTTAAACTTTGTTCTTTCGATTAAAATAACAAACCTTATCACTCATAAACATCAAATAAATAAATTAATTTCGATGATATTTCGTAATATTTGTATGGTATATAACAAGTTTCTAAAGGCAGTTTCCAGAGCTTACAGATGATACAAGTAACAGTATAAAAAATTTGAAAAAATATTTTTCTTCTAGCCTTCGTTTATGAATTTTATTAGCAAATGCGCTAAATTAATATTCTTGACTCAATTCATCAACAAAATTTATACAAAAACTCGCTTTCAATTACGTTAGTCTTAAAAACACAACACGCTAAATGCGGGTGCAGAATTTTTTTAAATTTGACAGTCCCGTGGCGCAGTTGGCTTAGATACCAGCTTGCGAAACGAGAGGCCGCGGGTTCGATCCGCGCACCGAGACAAATGTTTGTGTGATCCACAAGTATTTGTTTCGGGTCTGGGTGTTTGTGAGACCGAAAAGTCTCTCGTAGTATCTGATACCCACGACACAAGATGTATGTGACTGTTGGGTGTATTTATATTATAATATATAGAAATGCACCTCTAACTACCCTCTCGGCTCTAGCTTGAATATGTAACTATTATTTAAAAAAACTGCATTAATACAAAAACGAAACATCTTTCCCAAATGCAGTATTTAGTAAAAACCGCTCCAATCAGTAAGGATTACTGGTAAACCGTGCTTAACAGGGGTGGAGATTGGATTCCGAGAGCCACCCCCAGGGAGGGGGTTCGGACGTGTCTTCCTGCGCGTCTAATGATCCCTGTAACGGCCGCAGGTGGTAGCTGCAATCTGCGAAAGATTTGGTTAGTCTTAAGCTCTTGCGCTTTCATTAAACACTGATCGAGATTAAATTGCAATCGGAATACCTCGCCGCACTTGAATGCAATTTAATTAGTAGATTGTGTCGGTTGAATGGTTTTGTGTTTTGGTTTAAAACTATTCAATTAGATAGGGTTGGAAGATGTCATATTATGTTAAGCGTATTTTAAACTCCATTTGTTATATTTTAATTTTAAAATACTTTACCTTTGTTTAAAAATATTTAAACTGAAAAGATGATTTTTACATGTTCTAAAGACTACTTATTTAGCGAGAAGAAAAACTATTGCTTCACGTCAATTTTCTATGTTACAATGATCCCACTTCATTCGACCCCAAGTCAAGTGGCTCTCCCACTTATCAATAACTAACATATAGTTACACAAAATTGTCGAACGAACCTTGCAATTAAAGTTTAAATAATTAAAGTTACACATTTGTGTAAAAAATGTTTATTTCATTTAAACTATTGCATTTTATCGTGCAGCGGGTAACAAGAAATGCTCGGCAGAAGCATTAACCGAAGTAAACATTGATCGCCATCCGAGCGGATGCAAATATCCAACCACCAGATAACGCGACCTTTGGCAATCTCACTCGCCGTACAGAACTTCATAGCTTCAATGTATAGGTTATTGAAGGCTTGGCCCATTAGTATCGCGAACAGACTTTATATTACGTAGTAATATTGAACATACTCATACATACTTAGGTCAGCGTGGTGGACTAAGGCCTAAATCCTCTCAGTTGTAGAGGAGGCCCGTGCCCTGCAGTGGGACGTATTTGGGCTGATGATGATGATGATTGAATATACGACAAAAAGTGTTTTACATGCTAATCAATATTATAAAACGTAAGTATTTGTGTTAAGTCGTGATGGCCTCGAGGTTTGGGCACGCGGTCGAGAATCTCGACGGTCGCGGGTTCAAACCCCAGGCACACACCTCTGACTTTTCGAAGTTGTGTGTATTCACAATGAATTATCGCGATCTTTAACGGTGAAGGAAAACATCGTGATGAAACCTGCACACCTAAAAGTTCTTAGAAATTTATAAG
This sequence comes from Hemaris fuciformis, assembly GCA_907164795.1. Classification (NCBI taxonomy): domain Eukaryota; kingdom Metazoa; phylum Arthropoda; class Insecta; order Lepidoptera; family Sphingidae; genus Hemaris; species Hemaris fuciformis. The sequence goes on along the minus strand of OU015455.1, from coordinate 5,642,275 downwards.
GTGTGTAGTCTGCCAACCCGCACTAGGCCAGCGTGGTGGACTAAGGCCTAAACCCTCTCAATGGTAGAGGAGGCCCGTGCCCAGCAGTGGGACGTACCTATATGGGCTGATGATGATTTGTGTTAGTTTTTTTAAGGTACGCATAACTTGAATAGATTATGATTATGCTATTTTTACAACAACGAGTGAGTAAACCTGTGAGTGAGTAGCTGTCTCTTCCTATTTGAGCCTGCGACCGTGCGGATTTTGTCTCGACCACGCGCCAAAGCCCCGAGGTCACGACGATAAAATAATCGCCACAGTTTAAAAATGGAGTCATGAATTTAACAAATGTTGTATTTCAATAGGAATTCAAATAGCGTTGTGATTTCTGGCATTAATCCGGTGGCGTCCATTGTTCTGCTTAATAGCCTGTTCGTCTGGAAAATAGCCGCGATTGTTGCAAACGAGAAAGATATCTTAAGCTTTAACCCTTTTTAATCTGTGCCGCTTGGTTGGCGCCAAGATTTCAGTGTTGACAAAAACGTTGCCAGTTTAACTAGAGATGATCTGAAATTAAACGGAACGTAAATTATCTTTGTCGTAGTCTCGCGGCGCAAGCGTGTGCCGTGCGATCAGTAGAGTTCGATTCCCGCGTTGGACAATGTGTTTTTTTTTTCATTAAAATCACGGTGTCAAGAAAAGAGCTAAAAATGATGACTCGCCTACCATTAGGAAGTATTTAAAAACACAGCTGGGGAAATTCAAATAAAAGCTTGTTTTTTAAAAAAGGTTTTTTACTTTTCAATTTTTAGTATAATTTAGATGCGATTAATTAGGACTTTTTTTGCGATTAATTTCATTTATTAGGACAACTAACAGCTTTAAATTGCAATTCGATTTTAACAACACAGAATATCACTTGTGATGTCTTTAGAGTATTTTTAAAATAGAAAACGTGAAAGCAGCATAAATAATGACATTTAAAATGCGAACTAGCTCTTAAATGATGTGCGCTAATGTACGAATTTTCCTTTAGCGTGGGATTTTAATAAATTCCTTATGATGCACAGCAAAGTCAGTGAACCGCGCAAAGGGTCGTGTCTTATATTAATTTTGCGACGAGACAATACCTGAGGGTACATCGTACTAAATTAAGACCACGTTTTGCTATTTTCTGTACAGGAAAAGGTCGTTGAGAATAATATATTTCGCTGTTATGTGATATTGGATGTGAGATTTTGCAAAATCTGTATACTCGCAATCGTCCTGTTAAAATAAATGAATATCGGTTTTTCTTCCATCACGAGCTACGGAGGTGATGTGTGGATTTTGTGATTTATCGCAGCTTATCTTTTTAAGGATACAAGTGTCATTGTATGTTTAATAGTATATACACAAAATTTTCAGTCGTTTCTGCCGCAGCATTAAAAAAAGAAAGAAAAAAAGCTGTTTTCTTCTCACATAAACCTATAATATTTTCTATCAGGTTGTTCTCATTTTGCCGTTTTAGTAGAAATTATTAGATATTGTATCAAACAAATAGACACATTCGTGCTACTATATAAAATAGTGTTCCGTTTTTTTTCCTTCTGAGCTACGGAACCTTTAAAATCACCCGGAGCAACGTCGTCGGTAATACTAACAATAAGTATTCCATTAACACTAACCTTTGGTTGCGATGCAGTAAAATATATGTCAACGTCACAACTGTTTACTCAATTTATTTCGCGTTCAACTTTGAATGGAAGCTGAATTACTGCAAAATGTCATTTTGTTAAGAATTTCAGGAAATTAACAACACAAATTAAAGGAAGGACAGTTCACGTCATCGAAAAGAATGACGATTGAAGATGCCGATAACACTTGAGGAATTCTACATATAATTATGCTTTTAGTTGGATGAACTTCGTTCGTTTCTGGTGATGTTTTTGTTTAAATTTTATGTTAAAGGAGAAGAGCATTATTCAATTTTTAGGGATTTTTTCGTAATAAAACCCAACAACAATTTCCTCAAATGGAGAATCGTAAGTTCGTTACTCTAGTCTAGACCGCCCAGCACATATGTACATATCCCTCGCGACACGAAATAGAAGCTGTTTTGTAGTCGTTATTTCGAAACATACTTGTCATATTAATACATTACCATTAAGCTAAAGTACTAATAAGCTATCATTTCCCTATCTTTCGTTTTATAGAAATGAATCTGGAAGAATTCTTTTTACTTTACATTGCACTTTACCTACGAACACTTTAGAAGATTCTACAACCAATTTGTTTTGATAAACATCAATGACTATTGAATACAACAATCCGACCAAACCTCATTGCTCCTTTAAAACCTTAAGCCAATTATTTGAAGTGTATTATCATCGACTACTGTTGTATTGTACAGTTCCTTGTTAAGTAAACTTCGAGATAATTAATATCGTTTGTGTTATTTCACAAGGTTATTGCGTTGTATAATCTTTGGAAATGGCTCTAATTGACAGGAATATGTCAGAGTAGTAACAATTCAATATTAATGTGACAGAGACTGTTGTAATACGCGTCTACTTCTCAGATTTTGTACGCGAGATTTAACAGTGGTACAGAGATAAAGAATATACATACACATACATAAACTCACGCCTGTATTCCCCGAAGGGGTAGGCAGAGGTGCATTTCTTCACCCACATTTCGCCAAGTATGTATCAGTCCCACGTAATAGGGGGCGAGCCTATTGCCGTTTTCGGGCACATTTCCAGACTCCGTGCTGTTACTAAGAATTTCCTAATGGAAAAACCCAATAACACTTTGCCCGACCCGGGAATCGAACCCAGGACCTCTAGATCGCACGGCACATACTTGTACCGCGAGACCACGAGGCAGTCATATAAAATAATTATAATTTATTCAATTTTATATGGTTACAATAATAAGTAATAGTAATTTCGCACAAAATTATGTTTAAATACTAGAAAATTCGTGTAACTGATGCGTAAGGTAGGCGACAACTGCAGCTGAACTATGTCATACCTGTATTTTAGCTTGCAGGGTCATTCACCCCGAGAACAAAAAAGATGTGAAGAGTAAAGATGATGAAAAGTGAATCTCTATAAATAATAATAATAATAAATACACCCAACAGTCACATAAATAGTTCAGATCTGACCCCACACTAGGATACAAGTCCTGTGTCGTGGGTATGAGAAATTACCAGAGACTTTTCGGTCTCACAAGCACCCAGACCCGAAGCAAATATTTATGAATCACACAAACATTTGTCTCGGTGCGGGGATCGAGTCCGCCGCCTCTCGTTTCGCAAGCTGGTATCTAGCCAACTGCGCCACGGGGCCGGGCTGTCAATAATGTCTATGAGATAGGCATTATCATATAATTAACGGTGGAGGAAAACATCGTGACTATGGGATACTTAACATTGCTCCATGAGAAATTCTTTAGATATGTGTGGACTTCTTGTACTAAGCCAGCATAGTAGACTAGTGTACTTATTGTAGAGGAGGCGCTTGGCTAATAATAAATAAATAAATAAATACACCCAACATTCACATACATAGTTCTGACCCCACACTAGGATATTATTATTACCCGCTCTGTTTTTCTTATACTTTCCAGTCCATCCTACGGTTGTCTGGAAGAAATCGCATTCAGCGATAAGACCGCCATTTGTTCCACTCTTTTTCTTACCTATTTTATTCCTAATTCATGTTTCTGTATGTGTTGTGGTGTACAATAAAGTGTGATAAATAAATAAATAAAATAAATAGGATACAAGTCCTGTGTCGTGGATATCAGAAACTACGAGAGACTTTTCGGTCTCACAAACACCCAGACCCGAAACAAATATTTGTGGTTCACACAAACATTTGTCTCGGTGCGGGGATCGAACCCGCGGCCTCTCGTTTCGCAAGCTGGTGTCTAGCCATCTGCGCCACGGGGCTGTCACGTAATGGGACGTACATGGACAATTATTAGTTGTATGTGAGAGTTCAACCAGGTCTGTTAACGTGGATCATTTGTCTTATATCTTAAAATATTATTTACGTAGAAAATTCTTAGTAGCAGCACGGAGACTGGAAGTCAGTGGCGGTACTTCCATAGAAGCCAAAAACCCAGCTTGCCTCACATAATTCCCAATAATAAACTACTTATAAGCTTTAAATCTTTATTTAACAAAAGCAATTTGACATGTAAATGAATATATCCTGGCCCCACCATAAACAATTATAAATTATTATTATTTTTGTCTTTATTTTTTTCCTTTATGGACATGCCAGTCCCATTATGACAATAACCAAAATATAACACATACATACTTAAAAGAAAAATTACAGACTAGGAACTTAAACAAACTTAAAAAACTAACTAAATAAAACAGAAAGCCTAAATAACTAGATCATACAACATACAAGCTTCTTCAGATGTAGTTTACTAATTATACGGTTACTAATTATAAATTAGAAATAACACAATTAACGTGTAACGCTTTTGGGCTTCTATGGATGTACCGCTACTGCTGGAAGTGTATTCGAAAAACGGCAAAAAAACGCCCCTTATAAGTGGGACCAAAAACCGATGGATGTCGTGGATGCAGACATGAACTTCTATTTACCTTTTCGGATATACTCGCGTGAATGTTATGTATAATATGTATAAAGTGTCCCATAAAAAGTCGTGATGGCCTCAAGGTTTAGGCACGCGGTTGAGAATCTCGACGATCGCGGGTTCAAACCCCAGGCACAAACATCTGACTTTTCGAAGTTATGTGTGTATTGACATTTGACAAAGAATTATCGCATACATTAACGGTGAAGGAAAACATCGCGATGAAACCAGCACACATAAAAGTTCTTAGAAATTTCTTAGGTGTGTAGTCCGCCAACCCGCACTAGGCCAGCGTGGTAGACTAAGGCCTACACCCTCTCAGTTGTAGAGGAAGCATGTGCCCAGCAGTTTGACGTATATGGGCTGATGATGAAAGTGTCTCATGCAAAGCCACGGGTTACCACTAGCAAATATCCTATTAAAAGTTCCCGCGGAATCATAAATATATAATCATAATCATAAGCTGTGGAATAGTTTGCCGGCTCACGTGTTCCCTCCTTCCTATGATCCTGGATCCTTTAAGCGAAGCGTGAAGAAGCATATGTGCAGGCATGATTGTGTCGACCAGCGGTGACCATATCGTTTCTCGCTGGTCGGTATTACTTTTTGGACTCCACTGTGCTTACCATCAGGTACAGTGGAGTCACTTTGCCGTGCCAGTAAAAAAAAAAAAAAAAAAAATTGTCGCGTAATCTCGCGAACACTCGGTTGTCGCACTCGAATTCTGCTTGGCAAAGATTCGGTATTACTTATTAAAGTTGCACTCAGACACGTAAGTTGTGGTGTTAATAACCTTTGTAAATGTAGTTATGAGCAGGGTTTTTTCGGCACATACATAAACTCAAGCCTGTATTCCCCGAAGGGGTAGGCAGAGATGCATTTTTGCATCCACATTTCGCCAGGTATGTATCAGTCCCACGTAATAGGGGGCGAGCCTATTGCCGTTTTTCGGGCACATTTCCAGACTCCGTGCTGTTACCGAGAATTTCCTAATGGAAAAACCCAATAACACTTTGCCCGACCCGGGAATCGAACCTCTAGATCGTACGGCACATACTTGTACCGCGAGACCACGAGGCAGTTTTTTTTGGTATTTTGACTAAATCTTGAATGTAAATTGTAACCGCACCTAGAGAACAGTAGGCGAGCGTATAGTCGTTTTCAGATAAAAAATTTGACTCCATGTTGCTACGGAGAGTTTACTTATGAGAACCCCAACAACACTGATCTAATGTTTTATATAGAGTATAGGACCTTTTAGACTACTTTTTATTCCGGAAAATCATTATGTTCTAAATAAATATATACAACCAACAGTCGCACACATAGTTCTGATTCCACGTTAAGAAAAAGAAATGTGTCGTGGGTATCAGAAATTTTGAGAGTGTTTTCGGTCTCACAAACATCGTGATCCGAAACAAATATTTGGGGATTCGGTTCTGGGATCGAACCGGCGGTGTCTCGTTTCGCAAACCAATGTCTAGCCAACTGCGCCACGGTGCTGTCTGTTCTTAAAGTTTTTTTACAACTAAGCTTTGTAGTATATTTAAGCGATAGAAGCTTCAAATATAACCTATACCTATCATCATCAGCCCATATACGTCCCACTGCTGGGCGCGGGCCTCCTCTACCATTGAGAGCGTATTGGCCTAGCGCGGGTTGGCGGACTACACACCTAAGAAATTCCCAAAAACTTTTAGGTGTGCAGGTTTCATCACGATGTTTTCCTTCACCGTTAAAGTAAGTGATAATTCATTGTGAATACACACATAACATCGAAAATTCAGAAGTGTGTGCATGGGGTTTTGATCCACGACCGCAGAGATTCTCGACCGCGTTCCTAAACCTCGAGGCCATCACTACTTATTATAATGAGCTATATAAATATTCATTAAAGAGGATAACCTTTTTTTTTTTTTTTGTACTGGCACGGCAAAGTGACCCCATTGCACCTGATGGTAAGTGTAATGGAGTCCAGAAAAAGTGCCGACTAGCGAGAGATGATGATCTCCCGTTGGTCGACGCAATCATGCCGGCCGAAAACCTCTTCACCTATCTTGTGAAGAAGTTTGGGGGACTAATACCATGGTGAACAAAGGACCGACCGCGAGAAACCGGCCAAAAAATGCCGGCACGGTCATCCTTTCACCATGATTGAAGCCCCCCCGAAAACCGGATATACACTGGCTGATCCCGGAACGCGGCACACTTGCATGTGCCACTGTGGCGGGTTAGCTTAATAACCACAAAGCGAGTACTAAAACACCCGATTCTGAGGAGTACCTACCACCGCATCGTGTTCAGTGTGGCGACGAAGCACGTTCATCGTCCGTTAAATACCCCATTCCAACTTGCATAGGGATTCGAAGATTTCACGTCTCATACTAGCTTGATATTCATAACTGCATAGTGTCCATTATACGAGTATTTTACTTCACGACGCGACGGTGCAAATGAAGTGTAAATGAATCGGAAAAATGCGTGAATGTACATACATACATAACCTCACGCCTGTATTCCCCGTAGGGGTAGGCAGAGGTGCATTTCAGCACCCACATTTCGCCAGGTACGTATCAGTCCCACGTAATAGGGGGCTTGCTTATTGCCGTTTTTTTCGGGCAAATTTCGAGACTCCGTGCTGCAATTCAGAATTTCCTAATGGAAAAACCCAATAACACCGTGCCGACCCGGGAATCGAACCCAGGACCACTAAATCGCACGGCACAAACTTGTGCCGCGAGACCATGAGGCACGCGTGAATGTACCTATATGAATTTAGAAAACATATCAAAATTAAACCAGTGGTAGGTCCCTCTACCCTAATAATATAGTAAATGTATATAGTATATACTAGGGCTTCCCAAACTTTTTCTTACTGCGAAGCCCTTGGGACTTTGCTATTTTTTGGCGATGCTCCTCAACCCAGCCCCCAAAAATACTTATCGATTATAGTATTAGCGTAAAAACATCAGAAAAACATTATTTGAATATTTATATTTTTTATTAGAAAATAAGAACGACATCAAAACATGAACAGAAATAAAAAGAGATATTTATGTAACTGGCTGGTTAGTGTGAGAAGTGTGCTTCCTTTTCTGAGCATAGCTTTTAAAACCGGGGCTGCAGTTTGGAATTGCCACTCTGATTTCTTTTTCTAAGCTTATGTTTGAACTGTACGTACTTGTTCTAAATTACTGCAACTGCAGGAAAGTCCGTTTCGCACAAGTACGAATTCGCAAATAGTAGTTAAACCTTTAATGCAGCAATGCTGATGGCACGATATTCATGAGAAACTCATCTCCAAAATTCAAAAATTTTGTCCGTGTCGTATTGAAGCTATTAGTTATTCTTCTTCCTCTATCATTTTACTCGATCACATCGACACGCGAGGCCCCTGGGACAACGCCCCAGGGCGTCGCGACGCACAGTTTGGGAAGCCCTGGTATATACAGCTTCCATAAGCTTACAAAACGAAAGGCCACGGATTTGTTTCCCGCAGCGAGACAAACATTTGTGTGACCAAAAAATATTTATTACAAGTCTGGGTTTTTGTGAGTCTAAAAAGTCTCTTGTAGTTTCTGATATTTAAGACCAAGACTTGTATCTTAGAGTGGGGTCAGAACTATGTACTTAGTTGTTGGGTGTATAAAAAAATATATTTTAAGTTAATAGGCACAAAATGTTTACTAGAACGATCTTGCGGCGACACGCTGGCTTATCGTAGATATGCGAACTGCCTAACATTAAAAATATTTGTAGAAGAACACTTGGATGTGCATATTACTCTATAATGTTTACCTTTTCCATTGAAGTGCGTTATAATTCGTTGCGGATGCCCTCATAGCTTCAAAAGTCGGAGATGAGTGACCGCCGAAATTTTGTCATCACGATTGTACGTATAGTCATTTTCTTTCTTTCTTTCTTTCTTTCTTTCTTATAGTCATAAAATACTAACGACTGGTCCCGGCTACTATTATTTAAGTAAACAAAACATGTCTTCGGGCATACTATAACTTTTTATTAAAGCAATACTTTAAAAACGATTCGGCAGTTCCATAGATTACTTCTGACATACAAATAAACAGGACCTAAAAAATATTACAATCGATTATAATTTAATTATTGTATTTACATTCCTTTATATTCAATTCGAAGTAATATAGAAAAACATTCAATCAAAGACCGAGAATGTTACACTAAAATGTTCGACACAGAGCTTAACCAAGCGTCATTACGCCATACTTAATCTAAGGGGTAGATTGTGACTCGTATCTCTGTACTAACGACATAAGAATTGACGGGAGGCTCTCCTCGCGATGTGAAGGCTGCCTCAGTCGCGCACCATTGTTCAGAGGAGACGCACGTCCCTCCACACAACTGGAAACCTTGCCGTGAAAACACAACTTTGTTTTGAAGTGAATCTACACTTATACTGAGTGGCTCGGACAGTTCTCCTTGTTTTTGAATTAAAGAATATATTTTTAAAGGTAGGTGCTAGTTTTATAAGAAAAACATAAAATAGTTTTTTAGTGCCAGGGCGCGTATTTTAAAATTCTTTAAAATATGTTTTTTTCAGTGTTAATATTAATATTATGCAAATTTTATTATTACAAATTATACTAAAACTGTACAGCTATACTTAAAACGGATGATTTAAATGCTGAATGAGGCATTTCTAAGCTGTGCTTTTATTTATACGATTTTTTTAATGAATTTATAATTTTTACGTTGAATAAAGCAATGACATCTATTTATAGAGTGACTTCTTTTTAGAAACAATGAATACATCAAGATATTTTTGAAAGTTTCGAAAATATAAACACGCTGTTAATTTTTTAAGTGGACAAAGCGATGTTTTCCACTCGACAAAAATTGCAGTGGTTTTTGAAATTTTGATAGGTGACTAATTTTCGCGCATTTATGCCGACCTACAAAAATAACACTAATTATACAAGGATATGAAACAATAAAATACCAAGTTTATCCATCTTGTGTATATGCATCTGGCATAGTAATGTATTCCCGTATATTACGAGTAATAACTACTTTAAAAAAAGGTATTGTTGTAATGGATAATATGTTTCCTAAAATTGTTATTAAATTATTAGCTCTAGTATAAACATAAGTGGTTTTATATGTGCTACTAATTCTAGGCTTTGTAATACTTACTTAACAATAAGAAAAAAAAGATAAATATAATTTTAAAGATACATCATAATTTATATAAATAAAAAAGCAAATAAGTCTAAATTCCAAACTTTTAATGGTCTACACATAAGTGGCTTATTAGAGGTTATTTACTTAGAACTAGGGATAACCAAAAACCGTAATTATTAGATTCGTGGAACCGCAATCATATTATAATTCTCTAACTTTTCATATTATTTAAAATATTCTTAATATAATAATAATAATAAAAATAATTGTTTTAAGATATCTTTTGTTTGTAGAAAAAAAATAACTTGTGATTTTGACAACGATTTAAAATCAAATAATTAGAATCTAATTACCTACTAACTTGATTATATTAAACCTATAATACAACATGGGGTAAATTACTATTAAATATTTTTGTAATGATACTTTTAATACTTGATTATTGATTCTAGAGAATACTTGATTCTCTAAATACTAGGCCAATGTAGGTAAATACGGCATCATAGATGTGATGTGTGACCATAAAACTACAGTAAACGTGTCGTATCTTCGGCCCTAGAGCTCGCATCCTGTTCTTTGCAATCTTTATCGCGTACCCAACCATTTACTCAAGAAAAGCAGTTTATAAGTAGACCTACATACTACGAGTATATACTAAATCATGTTAAATGGACATCATCATCATCATCATCAGCCCAAATACGTCCCACTGCTGAGCACGGGCCTTCTCTACAACTGAGAGGGTTTAGGCCTTAGTCCACCACGCTGGCCTAGTGCGGGTTGGCGGACTATACACCTAAGAAATTTCTAAGAATTTTTTTAGCTGTGCAGGTTTTATCACGATGTTTTCCTTCACCGTTAAAGCAAGTGATAATTCATTGTGAATACACACATAACTTCGAAAAGTCAGAGGTGTGTGCCTGGGGTTTGAACCTGCGACCGCCGAAATTCTCGACCGCGCGCCTAAACCTCGAGGCCATCACTGCTAAATGGACACGTAATGAAAAAAAATAAGAAAATTGTTGTTTTACATTGAAAAAAATCATGACATTCGCGTTGTTGTCGTTTCTTCTCCACGGCGATAACACATTCCGAAGCGGTAGTTGTTTATTTTAAATTAGTTAAGAAAACGTAAAATTTGACGATTCTTATGCTTAGATATAAAAACATACATAACCTCACGCCTACATTCCCCGAAGGGGTAGGCAGAGGTGCATTTCTGCACCCACTTTTCGCCAGGTATGTATCAGTCCCACGTAATAGGGGGCGAGCCTATTGCCGTTTTTCGGGCACAACCAGACTCCGTGCTGCTACCGAGAAGTTCCTTATAACACTTTGCCCGACCCGGGAATCGAACCCAGGACCTCTGGATCGCACGGCACACACTTTTGTCGCGAGACCACGAGGCAGTCAAATAGATATAAATCTATTTGAATAAAAACTGTTTGACTTCGACTTGGACTAATATTATAAATGCGAAAGTAGCTTTGTCTGTTACACTTCCACGTCTAAACAACTGAATCAATTTGTATGAGTTTTGGTACGAAGATAGACAAAAGATTGGGAAAGGCCATACGGTACTCAATGTAGTTACTACTTATCGTAGCTCTCGGGTAGAGCTGAGTCCTACAGCTAGCATACTATACCTACATATGTATATTACCGACTATCTTGATAAAAAATACACACTTAATGGATTTAGTATGTTTTATTACTTTATTAACATTTTTTTATAGTCTCACGGCGCAGCTGGTCTTATGCCAGGCTCCGTAACGAAAGGCAGCGAAGACGAATATCGGGACAAATATTCGTATGGTTAACAAATATTTCTTTCTACTTAGGCAGGTAGCGAGAATGCAGTTTCTGGTAGTTTTGAACTTTTGAGAAAAAAATTACCTCTTTGATAGTTTAGTTTTGTGCCAAAACAAAATTAATTATATCATACTTTAAAGTTAAAAAAGGAGTGACGGTCTCGAGGTTTGTGCGCGCGGTCGAGAATCTCGGCGGTTGAGGGTTCTAACCCTGGGGTTAATGTGTGCCTGGGCACACACCTCTTAATTTTCGAAGTTATGTGAGTATTCACAATGAATTATCGCTTGCTTTAACGGTGACGGAAAACATCGTGAGGAAACCTACACACCTAAAAAAAGTTCTTAGGCGTGTAGTCCGCCAACCCGTACTAGGCCAGCATGGTCGACTAAGGCCTAAACCCTCTCAGTTGTAGAGGAGACCCGTGCCCAGCAGTGGGACGTATGTATATGGGTTGATGATGATGATACTTTAAAGTATTGAAAGGAAAAGTAACATGATAAAGATTTTTTAATTGAAAATAGTAAACTGAGTAGTAACTGAGTATGATTAAGTGACTGCCTTGTGGTCTCGCGGTACAAGTATGTGCCGTGCGATCTAGAGGTCCTGGGTTCGATTCCCGGGTCGGGCAAAGTGTTATTGGATTTTTCCCTTAGGAAATTCTCGGTAACAGCACGGAGTCTGGAAATGTGCCCGAAAAACGGCAATAGGCTCGCCACCTATTACGTGGGACTGATATATACTTGGCGAAATGTGGGTGCAGAAATGCAACTCTGCCTCCCCCTTCGGGGAATACAGGCGTGAGTTTATGTATGTATGTATATGTATGTAAAATAGTAAACCAGGCTGGGTTGTTTTAAATATTTTCGCGGCAACGACCACAGGCTCGAACCCCAACCACAGTTGTAGCAGATTGTGTCACACTTACTAAGCCATCACTCACTAATACTTCCATAAAATATGATCACAAGATAAGTGACAGGACGAAGGGATCAAATTAAAAAAGTTACAAAGTCTATTGGGAAGCTCTTATCTTTAAGAAGTTCATTAGAATTTTACTTTGTTCTTATAATTCTTTAATGCCAGAGTTTTAGAATGTCGTCAGCTACCTGCGTTTCTAATGTACTTATGATGTTTTCGTTTTGGGGCTTCGCGGTTTTAGTGTTGTAGGGCTGGACCTTCGAAATTCCCGGAGTTCGTGCAACAACCATAAAAAAGTCCACCCCAGGTTCGAAGCCAGAACTGTCTGTTGTCACCGCACACTTATACCGTGGGATCACGGAATCTTAGTTTTATTTATTTTAGTCTTCATCATGAGTCCTTATACGTCCCACTGCTGGGCATAGCCTCCGCTACAACAGAGAGGGTTTAGGCCTTAATCTGCCACGCTGGCCTAGTGTGGGTTGGCGGACTACACACCTAATAAATTCCTAAGAAGTTTTAGGTGTGCAGGTTTCCTCACGATGTTTTCCTTCACCGTAAAGTAAGTGATTCATTGTGAATACACACATAACTTAGAAAATTCCGCCGAGATTCTGGACCGCGCGTCTAAACCTAGAGGCCATCACAACTTACTTTAGTACATACATACATACATAACCTCACGCCTATAATCCCCGAAGGGGTAGGCAGAGGTGCATTTCTGCACCCACATTTCGCCAAGTATTTATCAGTCCCACGTAATAGGGGGCGAGCCTATAGCCGTTTTTCGGGCACAATTCCAGACTCCGTGCTGTTACCGAGAATTTTCTTATAGAAAAACCCAATAACACTCTGCCCGACCCGGGAATCGAACCCAGGACCTCTAGATCGCATGGCACATACTTGTACCGCGAGACCACGAGGCAGTCTTACTTTAGTCTTAGCAAGTATTATTGTTCGTTTTGTAGACATAACTTGAAAACAAATAAACAAGACCGTCTAGTCTCTACGTCTGTGACGGAATACAAATTGTATTTATGTTGAAAAACATCTCGAAACTTCATAAAACACCGAAGGTTGCGGCAGGGCATTAGATTTCTCCTTTAATAATAAGTCTTGAGTGCAATTCTACAGAATTCCAAGTTACAACTTGGTTTGCCTTTTCATTACTCGGAGATGATTTAAAATGCATTTGCTTTATCTTACTGGCAAAGTGACCTCTCTTATGTAAGCGATCTTCATCATAACACAGACCTTAAACTTATTATTTATTTATGGACCAACTTTTTTTAACAGAGAGGCCCTAGTCCACCATGCTGGCCTAGTTAGCGTTTTATGTTGTGGGTTTATTGCGTGATTCTTTTAGCCTTCAATAGATCCCAATACTGGGCAAAGGCTTCCCACTTCTTCTTCCACTCTCCTCTCTCTTGTGCTAAGTTACGCCACTTAGTATTAAAAAGAAATTAATATTAAAAAGTTGATATATAAACCTCGATTAACTAAGTATTTTTAATTAAGTAACTATGGTTTCGTTTTCTGTTACAAAAGTTCGCCAACTCCTACTTTTGCCGCACCATCAAGCTGTGGAATAGTTTGCCGGCTCACGTGTTCCCTCCTTCCTATGATCCTGGATCCTTTAAGCGAAGCGTGAAGAAGCATTTGTGCGGGCCGGCATGATTGTGTCGACCAGCGGGTGACCATCGTTTCTCGCTGGTCGGTATTATTTTTCTGGACTCCACTGTGTTTACCATCAGGTACAGTGGAGTCACTTTGCCGTGCCAGAATAAAAAAAAAAAGAAAAAAAAAACAACGGAACATAACAGCCAACTTTTAGTTATTGCTTAAACAATATTTAGCTATCATCATCAGCCCATATATGTACGTCCCACTGCGGGGCACGGGCCTCCTCTACAATTGAGAGGGTTTAGGCTTTATAATCCACCACGCTGGCCTAGTGCGGGTTGGCGGACTACACACCTAAGAACTTTTTTAGGTGTGCAGGTTTCATCACGATGTTTTCCTTCCCCGTTAAAGTACGTGATAATTCTTTGTGAATACATATACACATACCTTCGAAAAGTCAGAGGTGTGTGCCTGGGGTTTGAACCCGCGACCGTCGACTTTATGTATTTAGTTAACTCAGCCGTAATTCTAACACAGTATTCTAACGAGATTATAATGATTTGCGATAAACTCTGCTTCAGTCTTCTGATAGTAAGTTGTACTGTAAATGGCCTTATTATCTGCATCATTAATGTCTATCTCTAGAGGCATCGCATCGAGTGCCGCGTACATTAGAGGAGTCCACAGCCAGTAAGTGAGTGTGCCACAGATACTGTTACATAGGGACATCTATCATGTCTAGCTATTTGCTGTTACATTTAGGTCATACTTCGATAAATGCAGTTATTTCATACTTACATAAATAAATAAATACACCCAACAGTCACATACATAGATCTGACCCCACATTAAGATACGAGTCTTGTGTCGTGGGTATCAGAAACTACGAGAGACTTTTCGGTCTCACAAACACCCAGAGCCGAAACAAATATTTATGGATCACACAAATATTTGTCTCGGTGCGGGGATCGAACCCGTGGCTCGTTTCGCAAGCTGGTTTCCAGCCAACTGCGCCACGGGGCCGTCAAATATACATACATAACGCCATGGCTGTAATCCCCAATAGGGTAAGGAGAGGTGCATTTCTGCGCCCACATTTCGCCAGGTATATATCAGTCCTCCGCCCTGTGGATTGGGGGCGTAAGAATTCCGCTACGGCATCCCTTACCTGTCGAATGGGGCGACTAACAGGGGCTCAGGAGTGGCTGGGCATACTGTGGGGTCGGTGCGCCATGACTAAAAGCAACCCCGAGATGTGCGGCAGAGAGCGTGGCCTCTTGACTGTCGCGGACGTTCACAATAAGTGAGCGTCCAAAATAGATTATATTGTAGATAAAAATTTGAGAAGTCGATAATTGGACGGAGCGCCGGGCAGCAGTGGAAACTAATGCAGGGCGGCCTAAGATGCCGCGGTACCGCCCCAAATGCGCGTGCCGGCTACCGAGAGGCTTATGTTGGTATGCTGGCGTAGCATTTTGGTTAGAGACCCAACTCAGCTAACCGGACAGTTGTTCCGCGCGCCGATTTGGAAGGCCAGAGACATACCCCTGTCAGCCTCCCACGAGGTACCGAAAGGGGACCATAAGGCGCTAAGCCTCTCGTTAAAAAAAGGTATGTATCAGTGCCACATAGTAGGGGGCGAGCGTATTGCTGTTTTTGCCTAGGCATAATTTCTCTTTCAAATTAGTTGTGTTCAAATCTCAACCTCCTTGCGAATAATTTGGAAGTGCCCTATAAAACAACAATAAAGGCGAGATGTACGCGATATCAGTAATGAAATATAAATACGACATAGAAAACACGAAGCCATGCATAAATATCAGTTGATTGTTGGAACTTTGTAAGCCTATTGTAGTGTTTTGAACGGTTATTTCATCAAACGTTGTAAAGTTAATCGCTGTCCGATTTCTAATTAATGATCTGTCGTTTCCGAGTTAAGTTTTTCAAACTTATTAAAGTCTTAGCATTTCTCTCAATTTCAGAATAAAACCAAGCGTACTAGCTAGAGCTATTTAAGATCTTTCGTGGATTGCTGGATAGACACCGCTGGTGATAAGAGCCTTTTAATAACATTGGAGATTAGTGGGATGAATATTGATAATTAGATTAAGTCCTTAAGGTTTAGGCGTGCGGTCAAGTCAAAAACTTGGCAGTCACGGGTTCAAACCCAGGCACGCACCTATGACTTTTTGAAGTTATGTGTGTATTAATGATGAATTATTACGTAGTACTTTAACGGTGAAGGAGAACATTGTGAGAACAGGGACGTATTATTTGTTTCCCTATACGTAAAATTATTCAAAACGCTGACCATCGTAAAAAAGATCATAGGATTTTCACACAAATTCCAATCTAAAGGTTTGCTAAGGTCAGTTCACACACAATTAAACTTGGTTTTGAAGATTCCCTTATCGTTTTGGGCAAACGAATTCAGCCGTCCGCAGCCGTGTGAAGGGTTTATTACTTTATCGCACGCTTCACGTTTGTAAATTGTACCTATGCTACATTAAACACGGGTTCTGCGCGATTTTTACGCAGTCTCGATTGAGCGGAAAGCACTTTTTGATATTTGGTAGGTTCTTTTAGATCTTTTTTGGATGTTTGATGTTGTCTGTTGATAGTTTTATTTTTTTAAAGGCATGGCTGTTTGAGTAGTTTCTTTGCCTTTTCGTCCCCTCTGTAATATGCAGCCCTGGTAACTGTTTAACGTTTCAAAGGGTACCTATATAATATTGTTCTTGCTAATATAATAATTTAATATAGAGAGATTTTGTAGTCTACACTTTAACGTCGAAATCGCTGAATCTATTTGAATGAATTTTGGTAGAGAGAAAAAAAATGACCACGTTTTACTTTGTCATAGATAATTATTTACATGCAAATGTAATGACATACGGAGCCGAAACGTGGACTCTCACCAAAGGTCTGGTCCACAAATTCAAAGTCACTCAGCGTGCTATGGAGCGGGCAATGCTTGGAGTTTCTCTGGCGGATAGAATTCGTAATGAAGTCATCCGCCAGAGAAATGGGGTCATTGACATTGCCCATAAGATTAGCACGCTAAAGTGGAAGTTTGCCGGCCATGTTTGCCGACGGTCGGACGGCCGGTGGAGCAGACAAGTGTTGGAGTGGAGACCGCGCTTAGGCAGACGTAGTGTGGGACGTCCTGCAGCACGATGGTCCGACGACTTGAGAAAGGTGGCGGGTAGCGGATGGATGAGGGCTGCTCAAGACCGGGATGGTTGGCGCCTATTTGGGGAGGCCTTCGTTCAGCAGTGGACGGCGATAGGCTGAATATATATAAACTTGAAGTCCATTTCTTGTTACCTACTTTTTAATTTCTGAAGTTCGAAAAGTCGATGTTACCGACAAAAATAAAAAAATGTCTTTGACAGCTCTCATTAAATCTGTTTAATGTTAACAAGGTGAAATATGCAATCTATTTAAATTATTCATGGAAATATTGCGAAATAAACCTCTGCTATGAAACAGGCTATAAAGCACACCTGTTATCGTAAACGTGGAGTGTTTTCGACAAGAAAAATATTGAAGACGTTCCGCGAAATTCAATTTCCTGCACCGCGTCGCGTCGCCCCACGTACTAATGCGTCACTGTTTTTAATAATCTATCAATCAAGTACAGAAATGGAGACTTTAAAAACGTTTTAATGGGTGAATATTGCTTAGTAAAAGTCATCAAGGTTTCTTAGAACACAAGCTTAGATCTAAACAGTTTCGTTTCATTGGCCCCGAATGAAATGATCGTTTATGATAAAGATCTTATGACACGTCAATACATGTTTATGAATAAACAAATAAATAAAAAAATGAAATATAACTGGTGTAAAATACACTGGTCAATATGTTTTATATTTATCATAACTATGTATTTTAATTTTATTGTATTATAATTTTTGTTCGGAGAAAGTACTATTTAATATTATATAATAGGTAGTAGTGATGGCCTCGAGATTTAGGCTCACGGTCGAGATTCTCGGCGGTCGCAGATTCAAACCCCAGGCACACACCTCTGACATACTGAAGTTATGTGTGTATTCACAATGAATTATCACGTACTTTAACGGTGAAGGAAAACATAGTGATGAAACCAACTTCGCAAGATACAAATACTTGTGTGTGACAAGTATTTGTTTCGGGTCTGGGTGTTTACAATACTTCCCCATCTTATATTAGTGTATGTAGGTGTATCTATTTATATAAGGTAGCCTCGTGTTCTCGCGACACAAGTATGTGCCGTGCTATCTAGAGGTCCTGGGTTTGATTCCCGGTCGGGCAGTGTTATTGGGTTTTTCCATTAAGAAATTCTCAGTGGGCCACGGGGCCCTCCATAGCCTTATTTCAGAAGTAATTTGTGTTGCTTTATATAATGTTTAACATTCGACATTTACAGCAACATTTATCATCATCAGCCCAAATACGTCCCACTTCCGGGCACGGGCCTCCTCTACAACTGAGAGGGTTTAGGCCTTAGTCCACCACGCTGGCCTAGTGCGGGTTGGCGGACTACACACCTAAGAAATTCCTAAGAACTTTTAGGTGTGCAGGTTTAATCACGATGTTTTCCTTCACCGTTAAAGCTAGTGATAATTCATTGTGAATACACACGTAACTTCGAAAAGTCAGAGGTGTGTGCCTGGGGTTTGAACCTGCGACCGCCGAAATTCTCGACCACGCGCCTATACCTCGAGGCAGCAACGTACAGCAACATTTATATATAGCTCTATTCAATACGGGGTGGAATTCAATGCCTGTAGATAGCAAATAGCAATTACGGACATCTCTACAGTAAGATATTGGTACAAAGAGCCCATTCAAATTAACTGTGTGACCGTAGTATTGAGAACGGCACGAACTCCCCTTAAAGGTTAGATATTACACGATATCAGTGATAGTACTTCTATAGAAGCCCAAAAGCCCAGTTTGCCTTACTAAATTACGAATAATAAGCTTTAAGTTTCAAATCTTTATTTAACAAAAGCAATTTGACATATTAATTCACTCATTCAAAAGACAGGTGAAAGATCTCTACCTCTCTAATCTATCTTTTCTCCACTCACCTGTTTATATGCATATACATTATATATGTCTTTATATACATATTTGTAGTTATATGTTTATTTATTATATTTTGTATTTGTATTGTATAGTTTTATTTATGTATTTAAGTGTAAGTTTATGTTTATATAAGTCGTGATGGCCTCGAGGTTTAGGCGCGCGGTCGAGAATCTCGACGGTCGCGGGTTCAAACCCCAGGAACACACCTCTGACTTTTCGAAATTATGTGTGTATTCACAATGAATTATCACGTACTTTAACGGTGAAGGAAAACATCGCGATGAAACCTACACACCTAAAAGTTTTTAGGAATTTCTTAGGTGTGTAGTCCGCCAACCCGCACTAGGCCAGCGTGTCAGAAAAAGGCCTAAACCCTCTCAGTAGTAGAGGAGGCCCGTGCCCAGCAGTGGGACGTATATGGGCTGATGATGATATGTTTATAAATATGAATCCATTTGTATGTTTATAGTAATGTATTTAAAACATCGTTTTTATTGTCAACACGTGAATAGCTTTTTTTTATTAATCCGTTGTCACAAAGTGAAGTATTAATTTTGATATGCCATTAAATGTCAGCTGTGGGAGATATAAACGTTTTGGGGGCGGACAGCAGACGTAATAAAGCATCCTCGTTCACGTTATGATGGGCAGGCAAAACATTGTGGATTTAAGTATGGCGCGCTTCACATTGTTGTTTTAAAGCAAAGGTCATATGGCATGAACAGCCTTGATAAAATAGGTTTTTAATTTAAATGACTTTGTTATTTTATGCCAAAATAATCGTGTGGAATTTTTAATAGCTTTATGTATTAATTTATTTTTTAGTATCCTAATATACAAGTGTAATACACACAGAATCGTCCTATGTCCTCGAAAGGGTAGGCACTTTGCATTACTGCACACACGATTCACTGTATTTTTCGGCACATTTCTAGACTCCATTCTTCTGCTGAGAACGTACTTGTACCGCGGAACCAACGAGTCAGTTTTGAACTTATTAATTTGATGTTAATATTAGATACATCACGAAAATTTACATAATGAGACTTTTTAGTGCACTTCATAAGTTCACTAAATACATATGTCGTCATGGATTTGTGTTATTGCGAACGAGGGAAATTAGTTTTATAACAGTCCACGCAGATTCATCCTATTTGCTTGTGTGAACAGCTTTATTAGTTTTCTGATAGTGTTTGTTGTTTAATTTGAACTTTATATGAATCTACCGTTTGTTAATAATATCGGCATGTCGTAATTGACTCGACACCAGCTTGTAGAATTAGGCCGCTAGCAAATATAAGATACACATTTTTTTTCGAGTCTGTCTCGGTGCGGGGATCGAACCCGCGGCCTCTCGTTTCGCAAGCCGGTGTCTAGCCAACTGCGCCACGGGGCTGTCAATTTTTGTGAGGTGAGTATGTGAATTTCTCAGTAGTGGCTTGGAGTTCGGATGTTTAGATGTTTTTGTGTCCGAAAAACGGAAAAGAGCTCGCCCTTTATCACGTAGTACCTTAAAACCAAAGAGAAACTTGTGTTTAAAAATATACCACTGCGCAAGACTTCGTATTTATTATTCTTTTTGTATATTTTTCAATAAAATTAACGTAAAAATCGGAAAGTCTTCTATTTCATTTGTTGTTCTAAGGCAGATAATAAACAGTTTTTGTTCTATTTCATATTACTGTAATAAATTAAAAGAATAGAATGAATTTTGAACGCATCCGTTGTGATAATTGGAAATACGATAGCCCTGTACGTGTGGCATTTTCTACGTTCATTTATTGTGTTTTCACAGTAAACAGGATGTTTGTTAATATAACCTTTCTCTTTTAATTAACGTTAGTCTATTTAATAATAAATATTTATTATCCTTTTTTTTTATCAAAGTCTGATAGTTAAACGAAGAACAATATTTTCTTTTAGGTTTTAGGCGTGTGGGTATACTTAATGAATATTAAGAAGTCTTGAAAGTTTTTCAAATTTTCCAGACTTTTGTAGTACCTGCCTAATTGCAACGGACTAAAACCTACCGGCCGGGCCTTAAAGCGCTGATGAAATATATGAAAATTATATTGATGTTAAGGTTTGAATGACTTTGGAATACACAGATGTGTCTAACTCATTTGTTATCAAATGTCATTAATAGTTTAAAGACAGAAGAAGGTGCAAAACGAATTTCTGCCCACGAAATATTGCGCTTTGTTTGGTAAATTGCTTATTTTCAGATACCCAATCTTCTCGCGTGCATGTTTAGGTTCGTGGAACTAAATATAGTAAACCACACAACGGTATATGATAGCGAACAGGCCGGCAAACAAATGCCGATTGTCGAGAATTCGTTGTAGTCGTTTGTCAACAATTGACTTAGATCGCTCTTACTCTCAAATGCCGGCAAAGCGTAACTACGGTAACTTCATCAGTGAAAGTACTAGGATTCCATACAGTACAGGAGATATTCAAGGTTATTACGCAATACTTTCGTGTATGATTAAGTACATTTTGACTATGAATAGTGTAATGTCGTGTGACCTCAGCAATTAAATGTAGCAAATTGCGTGATCGCGTATGTAATTAATTGTGTTAGGTGTCATCGCATTTCTATGACAGAGATTGTCATAGCTTTCATGTATATTTAACTTTTTATACATTTTTATGGCCTTATTTAACGGTGAAGGAAAACATCGTGATGAAACCTGCACACCTAAAAGTTCTTAGTAATTTCTTGGGTGTGAAGTCCGCCGACCCGCACTTGGCCAGCGTGGCGGACTAAGGCCTAAACCATCTCAATTGTAGATGAGCCCAGCAGTGGGACGGATATGGGCTGATGATGATGATGAGTTATGGCCTAAGTTTATTTACACATACTGATTGCTGACAACACTAACAAAATTAAACAGGTTTTTAATATAAGGAAATTCTCAGTAGCAGCACGGAGTCTGAATATGAGGCCGAAAGCGGCAATAGAGTAAAAACTCACCGTTAATAAGCTAATAAATATAAGCAATGTGAATCCACTTTCAAAGACTTTAGTATTTATAAGTTCTAGAGTTATTCCCGACTTCGCGTCGCCGACACTGCTTCACAAGTTGATCTGAGATTTTTTCCAACTGAGCTCTTAAACGGATGCTCCGACAAGCCAGTAATTCCTACTTTGCGAAAACGACTGCAGTAAGTTGAAAAACATGGTATGTCGTGTTTAGTAAAATATTTTAAGCACAGCTGTGACATAAATTGTATCGCACTTACCCTTAGATATGGGATAGACAGAGATATGTATATATTTATATACCCACGTATCGCCAACTATGTCACAACTCTCGTCTAATATGGACGCAGTACGTTTATGTTTCTGGCACATTTACAGACTACGTACAGAGAATTTAAAAAATTTGACTGTTTGATTTGGGGATGGAACTTCGGACTTCTTAATCGCATCCCGCATCCTTCAAATCGGCTCTTCGGTGCTTAATTAACAAGTAAAATATCAAAGTGAATTCAATTTTAAAATTAAAGCTCCACATCCCACGAATTTAATTCCCACCAATTCAATTAAAATAATAACAGGTTTCATCATCATCATCAACAGCCTTTGTCACGTCCACTGCTGGACATAGGCCTCTCCTATGGCATGCCACTGGGCAACCGCTGCCAGCCATCTTGCGGATATCCTCACCCCCCCTAGCCAGAGAGCGTCTCCACTCCAGAACACGTTTCCCCCAACGGTTATCTGTTCTGTTAATTAACAGGATTCATTTAGATGAAAAATTTCCGAGTATGGTTTAATTGTTCCTATTGTGCAGGTGTGTCACGATGCACGAGCGGCGAGCGTAGCTGCCGGTATGGCGGGCATGCCAGCGCTGGGCAACAGCGTGGGCGCTGGCGAGCTCAGGGATAACAGCCGAGGTGGGTTAATAGCACATAACAATTGAATAAGACTAGAAGGGAAATGTCAGCATGCCGAGCTTGCCGTACCTACATTTAGACTACCATATGTTTGACACGGCCGCTTCTTAGTAATTCGAGTTGCGTGTAATATCAAGGCTTTTATAAATGTGTGACAACCAATAGCAGCCCTTCATTGTTTGGTTTGAAAATTTAATAATTGGTCGTGTGATCGTAGTAGAATAGGTGACAGACAAGCGGCGACACTCGTCCCTATACAAAATACTGTCTACATATTTTCCTTCTAATCTTATTATATGTGTGTGGTAAGAATGTGATAAATGCATTGTACTTATTTTTGATTAAAAATACTGGTCTTATGATGTACCT
This sequence comes from Hemaris fuciformis, assembly GCA_907164795.1. NCBI lineage: Eukaryota > Metazoa > Arthropoda > Insecta > Lepidoptera > Sphingidae > Hemaris > Hemaris fuciformis. The sequence continues at coordinate 5,618,830 of OU015455.1, read as the reverse complement.
ACCTATATATGAGTAACTATGAGAGTATTTTCAAACTATGATGTACTCTTTTATTGTACATTATAAGAAATATCTGTGACACAATATATACCTGCGGTTTCGTCCGCGTCAAATTAGATTGTCTGGGATAAAAGTTGATTGTTGTTGTTCAGATTATCAACTAACCCCATTCCAAACTTCATCAAAGTTTGTCCAGCCGTTTGAGTGTGAAAAAACAGCAAACAAACAAACATTAAAAAGCTTCAGCATGCTGGCTTTAGTTGAGATTAAACGGCATAAAATCTATCCTGTAAAAGTATGATTTGCAAGCGAATAGGTTAGTGTCGAAATGATGTAGGATCGTTTTCGCCCCGCGTCGGTATTGGATTTGAAGTCGGCTCGAGTGGCTCACTGATTGATACGTTACCTGCGTGTCGGGACTGTGAGTTCACCATAATTGTTCCCACTTCACATCCGTAATCGTTGGATGGTTTTAGATCGGTTTTTGTTTAGCTACAGTGCATAGATTTTTGCTACATTTTGTCTCAGTAACGGCAGATTAGTAAAACATCGTGGTCTTTTAAAGGCACCTTCCGAGGCCAAATAAATAAATAAATAAATACACCCAACAGTCACATACATAGTTCTGATCCCACACTAAGATGCAAGTCTTGTGTCGTGGTTATCAGAAACTACGAGAGACTTTTCGGTCTCACATACACCCAGACCCGAAACAAATATTTGTGGGTCACACAAACATTTGTCTCGGTGCGGGGATCGAACCCGCGGCCTCTCGTTTCGCAAGCTGGTGTCTAGCCAACTGCGCCACGGGGCTGTCAATAAATGCTGAAGGTTCGATCCCCACGCCAAGACAAATGATTTTGCTATCCATAATAATAATAAACAATAAATACACACCCAACAGTCACATACATTTACATATGTAGTTGACTCCACACTAAGATTCAAGTTTTGTGTCGTGGGTATTAGAAACTACGAGAGACTCTTCGGTCTCACTAACACCCAGACCCGACACAAATATTTGTGGATCACACAAACATTTGTCTCAGTGCGGGGATCGAACCCGAGGCCTTTCCTTTCGCAAGGTGGTGTCGAGCCAACTGCGCCACGGGGCTGTCAAAAAATAAATGTCTTTGATTCGAAAAGCCTCCCCTAGTTTTACAAAGCACTTGTTTAATGTTTATTTTATGTTAAAAAAAAAAGAACTCTTTGACTGAGAAAAGAGATTAAGAAATGTATTATTTTTGTGTAGTTCTAGTCATAAAATAAGTATATTTGTCCGCAGAAGCCAGCAACAGGTCATCAAGCAGTGGCTCTCGTCGCGGGTCGTCGCCTCGCGGAGCTGTGGTATAATTAACATTTCTGTTAAATTATTCTATTTCTGCTTTAATAGTTTTAAACAAACTAATGTTGTTATCCTAAGCTACAGACTCTGCTTAGTTTGGGAACATCTAGGAACGCTTATTATAAGGATATGTTAAGTTTCTTTAAATTGTGTCCTTTCTACAAAAAATATTTCCTATATTGATACTGCTAGATTTGTTAATATAAAAAGCAAAAATGGGGTAAATGTTACCTTGATAATTCTTTAATGATTAGTTTTACAAAGAATAAACTGTAAAAGCGATTGCAAAAACAGATTTCATTACAAGAATTTCTGAATTTAATCCATACACTACAGTGGCAGTCAAGATAAAAAGATTTAAGTATAATATTAATAATTACACTCGTAGTTATTTATTACCTAACTTTGATATATAGTAGGCCGGCAACACACCGATGATTCCTCTGGTATTATGGGTGTTCATGGGCGGTGCTGACCACTTAACATCATGTGGCTCACTTGCTCGTTTGCCTTCTTTTTCCATAAAAAAAAACTCACCGTTGTTCAAAGCAGCATCTCTGTCCACCACTCTGTAGAAAAGGCGTGATGATATACGTCAATAGAAGGTAGTTTATCTGCAAACAGTTCTACAAATAGAGTTCGAATGTAGCCATACGACACGTGCCGGAAATAACATTCTTACGATTTACCTTATTGTCTGTGTTTACTCTATATTATTGAAGTAAAAACTGTTTGCTAGTTTAGCGGGCTTATAGAAATTGGGGTCGCAGGTTCAAGCCGTAGGCAACTCTTTTTCTAAGTTACTTATTTGTTTATCGATATACATATGCATAACTTTAATAAAGTGTTATTAGAGGCGTCTCTTAAAGGAAAAATTATGGGTTATTGTTTTTTTTTATTTTCGTTATTTAGTCTAAAAAAGCATACGTAAAGAGGCCACCTGTTCGGGGACAAAGCCTTGAGTACATTTATATACGCCAGGTTCCGTGGCGCAGTTGGTAAGACAAAAACATGTGACATGAGAGGCCGCAGGTTTTATTTCCGCACCCAGACAAATATAAATAAATACACCCAACAGTCACATACATATGTGAGGTATGGAACGTAGTTGGTAATATTTATATATAGCGGGTAGATAAATAAAGTTCAGTTGTGTCGCAGACTCGGTCTTATTATTTGCGCTCTGCATTAAATCACCTTTAAATCCTACTGGCGACGAGAAAACCAAATTATAAACATTATAATTGTTACATAGTGTCACTACAAGTAATTTAAAACAAAATGCCTATCGGAAAAATCGAACAATTTGACCTCGCTAGTAAAAAGTGGTCGGCGTACGTGAGACGTGTCGAACAGTATATGGCGGTTAATCAAATCAAAAATGAACACGAAGTTGCTACGTTAGTGGTGTTAGTTGGTGAAGCCACGTATGACTTAATGTGCGATTTATGCGCGCCGGATAACCCCGAAACCAAAACCTTCAGGGATCTGGTGAAGATAGTCGGCGACCATCTCGAGCCAAAGCGTTCGGAAATTGCCGAACGACATGTATTTCGTCAGAGGCGTCAGAATATTGGCGAAAATCTGTCTGAATATTTACAAACATTGAAGCACTTGGCGAGTACATGTGAATTTAAAACTTCTCTGGAGGAGAATTTAAGGGATCAATTTGTATCTGGATTAGCAAGCGAGGAAATGAGGTCTCGACTTTTTGCTGAGCCGAAATTGACCTACAAGAAAGCGATCGAATTGGCATTGGCATTGGAGGCAGCAGAACGGCATGCACAAGCGAGCGGTTCGGGCTACGCGCGGGATAAAGCGGCGGAGGCGGAGGCGGCGCTGGCGGCCGGCGGCGTCGCGCGCGCCGAGCCCGTGCACCGAGTAGCCGCCGCTCAACCCGCCGCTGCCGCGCGGCCATGTTGGCGTTGCGGTCGAGCCCATCGTCCTGATGTGTGTCGTTTTAAAAACTGTTCATGTGATGTGTGCGGCATAAAAGGCCACATTAAAGTGATGTGCAAACGGGGTTCTGGGCAGGAAATGTGGCGTAAGAACACCCGCAGTGGGCATAATTATATTGGCAGTGATGATGAATCGGAGTGCAATTTTTATAATCTTAATGTTTGCGGTAGCAATGATCGACCGTTTTAAGTGTTAGCACAGGTTAACGGATGCAAAATTATGTTTGAGTTGGATACGGGAAGTAAGTTATCTACTATTAACTTGTCTGATTATCGAAATATTTTTTCTCGATTACCTATTTTAGAAAATAAAATTCGTTTACCGTAACAATAATTGAACCGATCGGATATATACTGGTGGACGTGGTTGTGGGCAAACACTACTTGATTATTGGTATTTGACTACCTTGTGGTCTTGCGGGACAAGTATGTTCCATACGATCTAGAGGTCCCGGGTTCGATTCCCGGGTCGGGCAAAGATTTATTAGGTTTTTCTATAAGGAAATTCTCAGTAACAGCCCGTAGTCTGGAAATGTGCCCGGAAAGCGGCAATAGGCTCGCCCCCTAAGAAGTGGGACTGATACATACTGGCGAAATGTGGGTGCAGAAATGCACCTATACCTACACCTTCGGAGAATACAGGCGTGAGGTTATGTATGTATGTATGTATATCGTATATCTATGTTGAAATTTGTTGGTTTAGGAGCAAGAAAGCTGCGATGCTACGGTGCACAAACCAGACCTGACGAGCGCGCTGCCAACCCCTAGACAGTGTCCTAACAGCTATGACAAGGAATTCGAGAAAGTTTCTACTATGGTACGTTTACTTCTCATCTCATCTCTCGTTTTATTCATTTATTCACATCACGTACGATGAAGCCTGTAATTACACATACCGGCAATTCATCATCATCATCAGCCCATATACGTCCCACTGCTGGGCACGGGCCTCCCCTACAATTGAGAGGGTTTTAAATAAATATTATTTAAATAAATAATATTTGACTGCCTCGTGGTCTCGCGGTACAAGTATTTGCCGTGCGATCTAGAGGTCCTGGGTTCGATTCCCGGGTCGGGCAAAGTGTTATTGGGTTTTTCCATTAGGAAATTCTCGGTAACAGCACGGACTCTGGAAATGTGGCCGAAAAACGGCAATAGGCTCGCCCCCTATTACGTGGGACTGATGCATACATGGCGAAATGTGGGTGCAGAAATGCACCTCTGCCTACCCCTTCGGGGAATACAGGCGTGAGTTTATGTATGTATGTATGTAATATTTATTTTATTTATCTAATTACTACGGTTATTTAAATAAATAAATACCGGTGAGACGTGAGTTAGTACATTATAAGTTTTATCATGTAATCATAAAATGAGCACTACCGCCTCTATCAAAAATGGAGATGTTATGACTTCATAATTGTCATCATCATGAGCCCATATATGGCCCATAGCGGGGTAACGCGCCTCCTCTACAACTAGGGTTTAGGCCTTCGTCCACCACGCTGGCCTAGTGCGGGTTGGCGGACTACTCACCTAAGAAATTCCCAAGAATTTTTAGGTATGCAGGTTTCATTACGATGTTTTCCTTCACCGTTAAAGTACGTGATAATTCTTTGTGAATACACATAGCTTGGAAAAGTCAGAGGTGTGTGCCTGGGGTTCGAACCCGCGACTGTCGAGATTCTCGACCGCTTGCCTAAACCTCGAGGCCATCAAGACTTAGGAGAATATAGATTAAAGAAATTTAAACCATATCAATTGAGTTTATCAGGCGAATATCGATGGTAGAATCGTTTTAGGATTCCCGAGGAGAACATACCTAAATAGTCAAAGCCAAAATTATCTTTATTTAAATATACTTTTTTACAAGTTCTTTTAAATCGTTAATTTTAAACTATTTTAAACTATTGCCGCTTTAAAACGTGTTATCGCTGTAAAGAAGAAACGGCAAGAAACTCCCTCAGCAACACGAAATAAATAAACTTCTATGAGTGAAATGTATGAGATGATTGGACGTAGAAGAAGTAAATAAGGTTTTTAGTATCGCAGCTTGCAGCAGTCAAGTTTCAGCTGGTGGTAGGATATTCGTATCCGCCCGGATAGCGACCACCGTACACAGGGCGTAAAACTCGCCATAGTGGCACATGCAAGTGTGCCGCGTTCCGGGATCAGCCAGTGTATATCCGGTTTTCGGGGGGGCTTCAATCATGGTGAAAGGAAGACCGTGCCGGCATTTTTTGGCCGGTTTGTCGTGGTGGGTCCTTTGATCACCATGGCATTAGTCCCCCATACTTCTTCACAAGAATGGTGAAGAGGTAATCGGCCGGCATGATAGTGTCGACCAACGGGAGATCATCATCTCTCGCTGGTCGGCACTTTTTATGGACTCCATTACGCTTACCATCAGGTGCAATGGGGTCACTTTGCCATGCCAGTATAAAAAAAAAGCCTCTACTGGATGATGGCGTAAATGCGAACTAATCAATGGCGGTACTTTCACAGAAGCCCAAAAGCCCAGTTTACCTTACAAATTTTCGAATAATTCTTTAAGCTTTAAATCTTTATTTAAACAAAGGTATTCGACATATAAATGAGAAAATCCTGAACCCACAATAAACAATTATAAATTAGGCATTACACAATTAAAGTGTAAAGCTTTTGGGCTTGTATGGAAGTACCGACACTGGTACTATATAATGTATGTATATTATATAATGTTTGTATTTTAGCACAAATTTAGTGGGCGTGTAACACAGTAGACCCTTAAACCGTTTCTTCAATTTCCATGAGGTCAGAAGCATTAAGAAAATCTTTAATTAATGCACGTAACCAACCATAGATTTCTATTAATAGTACATCGATGTTGCATTGTATCAGATTGTCACTCAATGTATATTATTGAAGGCGGCGTCTGTTTGTGCGATACGTAGGCGTGTGTGGGACGTTTGTGATGACAGACGCACGGCTGACTGCCACTCACGAATGGTCACCAGAATATATCTACTTCGCAAAGGAATGTATTTTCTAGCTGTTGCGATTTTACCCGTAACAAACATGTTATGGAAGTATGCATAATGGTACGCCAAAGCGCCATCGTTCTACCTGGGAAGAAAGGAAACGTACTAAAAAATCATATATGTAGATTGTGGGTAGTAAGAGACGACAATATCCAGTCACTTGATAAAATTACTACTTTAATTGCCCCGTAATCTAAAGGTTCCGGATTGAGCTAAGTGTTATTGGTTATTTCCATTAGGAAATTGTCAAACCTGGCCAAATCAGGGTGCAGAAATGCACCTATGCCTACCCCTTCGGTGAACACAGGCCTGAGGTTATGTATGTATGTGATAAAATAAACGTGGGGAAAACTGGATACTTAAAAAAACACTAAATGGACTGACTGGAAAAAAAATCCTTGAAATATTATACGAGCTGTCTTATTGGAATAACTTGTACCTAAGTCAAAAATATTTCGGTCGCAGGTTCAAACCCCAGGCACACACCTCTGACTTTTCGAAGTGATGTGTGTATTCACAATGAATTATCACTTGCTTTAACAGTGAAGGAAAACATGATGATAAAACCTGAACAGGAATTTCTTAGGTGTGTAGCCCGCCAACCCGCACTAGGCCAGCGTGGTGGACTAATGTCTAAACCCTCTCAGTTGTAGAAGAGGCCCGTGCCCAGCAGTGGGACATAAATGGGCTGATGATGATGAAACCCACATCGAAATAGACTAACACAGTTATTAATATGCTTAAGATCAGAATGGGTGTGTATATCGGTAATATCTTGATTGCACTCTCGTAAAATGTAAGGATGCTAATAGCTTAATTAATAAAAACGATTGACTCATCTATTCTTGAACATTTTAATAGCTAAGAAGTTCTTATTATCATCTTCCAATTGTACTCTTCAGAAAGACAAGCCGATGTATCCTCATCATGTATTTTCTACCAGGCCAGCCTGAGCGGCGGTGGCGTGGTGACTCACTCGGTGCCGTCATACGAAGAGCAACGCGCAAGCCCTGCGCTGTTGAGCCGCGGGACTGGGGGTACTCCTGGTGGAAGAAGCGTCCGCGATGACGGGTACTGTTCAGCCAGCAGCACTCCTAGAGCATTTGGTAAGTTCATTGACTGTCTGTTAACGTATGATCGAATGATTTCGCTTCGAATACTTGGCAGGGTAAAATGTTATTAAAATTCTTTATCAACAGCATTATGATTTATTAGCCATAAATTAAAATTCTGGTCATTGATCTCTCCTAAAAAGTCGCAGAACTGTTAAGAGCTGCTTGTACCAAGGAACTTTCAATTTTTATTGACGGAGAATACTAACCACAAGTCCACAACTCTCAATAACAACGAGAAAATTGACCACAGTTCAAGTTAATTTTGTACCGTATTGAAACTTTAAAATCTACAGAACCCTTAGAAGACCCTTGAATCTTCAATAAAGAAAACAGAATTGCCGTATAATAAAAGAAGTTTTCCGTACAAATGGACACGGCTCGGCAAATAAACATTCAAGTGGCAATATCTTGCAACACTGGAGATTCTGCACCTTCCTTGCTTTTTCAATATTTTCGCTATTAAATAAGTTGCACTCGTAAGGTGGATTTTAATGGTTTTCAATGATGGTCTTTAGTGGGTGGTTGATTTATGATGTCAAAAAGTTTATTTCTATTCTTTGTAGATCTTCTATACTAATATAATAAAGCTGAAGAGTTTGTTTAAATTCTGGAACGAGCTAAATTCAGGTGCTACCTACTGCTTCAACTTGAATATTTTAATCTTTTTGTTGTGAATAACTCATTTATCGAGAAATATGGCGTATTTAGCATCATGCTACGACTATAATTATGAGAGGAGTTTCAGTGAAAAGTGTAGCAAAAATGGGGAAAAATATTATATTTTAAATTACCTTCACATAGCTTGTATGAACCACAGAACAGTTATATAAGGGTTTCCTAGTTAATTAACACTGTAAAAAATACTTAAAAATTGGGTCAGCGATTTTTACTAAAAAGCATAATGAACTTAGAGCAGCATTTATAATATTAGAAAGGATTGTGTTATTTGGGTTGTGATAATTTTAATTCCTTACATCTGTGTATTGATTAAAATATATGAAGATATTTAATTAATTACTACTTGGTTAAACTTTGGTAATAATAAATTAATTTCCATGATGAAGTTTACTGAAGATGTTTAATATTATAGTTGAAGTGTCTGTATGTATCGAATGAATTTTGTTAAACATAGATTATACATATACTCGTATTATAGCTTAAAATAATAGTGGTTCGGGTTTGATTCCTAGACCGGGTAAAGTGTTACTAATTATACCCATTAGGATATTTACCGTCCTAGTCCGGTTTTGGGAAAGTGTCCAAAAAACTGCAATAGGTTCGTTTCCTATTACATACGTCTTAAAACACCTAACAAAATGTTGATGTTAAAATGCATATGTTTACCCCTTCGGGAATACAAGAGCAAGTGTGGCTATATTTATTTGTTTCTGTGAAGTGGAATAGCTGATATTTGGTGAAGTTAGAGGGATGTTGAGAGATAGGTAGAACAAACGAAAATCAATCAAATTCATCATACCCTTTCCCTGTTCCTAATTTTATTTGGGGCCGGCGCAATATGTATTAATGAGCTGCTCTAATTTGGGAAATTCATTCTTTGTATCAATATTTTAAATTATCTCTTGATTGGAAAAGAGCAACACTAGAGTTTCTTGCCCGTTCTTCTCTAGTGATGACTGCCTTCCGAACAGGGTGGTACACCAAATTTTGAAATGACTGAATCTAAGTGATGTATTTGACATTTTATGGATTCAATAAATATAATTTCATTTCATTTCATATGTTTTATCCTTCCAAACATCCCTATCAGCTGTCATGTCTTCATTCACCCATTTTTTTATATCTTCTCTTATGCACTCTATCCATCTTTCCTTTTCGTTCATGTAGTCGATTAAAGAGTAAAACAACCAAAAAATTACACGAATAAATAAAATTTTAAATTACCTTGAGAAAAGTGAAGATTGATAGAAGTATGGTTACTTTAAAAGATTCTTATGAATGTGGATAATTGTGCGTTCGGTCGGAAAGTTTCCCTGAGGGCTCCATGACCTCTATTACCTATTGATTACCTTTTGATGAGCGCCACCCGAAATTTCATATCTTTTGAAATGACATAGATCTTGGCGTGTTTGTGAGCGCGGAAATGTGTTTATTACGATAAAAATGTTGCTTTTTTCTACTTTTTTATCACTTTTGTGACTGAATGTGTGAATGGTAAAGTCGTGTAGTTGTCATTTTAAAATTTAACAGGTTTTAAAGTTTATTAAGTCTATCTGTTTGACTTTCTTCTAAAGTGGTCAAATTTACTAGTAATTGGATAAGGATTGGAGTCATGATAACCGCTATTTTATCGCGTTCGGTGATCAACCTAAGCATATCAAGTCATCAAAAGCCTTTATGTGTTAAATCAAGAGCTTAATAAGAATAGCTTTTCATCATTCACCCCTTAATTGGTTTGTTATGCTCCTACATAAAAAACAGGTCGGTCATTTTCTGTACCGGTACCAAAATTGGAAACAACTTTATAAAGTTTACAGTATACAGTATAAAACTTTACAGTATACTGTAGAATAGAATCTAATTTCTTGAGCCATTCAACAGAACTAACGTAGTTAACAGTACGCCTGTCAAATCAGCATATTTTATAGGAGTGTGTTGTCCATATTATCGGTGATGCAATGACGAAGAGCTAAAGACGCGACAGTTTAATTAATTGGATTGCTGATATGGTTCTGACGGACAAGAACACACCTATATTATATTTTTTATTATCGCGGCAAGGGACCGCAGAACGCCTGATAGTAAGAACAGTTTGGACATAATAGAATATAGACTAGCAAAAGACGATTATCTTCTTCACTAGTCGAAACAGTTTTGTCGGCCTATATGCAGACTAGTTAATGTTTCATTGATCATGAAATATTTGTTTAGGGTCTGGGTGTTTGTAAGACTGAAAATTCTCTACGAGTTTTTGATATCTCCGATATAAGGCTTGTATTATACTTTACTAAGTGGTCGGAATTAACTATGTACGTGACTGTTGAGTGCATTTGTAGTACCGATATACAAAAGGTCACTCTTAATTTCTTTGACGATACCAGCAATAGTAAAACTATCAATATTATCATTACATAAATAAATAAATAAATACACCCAACAATCACATACATAGTTCTGATCCCACACTAAGATACAAGTCTTGTTTCGTGGAAATCAGAAACTACGAGAGACTTTTGGGTCTCGTACACATACATACACCCAGACCCGAGACAAATATTTGTGGATCACACAAACATTTGTCTCGGTGCGGGGATCGAACCCACGGCCTCTCGTTTCGCAAGCTGGAGTCAAGCCAACTGCGCCACGGGGCTGTACATACATGTATAGATTTATGTATTGTTCATGTTAGGTGTATTTTATATTGTTGTCATCATCATCATTACCACTGTCACTTCCCAGTGCTAGTCATACGCCTTCAAAGACTTCCGAACCAACTTGTTCATCTCTTGCATTCACAACAAACTATCTAACTTCGAAAAGCCCCCAACTGCTACTGGCCATCTATATTAAAAAATAAATATTCAATTTCGTCATAATTTCATTTATCACAGGGACATTAGCGGCATCCATTTTTGAATTTCAATAGAGCTGGCACCTCAGTGGAGTTGTGGAATATTTCCACATCGGCACGCCATTATGCGGTGTTGGGATGCTTGGCTTTATTAAGACCCTGCGGGACGGATAGGTATTCCACGGATCTTCCGCATTAATTTGATGGTTAAATTTTTAGGGAACTTTCCGGTGGTTGGGTATTAATTTCTGTAAATGGATTTTTGGTGTGATCGAGGTCTGGGATGCGAATTACTGGAATTGGTGTTGCACGTCGAAGAAAAATACTTGGGTTAATTCGAGGAAATTAGCATACTAGCTATGTGTTGAGCAATGTTTCGTGAAAGTCTTTTTTATATTGTATTGCTGCTCTGCCCTAGCGCCATTAAAAAAAATTACCCTATATCCTTTTCCAAGATCCTATTTATATCCGTACCAAAAATCATTTGAAATTGGTTTAGCGGTTCAGGCGTGAAAGCGTAACAGACAGACAGACAGTTACTTTTGCATTTATAATATTACTATAGATGTCCGTCTATAGATCCGCGACAACTTATGATTAGCTGGGTTGTTATGGTTTGAAAGTATTATAATAATCATTTTTGAAACCTTCTGTTATTGACATGGTTTTCAGTATAATCAGCTGTTTCACTGATGTCAAATTCTATGGATTAATATTATATTTAGGGTTTATTTAAATGGATAACAGTAACCTGAGATATTTTTTCAGATCACAAATCTACAAAAAGTTCGGTCGTCACCCTGTCGTGTTACAAAAGTAAGTATATAAATAATAAATACACCCAACAATCACATACATAGCTCTGACCCCACACTAAAATACATGTCTTGTGTCGTGGGTATCAGAAAATACAAGAGACTTTTCGGTCTCACAAACACCCAGAACCGAAACAAATATTTGTGGGTTAAAAAAACATCGTCTCGTCCTCTCGTTTTGCAAGCTGGTGTCTAGCTAAAATATTTTGCATAAAACTTAAAGCACTAAATATTAAACAAGTGAGTAATATAATCAGAAACGTCCAATCAGGGTATGTTGCATTTGCATAATAATATTATTTACTTCTCAGAGGAGCCAAAAATCCAAATTGAAGAAGAATGCTTCTACGGTGACGCATCGAAAAGATTGAGAGCTAACAGTGTTAAGCCGGGTAAGTAAATGCTAACCCGCACTAGGCCAGCGTGGTGGACTAAAGCCTAAACGTAGTAGGACGTAAATGTGCTGATGATATACATATAAAAATAAACATGTACAATGCAATATGTAATTTATTGCACACACATAACAAAACGAAAAAAGAATGAGAAAATAGTATACAATAGTATAAAAAGTATACAAAAGTACAAATGGCGGTCTTATCGCTTTAAACGACCTCTTCCAGCCAACCATTTGGTGATAAAAGACTGATAGTAATTTTTTTGTGCATATCAAATACAATACAATAAATATTAAAAAAGAAATAAATTATAATAATAAAATAGGAAAATAAAAAAGTTAATTCCATTATAAAGTAAAAAGAAAATTTAACTTACACCAACTTTAATCTAGTAAGCGTATGGATATTATCTAAGTTTGGTCTAATATGATATTAAACTTTTATGATAACCCTTTCAAAGTTTACACAAGAGAGATTTATTATCTCTGTAAAAATGGAAAGGTTAGGTTATTTCTCAGTCCAATACTACTATATTATTACAATTTAATTAAAAAAAAAGTGGGGTTGGAGATTTTATGGTGTCTGTTGTTTACTATCTTCTTATCCTTGCCTCGTGGGCCTCGTGGTATAATCAGTGTGTGCTGTACAATCAAGAGGTTTGATACTCGAGTTGGACATAGAGTTATTCGGTTTTTCCTATTGAATATACGTTACGTTCAAAGTCAATGTCAAAGTCAAAGTCAAATTATCTTTATTCAAATAGACTTTTACAAGTTCTTTAAGATCGTGAATTTTACACTTTTTTTTAACTGTTGTATGAAATGGTCTCGAAAAATGAATTCAGAAACTAGAAGAAGAGAGTGAAGCAATCCACTATTTTAAAGGAAAAAGTAAAATATGTTAATCTACATTAACGGATCTTATTTGTAAAGGCCAGGTCAGAAGCATCTTAGTCCAGCGACGTGAATAAAAAGAGCTTGTAAACTAAACAGGTTCAATTCCTAGGTAGGTCAAAGTGTTGAATTATTTTCCATTAGCAATATTACAGTAACGCTCTTACTTCGGATATAAAAAAAAAAAACGCAAAAATCTGCTAACCCCGTAACGGATAAATACGTGAATGCATGTATAGACTAAAAAATTGTTTGTAACATACGTATTTTGTCTAGAAACTTCGGACGGCCGTGAAACTTGGGGCACCGGCGCGGATTTTCTCCTGTCCATAATTGGGTTCGCGGTCGACTTGGCGAATGTGTGGCGGTTTCCATACCTCTGTTACAGGAATGGTGGAGGTAACTTTATGTTCTATTTCATGAATTTAAATAATTCTTTATTTTTTACCAAAAAAAAAAATTACCCTGACTATTACAATGTAAGATCAAAAACATGTACATGACAAAGTTTATTGAAACTATCGGATATAAAGATAAATAAAGTAATGTCAGAACAACAAAATTCATTCGACGCGACGGTAGCGGTCAAAGCGCAGTGCACTAATATGATATAATTAAAACGCTGTCCATTGCGTGTTTTAAAAAATAAAGTATTTTTTCTTCTAAGTTACATACTTTAATCGTCAACTCTTATATGACTTTCTAAAATACCATTAAATGATAAATTACATTAACAATAGTTTCGTTAAAAGTATACTTCTATTGATGATATTGTAGGTGCTTTCCTGATCCCGTACACGTTGATGCTGGTGTTTGGAGCCGTTCCCCTGTTCTATATGGAATTGATCCTGGGCCAATACAACCGACAAGGACCTATCACTCTTTGGAAGATCTGTCCGCTGTTTAAAGGTACTTCTTTGCTAAATTTACAAAGTTTCTTCTTGTATCGCAATTTTGCTATAGAAATAACATTTTGTAAGCTACCTACCTTATCTAGTTAGATAGAGGCATTATTTTGTTTTATCGTTAAAATGTAGTTAAATGGGTCTTATATTAAGTCAACAATAAAATAGTCATTACAATTCTCTACCAAATACTGCACCTAATGGTAAGTAGAATAGAGCCTAATCACGACTGGACCTAGATTTTAGATATATCTAAATTCTTCAAATAAATAAGTCCTTAAAAGTGATATAAGGTTTTCATAATATAGGTAGTGTAGGGTTTGGAAAAGGTTCCATCATTAATGATGAAATGAAGGTAAATCTTCATAATATTTCGTTTGTTTACAGGTGTTGGCTTTTGTGCTGTTATGGTCGCCTTCTACGTGTCTTTCTACTACAACGTCATCATAGGTACGTACATCTTTACTAATATTATAAATAAAAAGAGTTTGAATTTACGCACTAATTTCAGGAACTAATGGTTCAAATAGAAAAAATATTATGAATTGACTAGTCCCTTTATCGAGGAAGGCCTATGTTATCACACTACGACTGCGATAGGAGCGGAGCATCAATGAAAATGTTACTAAACAAAAAAAAATCCTCTTGAAGTCAAAAATTTCGCATCCGGAGCTATATCTATTCCTTTTTGCACATGTACCTATACATACACAGCTGAAAATCTCCGTAAATTATTATAAATACATACAAAATATATCGACATAATTTTATGTATTTTAAAAGCTGCGAGTTGCCACATGATGGGAAATCGCTACCGCTCATTCAAATGGCGGTGAGGACCCTTTGCGTACTGAATATTCAGGAATCATTAAAGCTGCCTTCGATTTTTAAATTTGAGCTATTTTATGCTAGTCCAGGATTTGATTTCCCATTTTAGGCAAAAAATTCAGTAGCATTGAGTCTATTGGCTATTACCCTAGACTTTTAAACACAGCTGGTGAAACGTGGAATTAAACCTTTACCTATCCGTTCTAAATCACAGGTATTATAGTACGTAAATAGATTAAAAATTAGATCAATTTTATAATAACTTTTAATATATTCTTAAGAAAGAAGTTACTAGTATTTAATTTATGACACCAGGTGGCGCTGTAACTACATATCCTTATATCATTAGTATCGTAGAGTCAATCATCATTAAATGCAGTTCCAATATTACTAATATTGTCAGATATACCGTAGCACAATAGCCCTTTAACCGAAACGATCATGCAAGTTGTTTGGCATAGTTCCATAATCTTTAATTTATTGCTCAACCATATTTCATGTGATACGGAACAAGCGTATTGCTTTTGCGGTACTTTTTTTGCAGATTTACTTAAATTTTTCGTGCTTTATTTGTTCTGAGCTAATCTTTTTAATAATGAGTTAGTGATACAGATAGCTCTGTTCAGTATTTTTCAAAGAAGACTTAAATAAACAATGTTTGTATCGTTGATGAACCCTGCAGTAGTAGAATAGTTTGCCAACTCACGTGTTCTTTCCTTCATATTGTCCTTCGACCTTCAACGTGGACTGAAGAAGCATCTCAACAGATCAGCATGAGTGTGCAGAGTGTCTCTCGTCATATGCTCTCATTGGACAGCACAGTGATTTCCATCAGTTGCACTGTACAAAAATTACTGATATATAATTTCAGATTAGGCATAAGCAAGTGAGTGGACTAAGGCCTAAACCCTCTCAGTTATAGAGGAGTGCCCAGCAGTGGGACGTATATGGGCTGATAGTGATGTCGTAAATAAGACAAAGCAACTTATAATTAAAACGAACGTATGCATGGTTGGTCAAATATGTGTCGTAATAATTAATTCAATAGTGTTGGTAACTCAAAATACTCGTATGTCGCATGTGTAATAACTTGATTATCCGTTATTTTTAAAAGCCACAGCCAAAGTCACAATTCTTTCAAATTTACTAATAAAACACTTAAAGTTCATTTATTTTTAAATCAGTAATAGGAAGTTGATAATTAATTTTATTGCCAATTCTGAAAAATGGTGTATTTTGTACAACAAAACTATTGTATTATGAGTGCGATGTATTAAAACCTGCACTCGACAACTTTGGACCCGCAAAAACTAACAAATGTATGCAGTTAGTCATATCTCTGAGCTTCGGTCGCTTTGTGGTTGTCGTTGACGTACAATCTATTAAATCTTTAGCAGACTTTGTCTAGCGCAAAAACAGTAGACTGAATTCCTTTTCGAAATAAATACTTTAAGAAAATCTTATTAAATCATTTCAGTTTTTATTAAATAGTGTTTCTTATAATAATTTATTAATGTTAAAGGCTTATTTATTAATGTTCATGGTTCGATTTACGGACTTTCTTAATTATTATTCTTTTTCTTCTTGGATTTTTTTATCTTTAGCACGAAGTCTGTAAATGCTGGTTAAAACCGATTATAACGACATCGTTTATAACAACCGAATGTCAAGATATAGGTATATTCTCCCTTTTTTGTAAACATCCATCCTAAGGTTCCCTTAAAAAGATCGCCATGTACGATAAGGTCGCTCTTTGTACTCTTCTCTAGTATTGTATATTTCTTTTTCTTCTTTAATACTGTTTGTATATGTTCAACAAAGAGTTATAAATATATCAGGTTGAGACTTTATATTCTTTACAAATGGCAAAAGGATGCAAGTGTTGACATACAACTCTTAAAATAAATAAATAAATACACCCAACAGTCACATACATAGTTCTGACCCCACATTAAGATACGGGTCTTGTGTCGTGGGCTTCAGAAACTACGAGAGACTTTTCGGTCTCACAAACACCCAGACCCGAAACAAAAATTTGTTGATCACACAAACATTTGTCTCGGTACGGGGATTGAACCCGCGGCATCTCGTTTCGCAAGCTGGTATCTAGCCAACTGCGCCACGGGGCTTTCAAATAAGAAAAGAAACTCATAAAAAAAATCTTTAGGCTGGGCATTGTACTTCCTAATATCGTCCGCTCGCTCGGAGCTACCGTGGGTTCACTGCGACAACTCCTGGAACACGGAGCAGTGCTGGGACGCGGCTCGACTCAACGCCACCAACAGAACCGACGTCAAGTACCAGGGACCCTTGTCACACTTCACGCCCGCTTCAGAGTTTTTTCAGTGAGTGTACACGGGTTTTTAATGACTATTTTTTTTTTTTCACTAAACAATTGTTGTGTATTTGGTTCTACTTTGTAGTAGTGTTTTTTGCAAAGATGTTAAAATAATGAAATAGATTATTTATCTCTAAAAGTAAAAGTAAAGTTCTCGTGAATAAAATGAAAGAAATTATCTCCAAAAAAGACAAGGCCTAACCAAATGAAATGTTTGAGGAGATGTACTAGGCAGCGGCGGTACTTTCATAGAAGCCCAAAAGCCCAACGTGCCTAACAAAATTCCGAATAATAATCTTTATGCTTTAATTTTTTATTTAACAAAGCAATTTGACATATAAATGAGAATCTACTGACCCACAATAATCAATTATAAACTAGACATTACACAATTAACGTCTAACGCTTTTGGGCTTCTATGGAAATACCGTCACTGCATGATATAAATTTGGCTTGTTATATCGTCTTCGTCAAGGAGCATAGTAATCAGTATTAGAATTTTTCCCTAAGCGTGTTTACACAATTAACGTGTAACGCTTTTGGGCTTTTATGGAAGTATCGCCACTGGTACTAGGCATAAGAGGTATAATAGATACATATATTATTTTTGTTTAGTCGCGCTGTTCTGGAAATGCAATATTCAGAAGGGCTCAACGATTTGGGTTTTCCGAAATGGCAGTTGACTGTTTGCTTGGGGCTTGTCTACGTCACTTTATATCTGTCTCTGTTCAAGGGAGTCAAGAGTTCCGGTAAGTTCCTATAATATTTTTTCTTATAATCATTTATTATTTAGATACTAAATCATTTGATCACGCGATAATTAAGGTTTTCAATTGTCAAAAACTTCAACTACTTAGTTATGTATGGATCGAAAAATGTATTCTTCATCTTACATAAATTCTTTTTTCACCCCAACAGGTGAACGTTTAAATCGTTATTCTAATGTTTTATTTTAATGGTTTGTATGTTTTTTGGTTTGGTTTGTATGTTTTTATGTTTGTCAAATACCAATACACGATTATTCTTTCATTTCTTTCTTTCTTGTTAAGCGTAACGTAAAACATCTTATTAATTAAAGTATTTGTGTTCTTACATAAAAATCAAGCTAGCGTCGACATTACCGTAACCGTAAATTCTTCATTTGAACTGCATTCCGAGTGACTTTACCACTTCTTCTCATTGTTTATCTATTCTAGGTAAAGTTGTGTGGATGACAGCTACCATGCCATACGTAGTCCTGTCGATACTGCTGGCTCGTGGGCTGCTTCTGCCGGGCGCCACTCGCGGCATAGCATATTATCTGCAACCTGAGCTTACTAGACTGAAAGACACGCAAGTATGTATATTATAGAAAAAACGTCCTAATTGTAGTTAGTGTTTTAAATTTTAAGAGTGAGAAAGAAAATAAAACAACATTCTTTTTATGAAGCTATGTACGAGTATGTTTAAAACGTGCTAATTTTTCGCCTTTTTATTACTGGCACGGTAACTCTGTCTCTTTCAATCGTTCGTTATTATTGCATATTATAAGAAATGTTGAAGTAAAAACAAAATTCCCCTTTTTTAAACGAGCTTTCCATATAATATCAATTACAGAAGATGTAGGCGTTAGTCTGCCAAGCCAACTACGACTTTTATGTAAATAATACATAATTCTTTTTAAGCTGGTTTAAACATTGTTACAGGTGTGGGTGGATGCGGCCGTGCAGATATTCTACTCGGTTGGCGCTGGTTTCGGAGTCCATCTCTCTTACGCCAGCTACAACACCTTCCATAACAACTGCTATAGGTACTTTTCTTTGAATATTAAATTATTCGAACTAATCAGCATCATTAGTACGTATAATTTAATATTCAAAGAAAGTCGTGTGTGAGTCGTGATCGCCTCGAGGTTTAGGCACGCGGTCGAGAATCTCGACGGTCGCAGGTTCAAACCCCAGGCACACACCTCTGACTTTTCGAAGTTATGTGTGTATTTACAAATAATTATCACGTACCTTAACGGTGAAGGAAAACATCGTGATGAAACCTGCACACCTAAAAGTTCTTAGGAAATTCTTAGGTGTGTAGTCCGCCAACCCGCACTAGGCCAGCGTGGTGGACTAAGGCCTACACTCCCTCAGTTGTAGAGGAGGCCCGTGCCCAGCAGTGGGACGTATGATGGGATGATGATGATGAATCAGCATCATCGTACTGTATCAACTATCAAGTCCCACGTTTCTGCTATGACACTAGGCTAACTATATATTGTTATTCAAACCAAACGTATATCCAAAGTTTATCACAATCGGTTCAGTATAACTCTTTTGTTTTATTTTGAAAATTGATTTTTAAACTGATCACGCATATTAACAAAATAAATAAAGCTTTTAAAATAATCGATTAAATTTACGATTAACATTTTATTTTTACATTATACTAAATATTGGTTACAATTTAAAGCTAAGTTACGTATGTTTGTTCACAGGGACTGCCTCGTCACCACCTTGGTTAACTGCTTCACGTCATTCTTCTCCGGATTTGTGATCTTCACCTACCTCGGTTTCATGTCGTACAAGCAAGGAGTTCCGATATCATCAGTGGCTACTGAAGGTAAGAAATTGTTAATCACTTTGTTGTGGAGAAAAGTGGACAGCTCTTTGTTTCCAACTCCTCTTTCATATCTGTTTTCTGATTGACTTCGTTGCGGGGTCACGACAATTTAGTTTCCCCTAGATTCGCTGAGCTTCAATGCTCGCCGTCAATACTGTGCGTGCCGCTGTTCTTCTGATCCTGGAGCACAGGAGTATCAAATTCATTCAAATAGGGCCTAATGTTTTTTGTGTCAAATATGTCTAAATACCTTTATTACATTTGGAATTCTAAAGAATTTAATTTTTTTTTCTCAGGACCTGGACTTGTGTTCCAAGTGTACCCAGAAGCAGTTGCGACTCTACCCGGAGCAAGTCTTTGGTCGATGCTGTTCTTCTTCATGTTGATCATGCTTGGTTTAGATTCCGGGGTAAGATTTGACTTCCCTATATTACCCAATGAATTATTTGTCAACCATCCTAATGCATAGTTTTGGTCGTAATGAAATCAAATTGCAAAAATTACCACGAAAAAGAATAGAAAAAAAAAACTTTAATTTACTTATGCTGTTGATTCCTTTGGATCACTCAATGATCTCTATCTTATCCATACGCTTCACGCTATGCATACAAGTGTGTCAATTCTAGAGTAAATTACCATTTTTTATCCGTAGATGGGAGGGTTGGAGTGCGTCATCACTGGCCTGTTGGACCAGGCCAGGGCTAGCGGCGCTCATTGGCTGCGTCGAGAGCATTTTACCCTACTGGTCGTTTGTGTTTCTTTTTGCGTGGCTTGCATCAATGTTACTCCGGTATGAATATCATTACCTTTATTTATTTAAGCAAAATTTCTGACAATAACAATGAACTATGAACTATCTTAAGAACTAAAAATTGAGCGCCGGTACTTAAAAAAGGTAGGTAACCCTGAACTTTAAGCACCAGCAACCTTCCTTTGGCTTTAACATAAGTAACTAAATGCTCAATTTTTTTTATCACCTCATTGAGCTCACTGCAAAAACTGTCACGGCTTCGATACCAGTCATGATTTTGGAGTCGGGTAAAATGATATTGGGTTTTGCCTTTACAAAAAATCGAACAGAAATATACAGATATTTCTGTATGAATTTGTTCAGAAGGAGTAATTTAGATATAGTAATACAACTGTACATTTTGGCGCTCATTTTAGGCGTGCGGTCGAGAATTTCGGCGGTCGCAGGTTCAAACCCCAGGCACACACCTCTGACTTTTCGGAGCTATTCACAATGAATTATCACTTGCTTTAACGGTGAAGGAAAACATCGTCATAAACCCGGCACACCTAAAAAGTTGTTAGGAATTTCTTAGGTGTGTAGTCCACCAATCCGCACTAGGCCATAAGCGTGGTGGACTAAGGCCTAAACCCTCTCAGTTATAGAGAAGGCCCGTGCCCAGCAGTGGGACGTATTTGGGCTGATGACGATAAAGTAGTTATTATTATATTTGTTTATTTCTTTAATAAAATGAATGTTACTCAGATTTTAATAATCTGTTTACAATTCCAGCGAGTAATCGTTCTTGTACATTTTCCTTATAAGTAGTACATTAAATATTTACTTTTTACAGGGAGGTATTTATATGTTCCATCTGCTGGACACCTACGCTGCTGGTATCTCTCTTCTCTGCTCCGCGCTGTTCGAAGCTCTGGCTGTTTCTTGGTTTTATGGTAAAACAATGTATTTTAATAGTTTCCTATTTAATTCTTATATTTAAGCAATTAACTTTGAGAATAGAATTGGGTACAGAAAGAAATGAATAACATGTGATTCCTAATGTTTTTAGGGCTAAAAAGTGGCCTTTAATATTTTACTCGGTCCCGTCTGTGTCTCTACAAAAATTCAATGAAACCGGTTCAGCTATTTAAAAAATAAAATGTGGCAACTGTATCTTCAGAAAATAAGATGTTTAGTAATTTCACTCACGAAAGGAAATGCAACGGGATGGTTGTACATCGATATATGTGGAACAATGGTCTATAAACCAGTCAATTTGGTTTTTTGGTACCGCGGGCGTTACTCCAAAATCATTTCAAGAGAAAAGGTTCGTGCCGGGATCGAATCTATCGATCAGGATGGATTCTATCGATTTTACATTGGGTTAACAAAGAAAAAAAAATTGGCATTTTAATGTATTTTACGTAAAATTGTCAGGTCTCAAGCGTTTCTCGGACGACGTGGAAGAAATGCTCGGATTCCGCCCTGGTATTTATTGGAGAATATGCTGGAAGTTCGTCAGTCCCATATTCATCATCGTAAGTAGCCTTATTATTCAACTCTTATCAATAAAAATTCAATTAAAGAGTTGACTGATTTAAAAGTGATCACGATTATCCAGAACAATTCGATACAACTATATCCTGCTTGTTTATAATCGATATCATTTTCTTGCAATTGTAATTTCAAACATATTCATTGTTACACAATTTACAAGTTTCTATAGGATATAATACCCTATAAGGCAGTGGCGGTACTTCATTAGAAGCCCAAAAGCCTATCTTGTCTTTTAAAAGTACGAATAATAATATTTAAGCTTTAAATGTTTATTTAACGAAAGCAATTCGACATATAAATGAGAATATACTGACCCCTCAATAAACTATTATAAACAAGACATTACACAATAAACGTGTAACGCTTTTGGGCTTCTATGGAAGTACCTACCGTGACTGATATAAGGAATTGCTACAAGTGTAAAGATAAGATCAAACAGATGAGCCAAGGACCCTGCACTAAGCTAAGCTTGTGTCGCAGTGTTTTTTTACAAAAATCAATATTTTTTCAGGGCGTGGTAGTATTCGGCCTCCTGTACCAACAGCCTCTGCAATACCAGCACTACACGTATCCCCAGTGGGCTGTGGTCCTCGGCTGGGGTCTCGCTTCCTCCTCCATTTTGATGATACCCATTGTCGCCATATACAAGCTTGCTACCACTCCTGGAACTTTCAGACAGGTAACCATAGGAATAATAGAGTCGCTCGCAGCCAACTAGCCAAGTATTGGAGGCGTAGACGGAAAGGTTAAAAGGGAAGGAGGCATGAGGTTCGAGTTGTTGGGCTGCTGATAACCTTATTTTCTGATTGCGACAAAAAGATGCATTCCGTCGATTTTTTATGAGATCATTACTACAAAGTCAAAGTCAAATTATCTTTATTCAAATAAACTTCTACAAGTTCTTTTGAATCGTCAATTTTACACTTTTTAATATTTTTTAAACTATTGCCTATTAGAGTCATTTTCTACCCTATTAGAGTCAGACTATTCCAAAACTAATCTACTTTCTGCTCCTAGTTATACGTAGATAAGTCAAAGGACTTATAAATAAGGTGAAGCCTGCATGATTGATTCTTTGTTTGTGTTGCAGCGCGTCGCCTGTTGTATATCACCAGAATCGGAGCATGAAGCTATTCGTGGAGGCGCACCAGTCAGCCGTTTCACCTGGAGACACTGGCTTTACGTCTAAGCATTTTGTTGCACATTCCAATTATGGCCAGTTATCAATAATATATAAGCTATTAAGTCGTATAAAACTATATCTTAAGCTATTTACGTTCCATAATTGTGTTTTCTCCTCAGGTATGTAAATAAAAAAAAACTTTTAAAATTCATTTTCTACACGATTACCTTAACTAAAAGTAGCTGAAATGTATTCGACATTTAAACGGTCTACTAATTTAAATTGTTAGAGATTATTGTAAACTTATAATGTGTACCTAGGTATGAAAATTATTGTAATATATTCCATTTATAATAGCTTTGTTAAACGTTGTGTAAGATTTTCTGCCACTTTTAGTATGATGGAGTGGTAATGATGAGCTCTTGTATAGAAATGAAGGAAAGAAAAGAGAAGGAATTACATGCAATAGTTTGTAGGATTATAGCGGTTGATTATAATAAACTTTTTTTTACTTTTGATTAAAATTACTTTTATTTTGAGAATGGATTCTTAACATTATTCGCAAAGGTCATCTGTTCAGACAGCCTAGTCATTAAAATATAAACATAAATATTTCTCGCCTACTTATTTTGTACTTAATACTATATTAAATATGTTAATGTAATATAAGTGTAGTAATGTTAATATTTTCATAAGTGGTCCTGCCAAATAACTGTTACTAGTGAAATATTTATAAAATACTTATGTTATGCATAGGTAATAGGAGTGTCTATCAAAAATAAAACGTAGAAATATGTTTTTGGTATAATCATGTATCCTTAGATATAACGAGGTAGTTTTATTAGTCATATTTCTTCTCTAGCTAGTTTTAATCTGTTGTTGTTTTTTTATAAAAAAAATATAAAAGATATTGACTACACTGTAAGCCATGCCAAAAAAGTATATTTGTCTTTTATACTTTTATTATCTTATACATTCTGCAGTTTTCAACTTAATATTTTGATTTAATATATACAAATCTAGCAAAATAATTTATAGTGTTAGGTAATCTATTCCCATATCTAAGAATGCTTATAATCATTATATAGATGTTAACGCATAAAAAAATTAATCGTCCATTACTGGACCAAAGCGCAAGTGAATCTGTGACGGACACAATAATTTTGTATAAAATTATATACATAATATTTTAAAAAATGTATCCTATACCTGAATTACGTACACGTGTGTAAAATTAGAAAAAAAAACATTGCATGGCAGTATACGCTTTCTATATTTTTATAAAAAATATGTTTAGTTTTCTATGTAGATTGAAATTTTATAGTCGCATTTTTCCGCTATCATAATAAAAAATGCTATGATAATATATAAAAACAGAATTGTAACAACTTGTCTATGCTAAATCGTATTAAAATAAGGAATAGCGGTTACACTATATTTACAGTAGGGACATAAATGTATAATATTGATGTGTTTGTAGAGATCTGTCTATAAATATTATTGGAAATATTTATTATTCTGCAATTGATATTTGGCTGGTTCATCAAAAATATCCGAAAGAGCAGTATATTATTCTAATGTTCAAACGGTGTGTTACTTCGCGTGCTAAAAAAAAAAAAAAAAACGGTAGTGCTGCATGTATTTTTTTTCTCGTTATAGAAAAGGCAAAGAGTTCTGGCCCATACAGCTACTGATTAATTGCTTAGTAATGATAAAGTTGCTTATGAAAATGTAAAGCGTTTCTTTAATTAACTCAGAATTGTGAACATATGTTACCTAAAATATGTGAAAACGCTCCGGGCGAGTAAAAAATTACGTATAAAACTGTAGTAGTGTTTTGTGATGTAAATAGAAGTTTTAAGTTGTCTCAGCAGATTATAATGTAATTGTAAACTGTGTTCATTTATAAATAAATGTGTTAGATAACGATACGATTTATTATTTCGCAATCTAGATTTGACCCTGGAATCAATTTATATTGATTGTTCATTTATATAAACCAGCTATTTTGAGTGTAAAATAAAAGTTTTTTCCTACAACTACTGAGGTTCTTTGCTATGCCAAACTAACATAATATTTTACCAGCAAGTTCATACTTAGTCGTGCCAAACCTGAGTGAGAACCTGAGATCTGTAGGTCCCACCGCACACGTTTGTGCCGCGAAACTTAATAAAAATGTTGTGATGAATATATTTTCCTTTACAATAACACACTTGTTAATGGACTTTCAATTGGCAAATTCTCAGTGTTGAAGAAAAGTCAGTGGGCTCGCCCCTTCTTACGAATTAAAAACAACTGGCAAAACGTGGGTGTATAAACGCTAAGTGCGCGGAAACAGAAGTTTGTAAATAAGTGCAAAGTGTTTCCAGTATAAGAACAAGTTATTAACAACAATATGAGTACGTAAATTGAGAATAATTTGTTTTCCCAAAATGTAATTTAAATCAAAGCAAAAAAAAATTATGCCTAGATTTTTTTTCTAAAACCGTTAGACATCTTATACATTTGTCAGTTGCGCCATCTATTAGATACTTCATAACATTAATGTATGTAACAGTTTTTTTATTATACAAACGATATGTATTTTTGTCTATAATAGTTATTTCTATTTTTATTTATGATCAATTTATTATGATTATTTTATAGTTTTCAAAATATAGTGATAAGAGATAAGCGGCATTGTCTATGATTTCTTAGTTACGTTCCAATCTACGTTGTGTTTTTATAAAAATACCCTTCTAAATATTTGTATATTTCAATATACATGCGCAATCTAGAATCTAGAAGATTTTCTGTGTGATCTATTTTATTTCTTTCATGCAATTTTAGTAACGTAATAGTTAATACATCGTTAATTTAAATTGAAATGTTTTTGAAAAATGTTCTCACTATAAAGTAGTTAACGCAAGAACAAACCTCTGCGTAATAAGAAACATATTTTTAATGGCAGGCTTGTCATGTTGATTTCGATATTCCGTAATTTATTAGCGTAAAGAAATGTCTTTCCTAATTTATTCATAATTAAAAGCGATAAGGTAATTATCTCGCTATTGCGGTGACACGTAAACCAGTGCTTTATAACATATTGCAGTGATATATTAAAATAGTGTCTTCAAGAAAACTTTACTTGTCTTATATTATCTTTAGATCGATTTATCTTTGAAATCAAATCGTGGTTTGCCGTGAATACATTATCTTTATGTCAACAAAGTTATGAGCTAACCGTTGTTTTAAGGTAGGACGGTTTATTAGTCACATAAAAGTATTTTACGAAATAATTTATCCATACTTTATAAATATTTTTCATCTTTTATTTAGTTATTATCTTTATGTTAGCTCTCAGCACTTGAAAAAAGAAATTAAAGTAAATTCGTGTCTGTTGACGGTGATAAAAAATATTTGCGCTATTATTGCAGTTAAAAAAATGTCTTTGGAGAGGGATAGTGTGGGTGGTATGCCCCCTTTGGGGAATGTGGGGAGTGTCGGAGGAGGAGGCAACGACCCTCGGTCGCAGCTCCTGCAAGAGATGAGGGAGCAGAACTATGACCTTATCAGATTTGCATCATACAGAACAGCTTGTAAGCTTAGATATGTGCAGAAGAAGTGCAACTGTGAGTAAAATTCATTTATTAAATAATTATACATATAATCAAAAATTCTCACTGTAAATTTAACAATTATGCATACTTCACATTGTATGTGAACCATCTGCTCTGATTAAATGTTGAAATTAAAGAAGAAGTTTAAAGTATCAACTGTTTTCTTAATTATATTGAATTTAATAAAATATATAAAATGGGAACAATAGCCTAAGTAAAAAATATCAAACAAATTTAATGCCCGAAAATTATTTTTAGTATATTCCAAATAACTTATAGTTAAATTTTTTGTGTCAATCTGAAGTTCAACATAATTGGAATTGGCCTTGGCATTGTTATTTACATTTTTAATTGCTTGGACTAAAAACTAAATAAATATGTTTGAAAGAATGATGAAGGAATCTTATACTGTTTGGACTTGTTTTGGAATTTTATTGTAAATAGTTGACACTGTTAATTAATTTTTCTTTCAGTATATACATATTATTGATGGCTTAATTGTTTCTGATAATTATAATAGCAAAATAGTCTTTTCATAAAGCTACTTTGATCACATTAAGTGAATTGGGGGTTGTCTTTTTAAAAATATATTTATAGTGATATAATGAAATGATTACAAGACACATTAAAGCCTTTAAAATACAAACAATTTAACAATCATATTTGCTATTTGAACATTCAGTTATTATTGTGGCAGATTATGATGGTGATACTATTCATATTTATAAGAAATATATTGATATTTATTATAAACATTGAAACATCTTTTGCAAAGAAAAGTTAATACTTTTCTAAAGTATTACTACAGTTAGAAAATAAATATGTTAGTAACAACCTTTAGTTTTATTATATGTTTATATATAAAATGTATTTTGTATATTTGTACTCTGGGTAACTCTTACAATATTTTCATAATTAATACAAAATACATTTTATATATAAACATATAATAAAACTAATGGTTGTTACTAACATATTTATTTTCTAACTGTAGTAACAATTCTAAGTGTTCAGTATGAGTATTTAGAGATCATAATTTGTATTACTGTAAAATCTGTGCTGTATGAAAGATTGTTTTATGAATATGTTTATTGTATATGAATATTCAATTTATTACAATTAATTAAATTACAATATATAAACAAATTTTATTGCCTTTTGTTTCCAGTTAATCCTAATAACATATATTCTTATTCTTTTTTCTTTCTTATACAAATATAACTGTATTATATATCATTGTTTTCAGTACATGTAATAGACATATGGAATGTCATAGAGGCATTCCGTGAGAATGCTCTGAACACATTGGAGCCTACGGCATGTGTAAACGTAACAAGATTGGAAACGCTGGTGTCATCTCTGTACCATAATTTAAACAAGAGACTGCCTCCAGCTCACCAAGTGTCCGTAGAAGCATGTTCTGCATTGCTATTGAATTGGCTGCTCTCTGCTTACAGTACTGGGTGAGAAATTCTATACATATATATAATATTATCACCATGATTATGATATAAATGACCAACATGGATTATTTGGGATCATCATTCATCATTATCAGCCTATGGAAGTCCACTGCTGAACATAGGCCTCTCCCAATGACTTCCATAGTGACCTGTTGGAGACAGGCAATTATTTGGGATAATACTCATAAATAAATCTAGGAATCTTAAGTAGAACAAAACTATTATCTCTGATTTTCTCTTCTGTTTTTGTAGGTGTTTTTGTGCCTTAGAAGAGGGCCTTAGTTGTTCATTTACCATCTGAGTGACCTATTGATTAAACAAGAAGACTTCTCTTATTTTGCGAATTAGTGTACAAAGATTGATACTTTATAAATTGTACCAAATAGAAACTTAGTTGTGGTTCTAGTCTCATAATAAAAAGTGTTAATAGCATTGTGTGTCAATTGCACATCAATTTCACTATTGTCCCAAGGGTAGTAACAATTTCACTGGATTATAAATTATAGAGAAGCTAAACATTGAATACTGATTACTATCATGTCATGGTTCACTTTAGATCCATATGAAGTTGACCATTCAGTAAATAGACTGGGAGGTTAATATTATACTAATTTTTATCACTTTGTGTACTGACACATCATGAAAAAATCGCATCTGATAGTAAGTGTAATACAGTCCAAATAGTGTTGATTACAAGTAACAATATTATGAGCCTCTCTCACAAGTCACCACAATTATATTGGTCTTGTATACATATTTTTCATGAGATTTTCTCGGTCGTTGCCCCGCATTTTATTTTTAATATCGCCGAGCGTCCTCATGCGATATTCTTACACGATTTCGCAGGCTATTTTTATTCTGTCAACTGGAACATTTCATAAATACTCAATAGTTATTGTTGTCACAAAGTAGAGATTTGTAAGTTTGTTCTTTGATACAGACCTTGGAGAGCATATTCATATTTTATTACGCATCTATTACCGAACGGCTAGCCATAGGTGTATATAATAGGCAGGCGCCCGTGGGCAGAGTTTCCACAACCAATTTCATCAATTGTGTTACAAGTGCCGTAGATAGCCTTTTCTGAGCCCTATGCGAGCTTCTATAAGTGCGCCCTTGTTTTTTTTTGGTACCCTATATTATAGGCACTCTACTGCGCCCCGAGTTCTCGATACTAGAGGCGCAGCGAAAACTTTTAAGGAGCAAACCGATAAAATAATAGTCCTGCCTGGTCTGGCCATTCTTGCGCCCCCCAGAGTCTACGCCCTGTGCCTGGGTACCGATGGCACCGCACTGTCTGTGTGTGTGTCTTTTGGTTATATATATTTAATGTCCCATGGTGCCGTTGGTTACCCCCATCCTGTTGAAAGAACGGCCACAAGTACGATTCAAAAAAACTTATTTCGGTTATAAATGTTTGTGAGGTTAAAAAGTCTCTCGTAGTTTCTACTTGTATCTTACTGTAGAGTCAGCATTATGTTTTTAACTGCTTGATGTATTGATTCATCTATTGCAGTGACAATGTGGGCAAAATAAGGGTGTTTTCCATCAAAGTGGCGTTGGCTACGATGTGCGCGGGAAAGCTTATGGACAAACTGCGATGTGAGTATGTTTATGGAACGTGCCCCTATGAATTATTCATTATTATTGCGATCAATAATGCACATTATGCATGCCGATATTGTAAGTGTGTTATTATTAGAGATCGGCGAATTCTTTTGTTTTGATAACGTTATAGTTGGTGATGTGGAAGGGAAAAGAGGACTTAAAAATATAAAACTGAGAGAAGAATTGTAATATTAGTATCTATTATTGCAACGATAGAATTTCAATTAGAAATTCAATTAGTTTACATTTCTGTTAATATTAATAGATAACGAGAATTCGATTAATTCAATTATTCTGTCTGGGTGTTTGTGACACAGAAAAGTTTACGATATCTAAAAACGACTCAAGACTTGTATCTTAGTGTGGGTCCAGAACTATAAATATTATCAAACAAACAATATGCATCACTATAAAGCCGATATGTATATAGTATTTAAACAGGTCTATGGGCACCCATAGACAATTATTTCCCAACACAAGACCTAACCCAACGAGCCAGTACTAAAATATGCTAATTTGTTGCAGACATATTCTCTCAGTTGTCAGACGGTAACGGACATCTGCTAATGAAGCGCTTATCAGACTACCTGCGAGAAGTACTGGCCTTGCCAGCTGCTGTGTATGAGTCACCATCCTTCAACTACAATGACTCACTCGCCCTCACCATATTCAACCAGGTGACTTAGTACTTAGGTATTAAAATGTATGACGTCAGCACTGTGTCATCTTATTTTGTATCTCATGGTAATAACATACATACATACATACATACATAAACTCACGCCTGTATTCCCCGAAGGGGTAGGCAGAGGTGCATTTCTGCACCCACATTTCGCCAAGTATGTATCAGTCCCACGTAATAGGGGGCGAGCCTATTGCCGTTTTTCGGGCACATTTCCAGACTCCGTGCTGTTACCGAGAATTTCCTAATGGAAAAACCCAATAACACTTTGCCCGACCCGGGAATCGAACCCAGGACCTCTAGATCGCACGGCACATACTTGTACCGCGAGACCACGAGGCAGTCAAAGTAATAAGTATTTGTTTATGTGAATAAGATGAACAACTAGTCTACATAATTTAGCTAACCTAATACTGAACATACACAGATTGATCTAAGAATGATGGCGCGTGAAATAAAATAATATTTATTGAATCTATAAAATGTCAAATCACTTGGATTCAGTCATTTCAAAATTAAGTGTACGACCCTGTTCGGAAGGCAGTCATCACTAGAGAAGAACGGGCAAGAAACTCTAGTGTTGCTCTTTTCCAATCAAGAGATAGTTTGATACATACTAAATTTCCCGAATGAAAGCAGCTCATTAGTACAATCTCAGACTGTTGTATTGAATTTATAAAATATAAAAAAAAATATTTTGTTTCAGAACGGCAAGATAACAGTGAACGATTTCCTGGACACGCTGATGTCCGACCCGGGACCTCCTTGTCTCGTGTGGTTGCCTCTGCTGCATCGACTGGCGAGCGTGGAAAATGGTAAGTTAATACAACCATAAAATTTAAAATGGGGGTAACAAGTTCAAATAATAAGCAGAACGGTATTTCTTGTTAATACAACAATGTGTTGCACCATATTTTTTTAAATGTACATAATAACGGCTGCGTCTATTTTGTAGCCACATATCTAGACTCCATATTGAAAAGCCGATTGTGTTTAGGTGTGTTTCGGGACCAACAAAACATTCAATATTAGTGTAGTGTATGTAGGTAGATGTGAAAATAAATTATAATATAAGCGCTGTTCCCCACTCGAACCGATTCACTACTACGCCTGATACCGGACCGAGTGGGTGCGCCAGACGCTATTGAAACTAAGTGTTATTAGTATTATTTATACAAACCACCTCAGACACCAGGACATTACATTGGCGACGAGGACAAAAGTGAGTACAAAATAATAATCATTACAAAAAAAAAAAGAAGGATAGAATGTATGTCATTCAATAACAAGTAATGTTATTCGCAAGTTGCCAGTATTATTGTCGCCCAGTGGTTTTAAACGTTAGTTAATGGTGCCAATACAATTGTATTAAGGTTTACCTAGCGATTGTAGAATATTTCACTATTGAAATTGGATACCTACCTAACTACGCAGATTAAAACTAATCTGTTTCATAAAATTGATACTGATATTGATTCTACTAGACTCTGTATTGTTATTGAATGTCGAGTGTTTATTTACCTGAAGCAGTTGCAATTGAACTGATCATTAAATTGATATTGCATAAATACATGCATAGCCTCGCGACAATTTAACCGATCATTAAATTGATATTATGAAATCAGTTGTAGTATTGACAAGCTTCGAGTTAATATAATTTGATATTACGAGTATATGAAACATTTTTGACTCTTGTAAACAACTAAATATTTTTAATATTTAGTTTATACAGCGGATAAGACATCCGATAATTAAATTGTTATTATGAAACCAGTTGTAGGGTTGACAAGCTTCGATTGAATATAATTTAATGTAACGACTATATGAAACATTTAAGTTGATACATTTGTTGATTGTTATAAACAACAAAATATTTTTGATATTTAGTTAATACAGCGGATAATTGATCCGATCATTAAATTGATAGAGCGGATAAAAGTTATCCGATCATTAAATTGATACAGCGGATAAAAAGTTATCCGATCATTAAATTGATACAGCGGATAAAAGTTATCCGATCATTAAATTGATACAGCGGATAAAAGTTATCCGATCATTAAATTGATACAGCGTATAAAAGTTATCCGATCATTATATATTTATATCAAGTTTTGCCTGTTAGCCGGCGACGCCTAGCTAAATTAAGGAATATATTCCAGGGGACTTTGTATAACCCAATTATGTTTGAATGAACATCCAGTTGAAGTGAAGTCACGTCAAAGATACGTTATGATGGATTAAATGTAAATCATTAATAGTGCTCAATTTTCTGTCTAACAAGACAGATGTTTTCAAACACAGATGTTCGCACCATAGCTCGTTTCTTGCTTATCTATTTGAAATGTGGTTTCTATTGTTTTCACCGGTCGGCGACACCAGCTGTGCGTCGGCCTACCCACAGATTTAAAATATCTCCTGGGTATAACGCTTACGTTATGTAATTAAAGATCAGATTGGCTTACTTCCCCGAAATAAATAAATTTATTAATTGACATTTAATAACAGACTTGTTTGTTATTTATGAATGTTTTATATTCAACTAGTATAAATCTTGCATTGTTCAAGTTTGTATTATAAAGATATGCCGTACATTTTAATTTATTATCGCATGCTTTGAGATGTTAGACTTTACGCATACATGAGGCAAGCTAGCCAAGCTATTATTAAAGAGTAACACCCAAGTCGTGATGGCGTAGAGGTTTAGGCACGCGGTCGAGGGCCTCGACGGTCACGGGTTCAGGCCCCAGGCGCACCTCTGACTTTTGAAGTTATGTGTGCATTAACATTATTTGACAGCCCCGTGGCGCAGTTGGCTAGACACCAGCTTGCGAAATGAGAGGCCGCGGGTTCGATCCCCGCATCAATGGTTGTGTGATCCACAAATTTGTTTCGGGTCTGGGTGTTTGTGAGACCGAATAGTCTCTCGTAGTTTCTGATACCCACGACACAAGACTCGTATCTTAATGTGGGGTTAGAACTATGTGTGACTGTTGGGTGTATTTATTATTACTTATTTATTATTCACAAAAGAATAATCACGTGCTTTAACGGCGAAGGAAAACATCGTAATCAAACCTGCACACCTAAAAGTTCTTAGGAATTTCTTAGGTG
This sequence comes from Hemaris fuciformis, assembly GCA_907164795.1. NCBI lineage: Eukaryota > Metazoa > Arthropoda > Insecta > Lepidoptera > Sphingidae > Hemaris > Hemaris fuciformis. The sequence continues at coordinate 5,585,221 of OU015455.1, read as the reverse complement.
TGTAGTCCGCCAATCCGCACTAGACCAGCGTAATGGACTAAGGCCTAAACCCTCTCAGTTGTAGAGCAAGCCGTGTCCAGCAGTGGGATGTATGTGGGCTGATGTTGATGATGATGATGAACACCCATTAACCTACTATGGAACAGCTAATCCCCAAGTTTCACTTTTCCAAATTGTTCTCAAAGCTAAATTTAAGCTAATTCTTTTCATTAGTAGGTGTTGGGGAAGATAGATTGCAACAACAAAATTACAACTTTCACATGTAGTCAAGGTCTATTCAGGAACAAACATCTCATGTTTGGTATTTCATGCGCTCGTGAATTATATATAAAAAAAAAAAAATTACAAAATTGAGAGAGAGGCTTATTGCCTTATGAAGACGTAGTCGATTCTATTTACGATATTGTCTTTGGGGTAACGAGGTTCATGAGGCGAGAAAATTATGCGAAACGTTCAAAGTACGAGTATATAATTTCTTGGGCTCCATACGGAGTTAAAACTTTAAAATATATAATATATCGAGTCATTTAGAGAGTCTGTTACTATTGAGAAAGTTCAAAGTTTTCTGGGTTTAGTTAACTACGTATGCAAGTGGACCTCTAATTTAAGAACATAATATGTACAGTGAGCCTTTGCGCGAGTTGTTGAAATTAAAGTTAGCCAAGACCGCGTATATAAGTTCGTATTGAGACGATAACTAAACAGAAGGATTTAGCTGTTTGGGTATTTTGACTCCTTTGGTAAGACACAAGTTTTGCCGATGTCAGTTCAGTTGTAGGTACTAGCTGTGCTCGTCGAAGTAAAGCCAAGGATAATTGCTTATGGCAACATAAGTCTGATAGAACGTGAAAAACGTTGTCAGACTTAGAAAAAGACTCTTGCATTAGTTTGGGTAGTTGCGCAATTCACTATTTGTTTAAAAAAAAATTAAAAAAAATAAACAAGTTTAGGTTTACTTAATGAACATAAACCCCTATAGGTCATGTTCTCCCCGAAGTCGGAAGCATGTGCCCGGGTTGATCGTTTGGTATTACGTCTAGTCTACCTTCTACAATCATATATTTTTAATGTCTTATACAGTCTAGGCTAGAAAAACATATCTAATTCATTGTCATTGTTGTGTGGAACCACCTAAGCCGTTCAATATCGACTATCTCAATTTAGTAGTCGATGAGGTTGGCCCTTTGGCGATTTCCCTAAGTAAACTGAAGCAGGCTAGTATGAATGAAAAATGGTGTTTACCAAAATAGTTAGAAACAGAGTGTCAATATAATTACATGGTCTTTAAAAAATTAACTGTTTTCAAGATAATTTGCAGCTACGAGGCAATCAAATTGTTATTCCAACTGTGTTTAGACCAAAAGTACTCGTGGCTAGTCACGAGGGACATCCCGGAACCGTTGCTATAAAAACAGGACCGCGTGCGTAAGTAAAGCAAGCCAAAATTGATACTCTGCCTCGTGGTCTCGCGGTACAAGTATGTGCCGAGCGATCTGGAGGTCCTGGGTTCGATTCCCGGGTCGGGCAAAATGTTGTTGGGTTTTTCCATTGGGGGGTTCTCAGTAGCAGCACGGAGTCTGGAATTGTGCCCGAAAAGCGGCAATGGGCTCGCCCCTTATTACGTGGGACTGATACATACCTGGCGAGGTGTGGGTGCAGAAATGCACCTCTGCCTACCCCATCGGGGAAAACAGGCGTGAGTTTATATATGTATGTATGTATGTAAATTGATACAGTCGCGGAATGTTATGTAATATTTGTACTCTGGTATTAAATTAGACCAACATCAACTCAGCACCAAATCCTCTTTCCTAACCCTATGCGCAGAAAACATCAACCAGTTAACCATGGATTGGCGTCGATTTTCTTGGACCATTGCCCATAAGTCGTTTTCTTTTAGTAATTAAAGACTGTTTCAGTTGCAATAAGGGAGTTAAGGATCACTTGGACTACAGAATCATCGATGCGGCTGTCAATAACGCAATGGATGTGTAGCTGATATAGGTACATATAATATGCATGCTGGTCAAGTGGTCAACGGAACTGGACAAGAATGGAGGAGAAATATCATACACCTGAGAAAATCGAAGGAGAATGGACTATATATTGTAAACTATTTCTTGATTGGAAAAGAGCAACACTAGAGTTTCTTGCCCGTTCTTCTCTAGTGATAACTGCCTTCCGAACGGTGCGGTAAATTCAATTGTGATATGACTACATTTAAGTGATGCATTTGACATTTTATAGAAAAAATATATTTCATTTCATCAAAAACGAGAACATACAAATAGATTAAACATATGAATATGTTATTATATATTGTATATGTTAGCGTAACAAATGATTATTTTTATGTGGTTATAAAATATATGATTGGTTAGAATTAAATATCAAATAAAATTATTTTCAAAATTATTAAAAGGGAAGAGATGTAGTGTATGTAGGTAGATGTGAAAATAAATTATAATATAAGCGCTGTTCCCCACTCGAACCGATTCACTACTACGCCTGATACCGGACCGAGTGGGTGCGCCAGACGCTATTGAAACTAAGTGTTATTAGTATTATTTATACAAACCAACGCAGACACCAGGACATTACAATTAGAAATAATGTAAATTCCGTGTCCACGATTAAAGGTTATATCGTAATATATAACCTTGAAATGGGGTATAGTAGTAAAATAAGTAGTATATTTTGTAACAATATAGTCAACGTGATGTATGTATTAAGGATTTGAGCAAATGGGCACATTCCGCTTTTAATTTAAGGTTGGAGGCATATGATACATCTAAAAATGTGTTACGTTTGAGTTTAAGGGTATAATCGGGACATATGATTTGCTCTTAAAATAGTTTCATGGTTAAGGGGGTGTGTTGGGGCGTATATTTATAAAAATAGAGTACCTAAGCCGGTTCCACGCGCTGCTTAGTAAAATAATGTGTAAGATTGGACCGTACTTCCATTGTTAAGGGGTGAATCGGGGCCACTTGCGGTAGTTCCATAGAAGTCCAAAAGCCCAGTTTGCCTTACAAAATTCCGCATAATCTTGAAGTTTTAAATCATTATTTAATGAAGCAATTTGACATATAAATGAGAATGACTTACCTCACAATACAACCTGTATAAACTAGACATTACACAATTAACGTGTAACGCTTTTGGATTTCTATGGAAGTACCGCCACTGGCCCGACCAGTGCAAAATTGGGTTATGTTGGTATCACTGTTTGTTGTGGTGTGTAGTGGTGGGGTGAATCGGGGCATAATTGTGGTTGATTGGGGTTCAAATTCAAATTCAAATATATTTTATTGTGGTACATAGGAATGTTACAACTATGACCCGCCGTGTTGGCATACAATAATGCAACTTAAATCTAATGAAAATCTAACTTTAGAACTATATTACACTAAAAAAACAGACCAAAAGCATTACTACATCTCAATTAATACTAAGAAAATCATTCAATTTATAATAACATTTATTCATTAAAAATTTAAACAATGCACCTTTATAATTATTGATGTCATTCAATTCTCTAATGGACTTCGGTAGCCTATTATAATATTTGAGGAACCAGGTGGAACACACTCTTATGAAATAATGCAGTTTTGTGGGGTATATATGTCATGTTATCATTGCGCCTGGGGTATGTTGGTAACACTAGTTGATTGTGCAGTGGTGCACCCGCTGGCGTGCAGCGCGTGTCGGCGCGGCTCGCTGTGCGGGTTCCGGTACCGCTGCACGCGCTGCGCCAACTACACGCTGTGCCAGGACTGCTTCTGGCGCGGCCGGGTCTCGCCGCCCCACACCAACGAACACGAGGTCAAGGAGTACGCCGCTTACGTGAGTCCCGACAACTAACTAACAATATTACCTAGAACGATCAGACCGCCTCTTATTTTTGTTGTTTTTACTTTTTCTCCATATAATTGTTTAAACAAGAAAGTGTAAAAAAATAAATACCTTGTGGCAACATTTTTTCTACATACGTCAAACTGACATTTGACATTGACATTATACAAGATGCTACAAAAAATATTTTGAAGATTGAAACATTAAACTTTGCACATACAATCTTAACTCATTTTAATTGCAATTATTGTTATTAGGCTACTAATAAAGTTATGAAATAGCTGATAAAAGATTTATCACTGTGTTAAACTTTTTGTGTTGATTCATCTTCGTACTGTAGTTCCATGTGGTCAGACGAGGAGACACTGCAAAATTCTAATATCAGTCCAAAACAGTATATTAATTTCACGTTTTTAAATCAATCTTTATATATGAATATATGTAAGATAAGCAGTGATGGCCTCGAGGTTTAGGCGCGCGGTCGAGAATTTCGGCGGTCGCAGGTTCAAACCTCTGACTTTTCGAAGTTATGTGTGTATTCACAAAGAATTATCACTTGCTTTAACGGTGAAGGAAAACATCGTGATGAAACCTGCACACCTAAAAGTTCGTAGGAATTTCTTAGGTGTGTAACCCGCACTAGGCCAGCGTGGTGAACTAAGCCCTCTCAGTTGTAGAGGAGGCCCGTGCCCAGCAGTGGGACGTATATGGGTTGATGATGATATGTAAGATGGTATATATGTAGTGTTTGAATACTCCGTGTGCAGAAGTCTCCGTCGAAGCAGATCGGCGCGACGCTGCGCAAGTCGTTCCGCTGCGTGCCGGAGCGAGCGCGCGCGCCGCCGCGCTACCCCGACCCGCCCGAGCGCACGCTCAACCTCAGCCACATTGTGTGAGACACCATTTCATACTTCATAGCTCCGTTTAACACGACAAACACATACACATAAACATTCCTTCCTCGCACTACATCCTTATGGAATCAGCTTGCCTCGGCGGTATTTCCAAACAGATACGACTTAGGGGCCTTCAAGAAGAGAGCCTATATTTTCCTCAAAGGCCGGCAACACACCAATGATCCCTCTGGTATTATGGGTGTTCATGGGCGGTGTTGACCACTTAACATCAGGCGGTTCACTAGCTCGTTTGCCTCCTTTTTCCATTAAAAAAAAAAAAAAAATACAACGATAACCAATAACTCATCTTTTGAACGGTGTGCTTTGTATATCTTACAGCAATAAATGTTGTTTTTCTCTTCTATAGTTGGAAAAAGCAATAAAAACAAATTATCCTGTATAATTTTTACATTAAAAAAAAAACTCAAAGTATAAGTATAGTTTGTATAAGCTCAAAAACTTCTAAATCGAGCATCAATAATAGATGACAATTAGTTATTTATTATTATTTATTATCTATCACCAAAAGGAACCATACTGCCAGTTGGTGTTTCTGAATTAATCAGTTTTCTTTTGTTTCAGGCCCCCGTCTCCAGTGCCAGCGCACAACGGATTCCCGGAGTACGTGGGCGGCTATGTCAATACTGGGTCTCTGGACTCGCGATCCTCAAGGTCCACGCATCGAAGTGAGTATACTGTTGTTTGATGGATATTTTTCGTTAAATGGCAACACTTGGTTGCGCCTGTCATAAAAAAAAATAGATTATTTAACCGTTTACCTTCGATTATTTATTACTGGCAATCTGCCCTTTTTGTTATTTATACATAATACTAATACATAAACTCACGCCTGTATTACTCGAAAGGGTAGGCAGAGGTGCGTTTCTGCACCCACATTTCGCCAGGTTTGTATCAGTCCCAAGTAATAAGTGGCGAGTCTATTGCCGTTTTTCGGGCACAATTTCAGATTCCGTGCTGCTAGTGAGAATTTCGTAATAGAAAAACCCAATAACACTTTGCCCGACCCGGGAATCGAACCCAGGATCTCTAGATCGCACGGCACATACATGTGCCGCGAGACCACGGGGCAGTCAATTGTTTGCTAATTTATCTAAAAAATTATAACATTTAAAGGTGATATTTCATTAAATTCATGTGTTGTTCGTAGTCTTTAAAGTGACGTCGCTATGGAGAAAGCTGTCTAAACCATTAAACTCATATAATGATAATCACCATTCTCTTGCCCTGTTCCCAATTTTATTTAGAGTCGGAGCAACAGTGCTTTATCCTTCCAAACATCCCTATTAGATGTCATGTCTTCATTCACCCCTTTTTCTTTCATATTTTCTCTCACGCACTGCATCTATCTTTTCTTTGGCCTTTCTTCAACTTTCATACTCATTACTTTATTACCAACATATGTTTCATCCCTTCTCATAACGTGCCCATACCACGACATACGGTTTCCTTTCAGCTTATCTATCCCTGGAGCTACATTCAAACTTCCTCTAATGTATTCTTTCGTCATACAATGACAATATGTTTATATTTTATTTTAGTTTATACTTTATCTTTTCGTGATGAAGATATTTTGTATTGATTACAATTTTTACTATACAGCAAGTAATAAATTAGCCTTAACCCATTCCTCCCCACTGTCCTACTTTTAGGACACTATATTCAACTGTTTTTTAGTTGTTAGGGCTCTTATTTTTATTGTTTCTGATAAAATTCGTAATTTCACACTTTATTTATATATTTTTTTCTGTAAAAAATGTTAAGGTGAATTTAATGTAATTTTTTCAAATTGATAATTTTTGTCGACTAAGGAACAGCATTATTTACCTATATCGCGAAAAAAATAATCTTATATTATTTTTTCTTAATATACACTAAGAACTTAATTTATACATTTCATAAAAAAAACAATGTAATAACACTATAATTAACATTTAATAGGTATAGCAGAACATTTGTCAAGAGGCGTGGACGACGAACATCGTTTGATCGCACGATACGCCGCACGACTTGCGCAGGAGAATAGGACGATGGTAACTATACTTAGATATCTATTTTTGATACTTGTAGATTTATTTATACCGTTTTTTATGTTGATATCAACGCTGTGGTATCAACACAAGACTTATTTCCGAGATAAGATTCGGCATATGCACAGAACTGTTGAATAAGACTAGAATGGAAATGTCAGCATGCCGAGCGTTCCGAACCTACGATTAGACTATCATATGTTTAACACGGTCGCGTCTAAGTAATTCGCGTAACGTGTTATATCAAGACTTTTGCAAATTTGTGACAACAAATAGCAGCCCTTCATTTTTATTTGAAATTTTTATCATTGGTCGTGTGTTTGACGTAGAATGAACAGGTGACAGACAAGCGGCGACACTCATCCCCATACAAAATACAGTCTATTTCCCTTCTAATCTTATTCAGCTGTTCTGAGGCATATGCACTTTGCAGCTTAAGGTCTTGAATTTCGGCCTTCATACTTTCGATATCTTTTAATTGAGCTAAGGTTCTACTTATAGTTTTCTAGCGATAAAGACTTGGTAGCATTTATTAGTAAGAATCGAAATTAAACTAGTACTAGTAGTAGGTTTAGGTATGTAGTCCGCTAACCCGCACTAGGCCAGCGTGGTGAACTAAGCCCTTAACCCTCTCAGTTGTAGAGGAGGCCCGAGCCCAGCAGTGGGACGTGTGTATGTATATGGGCTGATGATGAATGATGAACTCGACGTTAAGTTTATTTATTTACTTTGTTACAGCCGCGAGCAGGTCGCTCCGCGTCTCTCACACCGGAATTGGTACGTTTGTAATTATTTTTTTTATTTTTTGATTTCGACAGCCCCGTGGCGCAGTTGGTTAGACACCAGCTTGTGAAACGAGAAACCGCGGGTTCGATCCCCGCACAAATGTTTGTGTGATCCACAAATATTTATTTCAGGTCTGGGTGTTTGTGAGACCGAAAAGTCTCACAAGACTCGTATCTTAGTGTGGGGTCAGAACTATCTATGTGACTGTTGGGTGTATTTATTTATTTTAATAAATGTATTTTTTATGTGTGTAACATCTTCGCCTCAAATGTAGTTAAAATTTCTTACAATTTTTTATGGGTGCATTTAGTTTTTTTTGTGTCGATAACCTTCAAATTCAAAGGTAAAATTATCTTTATCCAAATAGATTTTACTGTAGCATCAAAACAAAACTTCTGATCAATTTACTTAATCCCAGGGCTTATTATCTTCAATATAATCTTAAATTTTGTAGTATGTTTTTTTATAGAGTTTATCTTTAATTGATTCTTTAAACTTTTTACGGGAAGTTCAATAATAGCCTTCGGGAGTTTGTTATAGAAGCGTGTACAATATACATTGTCCCTTAAAAGAGTTATTAATTATCCGAAGACGAGTTACGTGTTGAACGAGATTACATTTGTTCCTAGTATTTTTATTTTATGTATAGTAAATGGGAGTTTTGTCAAGTGTGAATATGTATTTATTTCAGGGTCGTTCATCGTCCGAGGGTTCGGAGGTGGACGCGGCGCGCCAACAGCGCGAGCTGATATCACAACTCGAGGCCAAGAACAGGGAGATCATGAGGGAGATCGCACGGCTCAGGTGCGTACATACATGTTTATTAGAGTGGAGTGTTTTTTATTTATTAGCCTGGGGGTCGAATTTGTTTCTTACTCAACATCTTGAGGCGGCCCACTCATTTTTAAAATGAATTACGAGTGAGATAACTACTGAAAATATTGATATCGGCTGTTAAGTACATACTTATCTCCGGTTGGTGTGACTTTCTGAAACTCCTTAGCGCATTTCTTTCCTCGAACCGAAACAAATTGTGTGATGCACAAATATTTGTCTCTGGTCTGGTGCTTGTGAATCAGAAAAGTCTTTCGTAGTTTGTGATACTCAAGTCACAAAAATTGCATCTTTGTTCGCACTAAGATCGTAAGAAGAAGACTGCCACGTGGACTCGCAGCACAAGTATGATGGGATCTAGAGGTCCTGGGTCCGATTCCCGGGTCGGGCAAAGTGTTATTGAGTTTTTCCAATAGGAAATTCTCAGTAGCAGCACGGAGCCTGGAATTGTGCCCGAAAAACGGCAATAGGCTCGCCCCCTATTACGTGGGACTGATACCGAAATGTGGGCGCAGAAATGCGCACCTCTGCCTACCCCTTCGGGGAATACAAACGTGAGGTTATGTATGTATGTATGTACTAAGATCATATGATCTCATGATCAGAGCTATGTACTATTTGAATGTGGTGTGTGTTTATTTATTTCAGACGGCAGCAGGAAGCGGAGGCGAGTTCTGGCGCGGGCGGTTCAGGATCCGCCCCTCCCCTGGTGTCGGAGCTACGCGCGCTGCGACAGAGGAAGGACGAGCTGGAGGGACACCTGTCCTCGCTGCAGGAGTCCAGGAAACACCTCATGCAGCAGCTGGAGGGACTCATGAGGATGTTGAAGGTATGTTCTACAAGTTTCTAGGGATTTCTAGATAATTCAAAATTAAAATAATAATTAATGAATTGTAATAGTCATCATCATTATCATCATCATGATAATAAATAGTTAATGTATTGTAACAGTACAAAATATTAATTCTCAGGTGAAAATTCTTAAGTGTGTATACTGCTTAATCATACTAGAACAGCGTGATGTTCTAAGACCTAAACCCCCTCAATTGTAGAGGAGGCTCGTACCTAGTAGTAGAACGTATATGGGCCGATGATGATGATGAAACCAAATAAAAGACCCTTTGTTGTTATCTCATTAAAATTATTTATTCAATCCATATAAAGATATTTATTACGGCCTTTTATGTATTCCCGCTTGTGGTTTCTCATGACCCCGTTCATTTCATATTGCTTAGTTCCTGTAAATTACAAAAACATATTGTAACACAGACAGGAAGTATTTCTTACTCTAAAGTTTAGATTTGGTCTTACTTTCCTAATTATTTAATCAAAAATATTTGTCGTCTGAGTTTTTTTTTTGCTGTGAATTAGACCAGTCAAAAAGTCATAGTCCCTTTAGTCATTAAGATAAATTAAGTAATTTCACTTGTACCAGGATATTTCTCGATTTGCTGACGTCATCAACGTAATTCGTAACTCCCGAATAGCAAGCACGCATTACGCATGTCGCGTTACGGAATTACGCTTTACATGTGCAGTTAAAAAGACCGCCATAATTATTTTTAATATAATAATACAGTGAGGAAAGATTTGATTTTTTTAGGGTTCCGTACCCAAAGGGTAAAACGGGACCCTATTACTAAGACTTCACTGTCCGTCTGTCCGTCTGTCACCAGGCTGTATCTCATGAACCGTGTTAGTTAGACAGTTGAAATTCTGACAGGTAATGTATTTTGCCGCTATAACAACAAATACTAAAAAAAAGAATAAATAAATATTTAAGGGGGGCTCCCATACAACAGCTATGATTTTTTTGTTGTTTTTATAAATAATGATACGGACCCTTCGTGCGCGAATCTGACTCGCACTTGGCCGGATTTTTTACGATTTAACTTAAAAACTACTTGATTGATTTAAATGTTTTTGGTACGGACATATATAGATAGATAGATGGGATTTTGGGAAGTAACATAGGCCGCTTTCATCATCATCATCAGCCCAAATACGTCCCACTGCTGGGCACGGGGCTCCTCTACAACTGAGAGGGTTTAGGCCTTAGTCCACCACGCTGGCCTAGTGCGGGTTGGCGGACTACACACCTAAGAAATTCCTAAGAACTTTTAGGTGTGCAGGTTTTATCACGATGTTTTCCTTCACCGTTAAAGCAAGTGATAATTCATTGTGAATACACACATAACTTCGAAAAGTCAGAGGTGTGTGCCTGGGGTTTGAACCTGCGACCGCCGAAATTCTCGACCGCGCACCTAAACCTCGAGGCCATCACTGCTTCTAACATAGGCCGCTTTATATTACGAAAAATTGTAGTTTTTCTGTGGGATGAGCACGTTATTTAAAATTACGCCTGGCCGGAGCTGGACCCCACCTAAGTGTCGAATATAATCATTTCTCGCCACCCAACCCCACATGAGGTACTAAAAATAAATGCTACTTACATCGGATTCATAATCATAATCATATTCTTCGGATTCGAGTGATGTGAAGTCTGCAGCGTAACACGTGGCTTTGTTGGTCGCTAGTTTAACTATACGGCTAAGTAATAAAGCCTCTTCAATTTGGTTATGCTCTGGAAAGTAATGGTTTACTTTTACATACATACATAAATTCATGTCTATATTACCCGAAAGGGTAGGTTAAAGTGCATTTCTGCTCCCATATTTCGCCAATTGTGTTTTCGTCCCACGTATTAAGGGGCGAGGATATTGCTGTTTTTCGGGAACTTTTCCAGAATCCGAGCTGCTACTGAAAATGCTTCCTAATGGAAAAGTGTTTTTTTTTGGTAAGAAATTCTCAGTAGCAAAATTGGAAACCTTTTTATATCACAGAAAACGATACGTATATCTATCTAGCCCACACACGACCCACTGCTGGGCCGGAGTCTCTACAACCGAGAGGGGTAAAACCTTAGTTCACCTGGTTGACATAATGCGAATTGGCGGAGCACACCTAAAAAATTTGTAGAGAACTCTTGGGTGTGCAGGCTTCCTCACGATGTTTTCCTACACCATACCACATTTTACTATATCTTTATACATATATAAAAATTACGTGTCACGTGGTTTGTCCTCGTAGGACTCGAAACCACTGAACCGATTTTAACTTTTTTTTTCAAATGTGTGTTTTGTTCCAACTTAACAAATAGGATAGTTTATATCTCAATTTATAATTGCAATATTATTTTATTGCGAATTATTTGCTTATTATCTGACAATGTCATAATTATCTGTTAGTTCGATAAGTTTCTAACAGATGGCGGTGTATTGGGTTTTGATAAAAACGAGAAGACGAGTGGAATAAAATTGAAAAAAGAGCACTACGCCCATGCGAAGCTCTCATGCGCCTCTAGTATAATATAAAAATTAATACCAAAAAGACACCGCAATACCTTCACTATGCGATTGAGAATATTCACTCGACATTTTTGAATTTGAGAAGCAATCGACGAAATTTCTAACGGAACTTGCAAAACACGTCCAGTTTAAACCAAACAGTCTTTCGGGAATCGATATTAGCATACCGTGCATCTCTGAACTGTCGTCATCATTATAGAACAGCTGTTTCTTCTCTATAGCTTCTTCAGTCTCTGCCTCGGAATCCTCCGATGTAACTTCTATATCATCTTCTGTATTGGATGGAACTTCTGATACTTTAGGTAGAGCTAGAGTTTTGCCTATTGTTACGGCAATTAGTAATGTTGCGATAAAATTCATTTTTTTTATAATTTAATTTCCAAAGTTAACTGTATTATGTTATAGTAGGAAGTAATTATGGTAGAACATAATTCGCGTTTATATATTCGATAAGTGACACTTGTGACGATAGTGAAATGCTTCGAATGCTTGCAATTATTGTAATAAAAAATCATATTTAATTACTTGTTGACGTATTTCTATTGTTTATTGCGTTGTTTGCGAAAGTCTCTACGGTGTAGTCAGTTAGATAGATAAATACTTTATTATACACCATTTAAACATCATCATCAGCCCATATACGTCCCACTGCTAGGCACGTGCTTCAACCTCTGAGAGGGTTTAAGGCCTTAGTCCATTAAATACCTTAGACCATTTAAACATATAAATAACAATACAAAAAACAAGTTATATTCTAGTGGAAAAATTGGTTTTGTCTCGTCCAGACAACCAGGCATTATAGAATAATAAATGGTAGAGTATGTACAATAATAATACCATCGGAGGTTGCTGGTTCAAATCTGAAGCTAGAAGTATGTATTATTGTCATGATACAAGATATACACGCTAGGTCAATAATAGGAAATTAAATGTTTATGATTTTTGAATAGAAATATGACGTTTTATAAATATCGATATTTTAGCAAGTGTCGCTACCTGACTCGAGAAGCGAAAGACCTCTCGATCACTACCCGCGTGTTTGCATGGCGAAAACAAATTACTCTTCTTATCTGTTTTTGTGTTCCATTTTCTTATATATAGCTTTATATTGTAAACTTGTTGCAGACTCAGCAATCGTCGCCCCGATCTACGCCAAACTCGTCACCGAGATCTACGAAGAGTCCTCCCCTACCTGGATCTCAACCGCAGCCTTCTGCACCGGAAAGGTAACACTTTTAATTTAGATCTATGCTTTTAACTCCTATTTAGATATATCCTATCTAGGACAAGGAAAGTAAACATACTGTATAATTATAAATAAAATATAGCCCGTATAATGATCAAGGTATTTTTTTCCTAAATAATACTTTTCGAAAGCCCTTTTTGTTCTTTACCTAATTACATACATACATAACCTCACGTCTGTGTTCCCCGAAGGGATAGGCAGAGGTGCATCTCAGCACTCACATTTCGCCAATTGTTTTCGTCCCACGTAATAGGGTGCGAGCCTATTGTCGTTTTTCGGCCACAATTCCAGATTCCGTATTGCTACTGAGTATTTTCTAATGGAAAACCCAATAACACTTTGCCTTAAGTAATCATAACTTAACCTAGGGGGCCGTCCATTAATCACGTGGTTTTTCTTTAGCATTAACCTCCCCCCCCCCCTAGAGAAACGTGGTTTGGTTAAAGGCTAACCCGCATCCCCTAACCAATATCACGTTTAGGTTTTGGTACCTACAAGGAATCTTATTTTTTGGAATATAATCTTTAAATACAGTAATTATAAAGCATAATCTAATTTTATTCTGAAATCAAGGACCATGATAAAAATGTCTAGAAAGGGTGCAGGTGGTTTGTGACTGGCTTTTCGGTAGAAATCGCGCGTTTGACGAACAAATAAAAATACCGTGGTCTCGCGGTAAAAGTATGTGCCGTGGGATCTAGAGGTCCTGGGTTCGATTCCCGGGTCGGGCAAAGTGTTATTGGGTTTTTCCATTAGGAAATTCTCAGTAACAGCCCGGAGTCTGGAAATGTGCCCGAAAAACGGCAATAGACTCGCCCCCTATTACGTGGGACTGATACATACCGGACGAAATGTGGGTGCAGAAATGCACCTCTGCCTACCCCTTCGGGGAATACAGGCGTGAGTTTATGTTTGTATGTATGTATAAATACAAGTGATATCTTACTACACTTCGCTCCCCCCTGGTCATATGTCGTGGTTGTTTCCAAACCCCCTTCCCCCTTTCAAGACTCACGTGATTAATCACGTAATGACGGTTCCTAGGTAACCTACCTAGGTAACTAAATTCGATCGTGTTTGTTTATACAGAGAGACGACAGGTCGAGGCACAGTGCGGAGTGCGCCACAAACGCCCTCGCTGGGAGAACGAGAACGGATCGACATGACGCACAGTCTTGGTAATTATTCATAACAATAATCATATAATCCTCACTGGCAGTACTTCGATAGAAGCCCAAAGCCCAGGTTGACTTATAAAAATCCATATAAAAACCTTTAAGATTTAAATCTTTATTTAACAAAAGCAAATTGACATGTAAATGAGAATATCCTGACCCCACTATAAACAATTTTAAACTAGACATTACACAATTAACGTGTAACGCTTTTGGGCTTCTATGGAAGTACCACTGATTGTGCTGGCTCATTGGTTCCGTGGAATTAATGTGCGACAAGCCGTCGTGAGGCTCTGGGTTCGATTCCCTTGTCGGGCAGTATGTTATTAGTATTAATGCACGCTGAGGTCCATTAAATTTTGAAAGTCATTTCGTGGAAGGTGAGAATACTGGAACGTTCTGAAAGATCTGAAGTAAAAGCATAATTTTTTTCAAACACACTGGTAGACGTTGTTAGAAATTATAGTTTTGTGTAATTTATTTAAAAATTCACTCTCTTGCAGGTGCAATGGAAGGCATGACAAACGACACAAGAAGTTTCCATCAGAACCAACGACCCACCACAAGTAAGTAGAAATAATGATTTTGACAACTTTTATAACATGTTAGAAATGAATGCTTCATTTCTATTTCATATTTTATTTTATATTTTTTTTAAGAGAATTGTTCTTTGCAACAAAGAAAATAATTAGTTAATATTTTACTATTGAAAAAAAAATCATCTTAATATGCCTTTCTGATGGTGGTACGGATGCCGTTAATCAATCTGTATATCCTTTTACTAATTGAGATTACTCATCAGAGATTTTTGCAATGGGATAAAAATACTTTTTTTTCAAAGTTTTTTTAATATTCTGTGGTAGTGGGCATAGACAACCGCAGCCTGCGCAGCGACCTGCTGTACGCGGCGGACTCCGTCACCAACGCCATGTCCACACTAGTCAGAGAGCTTAACTCAGGTTGGTACACTCTATACGAACGCAACGTCTATGGTTTCTACAACAACCATCGAGAATAGACCCCGATGAGACTCTATAAAATTTTCTCGCATGTTTATTCAATATAGTGAAGTGCATTGGGCATGATTTAATGTTGTTATTTTTTTTAACTTCATGTTTCATTGTAAGGGTCGGTCATTTTAGATTATCGTCTTTTATAGTTTGTCCCTTTCTCTTGTTTAATGTTAGAAAGAGATGGCAAATCATTTCTAATAGTATAGCGATTAAAGAATATGAAAATACATGTCATTACTTAAATGCACTGCATGCTCCCAATTTTATGGTGTCACTTGTTTTATATGTGGAGGTTCTTAAGCCTGATTCTCATTATAACTGCGATAACTTAGAAGGCTGGTATTTTGAATATTATAGATTTGTCCATGAAGCTTATTACGTTGTTTAATATTATCGCAGTGTCGGTTCTACGAAATTGTCTATTCTAGATAAAATTTTCAGCCCCATTCTACTGATTTTAATTTTAGTTAGTTATTTTTTATATTTAATGTAGGTTGATTGGGTTTTTGAGGCGATCTTTAATGTAACGTTGTCGGGCTTTTCAACAAAATATGGCCCGACTGCCTGTATACAGCTGGCTGTGTGGGTGATTAAAGTACCTAACTTAAATTCTTGTAAAACTTTAGTAGGTTCTTCTCACTATAATAATACTCGATTAATATTATTAACATTCTAAAATTATTCATCAATATGTTTGAAGGAGTACTGATGCCGCTTCTCCCCTCTTATGTTTTTTTTCCTCGTCTCGTGACGTCAGAGTTTCGTGCTGAAAAAACAAGAATTACGTGCTTCATACTAAATTAGTGCCAGAATTATAATGAATACACCCAACAGTCACATACATAATTCTAACCGCACACTAAGATACAAGTCTTGTGTGGTGGGTATCAGAAACTACCAATATTTGTGCAATCTACAAATATTTGTCTCGGCGCGGAGATCGAACCAGCAGCCTCTCTTTTCGCAACCTGGTATCTAGTCAACTGTGCCACAGAAGCTCTCAAAAATTAAAAAAAATAATATAAAAATACCCGTAATAGGAAACTATACTCGTAATAGGTATCATATTATCGTGTGAAATAAATATTGCGAATCAGGCTTAAAGGAGTCAGTTTAATACCTCCCTTCATGCATCGTTGTCAGTCTACTGTGTATGTAGATGTTTCACTATGGTAAATATTTTACAGAGGGGTCCGACACTGAAGATACAGTAAAAGGCGAGACAAGGAAACCCAGAGGTAAGATATAGTTTCTATTTAAACTCCAATTGAAATTTATTCGATACTGGGGTAACAAAGTTTTTATCGTTTAAAATAAAGGGGTGCGCAATTTTGTTTGTATTGTATTAATTATGGAGAGGCTTATGCGATATTTGTTGAAAAAAAAACAAAATAATTTTTTTCTTTATTGTAATAAATAAAAGTTTTTTTCATGAATTTGCTAATAAATTATAAAACTTTCTAGGAGTCGTCATACACTATTTTATACTCATAAAGAAGAAAAACATTTTCTGAAGATTCTTTTTTTAGCATCTTATGTCTGTAAGCATTAGATATATATATATATATATATATATATAGATATATATATCATTAGATCATTTAGATTTTTAGTGTCAATAGGCATTGACGAAAAAAGTATATATTTTAAACATACTTTCAAAGAATATATATAAATGTAAAAAAATTATATACCGAATCATGTTAATGTTATACCATACCGTCAAATGCAATGTGTAGTATTTTTTAAATGTTATCTATTTAAAAATATTTAAATATTTTTTGCACGCAATAAGCATGTTATATGTGTATGGTTTTATGTACATATTTTTCCATATCTATCACGTAAGTATTATAAGAAAAAAATATAATATTGCATATTTAAAAATGTTTTAGATACTTAAATTTTGCTACATCATTTTCATAGACATTTATGACTAGAAGTTATTGAAAGTATATTTCTTTATATTTTCTTTAAATAAAATTTAAAGGGTGTGATGTCCATTCCCCCTCTTCTAGTTTTAATTTCTTATCTCATGATGACAGGGCTCCATGCTAAATCAACGTCCGAATTATAAAGATGTCCGTCTTAGGGAATTATGTTTAGATTTGATTTATTATTATCTTTCCTAAACCTCTAATAAAACCTGAACCCTCTTAACGGTAAAGGAGGCCCAAGGCCCAACGTAAATGGACTGATGATGATGATGATTATATTATCTTTTTACAGCAAATTTTAATAACTAAAAGCTAAGATGTAATTTTACACGACTACCTCGTGGTCTCGCAGTACAAGTGTGTGCCGTGCGATCAATAGGTCCTGGGTTCGATTCCCGGGTCGGGCAAAGTGTTATTAGGTTTTTCCATTAGGAAATTCTCAGTAACAGCACGGAGTCTGGAAATGTGCCCAAAAAACGGCAATAGGCTCGCCCCCTATTACGTGGGACTGATACATACCTGGCGAAACGTGGGTGCAGAAATGCACCTCTGCCTACGCCTTCGGGGAATACAGGCGTGAGTTTATGTATGTAATTACAAAAAAATGGAAATCTAAATGAAACATTCAAAATAAAAATAGGAAAGCAATACGGATTTTCTTTATATTTGTAACGATTTGGTTTAAAAATAATTATATGTAAATTGCAGTAATATTAGTCATCGATAGAGCGAGCGCTATCAGTAACAGTCCAAAGATACTTTTTAAATACTGTAATTTCTGCCTGTGTGACATTTTCTCGCTTAAACCGTTGAACTATTTAACATTAACGAATAAAAAAACAAGCGGTAGTGAAATCTTCTTTTCTGAGTACACCTATATATTCCAAATCATGATTTAAATATAGAAAACACAAACAATATGTGAGTATCGTAGAGTGTGGCGTTTCATAACCTGTGCCTACCCAACTGGGATGAAAAGTGTTGTATAATGTTCACCGATGTACGAATGTTTCAGATTTCGAAGAGGACGACGACAGTGACGAGCCGATGCCGCGGCCGCAGCCCCCGCGGCACTACCTGCACGACACTAACGTACAGGTATTAGCAGTAGCTTAGGTTTTTTATGGTTTTTCGTAGTTTTTTGTTCTTTTTGCGTTTTTTTTGTAGTAAGAATTAAGACAGCTTTTCTTCGTATGTAGTTTTTTTTAAAAGAGGGGTTAAATTTATAGTTTAAACTAAATTAATAGTTAAGTTAAATAGTGTGAAGAAACGTGTTTAAATTTTTAGTGCGAATATGACTAGGAAAATATTTCTTTTGGCTATTTTTTTTTTCATATAAAACGAGTAAATACAGTCTTAGTTTGTTTGAGAATGCCTTTTGCTTTTATTTTCATGCAAAAAAAACATAGTGTTTTTCTTATTGTTGCTTTTTATTTTATTTTTTATCTCACTTTTATTTCAGAGTATTGCACCCAGTGTGAAAACATAGACTATGAGTTGTGCTTGAAATTATATTTTGGAGGTTTGTTAATAGCACGTTTTTATTTTGTTGTACTTGTATAGTTTACAAACTTAACCGAAACCGTTTACAACACATTTAAAAAAAGACTGTTTAATTTATTTGAAAAACATAAATTTCTCTATTTCATTTCACCTTCAAGGCTTCTGACGTCCGACTGCTGGATAAAATTGTTTCGACCTGCCGTCAGATTTTGCCAGTCGGATATACTCTTTATCTTACATTTCTAGTAATTTGTTATCATTACTTTTATAATAAAAATTCATTCTACAAACGCCCACAAAGAAGCACCTTTATTTTTAAAGATCATTTAGTTTATCACTTTTAAAGCCTTTTTTAAAGTCCTAACAGTGGGATGAATCTGTATAAAGCTATGTTATTTTTATGTCAATATAGTAAACATTTCATAAATATTCATTTCAAATGCGTTGTAAACTGTTTCAACTTTGTTAAATGTCATAGTATGTCTGATATAGTTTTCTGGTTTCAAAAGATTTTTTCTTGTGTGATTTTTATGTGTTACTGTAAAAGATTGCCTTGGGCGATATAATCAGTGAGTCCTCCCAAGCCATTTTGGTACATATTTTGCCTCCATAACTCGAAAAATTGAATTGGACCTCTGTATCTCGAACATATAACAATCTATCTAACTCAAAACGTTCAAGAATAAATCCTTGCCTCTTTATGTCGAATCAAAATCCGTCTAAGTCAAAATCCTCCATGAGTTGAAAACTCTATAACTCGATATTTTTGGCGTCTACCTTGATGTTTGACTTATAAAGGTTCTACTGTACTGCGTATTCTATGTCCACTAATAAACTAACACCAAGTTTATCAATCAACATTATCCCTAAAAAGCGAGTGTATCCCACAGGACACGCCGCCGCCGCTGCCCGCGCGCACCGGACACTACTACCCGCGCACATAGCTCACACACCACTACATATACATGTATATTTATTTATCCCCTAGGACTGTACGGTTACGTTTACATACGCTAGCCTAATTCTACGGTATTTCGTGTTGTCACAGTCACAGTTGGATGGGTTGTTTTCGATATTTTCTGTGACCCTGTTGACGCCTAAAAAAAAATGACGTTTTCCAAAAAAATCTTTCAAAATAAATTAGTTTATGATGAAACAATGTTTACCAAGTAATTTAAATTGTATAAAAACAAAAGTTTTTGGAAGTACTGTTGACAAAAAAATATGAAATCATTGTCAAAAACTTTTATTTTTGTGGTAGAATGTGTGACGAGGTCCTATTTAAATAACAATTTCCTGCATGAATAACAATAAAAAATTATTTCATAACAAAAAAAAGGGAATATATCCAAAACAACAATTTCCAGCTTGAACCAATACCAAGTTATGTAACAACGCATAATAAAACCAATTAAATAAGGCGAGTATTGTACCCATATTCCATAGGTGAATGTAATTGCGTTCTGTGTAAATATATATTCGCTTTATGTGTCTAGTCTACGCTACTGTTTTTAAGTGTTTTAATTGTAAAATTGTTTGGAGTGCGGCACCTAAGATCGGTACATCGTGATGTCCCAAAATGCTACATTTTTAACGATAATATTCTCCCAAAATTTCGTTCAGTGTTCCTTAATGTCGTATCGGAATTGATGGTCTGGCTTTGAGAATATGCAGTCTAGTGGCATTTGTATATTTTTTTTTAACTACGTTTTTTTATTTACCGATTGGAGCAAAAAGTTTAATAAACTTATTAGATTTTTTTAAATTGCTCTATTTGTAATACTTCTTTAACAATATGCAAACCTCATTCCATTTTAATCTAACAACAATTTTTAGTAGCTGATTGAGTACTTAATTTATTTGAATGTGTTTAATAAGTAGTATTAAAAATGTTTTGTTTATTACCATTTTCAATTTAATGCCACCTGTAAAACATTGGCAATGGTTAATAGCACGAATTTGGAGACATGTAAGGAGGTAGGTTTTCATCACTATGACAAAATACCGATGCATTCCGTATTCTCAAAGCAGACACCCTGAACTTCTATGTGCATATCTGTCAAAGTCTATATTCTATCTCGCGTCTATTATTTGACACTTATTCCTTTTCCGTCTTCCATATGTCAATTCCTTCCAAACGTACAAATGTCAATTGATACTTCCCCAATTCGCTGCGTTTATGTTAAAGATAACGTTTTGCCAAATTAATGTGTGCGCGACTAGACTTGATTCTAGCACGAGAAATCTTAGAATTAACTTTCAACATGCTGGTTGGTGTATTTTGGCAGCCAAAAATAAGGTGGTCCTTTTTGAAAACAAAAAAAGTTTTTTTTGTTCTGTTACAATGACAATCAACAAAAACAATAACAAAGTTCCATCAAAATCAATAGAATTAGGCTGCTTTACACAAAACCGTATACAGGCCCCAAAACGCAACCTGCAAAGATTATATTTGGGTGCTTCCTATACTACCACTAGCCAAAGGTTTTAAGTTATTCTATAGATTTCTTGTGTATCTATTTGCCTATTTATTTTATAAATGAAATCAGTACTGAAACCTTGTTCTTTGCACCAAAAGTAAGTGTTTTTGCACTAAACCTAGATTGTTACAGTCAAATCTCGACAAAACTTTCTAGAGATTAAATATCGTACCTAAAATTACAAATTTATTTTAATAATATTTGCTCACAACCATCACTTAATTAGAAGACTGATGAATTTTTATCAACCACCGAAAGTGGAAACCAAATTTATAAACCAAAACATATTTAGTTTAAATCGTAACGTGGCAGCTATTATTACGGGATTTTAATGTTTTTAGCCGAAATATTGGCTGGATTTTTTTATTGATGTGGAAAATATATTTGCTTTCCTTATCTAGGGCGGATTTTACTTTTACTTATTTTATAGTTTTTTACTAAAATAAATTTGAAAAAACAGGTTTTTTTCGTATTTTTAATGATGCATGTAATTTTTTGTTTATGTATTTTTTTTCTACTCCAATTACTCTTTTGTGCGTCCGCCTTAATACTTAATGCTTCGTAAGCTATGGTAATCAATGAATTGTCCTGTACTTATAACAAAAGTGGCTTGTATTTGCGAATTTATCGATTTTTATGAAATTTTATTGCTCATTTACAAACAGAAAGACAAAAAATGACGTATGCATTTTTTAATTTAATACTCTTGCTAAGAAAGGTTTAGTTTAAAATAAAAAAGAATGAAAAAAAAATAGCACTCAACTTTTACTACCTAAACTACTTACTCTATAGTAGGCACAGACAATGTCAAAATCAGAAAAAACCATTTCTAAAATAAGCTTTTACAATATTCCACAAGAGACTACAATATGAACACTTCGTTTTAACTTCTATAAATATTTAAAATTGTAAAGAAATTTTATAACTAAAATAAAAAAGCGATGCACAGGTTCTTAACCTTACGACAAGACGGAGTTGTCGGTATTCTGTACCTCAGAAGCTTATTTAAAATTATGATACTTTTTTATAATAATGATTTTATAAAAATATAAATTAAAGTATAATCTTTACAAAACACATCAGTTTGATGATTTTTAGAACTAATATTACTAAAACCATACACTGGAAGTAACGTACACTGAAATGTTAATTGGAAAAAATGTTCTTTTGAAAATAACTTGATCAAAAACAATGTAGAGGAAATAAGTGGCTAAATTATATAACATTATGTTGAAATTTGGGCTAGTAAAAACTGTCTTGCTAGCATTGAGAAATAGATCACTTTTTACGAAATATCACAAAAGCCTAAGTACCTAAATTACTTTGTATCACAAAAGAATTTTCAAAATCACACAACCTGACTCAAAACAGATCACAATTACTCTATAAATATAAGAAATGCATTAAAAATATTTTTGTTTTAGCACAATCTAAAATTCATGATATAGCATCATGAAATATATTTAAAATATACGTCTGAGGTTCAGAATGTATTGCTCGTCATAATTAGGCTAAGTGTTTGCATATCATTTTAATAATATGTCATTTGTAACGAGTATTGTGCAATATTGATATACGGAGGTAACGTACGTGGTCTTGCCGACATGTGATGGATTATTTATTTGTATTTTTTTTTAATAGATCTGTTATTTGCGAAACTTTTTCGTGGCATTGTTTTTTTTTATTTTTAAATATCGATCCAAAGCATATTATTAGGAATATGTAGTGTGTAAGTTTATTGTACTTACTTGGCGGGGTGTACGTATGGTCGACTTAAATCTGTCTGTATATGTATTCAATTATCATGATTACTATAACCTCTTTTTTGCGCGTAAAAGACTTTTTTATCAAATGTTTTTTTTTACTATTTAATGTCAATTAGTCATAATAAAATTCGTGTTTAATTTAAAAGGTTTGCGTGCGCCCCGCATATACTTACCTAGGGTATTGGTTATTTTTAGTGTTTTAAGATTATCCCCTCTCTTTTGTCCCTCCCGCATACTAAATTGAAAATCGTGATATGATATTAAGTACTTAAACAGGAATATTTTGTATAAAATATAATTGTTGTTTATGGTCAGTAGTGTGGTTACATTATATTCTTTTTTCAAAGCATAAATTGATTAGTTTTTTTAGATGCATTTAAAAATTGCAACTTTGGTTTTCTATTTGAATAGTAATTGACTTCAAATTTTAAGAAATAAATCCTTTGATCACGTATTAAACGTATATATCACTGTGTTGGCTTAACGAACGTCATTATCATTCATCGATTAGTAATCGATACCATTTACAACCACTGACCAAAAACATCAACCAAAAAATGACAGTGAAATGGTGTAAATCGTGATAGGATTAAATAATTTTATTTATTAACACTTTATTGTACACACGGAGAAAATTAACAAAACAAGAACACACAAGAAAGAAAATAATGTTTTTTTTTATCATTGCATTTCATATGTTTGAATGTTTTGACATCGCTTCAGTCTTGTTGGTTGATAAATTGGAGCCCTTCAATGTTTAAATGGAAGAAAATCTCGAAATTAATTTTGTGTCTCCAGTTTTAATGACATATGACCTATTGTTGATAAATATGGGTGGACATAGCACCTTTTATATTAAATTGAGAAAATGCATGCAAGAAAGAAAATAAAATATCTAGATCAGTTCTAATCGGTCATATTACATTCACACCGTTTCACTCGTTCGAACTCATGAAACAGCTGTGTGAAATTATATTAACGTAAGTACATAATGTAATCTTTTATACTATTCGGATTGAATAGATTTTGTAATAGTGTAGACGTAGTTGTATGTCTAATACTTAATGTATCGGGATGCGATTGTCGTGGCGACAGGTGTAAACACATATTAGAGAATCGAGTAAAAAAGAAAAAATATGGTAAATTGATATATTTTTGCGTATTTTCTTTGCTTCCATCTTTAGCACCTACCATTATTAAAACATACTTTTATTTAAGATATCTCAAGCTTCCGTAAAAGAATAACTAAATGTCCTGTCAATATTAGCCAAATAGCTCTGAAATTGGCCAAAATAAACAAATAAGACTAGAATTGCAAAAAAAAATGTATGAGTGTTGTCTAAACTTTCATACACATTTAGAAAAATCTAATTTTTAAGTCATCATAATTACATTTTATTCGTTTGGGACGTATTATATCTGTCGCCACGAAATCGTCTCTTTGTTTTACTATGCATAGGAGACGGCACAAATTTCTAAAAAAAGAACA
Organism: Hemaris fuciformis; assembly: GCA_907164795.1. NCBI lineage: Eukaryota > Metazoa > Arthropoda > Insecta > Lepidoptera > Sphingidae > Hemaris > Hemaris fuciformis. The sequence goes on along the minus strand of OU015455.1, from coordinate 5,560,825 downwards.
CATTTTCTATACATAAATATATATTGTGATCGATTTTTTTATATATAACAAATGTAAACTTCCAATTTTTATCAGTACGGTATACGTTTAAATAAACATGAAATATGACTATAAGAATATATATTACGCATATTAACCTATATATCTGACGAGGATTTTTGTATTTGTGTAAAAATTGATCGTTACTTCGGACTGATTGTGAAAGGCGGTCTTAACTTGAATAGAGTTTCAGTCCAACATTGAAAGGCCTATATCATTCCGCTTCGATATTCGGACATTAAAGGCCAAAACGAAAGTGACGAAAATTTTTCTCGGCAGCAATTTGAATTCAAGAGTTTTGTAAGGTTGTTATTTCAACGAATGGCTTTGTAGAGATTGTGGTGTATAAAAATGTAACCTCAATTGTAGAGGAGGCCCGTGCCCAGCAGTGGGACGTATATGGGCTGATGATGATTTGAAAGTGTAGATTGGCGAGCTAAGACCGCCTCTTCACGTTTGTACGTACTTATACATGGTGTTGTAAGTATATCATTGCAATTGTAAACATTCCATTGCTTGTGAAAACTGTGTTTTATTCCTTTTTTAGTATAAGTGACCGCACTGACATCTGATGGTAAGCAGTGGCGGTACTTCCATAGAAGCCCAAAAGCCCAGCTTGCCTTACGAAATTTCTATTAATAATCTTTAAGCCTTGAATATTTATTTAACAAAAGCAATTTGACACATAAATGAGAATATCCCGACCCCACAATAAACAATTATAAACTAGACATTACACAATTATGATGTAACTCTTTGGACTTGTACGGAAGTACCGCCACTGATGGTAAGTAGAGAGCGTACCAACTAGTTCAAAAACGCCTATCATATCTACAAAGTAAATAAATAGACAAAATAACCTCAGCCAGCAAATCAATGATAAGCAGGCTTATCCCAAAATGCTACACTTATATGTAGCATCATAGACATTTTGCACTTTGTCTGATTGAACCTATCCGGAAGTTGCCGCTTTGTAAATCGAAGATTTTTGCAACGAACAAAAATATAGTTTTTATGAGATACAGATGCAGTTGATAGGAAGAGAATGAGAAGCTATTGCAAGCAGTTTAAAACGTTCCATACACATACATAAACTCACGCCTGTATTCCCCGAAGGGGTAGGCAGAGGTGCATTTCTACACCCACATTTCGCCAGGTATGTATCAGTCCCACATAATAGGGGGCGAGCCTATTGCCGTTTTCGGGCATATTTCCAGACTCCGTATTGTTACCGAGAATTTCCTAATGGAAAAACCCAATAACACCTTGCCCGACCCGGGAATCGAACCCAGGACCTCTAGAGCGCACGACACATACTTGTACCGCGAGACCACGAGGCAGTCAAACGTTAATAGTTTTTATATGCTATTCTCTAAATACATTAGGTTAGCATCATGAGATGATTTTAAATAGATTTATGATAAAAAAAATTAGTTTTGAAGCCATTTTACATACATTTTACTTCTACTATATTTATTAATGACTATTAAAAAGTATCACTCAGATAAAATCTGTATTTTAAAACTAAGTAGGCCTTCTTCAATTTTAACTTTCTTCAACATCGTTTTGTCATCCGTCTTACAACTGACAATTCCAACGACTGAGCCCAAACCCCAAACTGCTCAGTGCCACCATTTTTATACAAGTCGATTGACCACCTTTTTTAAACATTTTTACAAATTATAATAATTGTTTTATTTCAATGAGCATGATATTATTATATTTATTGGCTATAATGTATGTAATTTTAACAATATGATTTAAAATGTATAATAATGAAATACATTTATAATAATTATCGAGATAAGGCTAACACCTAAAAGTATTAGGGTTAAAAATAAAAGCCATTTGTCGAAATGTATTTCTATATTTCTTCGTAAAACATTACAAATCTGCTGTAAATAAAGTCTAATGTCTTAAGTACATAAATGGCACTAAAATACATACAACTAACATACAAATATCACTAGTTTGGTGCTTAACACGTACACTGGATGTGGTAGCGTGGTTACAAGAAGCTTATAACTAATAGTAAGTACTAGGTAATAGGATAAAGGTAATGACAAAAGAGTATAACAAAATACTTATGCAGTGGCAGTACTTCCATAGAAGCCCAAAAGCCCAGCTTGCCTTACAAAATTCCGAAGAATAATCTCTAAGCTTTATATCTTTATTTAACAAAAGCAATTTGACATATAAATGAGAATATCCTGACGCCACAATAAACATTTATAAACTAAACATTACACAATTAACACTTTTGGGCTTTTGATGCAGTTGGTTAACCGAGAGCTTGCGAGTTGCGATACCACAAGCTGTGGGTTCGATACGGAACAGAGAGAAGTGTTTGTATCATCCATAAATATTTTTATTGCACACCTAAATGTTTTTAGGAAGTTCTTAGGTGTGTAGTCCGCCAACCTCCACTATGACGTCATGGACTAAGGCCTTTAAAATCAGTCCTAGAAGAAGCCCGAACCCAGCAGTGGGACGTATATGGGCTGATGATGGTGATAATGACAAATATTTGTCTGTGAGGCAAAAGAGAGGTATGAGGTGGTAATTACGTGTGTTACTGTGGGTGTGTTTTAAGGCTTGATGTTTATGCCAAAAATAAGTAGGAATATTTTATGCAATTTTATCCCCACCATTAATTTTAGCTTCGCAAAACTACAGACTTCAAGCCATCCAGATCACATAACATAAATGCTTTGAGATGGTAAGTAGTTAGTTTTAACAATGCTATAACAATTTAATTCATTTAGAAGTATGAAATCAAAAAATATTGTAAGTTTCTGTGGAGATCGTAATTTAAAGAACAAAATACTTAATTTTATTTAATTAAAAATGAAGGTAGTAAGTGTAAAACTTACAATACGGATGACTGAGATAAGTCCACCCCGTGATCTCGAAGGCTGTATGTAGTCTGCAAACATCGGGAAGTAAAAAATAATAACAAATAGTTCTATATTGCGTCAGTGTGTTATAGCTCGAATAAGCTTTGTGAAATTAATAGCTACTGGATACTACCAGTACAAAAGAACAAAAAAATTCGATGATCTACTGCAACCTTAAAGGAACAAGAAAAAATAAGTGAGTATTCAAAACTTTACCATTATGAGAAAATTAGCCTAAGCGTATTTGTAATAACGTTCAATATTAGTCAAAACAAAAAGTTTTCATAATTTAAAAAACGGGATTGTAATGAGATTTACACCTAGTATTTCTATCACTTAAATACTAACCTTGTTTTCATATTTATATTGGTTAAATCGTATCGTTAATGAGATTTGACAAACCAAATAGTTTAAGCCTCTAGGTACATGAGTCGTGGAATGTGCTATTCACTAATTGTTAACAAACTAAAAATAATTCATAAATAAACCTATATTTTAACGCGATTTCACATTAAAACGAACATGATGAAATGCACAAAAGAATACTTGACAGACAGATTTTATATAGTAGCCCCAAATATATTGAAAGGCCATATAACTATAATAGAGATTGGTCCGGTGATCGTGGCGCTTAAAACTTCCGTTACCAAATCCCTTGCGTTTCATAAACGGTGTCCATAGTTTTCCTTAAGCGTACTGATGACTCTTTTTTTTTATATTGGCACGACAAAGTGACCCCATTACACCTGATGGTAAGCGTAATGGAGTCCAGAAAAAGTGCCGACCATCGAGAGATGATGATCTCCCGTTGGTCGTCACAATCATGCCCGCCGAATACCTCTTCACCATTCTTGTGAAGAAGTTTGGGGGACTAATGCCATGGTTATCAAAGGACCGAACGCGACAAACCGGCCAAAAAATGCCGGTACGGTCATCCTTTCAATATGATTGAAGCCCTCCCGAAAACTGGATATACACTGGCTGATCCCGGAACGCGGCCCACTTGCATGTGCCACTATGGCGGGTTTATCTCAATATGATCGTCCAAAATAAGCATAAAAAATGTATTAATGACGGCTGGACTGCGGAAATAACTTATAGGCTTTAGAACTGGAGTGTCATACACTACTGATTGGTATTCCGTCTTAGGATTTTCGGTACCGATCCAGTGTTTAATCTGTGACCTTTAAAAAAATTAAATAATCGAGCTCATAACGTCGTCAAGTATCATAAAAAAATAATCGCGAATTTAAAACAGTCAATACGGAGTCCAACCTAAACAACATCTACAACATTCTAACCTACAACTTAGTAACAGCAGCTTCGCAATCTTTTTCTTCTTTCGTTGCTTTCCCCCCTATTTCTGCGTAGATTTCGTCTAGAGACCGCCGTTTGGTCTCAGGCACAACGCAGACTATGTAAACCGTGCTTACGATGCATACTGCGGAGAACAGCCAGAATACGTAGTGCAGGCCCACTGAGGAAGCCATTGGCTGGAAGACTCGAAGCTCTACGGAGACCAGGGCGCAGGCAAACGCTATGACTATTGACGTCACGGTGCCTCGCAACTGAAACAAAGAAATACGTTTTAACTATTAATTCAGATCCTACGGTAAAATAAAGTCCAACTGATAACGTCTATGGATAAGTGTATTTATTTAGGATAGTCTTCAAAGGCATTCATTTCCGTTTTGCGGACTCTTGAATGCTTGCTGCTATTAACCGTACCTAACTGAAATGTGAACCAACATACCTGAAATGAGAACATCTCTGTCATGATAACGAAAGGCACAGGTTGTAATCCCGCGGCGTCGCAGTAGATGCACAGGCATAGTGCGGCGATGGGCAGCCAAGATGACGTTGCGGCGGCGCTCAGGCTCTGCGCGTAGAACCACGCACCCAGTGCGCACATCGCTATCCCGGAGACTAGACAGGTCGTGGCTAGCAGGGGCTGGATAAATATAATATTTTAACGCTAATAAATTTATCCAACAATCAAACTGATAGCCCTGGCTATAATTATGTCTGAGGGAGTTAGTAGCCACGAGAAATTTGCGCTCTCACGAATCCCCCTAGCACGAAAAAATATAAACAGGATACATACATAACCTCACTCCTGTATTCCCTGAAGGGGTATGCAGAGGTGCATTTTTGCATCCACTTTTTGCCTGGTATGTAGGGGAAGGTGGGCATGAAAGAGCCAGTTTTAGAAAAGGACTCTTTTTAATATCTAAAACATAATAAAACCACATTTTTTATACGTTAGTTCGAAACTCATTTATTACTTTATGACATTCAATCAACAATTACTCCTTAGAGATATTATTCATTATAAAATTCTACCTTTTTTAAAAAGAGGGAAAACGGCTCTTTCATAACATGTGGTTAATGAAAGAGCCGCCACTTGTTATGAAAGAGCCATGCACGATATTACCAACTATTCAATAAATTTCTCCAAAAGTTAAACAACACTAACAACAAATGACATTTTTTTATTAGAATACCGTAACAAAAACTAACCAACATTAGTTAATTAATAACACTCATTTCAAAACTCGTAGCTCTTGAAAGTGATGTGTTTTCTAGTTTTTCTAATGGCTCATATTTATTTCGGTGCATAAATCCTCTGAAACAATTGTCACTACTACTAATAGCTACTGTATAATCGTATGTAATTTTTTTAGATGCAGTTTTTAGGTAATCAGTCTTTTGTTCCTGGTCCAAAATGAAAATACGTTTATTGCTTGTATTTGGACAATGTTTGTAGGTCTGTTCGCCATAGGATTTAATTTTTTATTGTAGAAGTTTTAGGCCCCTTGCGTGTTTTTTTTAGGTTATGCTATTTCTGATGATATTTTAATGTCTATAACAAAATAAAACAAAATAGCAAAGGTCCAAAACAGGTTGTTATGAAAGAACTAGGCATGAAAGAGCCGGCTGTTTCATCGCATATTTAGTTAGCTCTTTCAAAACGAGTAGCCACTAAATGCAAAAACCTTAAAAGTATTAGATCAAATCACGAATAATGTCCATTAAATATTACAATTAGAAGGTAAAATGAGTGCAGACTCTAGTTATAATGTAATTTTGATGTCAAATCAAACCATAGTATAAAAAAATGGTTGGAATAACAGCATAAAAACTTACTTTTCAATGCCTCTTTTTTCGATAGCCTCCTGCTCCGTCACTACACTTCCGCGAACTATCAAATCTTTGTGGGCCACAGATAGTCGATGTTTCCACACGAAAATAAAATTCAAATGATGATAATTTCAAAAGGTCGGGTAAAAATCCAAGTGGCTCTTTCAAAACATGTCTCTTTCATGCCCACCTTCCCCTATAAGTCCCACGTAATAGGGGGCGAGCCTATTGCCGTTTTTCGGGCACAATTCCAGACTCCGTGCTGCTATTGAGAATTTCCTAATGGAAAAACCCTAAAACACTTTGCCCGACCCGGGAATCGAACCCAGGACCCCTAGATCGCACGGCACATACTTGTGCCACGAGACCACGAGGCAGTACATTTTTATCGTCATTAGGCTGTCTGTTCGTATACGCAGTCCTGAAAATTAAATATTGTGCATATCTTCCCAATATCAGCAATAGTTAATTTATGAAGCGTCCTAAGTTGTAATTTAACATATTCGACATTAGGCTTTCAAGAATACATTTTTTTATGTTTTGATTCCAATTCGTATATTACAAAAGCGTAAGGCCAATATTACTGTCCGTGCACATCTTAAGGCTTAATGCCATCTGACATCGTCTGCCTACATATATAATATAAGTAGTAGACGAGCATCTAAGTCTGTTATACCCAATCTATTATCGTTACGCCTAAATCACTGCTAATGCGAAGACATTAATGTCCCTAATTAACTCACCTTCCTCCCAGTCCTCTCAACTAGGCTAGAAGCGGTACAAGAGCCGATCATCTGCACGGCGCCCAAAACAGCAGCCTGTTGGTTCGCAGTAAGCACCCAGCCTCCAGCGGTCGCCTTGCTGAAGATCAGTGAAGCGAAGTGCAGCACCGCGAGACATCCGCACAACTCGCGAGCCAGAGTTATGATCAAGGTGATACGGAAGGCCCGGAAGGTGCTGCGGTCGGTTACTAGGAACAAAAAATTGGTTTGATTGAGAGATGCGCCAATGCGAAGCCGACGCCGAAGTCAAAGCCGGGCAAAAGCCAAGCCAAAGTCAGGCCAAGGCGACGCGGTCGAGCAGGTAAGCCGGGCAATTGGTGTGATTCACAAAGATAACTACCGTCAGGAATTGTGGTGGTAGGAGTAAAACTAAAATTGAGGAGTCAGTTCATTTTATAATATAAAATTCCTGGTTGAGCTTTAGCAAATCGAAAATACTTTACTTTTTCATTTCAATGTAGTTTCACTATGAAATTCTGCGCACTTAGGTTTTTAAGCTAAGATCGCCATTATTATTGAAACAATCATCATCTTGCCAACAGAAGCTCTTAATCCACTAAGAGCTTTTGAAATTTCAACTAGACCATCACAAAGTAGTTAATTTGGGCTGCCGAAGTCATAAAATTACCAGTTAGCAGTAAGTCATAGATTTTATTTATATAAATATATTTTTTGATTATTAATATTAACAACGAGTATGTGTCCGCCAACCCGTACTAGGCCAACGTGGTGGACTAAAGACTAAACACTCTTAGTTGTAGAGGAGGTCCGTGCCCAGCAGTGAGACGTATATGGGCTGATGATGATGTGCCGTTAGATCCCGGGTTCCTGGGTTCGATTCCAAGGTCGGGCAGTGTTATTCGTTTTTTCCATTAGGATATTCTCAGTAGCAGCACAGAGTCTGGAATTGTGGCCGAACAAAGGCAATAGGCTCGCCTCGTATTACGTGGGACGAAAACACAATTGGCGAAATGTGGATAGAGTTATGCATGCATGATAATTTTACAGAAATTATGTATCTAATTAAAATTTTGTGTATAACATTTATTTAAATTCAACAATTTTTTTTTATTAGATGATAGATTTTAATGCTGCCACAGAAAATTATTTGGCAATCAATTTACCACGCTATTTATTTACTAAAAAGCGTTTCAAAACACCACTTAATTATAACACACAAGGCTTCAGCTAAGTCCATAATTAAAGTGCCATTTCTCTATTCAGCTATACTTGACTTAACGTACCTACTTCAAAGTAGCGGTGGGCGATTATGAGATATATTTACTAATGATATCTTTCGATTATGAAGATGTCTCGAGATATCTCGATTATAACAACTAGTAATTTAGTTAGTAGTCGCGTTAGCGAGTAACAGTCGTTCGAACTATAACTAAAATAAAAACAAGAGCTACTCTCGAGTCTAGCCTTTTCAACTTTTGTACAACACGATTAGTGGTGCAAACTAGTAACGTCACTCGATTATGAAACTACGTTAGTTACTAATTTCATAATCGATTATCAACATTAGTATTAGTAGGTAATTCGATTATTAAAATCATTCATAATCGCCCACAACTTCTTCAAAGTACATAACTCTTCAAACAAAACTATTAACCGAAGACGCATGCGATGGTACCGTTTGCAATAGTTTACGATTCGGGAAGAGGCGAAAGCCCTCGAGAGCCAGTTATTGCTATCGCGTTTCGTTTGTGGGTGGTCGGATACGAGTTTCGGTTGCACAATATTTACGATTATCTCTACGGCTGCTCATGCCTATTCGCTTAACAAGCTTCTGTTAATATATTGGTCGTTAATATCACACGCATTTTATACTAGTGATTACTCAAGTCAATATTTTGTATGTAAATACGGTTGTATTTTATGAAATGTATCATGGATACAAAGAATCTTAACGATAAACCTTGGTTATAATTTTCCCGGCCGGGCAATCGAACCCGGGACTCCTTAATCGCACACGCCTTCAGCCATTGCACATGGAGGCAGTTAAGAGACATTATAAACAGAAAAAAAAAATTGTTACATGCTTAGGCTTTTTATAAATTGTAAACTATTTCTTGATTGGAAAAGAGCAACACTAGAGTTCCTAGCTCGTTCTTCTCGAGTGGTGACTGCCTTCCGGACAGGGTGGTAAACTCAATTATGAAATGACTGACTAATGGCCGAATACTGAAACACTACTTAAATTTGAGGGCGACTTATATTTAAGTGGCTGTTATAATTTAAGCGGTAAACTGAAACATCATTTATCGGTTTTAAGACTGTGATTAACTAATGCCCACTTATATTTCCATAAATGGCAACATTACCACAAAAAGTTATTTTACATGACATTTTTTAAATATATACCGTTTAAATTATAACAGCCACTTAAATATAAGTCGCCCTCAGATTAAGTAGCGTTTCAGTATTCGGCCATAAGTGATGTATTTGACATCTTATAGATTCAATAATAAGTTATATCATTTTGAGTTTCGGTACATAAATATTCGACTCTACAGACAGTAAATTGTCTAACCCGGAAACATTTTAAGCTATTGTAGGCCTATTTTACAACGCCAGTTGACGAAACCAAAGCCTCGAACAAAAAGCAATAACACGTAAAACCGGACATACATTCAATCGTATTACTACAAAGCTCGGAAGGGCCGCGTAAATATGTCAAGAAGCGTACCAAGCGTTTTGAATAGGCTAGTTTTTTTTACTCATAACGGTCCGATAGACAGGTACCGGGCGCCCACACAGTGTACACACTCGCCGGACGTCGGTCATCTCATTACCGACGGCCAATAGTTCTCAAAACTTCATTTGTACTCAGACCGTAGACAAGCCGTTGCATAAATGACATTCTACAAATCGCTAAAGAACAAAGAAACACGTGATTCTTAACCCATTTCTCCTCATTGTCCTATTTTCAGGCCACTATATTCAACAAGGCTCTTATTTTTATTTTTCTCGCTGTAAAAAATGTTAAGGTTATTTAAAGTAATATTTTTTTTTCAAATTGATAATTTTTGTCGACTAAGGAAGAACATTATGATCCAACATCATATATAGCGAAAAAAAAATACTAATTTTTTCTCATATTATTTTTTCTTAATTTACTAAGAACTCACTAACGGTGAAGGAAAACATCGTGATGAAACCTGCACACCTAAAAGTTCTTAGGTGTGTAGTCCGCCAACCCGCACTAGGCCAGCGTGGTGGACTAAGGCCTAAACCCTCTCAATGGTAGAGGAGGCTCGTGCCCAGCAGTGGGACGTATATGGGCTGATGATGATGACTAAGAACTTAATTTATTAATTTCATCAAATTCCAATATTTTTTGATTGTAATCATTTATTTTTCATGTAATATTCATAAGCGATTTTGATTGTAGAATGTCAATTTGGCTATGGCCTAAGGTATACGAGCGAAATCGCTTGAACAAAAATGTATGAAAATAGCAAAATTGGTCACGTTACTTTGCATTTTGGTTTCTTTTACGGTTCGCCAATATAATTTTAAAAAGAAGTCTTTCCTCTTCATAATATTAGTATGGACTTGCTGAGTGTAAACTGTTCTAACTCCAAGTCGTGATTGCGTTATTATAAGTGCATAATAATAATAAAGCCCTTTATTCAGACGAACTTATTAATTATCTATTTACAAAGTATTAAGAAAAAAATTATAACTATGGACATATAAATACATTTTCATTACTAATCTTAATCTATTCTATTCTAATACTTATTCTAATATTTAATTATTTTTTGTAAGTCTGTTTGCCAGTCGGCAAAGGCCGTGCATAATAAGTGCATGGTCGAGACAAAATCTCGGTAGCCACAGGTTCAAATCCCAAGTACTTACAAGTACACTTAAACGCTTTACCTCGCTCTTTTAATCATGCAATTAATTTCAATGTACATATTTATTTTTCGTTCTAAGACCGGGAAGATACTTTAAATTGCCGCATCGAATATTATTGACAAAGTATCAAGGGAGATAAATTTATGATTTTTCTTGTGTTTTCGCTGCATGAGGATGTGCCGTGCGATCTATAGGTCCCGAGTTCAATTCCCGGGACAAGTATTATTTGGCTGTGACTATAGAATGCTCCCTATTACGCAGGACTGAAACGTTGGTGCAGAAATGAAGAAATGCTTGCTTCGTCTTATACATAGGCGTCAGTCAGTGGCTGTACTTCCATAGAAGCCCAAAAGCACAGCTTGCTTTATAAAAACCTTTAAGCTTTAAATCTTTATTTAACAAAAGCAATTTGACATGTAAATGAGAATATCCTGACCCCACAATAAACGATTACAAACTAGACATTACAAAATTAACGTGTAACGCTTTTGGGCTTCTATGGAAGTACCGACACTGGCGTGAGTGGGTATGTATTATGTATGTAATAACTAATAACCTGTTTACGACGAAACAAGCATATCGAGTATACAAATAATCAGTAAACAGCTTACGTTAATCCGTGCGTTTGTGGAGAACCTCTGACGTAAGCAAACAGTACTCGAAGTGGCAACACGACTCCCTATTGACGTTCGGCCCGTTACCACAAAGTTTGCTTATTGTTACCGTTTATATCGACAAGGGAAGCAAATTGCTTGCTCACGTATTTAGACCTATCTGTGACCTAGGCTGGAGGTTTTTTTTTATGGCAAAGGGGTAAAAGGCTTACTACATACATAACCTCACGCCTGTATTCCCCGAAGGGGTAGGCAGAGGTGCATTTCTGCACCCACATTTCGCCAGGTATGTATCAGTCCCACGTAATAGGGGGCGAGCCTATTGCCGTTTTTCGGGCATATTTCTAGTCTCCGTGCTGCTACTGAGAATTTCCTATTTCCTAATGGAAAAACCCAATAACACTTTGCCCGACCCGGGAATTGAACCGAGGACCTCTAGATCGCACGGCACATACTTGTGCCACGAGACCACGAGGCTTACTGCCAGTATTTAATCATAGAGCATAACATTACTGAAAAATATGACTGTTTAAATACAGGATAATGATGTTTTTAGTTTCATATACATAGTAGCTTTGCCGTTTAGACAACAATACAAATTGAAATAATGACGATAAAATTTATCTGTATAAAACTAAATCTTTTTTACTAATCACCGTCATTGAGCAATATAAGGATAATGGAAATGAGCTCCGAGAAATTATTTCCTTGACATTTTAACCGAATATTTAGAAATTTAAGCTAATTATCTTGCAAATGAATAACGGTCCAATTATTGTCTACAAAATTGAACCCAAGACTATGCAAACTAATAACCCGCTAAACATACACGTCAGTTGGTAACGGTAGTTAGCTCACATGGTGATAAACTGCTAACTGCTATTTACGCTGCAAATTGTTGAAATTTTCCTTTTAAGGATATAACGATAATATTGTGCTAATATAATTTATTACGAGTTACTGTTTTTTAGCTTTTTAAAGTTAATGTACGTATATACGGTAAATCATCGTCATCATCATCATCAGCCCATATACGTCCCACTGCTGGGCACGGGACTCCTCTACAAATGAGAGGGTTTAGGCCTTAGTCCACCACGCTGGCCTAGTGCGGGTTGATGGACTACACACCTAAATATTTAGATAATATAAGTATATAGTGGTGCAAGAAAACCAAATATGGTAATCAAAACTATCTCTGAAGAAGATATGCGCCCAAGATTCACCCATGTTGAAGATACTACAAGCGGCGATATAAACTCGCCCTGTAAGCCTATTTCTTTTTACACACTCATTTTAGATTAGGCAGAGGTGCATAACTGCACTCATGTGTCGCCAATTTTTAATTCCCACGTAATAGGCGTCTTTGCCGTTTTTGCTAGTGATAATTACCTAATAGGAAAAATAACATTTTGCACGACACGATCAACGGGAGGGGCAAACGGAGTATGCCAGGCTTCTACCAGCTAAAAAGCCCATGGTATCCACCATCAGTACAACAAAGAAACTCACCAGAATCACTTCAGAAACTTTTCTTAACTTTAAAAACTCTACTTGAGGCAGGATTATAAAAAATTCTAGCCTAAATCAATTGTTGTCATTTTTGGTGTTCTGTCAATTACTTTGGTTTGCGGCGGTAAAGCTCCCTAAGACTTATTTGGGAGACCTGTCTTTCTGTTTAGTTTATGGCGCGAGGAACTATAAATGATTTTAACCTCACCTAAAGTCTTGACGGCAGTTGAAAACCGTCCAGCCTTGCTCTGCTCCAGTTCTAGTAACAGTTTCTGTAACTCATCGTCGACTATAGTTTCCGACCCATCTCTGCACCGCAACCACGCGAGGGCATCGCGCGCCTCCTGAAATATGAACATACATGCATCTTCATTCATATAGGGAACAATTTAGCAAAGAACCCAGGTCATTTTACTTTTAAAAGCGGTACATAAATGCATAACCTTACGTCTGTTTTAGGCAGAAGGGCATTTCGCCAGGTATGTATCAATCCCACTTAATAGAGTCGACTCTATTGTCGTTTCTCGGGGACATATCCAGACTTCGTGCTGTTATTAAGTATTTCCTAATAGAAAAACTTAATAACACTTTGCCCGACCCGGGAATCGATCCCAGGACCTCTAGATCGCACGACACATACTTGTGCCGCGAGACCACGAGGCAGTCAGACGTTTATCAATTGCTCAAGAAATATTTAAGCACACTATTATTCTTTGATATATTAAAATCGTTTTTTGTTTAATAACATGATTGAGTTAATAGTTAGGCTTTTATTGATAGTTTATTTTTTATATTACTTTTACACATAACACAGAAATAACGAAAGGTACAATCCAAATTAATTTAGTGTAACAACAGCCAGTATTCCATAAATTAAACATCGCATAAAGAAGCAGTGATGGCCTCGAGGTTTAGGCGCGCAGTCGAGAATCTCGGCGGTCGCGGGTTCAAGCCCCAGGCACACACCTCTAACTTTTCGGAGTTATGTGTGTATTCACAATGAATTATCACTTGCTTTAACGGTGAAGGAAATCGTGATGAAACCTGCACACCTAAAAAAAGTTCTTAGGAATTTCTTAGGTGTGTAGTCCGCCAACCCGCACTAGGCCAGCGTGGTGGACTAAGCCCTAAACCCTCTCAGTTGTAGGGGAGGCTCGTGCCCAGCAGTGGGACGTATATGGGCTGATGATGATGATGAAACATCGCATAAAAAATACTGCTATAATCAAAATTTCAAGAAGCATTTACTACTTACCTCAACTTTCCCGCACTTCAGCAAATACGACGGCGTTTCTGGCATGGTCATAAACAGCAGCATGTGCAGTATTGGAACTGCCAGACACACCCACAATATCGCCTTGTAACTCAAGTACTCTCCTAATATAAAGACAACTAGATTCCCTAGGTTCTGCGAGAGGACCACCAAGCTTCCAAGAGTGCCTCTTATGGAGTCTTCGCTTATTTCTTTAATGTACAGTGGGGTTACTACGTAGGAACCGCTGACGCCTAACCCGACAATCGCTCGGGCTGTTATTAATGCCCATGTGTCTGTTGAGTATAGCTTTAGCATCCAGCACAGCTGTAACAAATGTCGATTGCTTTTCATCATCATCAATTGTAGTGTTAGACAGTGGCGGGACCTCCATAGAAGCCCAAAAGCGTTAAACGTTAACTGTGTAATGTCTAGTTTATATTTGCTTATTATGGGGTCTTTATTTAACAAATTGCTTTTATTAAATAAAGATTTAAAGCTTAATATTATACGCTATTGTGAAATTTGAAGCACCGCCACTGGTGTTAGATATATAGATACTATATATAGGGCTATCCCTAACATTTCTAATGGTCACGACAATTAAATTAAAGAAGCTGGCATCTCTTAATCACAAGTCTTTATTGAGATTTTAGGTGTTCTAACTGTTTTTGTAAAACATAAATAGATTATTTTTTTTATTGTAGAAAAGCTTTAAACTTTCGTTTGCCTTTGCAAGGCAATGGTAAAAAGTACATAATATGTATTTCTTTAACACTATTTATGATCACATACGCTCAATCGATTGACGCAGACCTCCTTTATAACTAAACGTTTTCAAAGACTAAGCTTCAATTTTTACATAATCTAAAATTGTTAGCCAGTACTAACATATAGAATATTTGGATGGTGATAAGCCTCACTTGTTTACCCTCAAGAACTTTGTTTTGAGAAAATGGCGTCTAAAGTTTTCAAACCAATTCTTGTAAAGTTTGTTTAAAAAAACTATCAACTGCATATTGCTCGGTTTACCTAATAAAAAATAATAATGAATTACAAATAGATTGATATTACAAAAATAAAAAAATCTAGAATATTCTTTGAAAAAAACGAGATTATTATTTTGATTAGTTTAATTATAAGTATATTTTTTTATACTTTTCTCTTTTTGGTGACTTACAACTCTTTTACAGAATGTTAAATACGTGATATAGGTATTATTTCAAATATATAAAAAATTTTGAATTATACTTTGTGTGGATTGACACATTATTGCTTATCAGCATCCATTTATCATAGGCCTTTTAAATCAAAACACTCATTAGTATTAGACATTTTGTCCCACTTCAAACATAAATTCTAGTCTAACATTATTTGCTATCCATACAAAGAAACTACACAAAAACTGAACAAGTTCTCGGTAACCGTATTTTGGCCGTAACAATATTGACTCTCTACTCTTAACCTGCTTTCATTAACATGATCCGATAGTCTCTTATCCTGTTATCTAGTTTTCTTCGACATTTCTATATTTTTAATGATATTGTATTGGACCTAGCATCCTCTTAAATACTTGATTTTTTTAAAATCAAGATACTTAAGAAGAAAAATGCTTTTAGATTTCATAATATTACCAGTCTCGATTATTACGCTATTTGTAATTGGTCTTCCATTCGTAAAACAGTACAATTACAAAAACTAATTATAATGATAATAAAATAAATAAACTATAAAAAACATACCTTATTTTCCATATGGAAATATAAATTATAGCTGTACAACTTTTAATTAACATTACGAATTAAAATACTTGATAAATTTTTCATTAAGAGAATTTTCCGACCTCACGAAAACAAATATTTCTGGACCACACAAATATTTAAATAAATAATAATAAATACACCCAACAGTCACATACATAGTTCTGATCACACACTAAGAAACAAGTCTTGTGTCGTGGGTATCAGAAACTACGAGAGACTTTTCGCTCTCACAAACATCCAGACCTGAAACAAATACTTGTGGATCACACAAACATTTGTCTCGGTGCGGGGATCGAACCCGCGGCCTCTCGATTCGCAAGCTGGTGTCTAGCCAACTGCGCCACGGGGGCTTTGTCTCAGTACTGAGATCGATACCGCAGCAGAGAGTCTGTCATATAAAATACTAAAAGCCACTAACCGCCATAGAAAAAGACGTGAGCATCAAGGCCTTCTTTCTTCCATAATTATCCACAATATAGCCATATAGGAAGACTGTAGGAGTCCCCACTAAGTACACCACGGATGCCATCCACGATATGACGTCAGGATGCACGGGAGCCGAGGCGGGGGTCTCCTCAGACATCAACATGGGTCCCATGGGAGACATCCAGCCTACCGCAGCTCCGTATGAAAACACTGGGAGTACCACTGGAAAGAATTAGATGTAATTTAGTATACATACATAGGTACAAAGTAGTGATGGCCTCGAGGTTTAGGTGCGGGGTCGAGAATCTCGGCGGCCGCAGGTTCAAACCCCAAGCACACACCTCTGACTTTTCGAAGTTATGTGTGTATTCACAATGAATTATCACTTACTTTTACGGTGAACGAAAAAATCGTGATGAAACCTGCACATCTAAAAGTTCTTAGGAATTTCTTAGGTGTGTAGTCCGCCAACCAGCACTAGGCCAGCATGGTGGACTAAGGCTTAAACCCTCTCAATGGTGGAGGAGGACCGTGCCCAGCAGTGGGACGTTTATGGGCTGATAATGATGATGACATAGGCACATCCGTTACATATAAACAGAGGTGCATTTTTGCACCCACATATCGCCAGTTAAGTTTTTGCTCCACGTAACATGGAGCGATTAATTATAAAGAAATTCTTACAAATAATTAATTATTACTTGACAGCCCTGTGGCGCAGTTGGCTAGATACCAGCTTGCGAAACGAGAGGCGCCCGATCCCCGCACCGAGACAAATGTAATTTCTGATCTGATTTCTTTCTCTCGTAATTTCTGATACCCACGACACAAGACTTGTATCTTAATGTGGGGTCAAAACTATGTATGTGACTGTTGGGTATTTTATTTATTTAATTTTAAATCGGATCTCAGTGATATGTTCAAATAAAATAAACCGTTAAAAAGTGTTGACTGATTGGTTCTCACCAACTGAGAAACGAGCGAACGAAACGAAAAGATACTTTTATCAACAAATAAGTTTCAATGTTTGTAAAACATGGATCGTTTTTATGAAACAAAACTACAAAATAAGTGAATTTTCCCATGGAATCGTTTGTTCTAGTGCTTTCTTTTAATTGTTTCGATTAACCAAATACTGTATTGTCTCTGAAGTTTTATGTTAATGAAAACGATCGTTCATGTTTCGACAGTCGTGTTGAGTCGTGATGGCCTCGAGGTCAAGAGAATCACGCGGTCGAGAATCTCGACGGTGGCGGGTTCAAGCCCCAGGCACACACCTCTGACTTTTCGAAGTTATGTGTGTATTCACAATGAATTATCGCGTACTTTAACGGTGAAGGAAAACATCGTGATGAAACCTGCACACCTAAGTTGTTAGGAATTTCTTAGGTGTGTAGTTCGCCAAACCGCACTAAACCAACGTGGTGGACTAAGGCCTAAACCCTCTTAGTTGTAGAGGAGGCCAATGCCCAGCAGTGGGACGTATATTGGTTTGATGATGAATTTTCGGCAGTTGGTTCATTTAGTACAAATTTTCATACATACATTCGCGCATGTTCTCTCCGACCGGGTTTTCAAAGGTGCATTTCTACACACACATTTCGCCAACAATGTTTTTGTCCCATGAAATAGTGGGCGAGCCTATTGCCGTTTTTCGGGCACAATTCTAAACTCAATGCTGCTACTGAGAATTTCCTAATGGAAAAACCTAATAACTATTTGCCCGACACGGGAATGGAACCCGGGATGTCTAGATGGCGCAGCACATGCTGGTATTACGAGACTTATTAGGAATCATTAACAATCAATCAAATGTTGAATAGTAAGCATGACATTCGCATTGTAGTACTGAAAATAGCTTTTAGGATGTCTTTCAGTCATTATTTCAATTAATCTGAATGAACATCAATTAAATGACAATTAATACACGTGTAAGTCCAATTTCAATTCTCCACGCGTGTACACATGTTATCTATTCAATGTTTCTAACTGTAAAATTAAAAATAAAATCATGTTTTACAGACTAAGAAGCGAAAAATATTCGCGGGTTTTAAAAACTAATACCGCATTTATCAGTCTATAACGCAAACCGTACCTATATCCTAAGAAAGAGATAGAGACATTCCTCACTTAAAAAAGCTATTACTTCCCGGCTAATATAGGGTGAATCTACCCTCTCAGTTATAGAGGAGGCCTGTGCCCAGCATTGGGGCGTATATGGACTGATCATGATGATCATAATCATCATGGGGTGAATCTAGCAGTGATGGCCTCGAGGTTTAGGCGCGCGGTCGAGAATTTCGGCGGTCGCAGGTTCAAACCCCAGGCACACACCTCTGACTTTTTGCAGTTATGTGTGTATTCAAAATGAACTATCACTTGCTTTAACGGTGAAGGCAAACATTGTGATAAAACCTGCACACCTAAAAGTTCTTAGGAATTTCTTAGGTGTGTAGTCCGCCAACCCGCACTAGGCCAGCGTGGCCTAAACCCTCTAAGTTGTAGAGGAGGCCCGTGCCCAGCAGTAGGACGTATTTGGGCTGATGATGATGATGATGATGAATCTTTTGCGATTAACTGGACTGTCGTAGTTGTAAAGAAATTTATACTAAAGATTTTCCAAAATGACTTTTGGAATTAAGACCAGCGTGGTCTTTTATTTAGTAATTTATTGTTGTTTAAAATAAAGTTCCCATTTCTTCTAAATCAATGTTTAAAGTTCACTGTGGGATAATTTCACGACTACTATTTTTTTTTTCTCAGCCTATCGCCGTCCACTGCTGAACGAAGGCCTCCCCAAGTAGGCGCCAACACTACTATTTCTGATGGGTAAAATAAAGAGTCCTCGAAACCGACGTGCATGCATGAAGAGGATAATGTCAGTTAAGGAAGCGAAAGAAGTGTATCTGGACCTTGGCATTTGGCGCTCAATAGTCTCTGCCTACCACAACGAGAGACAGGCGTGAGTTTATATATGTACTATTTATGCTACGTATACTGTTAACTACGTATACTGTTTACTGTTGTTGTTCGCCCCCTATTACGTGGGACTGATACATACTTGGCGTAATGTGGGTGCAGAAATGCACCTCTGCCTACCCCTTCGGGGAATACAGGCGTGAGTTTATGTATGTATGTACTGTTAATGGAAACTCTTAAAGTACGTTAAATACATATTAATTGAGGCCGATGAATTGACTGTTGGATCGTACATTGTAGCTCAGGCCTCTGATTGAATTGTTGACGACTGGCTGTCTGAACCATCTGAGTTCTAATTAAGATCATATTGCGGACCAGCTAGCGTTACTAGGTCCGTGATGAATAATGTCTTAGTGAACATTGGACTGAACTTTGTATTTATTTAGTTATCAACTATGGCAAATCGCGTCCCTGCCTTGTTTCATCACGAGAAAAGCATCTTAAGAATCCTAATCTAGTGCCTTAAAAGCCAATAATGATTTTACGGTAAATAAAGCAGCCTTTCGGCGAATAAAGCAGTGTCCGCTTGGCTGAATTGATCTGGGATTCGAACCGGGATCGTCTTGATCACATGCCGCTCACTTTTAGACCGAAAGACCTTTAAGTCAGTGAATAAAATCATGAGATTTCCAATAGTTTCCTTCCCTTCCTACCATATGTCGGCACTCGGCATCATATCTACAATATCTGTAAATTAACCTGTAGGTACTAATGCGAACAGTAAATGTCTTTTTATACGATGTTCTGAATAATTAAAATCGACTCACATATTTTACTCATTAAGGTTTTATTGTTAATCGCATCGTCACTAATTACAGTATAACAGTTGTAGGAGAACGTCGATATGCGTTTTTATAAACAATTGACAAATTTGTAAAATTTATTTCATTCGATTTACATTACATTTACATACATTAATTTATAATTGTGAATCCATTTGGAGTATCTACAATGTAAAAAAACATCGGGTGGCACTCCGGGAGTGCCAGCAGAAGTGAAAACTTCAACATTAACGTTGTGCATTTTTGAATATTTTGAAATGGTTAGGGGATAATTTCGCACGAATTGCTTTATTTATTTATTACGCTATCGTACACAAACTTGTCAATTTATATAACAGAATGCGTCTTACGCATTTTTGATTAGGGTCACGTGATCTGACACGAGTTCAAAATTTTTTACGCATCCCAAAAAAAGTGCACAGCGCCGCTAAAGAAGTTTTCATTAAAAAAATAATAGCATCCATCTTGATTTCTTTAATATAAATCGGGTGTTATTAAAGAAGAATATTACCATTAGCTCTTCCCATAGCAACACGTGTCATATTTCTAATTATGGAAATGAGTTAAGCTTTTGATAACTCCACTAACGACCACTTAACTATCTCGCCGTGCATACTTATTATAATGACAATATTTTACATTATGATAAAAGTTTTAAATGCTTAACGAGGGTTACACCAGACTTTATTGTCTTACAGGTGATCTTTTACGGTGCGAATTCAATTTACACACTCTTCCAGGTCTTGGAAACATATATACATACATAATCTCACGCCTGTATTCCCCGAAAGGGTAGGCAGAGGTGCATTACTGCACCCACATTTCGCCACGTATGTATCAGTCCCACGTAATAGGGGGCGAGCCTATTGCCGTTTCTCGGGCACATTTCTAGACTCCGGGCTGCTACTGAGAATTTCCTAATGGAAAAACCCAATAACACTTTGCCCGACCCGGGAATCGAACCCAGGACCTCTAGATCGCACGGTACATACTTGTGCCGCGAGACCAGGAGGCAGTCTTGGAAACTTTCTTTTATATCGCCTATATGTAAAAAAATCTTAGATTTTTAGTCCGCCAATCCGCACTAGGTCAGCGTGGTGGACTAAGGCCTAAACCCTCTTAGTTGTAGAGGAGGCCCGTGCCTAGCAGTGGGACGTTTGTGTGTACGATTAACATAGTAACCTGGCCTAGACTCGGATAAAACATGAGTTATTAATCAAACATGGCTTGGTGTTTGTACGATGACAGGTTATTGGCAGGCGTCATGTCGATACCCAAGGTTCAAGAGGCTATATATAATTTTCGCCGAAACTTGTTAGCTGATTGTTTGCCCACTAACCTATTGGCTTATTTTCTTTAGTTGAACGAGGTTTGAGTAAAATAATATGGCGTACTTATTAATATTAATTGCTTTCGTCAAGAGTGCGATAAAATATCGAGGGTCTAATTTTTGATCCGGAAAGTTATTGATATACGCAAGGTTGGCAGTGGTTGGATGAGGAGGGCCGAAGACCTAGCCCAGTGGCGTGCCATAGGAGAGGCCTATGGCCAGCAGTGGACGTGACAAAGGCTGTTGATGATGATGATGAAAGTTAATGGAATTCTAAGCAAGAGTCAGGAAATTTTAATAATGCTCACTGCTGTATGGGACCGAAACAATAGTCAAAACATGGTTCTGTCGTTAGGGTCCTTTTAGCGTAACGTTAAACGTAATCACTAGGCCGCCGGCATAATTATTAATAGAAGAAAGATTGTATCTCACTTATCGAAATTTATTCTGTAAATCTTTACCAATATTATTAAGAGGAAATATAAAATATTTGTTTACGTATAAACTCAAACACTACTTAACCGATTTGAATGATTTTTGTAATCAGTAGGACCTGTAATACGGGAAAAACGTGGGCAATTTTTATTTTATAGAAAAATTCGACCGGTCGAGGCGGGGCTTTGCCGCTAGTTTACTGTAATAAATATAGATCTAGTCAGTTGGCTAGACACCAGCTTACGAAACGAGAGGCCACGGGTTCGATTCCCGGCGCAAATGCTCGTGTGATCCACAAAACCAACGACACTAGACTTGTACCTTAGTGTGAGGTCAAAACTACGTATTTCGATTCAATCAGTAAATAATATGACAGCTTTAAAAAATCTCATACAAATACGAAAATACAAAATTTAGAGAAACGTTTTTGACAAAATATGGAATATAAGTTACAAGCTAAGATCATAATATAAAATATTGATAAGAAGTGAGATGTTGAATGGTTTGATGAAAATGATGCCGATAAAAAAAATCACGTTGATAATTTACAATCGTAAACGAAGGTGTCATGGACTGATGACCGTTCATTTAAATTGTTTTTTAAAAAATCTCGAAGTATATAATGCATGCATAATGCACGAAGCAGTGATGGCCTCGAGGTTTAGGCGCGCGATCGAGAATTTCGGCGGTCGCAGGTTCAAACCCCAGGCACACACCTCTGACTTTTCGAAGTTATGTGTGTATTCACAATGAATTATCACTTGCTTTAACGGTGAAGGAAAACATCGTGATAAAACCTGCACACCTAAAAGTTCTTAGGAATTTCTTAGGTGTGTAGTCCGCCAACCCGCACTAGGCCAGCGTGGTGGACTAAGGTCTAAACCCTCTCAGTTGTAGAGGAGGCCCGTGCCCAGCAGTGGGACGTATATGGGCTGATGATGATGATGATGAAGTATATAATAAACGAATAAAAGTATTAATCATTAATATATTATGATTTATTAAAGATTTTCAGACTATCGATGATTTTCTATTAAAAGCATAATGGTCTGACAATACGATCATTAAACAAATATAGGTTAATTATAACAATTGTTCAAATGCAAGTATTACAATTTGCGGAATACTATTTATTCAGATGCGAATCGGCCTACATATACTCCAACATTTCCTAATGACTTTAGATCATTAATTATTCATACAGTTTAGTAATATGTGTATAAGAAAACTATCTTGGGGACTGGGGAATAAATTGGCGCGCGCGATCGGGAGTGTTTTTGGGTATAACGTTTAGAAATTGACGTTGAAAGGTTGGAAATGTTACCGGAGGACAGCATATAGTTCTCGTATCATTACCTAGGATTGACACATTAATGACTCATCTTGATTCATACTGTTGTCTACCCATTCGTGCAAACAGAAGTTAGTTTTTAAAATATAATCATCTCTCCCACTCATTAATTAAAATTCTTATTTTCTTATTCTTATTCTTTCTTATATTAGATTCAGTTGAAACAAAACCTATTCACAATTATTCGCAATGAACTAGTGCACTTTAATGCCGAAGAAAAACATCTTGTGGAGCCTAGACGCTTAAAACATAGACATAGAACATTTCATAGTTCAGCATAATTTATTCTAGACCAACCCTAAGCACGGAGTTTTTCTTAGTCTATTTCTCTCATCTCTCTCTCTCTATTTCATGTCTATTTATTTATTAGACTCCAGCCCTGATGTATCAAATAAACCCACGGAAATGTGTCGCTCATCAGCCTATTAGCTTTACGTGCTTTATAAGTAATACATACATACATAAACTCACGCCTGTATTCCCCGAAGGGGTAGGCAGAGCTGCATTTCTGCACCCACATTTCGCCAGGTATGTATCAGTCCCACGTAATAGGGGGCGAGCCTATCGCTGTTTTTCGGGCACATTCCCAGACTCCGTGCTGCTACTGAGAACTTCCTAATGGAAAAACCCAAAACACTTTGCCCGACCCGGGAATCGAACCCAGGATCTCAAGATCGCACGGCACATACTTGTACCGCGAGACCACGAGGCAGTATAATATATTTTATTAATATAATATATAATATAATAAGTAATATAATATATTAATACCGGCATTTGGCTAGTTGGGGCGCTGTATGAAAAGCCACCAATGACCGAAGCACGCCGAAAGATCCCAATGCGTATCTAAAGTTGCTTCTAGCTTTAAAAAGTAGATATCCTGTGACCTCTGGATCAGAGAAGTCTGATCCTGCGTGCCATGAGCATATTTTTCATAACGGCTTTTTATCACAGGCGGCAGCTTCCGTATAAAATATATGGTGCAAAAAGGCTGCGGGTTCAATATTAATATTGACAGCTCCGTGGCGCACTTGGGTAGACACCAGCTTGTGACACAATAGGCCGCGGATTGGATCCCCGCACCGAGATAAATGTTTGTGTGATTCAATATTTGGGTCTGGGTGTTTGTGAGACCTAAGAGTCTCACTTAATTTCTGATATCCACAATACCGATTTTTAGTGTGGGGTCAAGACTGCCTCGTGGTCTCGCGGTACAAGTATGTGCCGCGCGATCTAGAGGTCCTGGGTTCGATTCCCGGGTCGGGCAAAGTGTTATTGGGTTCTTCCATTAGGAAATTCTCGGTAACAGCACGGAGTCTGGAAATGTGCGCGAAAAACGGCAATAGGCTCGCCCCCTATTACGTGGGACTGATACATACCTGGCGAAATGTGGGTGCAGAAATGCACCTCTGCCTACCCCTTCGAGGAATACAGGCGTGAGTTTATGTATGTGTATGTACTATGAATGTGTCTGTTGGGTGTGTGTGTAAAAAAAAACGACGCTAAAAAGTCTCTCATCAGGTCTGATATACACAGCATATTATTTTTATATAAATAAGGTTAGGATTTTGTTATTTACTTCTTTTCTTATAGATACACTAGGTTTTTTTTTGTTTTCCTGTTTTGTCTGGACTTTTATCTCAAAAGAAAAAGTAGAATTGGAATAATAATTATATGTCATTCAGAGAAAATTATTTAGGTTTAATAATTCGTAATTTGTTGATTCAAATATGCATAGATTTTTTTCCGGATTTAACTCTCTATCTAACAGAAGATCCCACGTTCAGTTATAAAAATCCAGAGATTTTGTTTCTTTTCATTGTTTACTCCTGACTTAATTACACCTAAAGTACTATTGTTGGTCCGATTACGGAAATTAATACCAAAACTATAGTTATTATTTTTTAAATAAACTTTTTATTTTAAAACTTAGATCTAAAAATAACAGTTGATATATTAACCTTTTTAACGATATTTTAGTACCTATTATTAGTTTTTAAAATATTATTTTCAACGTAGCAAAAAAACGGTTTAATAATGTGTCTTTTTTTGTAAGAGAAACATTATATATATGCTATAATATAAAAAAAAGTTTTCATTTTAAAATATGAATTCCTAAGATTCTATTCCTAAGCTATTCCTAACATGACTTTGAAATTTTGTATAAAATTTGTAAAACAATTGATTTTTAATTTTTATGACGCATTATTTAAAACGGTCGCATTTTTTAAATTCTATACGTTATTAATATTAAAACAATTCCATATAACTTTTTTTTCAGCAAAGAACATTAACAATACTTACTTAAAACCGAAATTAAAATTTGGTTGACCTTGCTGCCCTCGGCACAATACTTTTTCACCGTGTACTTCAACATTTTTCCACTTTAAAAAGTTAAATCACAGATAATAAATTTCAAAATGACACGAGTGCGCGCGCTCGCGTCTGTACCGTGTCACGAATGAGGTTGTATAGGCTGACGCGTTAATTTCTGCGTTTCCGATGCGAGTTAACGGAAATGTTACCGTGGGACTTGCTTGAAAGAGCGTGTCAATAAAATAAATAGCTTGCTTTTGGGATTCCTTTCATTACTTCAGTCTGGAATGGTTGAGAATATGGTTCAAGGACATTTAATAAAAAAAATAATGTACAGAAACTTATTATTAGCTGTGTTAAAATTTAATTAGTTATGCCGTAACATATATCCAGAAAAGACGGAGATAACCTAGAACAACTGGTGATCACTGGCAAAGTCCAGGGCAAACTTCCGAGAGGCCGGTGCCCCATCAGATGGTCGGACAAAATCTGCTCGACGCTTAATTCGGGACTCTATGCTGCGCTCCACGATGCCAAAGACAGGAACAGGTGGCGCGGCATAGTAAGTACGACTACTGTTGGTGCAGGGGATCACGACCCTCAGCAATGAGGAATACGACGCGAGGAGGAGGATGCCGTAACTATCAAATTTTTGGTTTAATAAATCTCCCACTCAATCAATTAGTCGCGATGGCCTCGAGGTTTGGGCACGCGGTCGAGAATCTTGACGGTCGTGGGTTCAAACCCCAGGCACACACCTCTGACTTTTCGAAGTCATGTATGTATTCACAATGAATTATCACGTACTTTAACGGTGAAGGAAAACATCGTGATGAAACCTGCACACCTAAAAGTTCTTAGAAATTTATTAGGTGTGTAGTCTGCCAACCAGCACTAGGCCAGCGTGGTGGACTAAGGCCTAAACCCTCTCAATGGTAGAGGAGGCCCGTTCCCAGCAGTGGGACGTATATGGGCTGATGATGATGATGATGATGATTTACCGTATAATCAATCAATCAATTCGTCTATTATATTTTGTATTTATTACGGAACCCTTATTTAACGTTTTCCAATTTCGTTTTAAATATCTTTTTTTAATCATCAAGGGGAGCGTAAAATCGTTTGAGGAACTCATTTACATCCTCAACGGTAATTTATGCCGTCTTATCAATTTATCAATGTCTTTCTCGAATTGAATCCTAGGTTTAATTCACGTTTCAAGGTTCAAGTGTTACTCGTATTACACCTCTGTAGAAGGCAATTTATAGTTGCAGAAAATCGTCCATTATGTTTCGTGTTACTTTCCTTACTATACTGACAACGAAAACATTAATAGACTAGTATTAAGATTAAAATGCCACTTGGAACTATATCTACTATCAAATGTCTTATTGAAGATTATTCATTGATAATATAGAACTTTACTGTAAAATGATAGATATATAACATATACATAAACATAAACAGCCCATATACGTCCCACTGCTGGGCACGGGCCTCCTCTACAACTGAGAGGGGTTTTTTTCTTTTTTTTTTCTTTTGAGAAAATGATATACGAGTAATCAATAATAGGAAACGTACAATTCTATATCCACGTTTCATAGACGGAAATTTTGGAGTCGATTGCTGTTTTCGGGAACATTTCCCGATTTACGAAGCCGGAAAGTTAGGAATAAAATCCTAATACAACATCCAATAAGTCTACCTGAACGGAACTTCGAAACTGGGACCTCCCGATTGGGTGGCATGGTTATAAAATGATTTTCAAATATAAGTAAGCTGTAGTGCAGTACAGTTACCCTGTACCCAGTACCCTCTCAGTTGTAGAGGAGGCCCGTGCCCAGCAGTGGGACGTATTTGGACTGATGATGATGATGATGTAGTGCAGTAAATCGAATATATTTTCGTTTTAAAAGTTGGAAATTCGAACCAGTCTAACTAAAATTTGGTTTGTTTTTGGCTGTTTCCTTATTTCTTCGATAATGTATCGCTACATGTGCAAGCTATATGTTAAAATAGACTTTTGTCGCTATTTATTCTTTTTTACTGCCTCGTGGTCTCGCGATACTTACATACATAAACTCACGCCTGTATTCCCTGAAGGGGTAGGCAGAGGTGCATTTCTGCACCCACATTTTGCCAGGTATGTATCAGTCCCACGTAATAGAGGGCGAGTCTATTGCTCGTTTTTCGGGCACATTTCCAGACTCCGTGCTGCTACTAAGAATTTCCTAATTGAAAGACCCAATATCACTTTGCCCGACCCTGGAATTGAACCCAGGACCTCTAGATCGCACGGCACATACTTGTACCGCGAGACCACGAGGCATTCAAAATTTTACATAAGCAAAAACACACACACACACACACACATACATTAGTTAAGTATTTTTTAGGTCTGTAGTAAATTTTAATTTTTTAAATATAATTGTTTAATTTTTATTGTAACATGTTCTAAAGAACTACGCTGTTGTTACTTTTAGATATGAAAGAGCGAGGCCTTCTGGCACAAGTATTTCATACTTATTAGAAGGTCTCAACCATGATCTCATATATTGTACCTATTTGTTGAATAAAGATTTTTATTATTTATTTTTATTATAAAAACTCAGAAGCAGCATTGCCGGTGAAGTTCGCGGAGCAAACTTCATCAGAGCACATTTTTATTGGAGTTCTATTAGCATGTTGAAGAATTCTAGAGTTCCTGATACTTTTCAGGAATAGTTCCAGCGTTTTTACCCGAAAAATCTAGAAAAAGAAGCAACGCTAACTTGCTGAAGCAGATCAATTCGTTAAAAAAATTAATAGAAAAGGTATTTTTAATAACACTATTGAGAAAGGTGGCGGGTAACGGATGGATGAGGGCTGCACAAGACCGGGATGGTTGGCGCTTTCTTGGGGAGGCCTACGTTCAGCAGTGGACGGCGATAGGCTGAGTATATATTGTCTATTTTATAGTTCTTTATAATTTTCAGGAATAGTTCTTGTCCCTAAATCTAAAAATGTCAGATATCACAGAGGATCTAGCACTCCTCGATTTATATAAGATCTGAAGTGGTCTAAGACCTAGATAAAGATTGGATCTCTGGATTGGATTGTGCCGTGCGATCTAGATGTCCTGGGATCGATCCCGGGTCGTGCAAAGTGTAATTGGGTTTTCCATTAGGAAATTCTCAGTAGCAGCACGGAGTCTGGAATAGTGCCCGAAAAACGGCAGTAGGCTCGCCCCCTATTACGTGGGACTGATACATACCTGGCGAAATGTGGGTGCAGAAATGCACCTCTGCCTACCCGTTCGGGGAATACAGGCGTGAGGTTATGTATGTATGGATAAAGATTGGAAACTAGACATTGCTCTGCTAACTTCACTTAAAAAAAAACTATGTCCAAATTCATAAAAGTTTTATAAAAAAGATATATTGGTAAGTGTTAAGAAATGAAAACAAATATTTTAAGCAATTGCACGATTAATGAGAGGAATGGGATCTTAAACAGGTCAATTAATGTTGTTATTTTCACAATAACATAGCATACTCACGTATGCGATTTAATTCTTTTGTTTACACCACATTCAATAGTCCCAAATTGATTAGCCTTGAGACGCGAAGACAAAACAAAATTTGGAGATACTTAATTTACTACTACGGCTTCTAGTAACTTTATTTCATCGACATCATCACTAACAGCCTCCTCTACATTGAGAGGGGTTAGGCCTTAGTCCACTACCCTGGCTTAGTGCGGGTTGGCAGACATTAATTTACTTGATATTAATTACTGAGACATTGGCAAGTATAAAATAACCAGATTTTTCCTGCAACTTCGCTCTTACTTTAGATCTTGTCAAATTTTCTCCATACACACTTTAAGCCTCCGTTTCATTTAAACTTTGGAAATCCGTTTCCTCGTGTAAAATTTTGGGAAGTCTTTTCTTAGCGGGTACCTATCTGCGTGCCGAATCTCAGAGCAATTCAATCTGTGATTTGAGCTGTGTGTAGTGTAGTATTTGTACCCTATGTCCTTTAGTATGGTATTTCATTTCTACACCAAAAATTATTCGAATCAGTCCGGCGGTTGAGGCGAGAAAGCGAAACGGATAGACAGAAAAAGTTACTTCCGCGTTCAAAATATTATTGTGGATATGGATTCAATTTGCAGCATTCATGGCGTAGTTGGTGAATTAAGTAATTAGTTCACCAACTATTATAAGTCGTGATGGCCTCGAGGATTAGGCACGCGAGAATCTCGACGGTCGCGCTTTCAAACCCCAGGCACACTACTCTGACTTTCCCAAGTTATGTATGTTTTCACAAAGAATTATCACGTACTTTAACGGTAAAGGAAAACATCGTGATGAAACCTGCACACGTAAAAGTTCTTAGGAATTTCTTAGTTGTGTAGTCCGCCAACCCGCACTAAGCCAGCGTGGTGGACCAAAGACTAAATTCTCTCAGTTGTAGAGGAGACCCGTGCCCAGCAGTGGGACGTATATGGGCTAATGATGATGGCGTAGTTAGCCACAGTCTATGAGAACAATCTAATTGAATCCCTGACCGAGACAAATGTCTCTGAGACATGAGACACAATGAGACAATGTGTTTATGTTAAGTTTTTGGAATTGAACCCGGGACTAAATCGCACGGCACACGGTTGTGCACACGAGGCAGTATAAGACAGGTAAATTAGTTATCTTTGCAAAGGCGAAAGTTTCTAAAGGCGCCAATATAACCTTGTAAGTTATCGTGTAGAGTTAGAACATAAATCTGGGAAAAGAAGTCCGTTACACAGAATGCAGAACAGTTTGCAGATATAATTTATGCGCAACTATCACCGCTTGATAAATACACACGCGATTGAAATTATTACCACTACTTTCATCTGAGTTTGTAGGAGAGCTTTTGTTGGCGGCTTTAAGCGCTTGATGGGGTATGAAAAATGTTTTTGTGATATATTTTTTAGTCACAGTCACATGCATAGTTCAGACCCCACACTAAGACACAAGTCTTGTATCGTGGGTATCAGAAGCTACGAGAAGCTTTTCGGGCTCACAAACACCCACGCGCGATGACGCACGACGCGAAACAAATATTTGTAGATGACACAAACATTTGTGTCGGTGCGGGGATCGAACCTGCAGTCTCCTGTATCGCAAGCTGGTGTCTAGCTAACTGCGCCACGGGGCTCTTAATAATATTTAGTATATGTACAATTTATGTGCATTGATAAAGAATTATCACTTATTTTAAAGGTAAAAAATAATATTTATAAAACGACCCAGGTAAAAGGAGGCGAGCTTATGTTTTGAGCCGTTTACCTAACATCTAAAAATATACCCACAGGTGCTTAGGTGTCCTCACAATTTCTCCGTTAAGGGGCGGAATTATACATAGTGAATATAACTTCACAAAGTCTAAAGTGTGTCTGGGATTTGGACTATTAGTGACCTTGTATTAACCATGCGTCGAATCACAGCCCCGTGGCGCAATTGGCTAGACACCACCTTGCGAAACGAAAGGCCGCGCGTTCGATCCCCGCACCGAGACAAATGTTTGTGTGATCCACAAATATTTGTTTGTGAGAGAGTCTCTTGTAGTTTCTGATACCCACGACACAAGACTTGTATCTTAATGTGGGGTCAGTGCTATGTATGTGACTGTTGAGTTTATTTATTTATTTATCCTCTAGGCTTGACTTAAAAGAAGAGATTACAAAATTGGACCAGAATGGCAGATTATTCACAATAGCTTATATGTTTCAACTTATTTACCGTATACTTATTTATGTATATATAACATTTGTGTAAGTATCTTTATTGTTATTATTTATTGTATAAGATATTCATGTTTTATATCTTGTATGTATATTGTATAGTGTATGTATTTGCATTAAGACCATTATACATATGTATAATAGTATATCTATCTATACAAATAAATAAAATTGGAGTGTCTGTTTATAATATTGAAATAACCACTTTTTAATAAATGCATATGGATGTATACACGGTACATATACCAAAATAACGTTTTTTATTTTTTTGTCTGTCTGTCTGTTCCGGCTAATCTCCAAAACGGGTGGACCAATTGTAACGGGACTTTCACTGGCAGATAGCTGATGTAATAAGGAATAACGTAGGCAAGTAAAAAATTACGAATCGGTTAGCTAGTGATAAATAAAACTGCTTCGGACAATTTGCATTTTTTCTATCCTATTCCGCTCCGTGCGCATCACAATCTGTAACTGTGTTCCTGCATTGATTTTCTTAATCGATTCAAGGAAGTTTGCACGCGCTTGGAATCGAACCGACGACCTCATTCAAGCTGTCCGTTAATTGATACGTCTATTTTATATTGGTTGGGCCAAATTATACTTGGATACCTTATCGTTCTGGTAAAATATAATGGCTTACATGGAACAAATGAAATCGATAAAAAGGATTGAGCAGTTTATAAGAACTTTTCAGTAAAAAAACCATTCAATCCTAATATCAAATGTAAGACATCAAACTTATCCACATAACTTTCCACAATGAGCATATTATTTATTTATTATTTTCATATCATTTTTCTCTTCATTTATTTTAACTTATTTTTTACATTTTTAAATATAAAGTTTTATAAAAAAAATACATTTAAAAATATAAAAATAAAATATTTATACCCGCAGATGGCGGGGTCTACGACCCAAGCCACCGGTGGTTAGGGTTCAAGAGTTAGAAACCGCCTCATATAACATATCATCATTATTATCATCATCAATTCATATACGTTCTACTACCAGGCACGAGCCTCCTTTACAACTGAGAGGGTTTAGGCCTTAGTCCACCACGCTGGCCTAGTGCGGGTTAGCCGACTACAAACGTAAGAACTTTTAGGTGTGCAGGTTTTTCATATAGTTGAGAAAAAAATAATCGCAATACATTTTAACTTTTACTGTTTCACATCTTTTATAACACAGTCCATTTGTAACCCTGTAAGCTAACCATTTTCAAATACTAAAAAATGCCGTACAACTTGATCAATGTAAAATTCAATTTGCGCAGCCAAATGCTAATATCCAGACATCGCTTCATTACAATAACTGCAGTTTCGTGTCACCGTGGAGCGTGGTAAAAAAGCAATGAAGACTCACTTCCCACCAACAAGCATTTGCGAATGCGGCGCGTGCATTAATTATTTTATATATAGTAACAACATTCAAGGAACACGTAGCGGGAACTAAAAATAGAAACAATTATTCAGACACGCCTGCGTGCGATCTAAAGTGGTGTTTAACAGACCCTAAACGCATCTAGTGGGGAATTCTAAGTAATTTCGCTGAGGAAGACGTTTATGGGAGATAATAATCTGGGTACCGCATTGGTGGAAAGTTTGACATT
Source organism: Hemaris fuciformis (assembly GCA_907164795.1). Taxonomy (NCBI): domain Eukaryota; kingdom Metazoa; phylum Arthropoda; class Insecta; order Lepidoptera; family Sphingidae; genus Hemaris; species Hemaris fuciformis. The sequence goes on along the minus strand of OU015455.1, from coordinate 5,527,967 downwards.
AAATTATAGCAAATAATTAGTCGTGATGGCCTCGAGGTTTGGGCACGCGGTCGAGAATCTCGACGGTCGCGGGTTCAAACCCCAGGCACACACCTCTGACTTTTCCAAGTTATGTGTGTATTCACAATGAATTATCACGTACTTTAACGGTGAAGGAAAACATCGTGATGAAACCTGCACACCTAAAACTTCTTAGGAATTTCTTAGGTGTGTAGTCTGCCAACCCGCACTAGGCCAGCGTGGTGGACTAAGGCCTAAACCCTCTCAATGGTAGAGGAGGTCCGTGCCCAGCAGTGGGACGTATATGGGCTGATGATGAAATTATAGCAAGCATTCCCGCAATAAGTCTTATTGTTAAAAAGACACGTTATTGATCCTATTAATAAGTTTTTGAAGTGAAAACTTCTTTAGCGACGCTGTGCACTTTTTTTCGGATGGGTAAAAATGTTGAACTCGCGTCAGATCACGTGACACTGATCGAAAATGCGTAAGACGCATTATGTAATATAAATTGTCATGTTTGTGTACGATAGCGCAATAAATATTGTATTTTACCACGTAAATGATAGTAATTTTGTATTGATAACCATTCCAAAATATTCAAAAATGCACAAAGTTAATGTTTAAGTTCTTTTTTAATAGTTGTAGTTTTAGTATGACAGCCCCGTGGCGCAGTTGGCTAGATACCAGCTTGCGAAACGAAAGGCTGCGGGTTCGATCCCCGCACCGTGACAAATGTTTGTGTGATCCACAAATATTTGTTTCGGGTCTGGGTGTTTGTGAGACCTAAAAGTCTCGTAGTTTCTGATACCCACGACACAGGACTTGTATCCTAGTGTGGGGTCAGAACTATGTATGTGACTGTTGGGTGTATTTATTTATTTATTATTAGTTTATAATCTTTCTCTGTTTTAAAGTTACCATCACATTTTATTAATTGTAATATGTCTAAAGCTAAAGTTAGGATCACTCTCAAAGACATCTTCAGTGTCTACAAGGAGTCTCGGTAGAGTTTCAACGCTGCCAATGGCGGTATGTGGCATTCAAATGATAATAGAAAATAAGCTTATGACGGAATATTTGCTCTCTTACAAAAAACGTATGACATATAACGCGATCTTATAATCTTAATTATTTTATTTATGATTACTCTATTAATATTTTACTATTATATTATGCAACTAAATATAGACTTAATAAATTGTCTATTAATCTAGAATATTAAAAAATTAAACTTCAATCAACGTCGAAATTTGACGTATCCAAAATCTGTTTTTTTTAAGTATTATTTCATATCACAACAATGATTCTGATGCTCCTAGTTTCATCCTACTTCAGGTTTTTTAGTGCTGAAACAGTAGACATTGATCGGCTTGAAAGAGGAGATATCATATGCAACGCATATGGATACCGACTTGTCGAAGCAAAATTTGGAAAAGAAACATATTTGTTGTGTTTGAAAATGACAGCTTTAGGTAAACATAGATTTAAAGACCTATGGACACAAGATACACTAGCCACAGTCACACTAGAAGCCAGCAAAGACGCACTACAATACTAAGCTTAGCTATTTCCCGTTCAATGTTAAAGTAAAGTGTTCAGATATCCTTATTCTGAACACTTTAAACTTAAGTAATAATTCGTAAACACAAACTTATGCCATTTGACTTTAACATTGTCAAAAATAAGCGTAGAGCTGACTTAGTATGTCCTGTTAATCACAGTAAATTTACAATAACATCTCGACAGTTTCATTACATAAGTCCTATGCTGTACAATAAGTTAAATAAAAAATTAAATATTTATCCCTTAAATATGCGTGAGTGTAAATTTTGTGTTTCAAACTGGCTCCAAACGCTTAACTATGATGACACGGAAAATCTCTTGATCTATAATCAGGCCATCCAGTAAATGACTTAAAATACCAAAGTTCTTAAATTGACATAATATACTATTCATGTGACTGTAACACACACACACACACACACATACACACACGTTTATTTTCATTTTTTTTTATTATTCTAAATTAATTATTGTTATTTCTAGTTTTAATTCACACTTATCTCGTGCTCTATGGAGAGCCTAATAACTGCAACACAGTTTTTGAACTATCGCAGTTATTCTGCTGCATTTCTATGTAAAAAACATGAATGTGAAATAAAGTTTTTATTATTATTATTATATTATAAGTAAGCATCGACACACGGCTTAAGGCATTAGGCATCTTATTTTGCCGAATTATACAGCGTGCCAACGAGCATATAACCAGTGGTGATACTTCCATAGAAGCACAAAAGCGTTACACGTTAATTGTGTAATATCTAGTTTATAATTGTTCATTGTGGGGTCCCGATATTCTCATTTATATGTCTAAATGCTTTTCTTAAATAAAAAATTAACACTTAAAGATTATTATTCAGATTTTTTTAATCCAAGCTTTGCTTTTGAGCTTCTATGGAAGTACGGCTACTGCATACACTCGTAAAAGCTCAAAACTGAAAGAGACTGATCATACACTGCAGATGTATTTAATTCTCCAAGAGGAGAATACACTTTGCCCCCAATAACAGGAATAGAAGATGCTGTCAGATTTTAATGGTGGTCATATTATTAACTGATATGTAACGATAACTCATTAATGTAAATTTAACACAATATGAAATCTTCTGAACTGATCCTCAATAGTAATAATAAATACATCCAACAGTCACATACATAGTTCTCTCGGTTTCGCAAACTGGTGTCTAGCCAACTGCGCCATGGGGCTGTCCATAATAACATCCAAACTTTCCTATTCCAACAGGATCGTTTCCTCTCACAAGTCAAGAGTCTGCATTACTCCTTGAGCCTGACGCTGAAGACCAGAATTCCATTGAAAGCTTCTTGGGAGAAGTCACCATGGCATACGGCTTCCCCATCGACGACCCAGCTGCCGGCTCTGCTGAGGGGTATATAGGAGAAGACCATCAGTTTTATGGCGTGCTCCATATGGGTAAGGTTTACGAGTTGTTTGATTTACTTTAATTACTGGCACAAAAAATTACAATCCGATAAGTAGTGATGGACTCGAGGTTTAGGTGAGTGACCGAGAATCTTGGCGGTTGCAAGTTCAAACCCCAGGCACACACCTCTGACTTCTCGAAGTTATGTGTGTATTCACAAATCACAATGAATCATCGCTTACTTTAACTAAGGAAACATGGTGAGGAAACCTGCACACCTAAAAGTTCTTAGGATTTTTTTATGCCTGTAGTTCGCAAACCTGCACTAGGCCAGCGTGGTTGACTAAGGCCTAAACCCCTCAGTGGTAGAAGAGGTCTGTGCCCAGATGGACGTTGATTATGATGATGATGAAACTCTACCCCTTTTTAGCCTGACATTTACTACTCGGTTAATTTTAGGTAATATTTAGGCATGTAGCGATAACCCTCTGGGCGTGTAGCACTAAATAATATTTTAACTCGTCATACTGTTACTGCTATGATACATATACGACACGTTTTGATTAACATGTATATATTTTTCATAATACAATTGAAATAAAACTTGCTAAGTTTTTGCTATAACTCCATTATTGTCATTTACTTGCACACCTAAAAGTTCTTAGGATTTTTTTATGCGTGTAGTTCGCAAACCCGCACTGGGCCAGCGTGGTGGACTAAGGCCTAAACCCTCTCAATGGTAGAGGAGGCCCGTGCCCAGCAGTGGACGTATATGGGCTGATGATGATGACTTGCATGAGACTCCTTTATTATATAACGTTCAACTCGTCCCCTTTTTTTTACAGGTAATCGGACTCTGCACGCAGACCCCTACGGAAAAGACGACCTGAATAAAATCTTCGGTGCTTTCGAGAACGATAATTTCGCGGTGCCCCGGCTGCGTCGAGACCATTCTCAGGTGAACAGGTGAATGTTTACTGTATAGCATAATAGTATTAATGATTGTATGCTTTGCTTAGTAAATCAGCGATCCAGATAGATCAGCTCACGAAATGAGTCTCTATCATCATCAGCCCATTAACGTCTCACTGCTGCGGGCCTTCTTTATAACTGAGAGGATTTAGGCCTTATTCCGCCTGGACAGCCTAGAACGGGTTGGTGCAGGTTTCCTCACGATATTTTCCTTCGCCGTCAAAGTAGAACCCGCGACCCCCAAAATTCTCAATCAGAACAAGTAGGTAAAGTTAATGTAAGTCATTAATAAAAATAAATTTAAACAGATGGAGGAAGAAATGAAGAGCTTGCCCTACTTCCCGTATCGATTAGAAGAGCAGAAGCGGTCTCCAGGAATCGCGCCTGCCAGGATATGCGATCTCCTACTCTTGGCTGACAAGGAGTTCTTCGACAAAGACGCCAACGCCAGCTTGAAGCATGTGGTGATGAGGATGATGCACGCTGTAGCCCAGGCAGATATCATATTCAGAAACGCCGATTTCAACGAAGACGGCATACCGGATAATATTGGTCATTATCTTTTACTTTTTACTAACTGATAGTTAGGTAGGACAGTAATACAAAAGTTGCTACATGTAGATTTTTTTGTAATGTCATCAGGCTTATTAAGAGCACTAACTAAATATAGGCCTCTTAAAAGGGCCTTTAAATTCATCATCATCATCACCAGCCCGTCCACTGCTGGGCACGGGCCTCCTCTACAACCGAGAGAATCTAGGCCTTAGTCCACCACGATGGCCTATGCGGGTAGGCGGACTTCGAAATTCACATACCTAAAAAAGTCCTTGTGATGATTCCTAGGCTTGCAATTCGCTCTTATTGTGTTCACAGGATTTTCAGTCAAGTACATATTGGTGCTTACATCAAACGACACAAACACTCGAGTATTCGGCAACATATTGAGCCAACACGCGATAGATGGACGTAGCTACCTCATGAAGTTCGCGAGATTGCGGCGACTGTCCGAAGTTTGTCTCGGCGTTGCGTTCTCTGGACACGCTTTCCACAACAGAACATTGGGATTAAGGTATGAAATAACATAATAAATAATATATATTGGGCATATATGGTTGTATAGTCACATAATTCGAGCCCATACTGAGTCTGTTGACGTGACACTACGAGAGATTTTCCGACTTTTTAAAGAGAGAAACGGTGCGTGGATCAAACACATGACCACTCGTTTCGCAAGCAGGTCTAATAATGAATACACATTTATCTGCCGACGGTCAGATTGTCAGTGGAGCAGACAGGTATTGAAGTGGAGACCGCGCTTAGGCAGAAGTAGTGTGAGACGTCCTGCAGCACGATGGTCCGACGATTTGAGAAAGGTGGCGGAGAACAGATGGATGAGGGCTGCTCATGACCGGGATGGTTGGCGCTTTCTTAGGGAGGCCTACGTTCAGCAGTGGACGGCGATCGACTGAGTATATTGCTAAATTAAGCATTAAGTCAAACCGTCGTCCATGGCTACTAGGTATAACGTGGCTTCATTAATTAATATTGGATCCTATCAGTGGCGTAACTATCGGGTGGCAGGGCTGGCAAAATGCCACGGGCCCCCGACCCGAGGGGACTCGGCCCAAGAGGCCACAAGCTCAGAAATAACCAATATTTACCAAAAGTTTTGTACCGAAGTACTTCAAAATTATAATTTATTAATTAAATTAAATTACAAAGTGACGATTTTTACTGAGAGGGCCCCATCCAAAGATTTTGCCACGGGCCTCAGATGGTAGGTATAGTTACGCCACTGGATCCAATCTAAATTAATAAAATAAAGCTAGATTAAAGCTGCGACCATTGTAATAAATCTACAACTATGAAATGAAGTTTTCTATCATAAATATGAAATACACATATTAACCTATGTTAAAGAGAAGTATGTACCGTAGTTTCACGTCTCTCGGCGGCGGCGTGGGCGGCGCGGCGGGGGGTTTGTGCGACCGCCGCGCGTACGGCCGCTCGTTCAACACGCTCGCGATAGCACACGCCACTATGGACGACAAGGAACGAGTGCCAGAGAGAATCGCGGCTCTTACCCTGGCTCACGAGATGGGTAATATATAGATTTAGATTCATACATACGTAACCTCACGCCTATATCCCCCGAAGGGGTAGGCAGAGGTGCATATCTGCACCCACATTTCGCCAGATATTTATTTGTTCCACGTAATAGCGGGCCAAGCCTATTGCCGTTTTTCGGGCACATTTGCAGACTCCGTGCTGCTACTGAGAATTTCCTAATGGAAAAACCCAATTACACTTTGCCCGAATCGAACCCAGGACCTCGATCGATCGGCACATACTTGTGCTGCGAAACTACGAGCCAGTCGATTAGATTCATTAGACAAGAAATATATCTTTTGCAGTGGAATAAATGTTTTTCACATAGAATTTAAGTATTTTAAGACGGGTCAGCTCTGGCAGTTTCTGATACCTTAATAACCTAATATTTCGGATTTTCTACAAAATTTTGTTCCGATTTCTTGAATAAAAAAGAAACTAGAACAGATTAAAAAATATGTATTCTAATGCTTACGTAAGCACATGAGGGGGGAGTTCGGTATTTGCTTACGTTTGCTGACATGGAGGACGGGGGGTTAATAATTATGAAACGTGCTTACGTACTTAATACTTGAACTGCCCCTTAGATGCAAGACTTGTATCTTAGTATATGTTTTATGTGGGTGGAATTTGAGATTGAAGATGCATCTGCGAGTCAGAAGTATGCCAGTGTGCCGTCTTACATTCGTTGATTGCTATGTGTGAGAACACCGATACCATATTATGGGAATAGATTAGATGTTAGCCGAAAAACCCTTTAAAGAAAAGCAAAGCAATAATTCTCTGTGCTGATAATTGCTCAAATATTTTGAACAGGCGCTACTAAAATTGCTTAGTTACCATAAATTATTATAATATGCGTTTGGACGCAAAATACTTAAAATTTATAAGGTAAACATGTGATTGAAGCAAAAGAAATTGACATCTTGATGCAGACTTTGTTAAATAAATTTTAGCGAGCATGTCTAGTGTGTTTTAACAACGAACAGTACCTAATTTGTTTATTACAATTATATTTTTCGCATATGTACTTATGTCGATTTACATTTATGACATAGAAAATAGTAAAAAAGAATCCTAGTACATGATTTTTAGTAGATATGACGAGACGAGGATGGCCACAAATATTCCAATTGTTCGAGCTAGACAGTTTCAAGAAAAGTGTTACATGATTCAAAGAAACTCGGTTGTATTTTTCTAATGTTAATTTATTAAGGCAAATTATTTATTACAATATATAAACTTATCTATCAAAACTCAGATTAAATCACTGAACGAATTGCCCCAAAATACAGCATTTTGATGAATTATTATGACGTAGATATTCACTAGAAAAGGATTTTCTAAAATTTGGCAAAAGGGGACGAAACCGGGATCCAAGGTTTCTATGGAGAAAAGTTGACAAAATCTCTTAAGCAAGCTAAAGCTTTGGGTAAAAGCAAGTTGTCATATAAAAGAAACTAAATTTTATTCCTTTGTGTAGATGCGTCAGGATGGGTCATGATGGGTCATGATTATTCGCCTACAGATAAAACTTTAGTTGCAAATGGTGTAATGTTTTACTAGTAGCAGTAATTACTTATATGACATAAAAGTTAAATTTTTTTTATTTATACATACATAATATTATATAGTTACATAGTCAAGCCTGTTTTCCCCGAAGGGGTAGGCAGAGACGCATTTTTCGTCCGTTGCTTCCCACATAATAGGCGGCGAGCCTAATGCCGTTTTTATTGCCGTGCACATTTCAGTGAATTTGCTAAAGGTACAACTCAATAACAATTTGGCCTACCCGAGAATCTAACCAGGAACCTGTAGATCGCACGGCATACACGTATACTGCGAGACCACGAGGCAGTTTAAATATTTACAATGCATTTTAAACGCAATTATTTACATGAACTTTGTTGTTCATAAGATAAAAATTGTTTGAAAATAAGAGTTGTTTTTTGTAGCTCATTTATTAATTAGAACGTGTTGAACTTACAAACTTACTACAATGTTAATAATACGAATTTATTTTAATGAGGAAATTTGTAAAACTAATACCCGTTTTTTTGAATTATATTAACCTATGTGCTTAATGTTTTCAAACATTCTTACGCACCGTCTCACATAGAGCTTTGCTCTCAATAATATTCGATAAATTTATAATATATAGACACTTCTAGACTTTAACACGAGTACAAAAGGTCGATTTTGTGTTTATTTATGCCAAACTAAGTATTTATTATTTATTTTTTGTATGCCACAGTATGGACGTCGCTTTAACATTCGTATGTATTGAAATACGTATCTGGTGAATATTTTATGCCATCTTTAATGATGGTGATTAGATTTACCTAAACTTAATGACAAACATTTCATTATAGAGAGGTTCAAAGTTAATTTAAATATATTCTTCTGTACTCCACTAAAGATATCAGTGGAGTGGAGTACAGTATCCGTCATCCTACTAGCGATTAGAATTTCTGTTTTAACTTCGTACATCTACAGAGATGCGTGATGCGCTTTCACACGGCCTTCCATTTGTTTTACAGATTGGTGAACGAAGCTTTGCATGTTTAGGAAGCTGTGACTCATATTAGATAAATTGGAGACCATTTTGCTAAAGCAGGCATCAAATTTAGCGAACGCCTCCAAGACTTCGCTCGACGCCTTAATTTTTGACAACTTGTATTGATCGTAAGTCGGTTCCACTGTCGAGTTCATTGCCAATGGAGTTCTTTCCGCATTGTTTCTTTCAAAAGGCGTTTCTTCTGCTGTCGTTTCGTTATCAGCGACATCCTCGTCGTTTAAGACAGAATTGAGTCCAGGAACGAACTTGTGTTGAGTATTATTCTGTAGGGAAACGTCTGTTTGAGTAACACCGTTTAACACCATGCGAGGTCTTTTCATAGCAGGCGGTTCAACAATACCTTCTTTGAAGCGAACGCGTTTCGCGGTTTGAGTTTGAGTTGCCCGGTCTACCAATTTAAACCGTGTGTATTTACATACATTGGGCTCTGATAGGCTGATTTTTTGTAGGTTTCATGTGATTCTCGTATTGACGTCCGCAGTGATTCGAAATTACCCGTAGTGGGAATTGGCTCCGTCATGATGTATTGTGGTAGATTTGGCCCAGCTTTATGATTCTGTACGGTCGATCTTTCATTAAGCCTTCTTTGTATACGAGGATCAAGCATTAAATTCTTTCTCTGAACACTTAGAGAAGGCTGTCTCAACAAATTAGCACTTTTAGCAAGTGGTGGTGTTTTCTTTGTAACTCCTTGAAGTCCAGGTTTTTGACCTTTGGTAATCGGATTTTGTGAATCTTGATTACAATTCAAAGGACGTTGTTGGAAAAGTTGGGAGTACTGTTGTAACTCGTTTGGTAGGCAAACAGCATTTTGTACAGCAGAATTATCTAACCGGTTCTTAGTTTGAGGTCTCTGATAGATCTGATGATGGTTCAAAGTGTTGAATATTGATTGCACCGCTTCAAGTCCGTCTTGTTGCAAGTAGTCTTGACCAATCGGTAACTGTTGATTTTCGTTATGCTGCAGAAAATCATTATTCTGATAAGTTTTTTGATTTTCAGACAGTAATCTAAATCCATCTTCAACTTGTGGAACTATCTCTGAATTACTTTGCTTAGGCAGTAAATTTTGTTGTATATTCAGTGGCTGCATTGAACAACGAAGCTGATAAGCGGAGTTGTAATGATTCTGTGACGTAGTTTTTTCGTCAATGTTATCTTGATGGCACGTTTCGAGGTCAGCATGATTCACAGCGGATGTTATGATGTGTCTTTTATCTATTAGTGAGCTTTGTGCAGTGTTTGGAAGCATAAATTCTTGATTATTTATATTACTTTGAATGGAATGAGCATTATCTCGTGGTATTTCTTCTTGATATTCAGTAACCAGTTGAGCTTGATTTCCCACAGGGCACGTAGGTAAGGGACTCATATCTTTTTGGGCTATTTGTTGATTTGATTCTTTATCATTATGAAACTCTTGGGTAAATGTTTCTCCGCGTATTTTTCTAACCTTAAAATCCCGATATGATAGTCCATTCATTGTTGTAAGTGGTAATGGAGTATCTACTCCAGTAGCTAAATCAATCTGATTTAGCTCAGTACTTTTATTAACTGTAGTCATAGAGTTTGTAGCAAGTGCAGTAATGGTATTACTATTAGTGTCCGTTTTTTGACCTTTGTCACCGACTGGATTGGGATCTTTGGCAGTTACTTCTTGTAAATATTGGTTTTTAAATTGTTCGACAACACCTTCATTAAGCTGGAACTGCTGCTCAGGAGTATGTGGAGAACTTTGGGTGGAAGATGGTTTCCTTGTCACATTACTTTCTGGCTGAATTTCTTGATCAACAATAACCAAGTCATAGTCATTTAGTAAGGGCATATCTAGGCATTTTTCAAAGATTTTATCGGGGTTTTTAGATGAGGTAGACTGAATTGTATGTGAAACGCTTGGCTGAGTAACAGGTTTATCTTCTATAATACATAAAGATGTTTTGATGTCCTTTTTAGTAATAATAGCTACATCAGAATCATCTGTGTCAGTTCGGCGCATGGTATTGTCGATTGTCAATTGTTTTGAGAGTCCCGGCGTGTTGCTTGAATTATTTTCATTGGGTCTCGTAGGCCGGGTACTATCACTTTGTTTCGTAAATTTGTTTGTTGGTTTTGACAGCGCTGGTCGCTTAATAAGCACTCTTGGCAAAGGGTTTCGCTTATTTTTATTTTTAATTTCCGACTGATTATAATCTTTGGTAGGTTTCGAAGATACATATTTGGTGTTACTTCGCAATGTCCTATGTACAACGGACTCCAGTTTGGTATCTGAAATGAAAAATATCTATTAGACTCCTAAAAATTTAACAAAACGGTTTAAAGGTAACAGTCCCATAAAATAAAATAGACTGAAAATTATTATTTACAGCAAAACAGATCTGTATTACGATACTCACCTTTACATCCTGCACTGTTTTCATCATCATTCCTGCTCGCTATCCATTTTTCTGCGTCGTTGTAGGAATCTAACAAAAAAATACATATTATTTTTGCTTATTTATTTAGGTGTCGCTTAAAAAAATTCTCATGAAGTACATATCACATGAATTAAATGAAAAACTACACGAAATTTTCAAAACCAATAACACTTTGCCCGATTTTTTTTATTGCACGCCAAACACTTCTGCCACGAAACCAAGAGGCAGTCCATAGTAAACAAATAAAAAATTAAAAGTTAAAAACAAGCTTTTATTTTAAGGCGCTAAAACGAAAAAAAAAACTTTAGAACTTTTACTATCTTTTTTTAATGAGAGGAAAGCGCTAAAGCTCCTTCAGGAACTTCAGGGGAGGCCCGTCAGGGGTATTTCAGGATTTATGGCCTGACAACTCGGCGCGCGGAGCAGTTGTCCGTGAGTTGGGTCCCTACCCGAAATCCTACGTCAGCATACCGACTAAAACCTATCGATGACCATCACGCGCGTTTGGGGCGGTTGCCGACATCTTAGGGCGAGAAGCGCCCAAAATGGTCCGCTGCCGCCCAGCGCACCGTCCAATTATGGGCACCTCAAAATTGGGAGGTCTTAAGATGCCCTCCACTCACCCTATTTTGGACGCTTACTTATTGTGAACTTCCCGACAGTTAAGAGGCCACGCTCTCTGCCGCACATCTCGGGGCTGCTTTAAGTCATAGCGCACCGCCCCCGCAGTACGCCCAGCCACCCCTGCCCTGGGCCCCTGTTAGTCGCCTCTTACGACAGGCAGGAGAGAAAACTTTTGCTATCTACTTATTACGACATTACTTATGGCAGTAATTAGTAAAAGTTTTAAAGATATTTTTTTCGAGTTATTCTTAGCAAGCATTTTCATATGATAGGGTGCATTATAAATAACAAGTCCGAGACCTTTGGTGTGCCGCTGTGTTGGATTAATAATGACGTCACAAAGTTAACCATAAATTGTCAAATCCAAACTGAACTCGTATTCAAAATATCAGCTCAATCGGTTGAAAATGTCTGCTTGAAAATTGAGTTGCAAGATTTCAACCGAACAAACATTTATACATACATACATTGCAAGTTAAATCATCATCATCATCCCATATACGTCCCACTGCTGGGCACGGGCCTCCTCCACAACTAAGAGGGTTAAATAAAAGCTTGTAATAAATACAGGCACATACATACATAGACTAACCCACAATAAGTCTTGTATCGTGGGTGTCAAAAACAACGACTTTGACTGTTACTTTGCGGTCTCATAAACATTTGTCTGAGTGCGGGGATAAAACCCCAGTCCTCTGGTTTCGCAAGCTGGTGTGTAGCCAACTGCGCCATAGAGCTGTCATAATAATATTTAAATGAAGTTACTCACCGCATTGGTATTTTATGGTTGCCGTGTAAATGAGCCAGTCATCTCTGCACTTATTCCTCTTCCGAACACGCTGTCTCGTAATATTAGGATGTTCAACTGGTGGATACGCAACTGTGGCCCTTTCACCATCAGAACTGACCCGAGATATCCAAGAGTACGGCAAGCACAAGTACTTATCAACACATTGCTTCGGCGGTTTTATAAACCGAACCACGCAATATCTCCACCTTTTTCTCTGAAAATTACGATAAAGTAACCTATTTATTTAAGTATTTACACTTTCTTGTACTTACAAAATAAATATAAGGTGAAATTAAACTGAAAATAAAATACAAGTGACGAACCTTAGAACGGATGATAGAAGAAAAATATAAAGAGAGTTGTATAAAGTGTATACTGAGATAAGATTGACTTGGCCATCGCATGAAAACACAATGTATCTCTCACTTTTAGTGCGATTACCAAGTCAACTATTTTATTTAAAACATAAAAGATTTTTCAATATTGTTCTGGTCACTATAAGATGTTGTCCAATAAGCTAAGTGCATAATAATTTAAGACAAATGATCCCTTAAACGGAGACTGAATAAATTTATCGACTTGGTAGCACATGGATCTCACAAATTTTTACTGTAGAAGAAATGAGTTGTGAGACTTGGGTTTTTTACAAGTTTTGTTTTTTATGGGATCTCATTTCTTTTTGTAGAAAGTCTTACTTTTTTCCTTTTCGGTACCTTCTACTTCTTCAGTACTAACAACGGATATTCTTAAAACCCACGCTCTGTCTTATGAGCTTTGCTTACTTTTGTAGGTAGTCTTCCTCTTCTACATACGAGACGAGTCGTGTTCTTTATTTTAAAATAATACCTTATTAGTTTTTGCGTTAGTTACAAAAATTTAGGGCCGCACACGTCAAACGTCAGTTGAAGTTAATCCTTTTGTAAAATTGTTATCTCTCTTTCACTATAAATTGGTACTGTCAATGTACCTAACAGAAAATTACAACATCAAGCTTAACAGAGCTTGAATTGATTTACGGCACTAAATGCCGCACTCAAAGTTTGATTTTACATACATACATAAACTCACGCCTGTATTGTTCGAAGGGGTAGGCAGAGGTGCATTTCTGCACCCACATTTCGCCAAGTACCTATGTATCAGTCCCACGTAATGGGGGCGAGCCTATTGCCGTTTTCCGGGCACATTTCCAGACTCCGTGCTGTTACCGAGAATTTCCTAATGGAAAAACCCAATAACACTTTGCCCGACCCGGGAATCGAACCCAGGACCTCTAGATCGCACGGCACATACTTGTACCGCGAGACCACGAGGCAGTTACAAACATTACTAGATGGTGTTTATCAGAAACTAAGATTTTTCGACCTCACACGTCTTAGTGTGGGGTCAGAACTACATTGTACATAGGTACATATATATGCCTGTTGCATGTATTTATTTATATTAATTAGTTTGTAGATTTCGACAATCGAATTTAATGACGATAAAAATGTAACGTTAATCATGTTAAGTATATCAAATTCATTGTTTTTAAACCTTTCCGTTAGTGATTTCGATTGTAGAGCGCGGTGGAAACTTAATTAATTGGACTTTAGTCGCAAAGCATTTGGGTTTGTTTGTAATGCAAGCTCCGACATGCTCGTGCTTGTACAGATCCGACTTGTACATATTACGGACACGGTTTTTTTATAATTAGTCACATGTTATGTTTGTCCAATTTATCGAGTTTCCATAGTGTGCTACGGTGGATGATGCGGAAATTGTAATATCTATCTGTGTCAGGGCACAGAAAAAACGGCAATAGGCTCGCCCCCTATTACGTGGGACTGATACATATCTGGCGAAATGTGGGTGCAGAAATGCACGTCTGCCTACCCCTTCGGGGAATACAGGCGTGAGGTTATGTACGTATGTATGTATCTGTGTCATAGTTTTAACTTGAAAAACCAACGCTAGAGCTTCTTTCTCGTTGTTCTCTAGTGATGTTATTAACAAAAGCCGTTTTTCTGTAATCGCGACCATCATGAAAGGAACAAATTAACAACCCAAACCAACGCTTACAAAATGTTGAAATAATTTTAATGACGAAATTATGAGTCAGCATATCTATCATATACGTTTCCTAATGATGTCTTCCTCCTATGTTAAATTGCGTGATAATTCATTAATAAACTACATTTCACTTTAAAAAGCCAGAGCAGTGTGACTAGGATTCAAACCCGCGACCGCCCAGAACGTGATCCGCCGCCCGTTTAATCTTCGAGACCGCACATACTTAAAAATGTCTACCACAAATAGAACAATCAAACCAGTAATTTATAAAAAAATCCTATGGCAATAACATTATTTCCGGCACTACTTCATCAACGATTATCGCCACATTAAAAAATATAAACTTACCTTAGGTCCTTTAGTTTGGGCTGGATTGACCATGGTTATATGGGCTAAGGCAGAAGTCCAAAAGCATTAAAATTAGCCTAAGAGGAGGCCCTTGTCCAACTGTGGGCGTTTATCCGTTGAACTAAGCACTTTTGGTTGTACGGAAAGATAGCAGACAGCTTAAAACCAGCAATTGTACTTATACATTTCAATAACTCCTTGTACTATTATGTTTTAAATAATTAATTATAATAACATTTGAATTTGATACTACTTAAAATAGACGTGCGTAATGAATGCGAAACTACACGTAAGTTGTAAACAACTGCGTAGTAGGCACAGTAGCGCGGCCGCGGCGAAGTATTGGCCAACGGAAAATCGATAGTATCGAGTTGAAAACTATTACTATAATATCGATATTATTACCGAATTTAATTTTATAAATTAACATATACATACGAGTGATAGATTAAAGAACAATTAACGTTTTCCTAATTTAAACTTTGCCAGTCCCGGAAATGGGACCCGATGACTCGATATTAAGAAAAAAATAAGCGGCGTTATTAAAGCAACTTGTGTTGGGTCGCAGTGGGGTCGAAGTCGGTCTCTCCGAAGACAACCACAAAAGTACGGCCCGCGTAACCACAACATTACGGACGTCCAAACCAAGATGAACCCTTTATCTTATATTATTATACTGCAACTTTTTGTCAATATTCAGTATCGATATTCAAATTACGTTGCGTTCCTAAACTAGAGGCGCCGTAGCAGTCTAACTCCAACAGAAATAGACCACGTAGCGCTTTTATCAGTATTGCCAATGGAGTTCCGATTCCCTATTCGTAAAATTATTAAATTAAATGTCTTTTTTTAATGCTTTTTTTCCTTTTTTTATTTAATAAATTAAAAGTAAAAACCTTTTTAAAACAACAAGCTTTTAAATAAAAATACTTTAAAAAAAATTACTTTAAAACTTTTACTAATATCTACTTATAACTTCTTTACATAATTTATATCATGTAAAAGCTTGTTGCGAGATTTAAGTACTCGTATTTACTTATTTTGATAATTTTAAGAGTTAAAATCAATCAATCAAGTTATTTAATTTTTAATTGTTTACCTACACAAGTAAATCTGCTTCAAAATTGAGTTGCAAGATTTCACACTAACAAACATACATACATACATGCATTGTAAGTTAAATAAAAGTACCAACCTGCCAAATACATACTGTGTCGACTTCTAATAGAATTGGGAACAAGGAAAAATAATAATGATTTTAAAATACCAACCAAAATTTCTTCCTTATTGCGTCACGAGTGAGGAAGCTATAATGTATCTATCTTTTAATGTATTTCTTTCGGTTATTTTAATATTCTTTAGGGTATTATATTAGATTATCCTAACCCCAGCTACGGATAGAGCGCAATAATTGACCTATCCAGTGAAACTTTGGTTGACTCGTTTGCTTTCGTTGTGATTGGTTTATTTCACTGCAGAAACCTCCAAATTGATCTAAAAAGTAATCCAATGACATTTTATAATTGAGAGCGTTTTACAAACTTATTTTTAGATTTGTCCATTAATTGGATCGATCTAGAGATACAAATAAAATCAGCCATAAGTTTATTTATTGCATAATTTCATGAAGGGCATAGTTTTGGCGCTCACCACGACGACAACTTCCCGAACCCCGAGTGTCGGGGTCACCTCATGGGGTCTCAGTCGTCATCAGCGGAGAGCAGCAAGAACTTCGAGTTCTCCATGTGCAGCAAAAGGCTCATAGCAACCACGCTCAGCAGTATGAGCTACTGCCTCAACGAGGAGGACAGGCCTTACTGTGGTAACGGTGAGAACACGCAAGCCTTCTATTCTTCAGAATTGTTGTTCAATTATTTTGGACAAAGACAGGTACAGTACAGCTTATGCCTAAATGCCGTAAAATAAGCAAGCACGTTTAAAAGTGAACAAGATTGCCCTTGACAACACTTGCAATTGAGGGTATGTCTTAGTCGTGATGGCCTCGAGGTTTAGGCACGCGGTCGAGAATCTCGACGGTCGCGGGTTCGAACCCCAGGCACACACCTCTGACTTTTCGAAGTTATGTGTGTATTCACAATGAATTATCACGTACCTACTTTAACGGTGAAGGAAAACATCGTGATGAATCCTGCACACCTAAAAATGTTCTTAGGAATTTCTTAGGTGTGTAGTCCGCCAACCCGCACTAGGCCAGCGTGGTGGACTAAGGCCTAAACCCTCTCAGTTGTATAGAAGAGGCCCGTGCCCAGCAGTGGGACGTTTATGGCCCGATGATGATGATGTCTTTAAATTAAAAAGAAATATTTTTTTTAATAGTTGAGCCTTGTTGGATTGAGAATTCGGTGGAAATGTGAGTACTGCTATAAACGTTATGCATGTGTTTAAAGAAGCGAGTGAGGTATGCATTAAAGAAGTAAGAAAAACAGAAAAGAAGCAATTATAGCTGTCAAAATTTAGCAATAAACGTAAATTGAAACATAGTTTAATTTTAAATGACATTTCGAATGCTTCACTCTACACCAGCGCCTCTGGTGGCAAACGTGGTAGTTATCGTTCAACCAGCCGACGTGTAAAATTCCAAAAAACTAGTATAATTGTATGATAAGTCTTATAGTCATATTGGTGAGAATTCATAGTCATATTCCGAGTACTTTCTCGCCAGTCTATAACTATTGTTTATTTCAGGAATTGTAGAGGAAGGCGAGGCTTGTGACTGTGGCTTGCCGTCCAGATGTAGCCACAAAGACCCCTGCTGTACGCCCAGGGCTGGCGGAGCACTGGTTTTCGAAGAAGGGTTCAGTACCGATTATTCATTCTTTAAATTAAAATTATGTTTTAAATCCCACGTAACAGGCCGAGACTATTGCGGTTTTTCGGGCACATTTCAAGGCTCTTTTACTGAAATTTTTCCTAATAGAAATAAACAGTAACATTTTGTATGGCACACACTCGCGCCGCTGGACCACGAGTTAGTATCTTTAGATTAATATAAATGTGTAGAGTTTTTATATCATCATCATCATCATCAGCCCATATACGTCCCACTGCTGAGCACGGGCCTCCTCTACAATTGAGAGCGTTTAGGCCTTAGTCCACCACGCTGGCCTAGTGCGGGTTGGCGGACTACACACCTAAGAAATTCCTAAGAACTCTGGTGTGCAGGTTTCATCACGATGTTTTCCTTCACCGTTAAAGTACGTGATAATTCATTGTGAATACACACATAACTTCGAAAAGTCAGAGGTGTGTGCCTGGGGTTTGAACCCGCGACCGTCGAGATTCTCGACCGCATGCCCAAACCTCAAGGCCATCACGACTGTTTTTATATCAGGCAGGCATTATTTTGTGTTATTAAGTAGTAATTTACATTACTACCTACTTCATATTATTTTATTCTGTGTTGGCAGAACGTTACACAAAGAAGGTTGTTCGGTTGCGCCGACCGCGATGTGCCATCCGTCGCAAGGGCTGTGTTGTACGCACAAATGCCAGTACGCCAATCTTACCAATAGCGGAATAGTAAGCAGCAATATTTGCCTACACTACAATACTATCACAGAATGTAATTAGAACCCCTCCACGCTACTCAGGACTTGCGGTGGAACTCTAAGAAGGCAAATTGAGGAATAAAAGTGCAGATCTTTAATTACATTTTTCGATGTAACATATAAGAATTAATAAATGGTGAATAATTTCTCGATCTCCGTAGACGTACCTACCTATATGTTATAGATATCATTTAGGTACGTCCCACTGTTAAATATGGGCTTGCTCAGGTGTATTTAGTGTGTGACAACAGTGTGAACTTTTTAAGTGTGTTGGTTTCCTCGCGATGTTGTCCTTCACCATTAGTGTCTGATTATAATTAATAATTAATACCCACATAAATTCAAAAAGTCCCTGATGTGCCTAAGATCTGAACACCTTAAAGTACCATCACAGTAAGTAGATTTTTTTGCCAGAGAAAAGACAACCATTACAGATAACGTCCAGTAATTATCTACAATTTACATATTTTATAGTGTTTCATAAGTATTGTCTATTGAGTATTAGTAACAACGAAATGTTTTATGTGAAAGTATTTAAGAAACGCAATAGATCAAGCTAATGATTTTTCCATATTCTGCCAGCCCCGTGGCGCAGTTGGCTAGATGCCAGCTTGGGAAACGAGAGGCCGCGGGTTCGATCCCCGCACCGAGACAAATGTTTGTGTGATCCACAAGTATTTCTTTCGGGTCTGGGTGTTTGTGAGACCGAAAAGTCTCTCGTAGTTTCTGATACCCACGACACAAGACTTGTATCTTAATGTGGGGTCAGAACTATGTATGTGACTGTTGGGTGTATTTATTATTATATCTAACCTTAGGACTGCAAGACCCAAGACCACGAATGCACGTGTACGGACGATACAAATAATTGTCGCTGTGGACTGGGCGGGCGGTGCCTGGCAGATGGTAGCTGCCACGCCTCGGAATGCGCCCTGTTGGGCTTTAGAGAATGCCAGTGTGTCAAGAAAGGAATTGTAAGTATTGGAATTATTCATAGAATCTCAAAGCCCTTGGGATAATGAAGAATGAAACCAAGATAATAAAAAAATATATAGGTATACCGTATACATGGAAAATTATTTATAAATAATGCTTCTTGCTTAGATTTTTCTTAAATGAATAATACTCGTAATGTGTTGGTCTCAGTAATTATACGGCGTGCCATTGAGAGGCCATTGATTAGGTTCGTAGATCGTGCAGTGTTCGGCCGTTCCATTAGATATTTTTAGGGGAATCATGTACCTACTCATTTTTTATGATCATGACTCTGTTCCCAATAAAACACTCTCAACACTTCAGATTATAGTCGGATACCCTCGATCGATCAACGAGGCAGTACAGAGTTATTTCTTTAAGTTTCATTATTTAAGTTGCCAGCAACTCCATTTGCATAACTTTACGACTTCATAAATAATATTTTTTCTCCGTTTTTGCCACATTTCTCATTGATACTCCGCTCCTATTGGCCGTACAGTGATGATATAGAGCCTATAGCCTACCTCCATAAATGGACTATTCAACTCGACCAAATAGACACACTCTTCAGCTTTATAACTTATCAGTACAAAATTATTTTTATTTGCTTTTTTTTTATCTATTTATTCAATAGTTCAAGTATATATTTGCAATGAAAACAAACTGTAAAACTGTGTCGGAGAGATTAACCGCTCGCCTAGTTCACGCTAACAAACAAATATCCAAAACAAAATAGCAAATTATTAATTGCTACACGTTTCAGAAGGGCGGGTCTGTGTCAGCATCAAGCCGATGCGGCATTTGTTGCAAGTTGCCGCGTTTCGACAACACCACGGATGAAAAGTGCGTGGGCGCCGAGTTGGCAGCGAGGGCGTATCTCATGAACAACTCGCACCTGCCAGACTCTTGGCCCCACGACGACTATACTGGACGTAAGTATAAAAAACTTCAATGCTTATTCAGCTGCTAATGTTTGAAAGTTTCCTATAAAAATTTTACATTATGCCGTAGCCACAAACGCTAATGGCGGCCCAATAAATAAATGCAATTATGTGAGGTGCAAGTTAAATTACTATTACATGGAACGTACCTAATAACCATAATTTGTAAGTCGTAAAAGCGACATCCCTTTTTCATTTCATCATCATACCATACACGTCCCACTGCTGAGCACAGGCCTCATCTGTAAGTAAGAGGGTTATAACCAATATTTGTACAAAATAAGCAAGAAACATAGAAGCTGTTGATCCAACCAAATAGAAATATCGACGAAATTCTGTCAACTGCTGAGACGAGACCGTATTAGTCACCCTTTTTTCAAGTAAAGCATTTGAACAAATTGGTTAAAATTACCTTTTTACAGCGACCGTTCTGATAGAGGTATGCGACGACACGTCGTGCACGAAGCGAGAGGTCCGCGCGTGGCGGGCGGGCGACGTGTGCGTCACTAGGAATTCAGTGGGATACTGTTCCAAGAAAGGGATTTGCAAGCGGACATACGTCACTCCACGATCCAATGTATATCCGGACACCATGGTAAGGAGTAGAGTAATTATAGTCGTAATTACACCTGAGTAAGCAGAAGTTGCATTTCGGCACCCACATATCGCCAGAAATCGTATAAGTCCCAAGTAATAAAGGGCGAGCCTGTTACCTTTTATGGGCAAATTTCCAAACTCGGTGTGGCTACTGACAATTCTCTAGAGTTTAATGGAAAAATCCAATAATACTTTGTCCGACAATCTAGGATCTAGATTCTAGATCATATGTACATAATATCAGATAAAATGCGCTTCTGCAGGGTATGCGAACTGTAATAGGCTTCTTCAAACGCTCCTAATAGGGTTTGGCTTCGATTTTGGACCTTACAATCGGGAATTACGCTTTTTATGTTTTTTAAACTGATTTTGATTATTTTTTAGACAGAAATAGATAGGATTCTGTAGACAGCTGTCTGAAATCTGTGTCATCATCAGGCTATATGCGTCCCATTGCTGGGCACGGGCCTCTTCTACAACTGAGAGCGGTTAAGCCTTCATCCACCACCCTGGCCTAAGGCGGGTTGGCAGAATACACACATGAAATTTCTATGGCATATATATATATATGACGGAGGATGAGGGACCTCAACGTCATCAGTAGGGTCCATACTTCTTATCTTCAAAGCTGCGGGCGTCTATGGGTGATGTTGGAGCAACGAAACACAGTAGCCAGTTTAACACAATTATATTCTCCAATTAATAAACAGTTATAGCTAGGAACGCGCGACAGTTTCAATATTCGACCGCACAGGCCGGCTGCTGCCCGAGAAGTCTCGAGCGCACCGCCCAGCCGGTGAATCATTGACTCCGTCGAGCGCCGGTAGATGGCGCTGGCGTTCCAATGACTACTCGATTGCGTCAGTAGATGGCGCTGGCGTTCCAATGATTACTCGATTGCGACACGGCCATCCTGCTTGCACACGTCCCAGTGTGATGGTTAATCTGCAACAACGCATCCACGAGAATACCTTGTTTCGCTCGGTCATTCCTGACCACACTCTATATTCTAGGATCAAACTACAAAGACATCAAAACTCTTAAACTGTTTTTTTTTTAATATTATCCAAAATTAAATTTAACTTTACGTTACTCACAATACTTATAGGGGGATACAAAATTATCTATGCTAACACAGTATACAGTATACAGACAAAGCCACGCATCACAGTCGTTCGAACCAAATTGCAAAATTGCTCAGTTCAACTGTACATAGTTTTCATATAACTCAAACTCTATAAACTCTCGCATAAACTTTACCAACTCTAAACTCTCGAGTAAGACATCTAGAGCCCCGGCTATCTAGCCGACTAGCAATCGCATTGCTCTCACATCCAGCGCATGGATCAGATCCCTATAAGATCTCCCGTGTGTCACCCCCTGGTGACCACACGTATGGTCTTTACAGACCCCGACCTCGACCAGAGCTAAACGCACACCGCGCTCCCACGGACTACTTGAGTTGCCTCAAGAGATACCGATTTCTACCGGGTTACGACTACGATATAGCTACTGGCACGGTCGAACACAACTCACTATAGCACCTAGAGTCCCCTTACTCAAGTTTCAATCACAAATCAAATTTGAGCTTCACCGGTAACATCATCTACATCGATATCGACTGATACGTGACCTGCTGGTATTTTTATTAATCTATCATGCGCATACTTGTAGGTAAGATTTGAATTCAAAGCTTTTAGTGTGTAACGATCGCCACTCAATACCTCTACTACTTTAAATGGTCCTTTGAATTTTGGATCTAATTTCGTTTGATTACGCTCTTCGTTCTCTAACAACACAAAGTCACCGACCAAAAATTTTCTAATTTTCGCCTTTGTTTTATCAAAACGAGAGACTCATGAAAATTATTCACTACTGACCATCGTTTGTAATGAAAGCAGTACTCTCTATGGACTCTTCACTTACTGGAATTAAGTGAAAACCACTAGCACAGTCTAACTTTGTGAAATAGTTGGCACCGTGAAGCCGTGAGATTTGATCAGAGATCAAAGGAAGTGGATAACGGTCAGAGACGGTGTTACTATTAAGTTCGCGATAATCAATACACATGCGGTCTGAACCGTCGTGCTTTTTAACTAGTAGAGCTGGACTAGCAAATGGAGAGCAGCTAGGTCTGATAATATTCGCCTCTAAAAGCTCTCTTACTCGGTCGCGAATAACGCTACGTTCCTCTGCCGACATTCGATATGGTCGCCGCTGCACGGTACGATTCGGATCTATTAACCTAACTTCAAGCTCGCCTGTGTTCACACGCGTCTTGGGTAAACCAGTGGTAAAAAATCAGAAAAACGATCTAACTATTGCAATAGCGGTTAAATCTGATTTTCGCACGTTATCATTATTAACTGAGTTTACAAGAAGAGTTTTTGATAAGCAAAGTTCCGTCGCCGTCATGTTTATAGCAAAACCCTGATTTAAAATCTCGCGACCTATCTATATCCTTATAGTACTCTTAACTAATGGAGTTTTAACAGAATTAACTCAACTATGACTAACCATTCTTGCTAGTTTTTGTAATACGGAAACATAAATCAGTTCCTAATTACCACTCTTATACAAAACTAAAAATGAGTGGATTGTGACAAAAACAATTGACAAAAAGTAAGCACTTCAGGCCCTCAAGCTAATAAATTAAGAATGGCACTTCAAGTATAAAAGTCAGGCCCAATTTACAAAAAAATATGTCAAGTATAGATTACGTTTGCTGCATGGAATGTTTAACAAAAACATTTAATATGGAACTTGTATAGTACCTACTTGTATCGGTTGACTTTGTAAATGAAATATTGATATCTAACACTTCGAGATGGTGATCGTTAATCACAAAACTAGATAGAATCTGTTCTGTGCTGAATACTCGTGTCTGACCAATACCCGTCATAGTAACAACATTATTAAAACGCTTGCCACTAAACTTGGCTGCAAAACTTTCTTTAACTAAAGAGCATTCAGCGCCAGAATCGTAAGTAAAACTAAACAATTCACCTTTATGTCTTAATGTGCCCGTCGGTGGTTGTACGACGCAGCATTAACGCGACGCTCGCCACACGCTGCGCCGGCGCCGCCGCTCGGCTGGCTGCTGCCGCCGCCGTCGCCACCGGTACACCGGGTGGCAATGTGGCCCGGTTTCCCGCATTTGTAGCACACCAAAGGCCTTGGTGCTAGCTGCTGCGTCCATGGGCTCGGTATTGAAGCTCGTCCTCTCACGTCGTTCACCTTGCTTCGACAATCCTCTCGCTTATGACCAGTTTTCCCGCAGTGAAAGCACTTGATAGTAGTTAGCTTAGCATGTTTGAAATCGGGTGCATTCGAAGATTCTCCGGTGGTATTTATCTTGCGCTTCAATTGCGAGAATGCGTTCAATTCTTGTTGTAGTTTTTCTCGCGAATTGATGTTCGCGGTAAACGCCAAACGTTGAATTCGCGGCTCAAACTGCGATAAGTGAGCGAGCACAGTAGCTACGGCGATCTCTTCTTTGTTTACATCCTTCCAACGATTCGTCAAAGAAGCAATTAATCGACTCGCATATGCAGGTATCGATTCTTTCTCGCTCGGTTTCTTGTCATTTAATTTAATGAGTGTACCCGCCAATGTCTCCGTCGAAATAAATCTTGTGGTGAAAAGTACCTTGAATTCATGCCATGTGATTCCCTCGTATGCTATTTGAGACAGCCACGTCGATGCTTCACCTTTGAGCGCCTTGCTGACGGCTAGTATAAGTTGGCTTCCACATGGCGGATTTTCCGAAAAACACAAATTTGCTGTAGCACACCACGATCTCGCATCGGAATCTTCTTTGTCAGGGTCGAATGTGGGTAGACTGTCACGGAAGACTGGTTTCGGTACTTGCAGGGTTTCAATCAGTGCTCGCATGTTCTGGTTTTGTTGTTCGAACATGGCACGCCAAATATCCGCGTCGTTCCTTCCTTCATTTTGCACCAACAGTGATCCCACTTCTGATGACGGAGGATGAGGGACCTCAACGTCATCAGTAGGGTCCATACTTCTTATCTTCAAAGCTGCGGGCGTCTATGGGTGATGTTGGAGCAACGAAACACAGTAGCCAGTTTAACACAATTATATTCTCCAATTAATAAACAGTTATAGCTAGGAACGCGCGACAGTTTCAATATTCGACCGCACAGGCCGGCTGCTGCCCGAGAAGTCTCGAGCGCACCGCCCAGCCGGTGAATCATTGACTCCGTCGAGCGCCGGTAGATGGCGCTGGCGTTCCAATGACTACTCGATTGCGTCAGTAGATGGCGCTGGCGTTCCAATGATTACTCGATTGCGACATATATATAATATTAGGTATGGCGCGCAGGTTTCCACACGATGTGTTCCTACAAAAATCTTTATTATCACGGGAAAATACTTATCATATATTAAATAAATCATCTTATAATAAAGAGTAAAGGTATAGTACCTAAGTGTGAAAGTAGATGTGATACTAATTTTCTTACTATTGCTTGTTACAGAATATCAAAATGCGGGGAATAACTCGTTCTTTGTCAGAAAAGTACAGAGCAAGTGCAGTTAATGTAATAGTTGGTATATTAATATTTTTTTATATAAATAAATCTATTTATTAAATATATTTTATTAACGAATGTATAAATTTTATAAGATTTACTAATTTATTTACGTTATTTACCCAACATTACAAGTGTCATCTATTGTTTATGAAAAGACTATTGGGAAACCAATGTGAAAACAGATAACTCATTTGAATGAATTTGTTTTCAAAAATTTTATATTTTGACTCATTTTCATGGGTTTTTTTTTATTATGAAAGATACTAAGTTTTAAACAGAAAACCAAATGTTGCCAATAAAAAAAACTTAAGTTATTTTTTTTTTGCCAATTTAATTTTAACATGTTCAATATTTTGCACACAATTTCTCCAACATTTTGAAATAACAATACTTTATGTCGAAGTCCATGTCGTACCAATAATTAACAGCTATGCACCCGTGACTCTGCCGCACGTGGTGGAACCATAGACTAGGAAGGTATAGACAATCGCCTTTGTTCACTCGCACTTTGTAGACATGAGCCTTTCTGTACTCAGGATACTTCTTGTAGTTAGGCTTTAGAGGATCTGAAAAGACACACTGTTGTTGAAGTAACATTTTGATGCTTTATTAAAGGGTTTTCTAGCCCAATTGGTATTAAACTAGTTTGCAAAAGTAGAGGCCGCAGGTTCAATTGCCAGACATTCAGACTGCATTCTGCGAAATTCACAAATATTTGTTTCGAGCCTAGATATAATTATATATAATCGGTGCCAATAATCAACTGGCAATAAACATTTAAGTTCATTTAAAACTAAAATTACTATTACGAAATGCAAAAGTTACTTTTCATCTTACTGGAAATACAGTTTTGGGTCTCCCACAAGACTACCGAATAAATTTAATATCTCACGTTTTTTAAATATCTCACCAACACAAATCCAGGGTAGCCCGCATTCCTCGTTGTCAATATCATCGTCATCATCATTAATAGTTATTCCGCCACTGACTGGCAACATGTCCCATTTGTCCCCAGTCTTTCTGAATTCTGCTTGTGGGTACCTCTTGTAGGGAACATAGGGTAAATCCGTGGGCGGAATCAGTATGAACTCTTTGTGACCATCAATGACACAGTAAATGTTCTCGTATGGATCTTTATGCACTGGAAACAAGAGTATAATAATAGTAGTAATTTTTTGGTCCCACACCACTTCAAAAATTATCTGTACACGAACTTTTTTGTGCCATTAGTTGAGAGTTATGCCATTCATAACCAAATAGAAACAGGGTAATATTGAAATTTCGCGAATTTTCGCGGCCCAACCGTGTAATTTAAATTAATGAAAATGAATGAATATTTAGCTAACGAATTATATGGGCTGATTATGTATGTATATATGCTTAAACACTAACTTGATGTAATAGCTCTTGAATCACCCATCCAAAAGTTGACTGCATCTGGCTTCTTATTGAACGCCTCACTTGCGAATCCCACATCATTTTTCACATCAGCCATCAGTTCCCCAAAATCTTCTGTCAAATTGGAGTTCTGCCGCTGTATGTAAGGAATAAAATTATCTCTGTAATAAAGATAAAAATGTACACCTACATACATGCTGTATTTTATCTATATTTTTTGTTCCATCACAGCATAGCACAAGTAGAAAGTGCAAATGTTTTAGAATAGTATAAAACAATTTATCATTGATTTTAACTGTTCCAATGAAATGCCTCAAAATTCACAAACACCATTAAAATAATTAAATTATGTTGTAAATTATTTATCAAAGGCAAGCATTGTCATAACATAGACATACCTTTTCTCATGTAAACGATCCAAAAACTCCGACATGGACATTTCAACTTCATAAGGCATGACAAAGTACTCAGTACCAGTGCCATCTTCAGCCACACCATCTGCATATCCATTTGGTGTAACAGCAACTGTCACCTTTTTGTTTGGTATTGTTTGTCTAAAAATGAAGTGCTATTTATGAATAAACATGAAAAAAAAGAAAGAATAAACTGTTAATTGTCACTTGGCATGCCAAAAAACATACAAAACATATAAATACAAATTGAACTAACTAACAAAAAATAATTTGGTTGGTATGTCAGGCAATGACAAACAGGCGGCCAATTCAGTATTTTTACTTAACTGCAGTGTGCACCACAATGGAGTGAACACAATATGTTATGAAATTGTTATCATCATCATCAGCCCATATACGTCCCACTGCAGGGCACGGGCCTCCTCTACAGCTGAGAGGGTTTTAGGCTTTAGTCCACCATGCTGGCTTAGTGCGGGTTGGCGGACTACACAACTAAGAAATTCCTAAGAACTTTTAGGTGTGCAGGTTTCATCACGATGTTTTCCTTCACCGTTAAAGTATGTGATAATTATTTGTGAATACACACATAACTTCGAAAAGTCAGAGGTGTGTGCCTGGGGTTTGAACCCGCAACCGAGATTCTCGACCGCGTGCCTAAACCTCGAGGCCATCGCAACTGAAATTATAAGCTGTGTAATTTTTAATATTATGGCTTTATTTTTATGACTACATAAAATTTTAGAATGAGCTATACCAGTGTCCTAAGTCAATCACACTTGGGGTTGAATATATACAAATATATACTGCAGCTCTTAATGTGTATGCCGGAAGTAACTATCTAATCAGGTGCTATCCTTATACTACTACTTTATTTGATAGCCTAAGGTTATAGTACTGCCACTTTTATGTAATGCAAAAAAACAGTCAGTATATGTGTCGTTTTCCATGGACTATGCAAACATATGACCTAAGGACACCAAGGACTCTTGTAAATAATATGGTTATTGAAGTAACTTTTCTCATAAAATATTATCATATAAGTTTTTATTTTGTTATGAAATTCTATTATTGAGCGACTAAACATTTTTTTAACACTAAAAAGTGGTAATAAAAGTCAACTAATTACCTAAAATATTCCGCATTCCATTTTTTGACTGCGGGCCAATCAGAACAGCCTCCCTTTATAATAACAGGTATGTTTTTCGACACATATTCTCGATAAAACTGCAAGGGCTCTAGAAAATCCACCGAGACTATTTCATTGCCTAAGTATAACGCTAAAAAGTAAGTTTAAAAATTATACAAATGTTAAAAATTATTAGATTCTATTTTCAAGATATATTCTTATACCTGTTGTCTCTTCATTAAGAACTTCACATGCATCCTCTATTAAATTTTCCATAATTGTGTTGTGTTTACTTCACATCATATTGTTTACAGAGAGAAATAAAATAATTGCAGAAATATAACTTAACCTAACTTTATCAAGTTTGACAATCAGCTGATATGGTTATGTCTGATAACTAAGAGGAAAAAGTGAAAAACTAGTATTTTAAGCATTTTGTGATAATAAACCATTTTTTTTTCCAACAAATCGTAGTTGCTGAAAATTGAGCTGTAGAAAGTTTTAAAATCAGAATTCTTTGTTTATGACAAAAAAAATGTTTAAATTACCGACAAAATAAATATTCGATCTGGGGCAAGGTTAGTATGTAAATATTGAGTTATTTATTTTATATCTACCTACCTATCTCTTGCAAATGAGCGGACGGTTTTAACAAAAAAGAAAATAGATCTAAAAGAGGTTACTTGAAATAAAGAAGGATATAGTCTATTACAATATTAAACTATCAGAACGCCCAGCCCGACTCCTTATTCAGACTTTAGATACTCATGAAATAAATTATAGATCTAATCTATCCAGAATCAGATGTAGTGCTCTGGCATATGAAAGGTAAGGAGACGAGAAGCGATTACGATTATTCCTCACAAGTCGACACCACTACTGCGTCTTGTTTGAAACCACAATACATGTTGATTATCTCTTCTTACAAAATGTGTTCTTTGCCAAAGTTTCGGAAATTTAGTTTTTTTCCCCAGGCTATTGGGCGCGAGCCTATTGCCGATTTTCGGGCACATTTCCAGACTTCAGGCTGCTACTGGGAATTATGTAATGGAAAAACCCAATAACACTGCCTGCTTAGGAAATTAATCTTGAGGCATCTAGATCGCCCAGCATTTGATTATGTAGCGAGACCACACAACGAGGCAAAAAAAAACATTTCTTAATTAAAAACAACACGTCATAAACTTTTATAAATTTATTGATAAAATTATAAATGTATTTTAATAAATTTATTCGTAAACAATCAAAATTAATCACATATATTTTACAGGCATGGGCTTCTTGAGTATGCCTTTAATAGGCGGTGCATCGCTGTCAACGTATGGTTGTTTGGGCGGCGGCGGTGGTTCCATGGGGGGAGCGGGGCCGGCGCGGGGGGAAGGCGCAGCCCGAGCCCGGCAATATGTACGTTGCATTAGCAAGTAAGTTGAATCTATTGCTGTAACTGTGAAATAAAAACTATTATATAAAAGACAACAGCAGCCGGATCCACTTAGGTGCAGTTTTCAACTCCGTCCTCATCCCATTGCATTTTCCGGGATAAAAATACTCCATGATATTTCCCAAGGTTCTACCTATACATCTTTCAAATTGATTCAGCGATTAAGCGTGAAAGCCTAACAGACAGAAAGAGTTACTTTCGTATTTATAGTACTATGGTAGTATGGTTTAGCGGCGATGCCTCATTTGTCTGAGCATAATTTTATAATAATAAGTAGAGTATGTTCATTCCCAAAGTCCCATTTATATTCGTAGCAAAAATTATAATTCGAATGGCTTAAGTATTTGGTATATCCGGAACAAATAAGTAAATCTTTCCCCTTTATGACATTATAGTATAGATAACTAGCAAATATGAAGAAATTGTATAACTTAAGCATATTTTAGTTTTGGCTATTATTGCTTTTAATTATGACTTGTAATCAGAAAGACTAAGGGTCTTTACAGCAATAAACAGTTTTGGTAACTTGCAAACGGATATTTTAGAAATTTGAAATGTAATGTACGTTCTTAGAATTATCGTCATCAGCCCACTGCTGGGCACGGGCCTCCTCTACAACTGAGAGGCTGGCAACCACGCTGGCATAGTGCTGGTTGGCGGACTACACACCTAAGAATATCCTAAGAACTTTTAGGTGTGCAGGTTTCATCACGATGTTTTCCTTCACCGTTAAAGTATGTGATAATTATTTGTGAATAGATCTAGTTAGCATTAATTCTTAATTTTAGAGGAGACCAATGCCATGGTACATATAAGGGCTGATTTTATATTTTGCTTATTAATGCGACTTAGAAACATCATATACACTAACTTCTAGGTTTCTGGTTAGAATACTCGGTGATGGACAGCGCGCTTTGAGCTCGTGGGCCAGGCAGCATGTTCAAATCGAAAAAGTCTTCCACGCCCTCCCGATTCATAGTCAACTTGTTCCGTTCGTTCATTTGTCTCAATCGAACCGCCTTGTCGAAGCTTTGCAAGAACGATTTGGATGTACTGTGTATCGTTATTGTATCTAAAATTCCTATAAAAAGGTTTAGTTCAAATGAACAAATTGAAGGTAGTTTACAAAATTTTTTTGTCCTGACAGAATTTTTTCTACAACTACGGACAACCAGCGTCTCACTACACATTCTGTTACAAGTTATCTGACTGTGCAGTGCTCCTTAACATTTTCTCGGGATAAAAAGTACCCTGTCCTCCCCAAGGTCCTATCTACACCCATACCAAAAATAATTCCAATCGATCTAGCGGTTCAGGCGTTAAAGCGAAACAGACAAACAGTTACCTTCGCATACATAATATTAAGTATAGATAGTAGTGGCGGTACTTTCATAGAAGCCCAAAAGCGTTACACGTTAATTGTGCAGTGTCTAGTTTATAATTTTTTATTGGGGTCAGGGTATTCTCAGTCAAATTGCTTACAGATTTAAAGATTATTATTTGGAATTTTGTAAGGCAAGCTGGGCTTCTCGGCTTCTATGGAAGTATCGCCACTGATAGATAGTAAATAACCATCTGTGTGGACGTTAAAAGTACCATTTGTCTCATAGACTTATGTAAGAAGAAAAGCACTTACGCAGTTGCGAACACCTCGCGATTAAGGTTTCCTTGTAGCGATGTTTCTTCGTCATGGGATTTCCGATGAAATTCACGTCAACTAATGACGTAAGAGTGCACAGATCATCTGCAGCGGCCTAAAGTTTGTGGAAAGGAATTATCTCTTTTTAACATGTACACATGCATAACCTGTATTCATCGAAGGGACAGGCCAAGGTGAATTTCAGCACCCACCACCAGGTTCTATAGATTTAGTAGTCCAGGATCAGGCTGAGTGCTATTGGGTTTTTCCTTTAGAAAACTCTCAGCAACAGCACGGAGTCTGGCATTGTGCCCGAAAAACGGCATTAGACCCCCTATAACGTGGAAAGAAAGCGCAATTGGCGAAATGTGGGTGCTGAAATACACTTCAGTCTATCCCTTCGGGGATACATGCGTGACGTTACTTATGTATGTATCCTTAACTAATTTATGATCTCCAAAGAACTCAATAATTTATTTTCCTCACTTGCACATCCTCCAGTCTATTCTTCTTTGCAATAAGAACTTCCAGACGTCGAAGCGGTTTTACCCAGGCCATATCTGTTATTTTATTCTCTGATACGTTCAATATTTTTAGTGATGACTGTAACATGTGTTAAAATTATAGCTTTTCAAAGAATTAGAGCAACCAAACTAAAATGAATTCGATTGATGATGTAAACAAATTAAATTTAAAAGCTACATATCTGTTATTAGTTATTGAAAAAAGGTTTAAAAGAGAAAGGACATTTCGTTGCGTTGTCGCGTAGCGTGCCCCGGTACAGACAAAATGTTATTGGGTTTTTGTAAGGAAATTATCCGTAACTGTATTAGTTCCGTAAATGTAAACGGCAATACGTACATAGAGAAAATGGGCTTAGAAATATATAGTTACATCAACTTCTATATTTTAAGCATTTTTGCAATAACTCACTCCAATGGAAAGAAGACTCCGAGGATCAAAACATAGTCCATCAGGACTATCTGTGTTTTGCTTCTCAATATGCAATTCCTCCAAGTATTTTAATGTCTCCAAATTCTCCACCACACTGATGCGGTTATTCGCCAAATACAACTTTTTTAATTTATACAATTTCTCCAACCCCTCGATTTTAGTTATTTGGTTCCATTGCAGGTGCAAGTGAGTAACATTGTAAAGTAGATCTAAATTATCAATTTGCGTTAATTGATTGTTGTGATAATAAGCGTAAACAATATGGGTCGGATGTTTCGGCGGTGGCTAAAATCAAAGAAATTTTTTAATTTCATTTTATAGCTGTACTAGAAAGTTAATATCATTTGTGTTTGATTTCATACAATTCTAAACTTTCTAGTGCAGTTGTTTATTTGACTTTAATAGAGATTAATGCAAACCGGAGGTAACAAAAGTACTTGACCGAATCAAACGTAATGTACGTTAAACGTATAATAATAATTATAATTAATACGTACTATGTTGGTGAGATTCTTTTCATGCATAAACAAATGAGTCGGTCGTTTCAGTACATCTGAAGTTTTTTGTTTAACCAATTTCTTCGCTTCTTTTCGCAAATTTTGTTCATTTTCTTTAAATCCTATTAAATTAATAGTATCCTCCATAATTTTATGAGATATAAAACGATTATTCTAAATTCATTTGGGATTGTAAAAATCGCGTTACCATAAATTGACAATTGATCAAACAAATTTTGAAAATAGCGCTGGTGTAGCGTTCCATGGCGCATTATTAGAAAAGTATATATTTTAAGCATCATATTTGGAAAATAAATGACGACATTTTGACACGATTTTTTAAATCTTCATTTTAAAATATACTTACACATTAATTACGTGACATTGGCTAAATTGCTCTGAACTAATGGCTTTTGCATCAAATCCATTAATTAAGAACTGAACTGACAATCGATCAAAAAAGTTTAGTGGAGTAGCAATACGTATTGCCCGTAATTAGAAAAAGTTTGGTGTATATTTTTGTATTGACTATTGCAAATGATTTGAATTTAAGTAATCAAGTGTTGATTTTGAATAAATATTTTTTAAGGATTGCATTTCCACGGCAGATCATAGAAGGCTACATATCGCGTGAAAAGTGACACATATAGAGTGGTCCCCTATGACTAAAGTCGGATAACAGTAACGCTCTACTCACACACTTTGTAGTTGCCAGTGTAAGTAAAAAACTCAGTCCTTAATTAAGACTATTCCATGGAACCAATGGATCAACAATATTTGTTAAATTTAGTAAATATGACAGACGATATTTTACGTGATGAGAACGACACTAAACATCGCACCCCCGGTGCGAGACTGTCACATATGCAAAAATTGCAAAAATGAGTTAAATATGTAATAAGTATCCTTATGCACCCCTTTACTTGGTGTGATAACATTAGTTTCGTAGTACGCATAGTTTCCGTATGAGGGCGTGAGTGTCATTGTGGTTTTGGCGCAAATCACGGCAACGCTGGGAGCAACATCGTTTTTTTGGTCAGTTGTGCCCAGTCCCCCTGCTATTGCATGTGTGTCTTGGAGCAACACTGTTACTACTGGTAATTGTGACATAATATTTTTTTGATTCTGGAGCAATAGTTCGTCTTCTTCAACCAGCATTTCCTCCAGTTCCAGTTCATCTAGTGATAGTAGATCTAAGAATGAAGCTGTTGATGACCATGAACTAAAATCATCACCGAAAAAAAGGGGAAGAAAACGTACTCGTAATCCTAACAATTGGAAAAAAATACGTAATACGTACTTGCGTAACATTCTCATTTTGTCCTATACTAGATCCTATATAAGATTGTTATTTCTTTGTTACACTATTTTATACTTGATTTTTTATTCTATTAATACTACACTACTGTAGAAATGTTAAGAAGTACAAAAGTTTTTTATGTGTATTTTAAGGCTCGACCGAGATGGGTTTTTCGTTCTCGGCCGAGACCGAGAGCCGAGACCGAGAATAGACAAAGCGTGATTTTTTTGTTTGTTAATACTGTAAACTTTTTAATACACTACTAATTGTTTAACAAAATTAACTGTTTTAATAATCAAAGTGAAATAACTTTATATTATAACATAAAAAAGCAATTTTTCGGTATTTTCGCTCTTCAAAGAGTGTTGCCTCTCGTCATACAAATTCCCGCTTTGCTAAACAGTTGTTAACTTGCTACGCTAGTAGGCAGCGCAGACTCGAACTCGGACCTCGAAAGACTCGAACGGGGCGATGGCGGCCGGCCGCAGTTCGCCAGCCGGGACTTCTACCAATTACAATTCAGCCTCTCACGCACTTACACCGATCGACTTCGCGCTGCGGCGCGTGGCCACTCGCGTACAATTTGAATGCCGATCCGAACAAAGTTACAATCTCGGTTATGACCGAGAATCTCGACTGTAATTACAGTACTAATTAGCCGAGAACCGAGACAAAATTCTCGGTTGGATTTGTAGCCGAGAATGCCGAGACCGAGATCTCGGTCGAGCCTTAGTGTATTTTATAGAACTTTGAATTATTTTTTTCTTACGCCAATAACTGTTCAATGGTCATATTTTGATTTAAATTAAAACTAAGAAAACAATTTGTTCTTGTTTCCTTTTTAACTCAGTATGACATAATTACAGTTATTATTTTTCGTTAGTGCCATAACGTCACTTCTGAGGGGGTTGGAAAGTTTATAATAATAGTATAGTATCTTTTTTACAACATTAAGTGGTCATTATTTATTCAAAAGTAAGTTCAAAGTTGATGTTGTAGTAAAAGCTAGTCATCTTGTCTAAATCTTGAAATATCATTATTTTTTGAGATGTCAAAGTTTTAAATGCTTCTCCTGAAAAATTGCATTTTTGCATAAGTGACAGTCTCGCACCGGGGGTGCGACATTTTTATCATATTTTTGTAAATAAATAATGAAAGTCATTCGAATATGAAAATTGAGCCCTTATGTAATATTAGCATAAAAGCGTATGACCGAAGTCACTCGAACGGTTATAACATGGTTGTTTCACAACGAAAACGTAATTTTCGATATTCGCTGCCTCTGTTTCATTAGTAACGTCATTAATGTCACGTAACTGTAAATCTATTTAGGTTATTATATCGGTAAGGTCATTTTAAATTAGTAACCATTGACGGATATAGGTGGATATATTGGATAGGGTGTATTCAGACCGTGATCGGAAACTAAGGCAGGTAATAGCTAAAGTGATTACAAACCCCCTGGCGTTAAAGAAAATTCTGACAAAAAATAAAAAAAATGACTTTTTCCATACAACCATCGATGTTAAATGTACGCGGTCTGAATACACCCTGTATATGAGACGCGACACTTACCATAAGCTGCAATAAACACCCTTAAAAACTTATGAAGAAAAACCTCAATAAAACACCAAAATATTGTAATTAATATCTGTATTATCTAAAAATTACAAATTCTTTCATAATTTCAATCATTACATCTAGTTACCGACGTGATTATTCAGCACATTACACAACGGGATCTAAAAATATTACATTTACATTTATTATACACCCTTTTTATTTTATTATATTGCAACAATTATTATGCAAAAGTAACATCTTCCAACAGAATGTCGGGATATTTTTAGTAATTATTGATTTAATAGATATAACTACTTATATAATTTTCATTTGAGAACTAGTTCACATGTTTCCGAGAAAACTGGACACTGGATTTAGACTGCTATAATTACTTCCGAAAGCAGTTTTCATCCAGCATTAAATGTCTCTAGTAATATCAACACAATAGAATATCAGTATTTTTATGAAATGTCGATGCAAATTTATTATTAGTTTTAAATTATTATATGTATTAAATTTTTGAAACAGAACCATGAAATTATTTTTAATATTAAAAATAGTGTAATGGCAAGTTTTCGATAACATATCATATCGATATATATGGTAAATGACGAATAATATCGATAGTCGTTACTACAATTTCGACACTGTTGGAGAATGATACATCCGCATAATGTAATGTAAAAGACCATATAAGAACTGAAGGCAGCAATATGAAAAGAATTATATAAAGGTTCTTGAAACTTAAATTGGTTAAAATTAAGGTAAAAGTTATATTTTTTAATATTTATATGATTCATATTTTATTAATTAATGAGCAGTACCGTTTATATATCAATTCTTTCTATATATACCATGTTAATTTTAAATAACCCTTTATAGTATTTTATAATACTGGAATATTATTAATTTTAGATGTTTGTGAAGTCCCAATAGCACGGCCTGTCCTGGTAACGAACCCCGGAACCTCTAGATCGCATGACAACACTTGTACGCGCGACTAGGCATATGTAATTAAAGAGTAGGGTAATTTTCAAATTAATATATTCCAGTACTAAAATATTGCCATGAAAGTAAGATTTAAAGGGTTAAAACAATGACAGATTATATTATTAAAACTTGTGCTGAATACATTAAAAAATAACACTAAGCTAACATACGGTGTCGTCTGCAAATTGGCGTTTGTTTTAAAAAACATCAAATCATTTTGCAAAATAAAAAAAATTGCATCTATCATTACATATTGTAAAATATCGACACAAGATAGAAGATGCATCTGAATCGCAATAAATATTACTCAGGGCGAGTAAGATGGAAATAAGGCGAACCAATTGTCGAAAGGCAAGTACTGACAGACACTAAAAACTAAAACGAAGCAACTAAAATCCTGTGTCAATTGAAAAGCAAAAGAGGGGTACAAAGTTTTTGTAGATTTTTCGACTTTCTCGTTTAAAAATAATCAATAATTGCTTAAGAATAAACAGAAATGGAACACAAAAATCATTTTTATTTTATACTAGGCGAATTTTGGATGCGAAAAAATTAAATTGAATTTCGAGATTTTTCCTTTAAAATATTTTATGTGCCGAAATTACAATGCAAATAGCACTAATTTTGCTTTATGCGCGTGTTAGTACGCAAAGCAATCGACGGCAGCTATGCTCCTCTCGTGAAACTTTGTC
Organism: Hemaris fuciformis; assembly: GCA_907164795.1. Classification (NCBI taxonomy): domain Eukaryota; kingdom Metazoa; phylum Arthropoda; class Insecta; order Lepidoptera; family Sphingidae; genus Hemaris; species Hemaris fuciformis. The sequence continues at coordinate 5,490,487 of OU015455.1, read as the reverse complement.
AAGGTTCCTTTAGTATCGACAATTGCGACCTAAATGTGTACCATACTAATATATCTTTATGCAAACATTTTTATCAGGTATGTATAGTACTGGCACTGGGCCATCGTGGTGGACCAAGACCCCCACATAATAATCCAAATTGTGAGCCTTTTTTGGCGTATGCTTTCATTAAGCTCTATACTTAGAATTATTATTCTAAGAGATCAAAATTATGTTGTAGTCCAACAGAGAGTCTACTTCATTATATTTTTTTCTCAGAAGTCAATCACAAACATTAATTGGTTATATAAATCGATAAAGTAATCTCGACAAAATCAGACGAGTGAAGTTTTTTGAATATAGAGCATAAGATATACATATTGATATTAGATATATATAATATACAATTCAACAACCACCTAACAACTCTAAATAAGCAGATTCACACTATATTGGGGTACCAAATTTGTATGTCGACATTTCATTCAATTTATAACATACGACAAGCTGGTGTTAGCATCGATTATCGATTGTACAAAGAATCGATACTGTGACTTCCCTACTGATAAGTACGGTGCAGTGAAAAGTGTCGACAAGCGTCGATAATTGAGCATCTATCAACAATCATTATTCCTACATAAAATCACCATTCTTTGGAAAAACATCGATAATTATTATCGATAATTCGAAGACACATTGACGTCAAGCCTACACCATGAACACAAAAATCTTTACATTGTAACTAAAATTATAAGCTTAAATCAAATATTTCTGAATAGCATCACTATAACTGCATAGTGATTTCGAGGTGTACCATTTAATAATTAAACCATTTCGTTATACTAATTTTATTACTGACCATTGATTACAAATATTTCGTCAGTGCATTTTACACAAAATCGACATACAAATTTTTGTATCATATCTGTAAGGCAACCATTGGTGGATAGATTCTATAATGCATTGATATGACAGCGCAGATGCAATTCATTGTGTGTTGTGTCCAGCATGGTTATGAACAGGCATTTTCTCTTGCAAGCATTTAAAAAGTAGCAAATTAAGATAGATAACATTTAAAATCAAGTTTTAGTTTTTGAGTGTAGGTATAGCAAACATGAGTAAGATAACTGTAGTGGTCACTAAAGCTGGGTAAATTTGTAGCTGTATTGTGTAGACTGGCAGTGAAAGAATATGAAGATTATACTTGGTATTAAATTGTATTTTAACCACTGTAATATTTCCATTACAACATGAAATAATATTAAGTCAGTGTGTATTTGTCATAACCACGCTAGACATGAAGACTTCACTTGAGTTTAAGAATCTAATTTTAATAACTTTGGTTGTTAGGTAACTTATGGAATGAAGGATGAATTGTTTCAAAGGAATTACACTGTGTGCCGTCACATCAATGGGAACTGTTTTGTAACTGAACATTGTGATTACAATTACTAGACAACTGTGGCTAATCATAATTTACGTAATGTCCACTGATTTTTAAATTGAAAATAATTTACATAGTAAAATACAATTCTATCGATATGAGAGCTCAAGTCATCAACTCAGAAGTTTTATCGACTTTTGTCAGGCAATTTTAATGCATATTTGTTGACGAATGACAAATAAAAATCGTCAGTAATGTAACAAATATTTTATGTTGTAAGTTTTTATGTGAGTAATTTAATTAATATACTAAAGAAACAATTTATCGATGTCGACAAGTATAGATAAAATATCAGTAGATATTTTTTTTAGCATACGATTCACCACAGTGTCCGTTTCGTTCTATTGTAAGCAACAATTCAGTTTATGAAACTCTCAAATAACCCTTAATCCATTTTGGTCGACGTGAGGAGACAGTTTTATTATTATGCAAAAAATATATCATCTTAACTTTAATCTATATTTGAACCACATTTAACAGTAGATATTTTTCTGGTTAATCTAAAACTATTATTACCCGCGGCTTTATACCGAGTCCTATATTAGGAAACGAGCTATTCCGTTACACCATCACACGAACTTGACGCAAGCCAAATAGTTTTGGCTGCTTTGATAGATATATTATGACTTACCGACTTTTCTCTTCTGACTACACTAAATATTGGTCGCTGGACTGTTCTCCTCACGTGCGACCGTTATATTCACTGTGTGGGGATGTGTGAGTTAGTGTGACGGTTAGGTAATGTTATGTTACATTGTTGTTATGCAACATCACTATAGTCTTTAGGGCACTTGTGCACTGTTGGGTGTTAGCCTTCTCGCTTGATGCTCGGCATCTGTGGCGGCGGCTCGGCGAGACCCTTCACCTGAAACAAATAATTTATATAATATTTATATTAAATAATTAATATTAATCGACTCTCATTTTCAGATGTCATCTAATGGTTAGCAGTTATGGCGAAAGGAGTTAATTTAGGAACTAGCGGTTCTACTATGCATTTAGCTTCTGTCAAATCCTGACTCTTTCAACTGACTTGAGAATAGTAGCGGGAAACGGATGGATGAGAGCTGTTCAAGACCGGGGTGGTTGGCGCTTTCTGGGGGAGGCCATGTACGGTGATAGGCTGAGTATATATATAAATCCTATCCTTTATAACCATTTACCGAATAAACCATTGAAACAAATGAAAATCGTTTTAATTTTTGAGTTCATCGCGAAGAGACAAAAAAATCATAAATGGCGCTGTACCCAAATGATTGTCACAATGTTGATGGTCACATAATATAATATTTTTATAACAAATATTATATATTTATCTATAATTTTTATACCTTCAATATGTTGAATCTACTATCAAACTTCTAATGACTATTTGCAACATAAAGCCTTTTATTTATTGTACACCAAGTAGTTGAACAAAATAGGTAATATTTATATGAATAGTATACTGCCTCATGGTCTCGCGGTACAAGTATGTGCCGTGCGATCTAGAGGTCCTGGGTTCGATTCCCGGGTCGGGCAAAGTGTTATTGGGTTTTTCCATTAGGAAATTCTCAGTAACAGCCCGAAGTTTAGAAATGTGCCCGAAAAGCGGCAATAGGCTCGCCCCCTATTACGTGGGACTGATACATACTGGCGAAATGTGGGTGCAGAAATGCACCTCTGCCTACCCTTTCGGGGAATACAGGCGTGAGGTTATGTATGTGTGTAGTATACCTTAAGTCTAGCAGCAGTCTTGAGGAAGGCGGGCAGTTGTTCCTGTGACACGTTCACCTCGCCAGCGTACATGAACTCCAGGATCGCCTGCAGGTGCAGATACGACACGTCCTTCAGGATTATTATGGGATGCTTCGATGGATTTTCCTGGAACATTGAATAGTTTACGTTTTACATAGTTTGCCTCACTGGTACGCGTCGTTTATATTAAGATGGCATAAATAGAAAATATAATAACGAATGCGCATAATTTGATCAAGGTTACAGTTTCATAGAGAGTAATTTAGGCCTAGAAATGGGGTCAGTATCAGTGGCATCGTCCTCTCCTCTCTTGAAGAAGAAAACAAGTATATTAAGTAATGAGAACATTTAGGACCACCAGTATTACTAACTATATATTACTTTTAGAACGAGTTTCCGAAATTATCGTTTCCCCCCCTATTTCTTGCAGATTAAAACAAAATAGTAAGTATGTGACTGTTGGGTGTATTTATTTATCTTATCTTATATCTTTAAATGAGCAATTCTTGTATATATATAATTGGAATCTCGGAATCGGCTCCAACGATTTTCATAAAATTTAGTATATAGGGGGTTTCGGGGGCGATAAATCGATCTAGCTAGGAATCATTTTTAGAAAATGTCATTTGGAAGAAAAATAACAAAAAGGAGGCGTTTGAGTAGACTCTTCCTGACATCTATTGGCGAATTGGCGAATAATAATACTATTTTTTGTGAGCAACCAATTGCTTTAACGATACAACAGCAGATGGCGCTGTTAAGTAACATTATTCATATTTCATCATTTTATTAGTAATTCGTACTTAAATATTCCGAGCAAAGCTCGGTCATCCAGGTACTTTACCATTATGAGAGCAATTTAACACCTAAGCCAGACGCAAAGGAATGCATATTAGTAAAACATTCATGGTTAGATGCAATCTATAATTTTTGGGACAGTTCTTAGCTGAGGTAGTCCCGTTTCGTACTACCAATGTAGGACGAAATAACGTTTCGTCGTCTTGGGTCACAAGTATGTGCCGTGCGATCTAGAGGTTCTAGATTTGATTTCCGGGTCGGTAGGTATTTCGACTTTTTCATTCAGAATTTCCCAGTAGCAGTAATACGTGGAACTTTTGGAAATTTGCGAAAAGCAGGTGCAACAATGAAACTCAACCTACCCCTTTGTAAATACAGTATCTTTGGGTTTGTAAAAACCCAACAACCAATAATTTCATATTTTATAGGAACTTGAGGCCTAGAAAAGCCTCTTTATGATTATGACGGTCATCGAACGATCAAACGTATGGAAATGACATTTGACACATGTTCATTTCACACGCCCAAGAGTTAATTATAGAAGGTATTCATAAAGAACGAACAACAAAAATATCACAATAGCTAAGTTTCTAAGCCTCAAAAGGTAGGAATGTAAATTATTGTTAAAGTTGATTGAACGAAAAAGGTTTGCTGAAATCAGTTTGGATACTGAATTTATGCAACATAAGCGTAACGTAACACTATGTTTTTAAAAACGATTTTTAAAACCATATAAACGTAACGCATTCTAATATTGCACAGGTATAGATGTTTATGAAAATGTCTTTGTGTAATTGTGTTAAACTCAATGTTACAATCTTTTATAATTATTCAATTAGTTTTTAAAACAAAATATTGAATTCCTTATACGAGTAGTATACCCGAAACATATAACGTTTTTAACACAAAAATATAAAAGAACTAACTGACTGCCGCGTGGTCTCGGGGTACAAGTATGTGCCGTGCGATCTAGAGGTCCTGGGTTCGATTCCTGGGTCGGGCAAAGTGTTATTGGTTTTTTCCACTAGAGAATTCTTAGTAGCAGCACGAAGTTTGGAAATATGCCCGAAAAACGGCAATAGGATCGCCCCCTATTACGTGGGACTGATACATACCTACCTGACAAAATGTGGTTGTAGAAATGCAACTTTGGCTAGCCCATCAGAGAATACAGGCGTGAGTTTATGTATGTATGTGTATATAACTTATGCCAAATTGTAGATTAACCCAAATATACCATAAAATTTTAGATGAAATGTATTAAAATGCCAGAGTGCTTTGCCGTTTATTGGCTTATATTCATTCTTTCCTACATGTCTAAAATAAAGATTCACGACTCTAATCTTGACGGGATAGGTAGACGTATTCTACATAAAAAGATGGGAGCCATGTCTTGGGCAAATTTCTAGGATCTACTTATAATATTTAGAGTATCTCACAGAAATATTTTTAGATAACCATACCTGCCATGACCTATTTGGCATACTTTACTAAGCACATTCTCTTTACACAACAATATTCCTGTTGGTTCATGTGATTAAAAAAAAATGCTACATTGTGCACTTGAGAACTGTTAAATAAAAATATAAATTAAACATTAATTTTGGAGTTTTTTCCCAATCATTTATCGATATAAAATGTAACGTGCATCAAATACTATCTCAGTAATTATGTCTGTAGAAATTTCTATCTCAAAAACACATAGGCCGATCCGGGAATCGAACCCAGGAACTGTAAGATCACATGCCGAACATTTACTTTTATTTTACTAATACAACAATTATCATTTGTTACTGCGAAGTTATGATTTTTCATATAACTTACCTCTAACAAACTTTTAAAGTAAGGACTACAGGCCGATAGCACCATTTTATGCGCTTTACACGTCTGGCCTTCGCATGCAAGCGTCACCTGAAATAAAATCACAACTTATTAGTATAGTATTATTGGCTGAATAAAAAACCTTAAACAATCTCAGTTGTAGAGGAGACCCATGCCCAGCAGTGGGATGTATATGGCCTGATGATGATGATTGACTGAATAGTTCATTTAATTAAAAATAAAAATACTTTTATGTTTAAAAACATAAAAAGTAGCATAATCTACCTTTCAAAGTTGTAACAGTGAAATAATTTTCAAAATCACATCAGTGGTTTTGAACCCTGAACATCCAAACTCACAAACTCCACATTGCTTTGTATATTGTCTACATGGACCTTTGTAGTAACTAGACTTTGTGGATTTAACCCTAATACATAGTAAGTAGCCACAGTTACTCATATTAAAATTGTCTATCTGTCAGTGGTTATGCATTCAAAATCATTCCTAATGTATTGGAGATTAACCTAAACAAATAAGGACACAAAACCAAATTATAAAAATTGTCCAAGCATTGATATGTTATTATCCAGCTATTTCTCAATTCATCATCATTCCCTTGCCCTGTTCCCAATTTTATTTGGGGTTGGCATAGTGTGGTTTATCCTTCCAAACATCCCTATCAGCCATCATGTCTCTCCATTTACCCCTTTTTCTTTCATATGTTTTCTCACACACTCCATCCATCTTTTCCTTGGCCTTCTCTGCTTGTCCATCCTACAACTTTCATTCTCATTACTTTTTTACCTACAAGCTGTTTCTTTATCATGCATGTAGACAAGACATTGGTATCTCTAATACACATTCAGTTGTAGTACATAAAATATACAAGGACAAATAAATAGTGAGAATAAATATTGATTAGTTATGAATATGGCATGATTGTTTTACAAGATGGATATCAATTGATTCATGGTACTACTCAGACAGAACTAAACTTAGTTTCAGCTTTGGAGCAATCTAACAAACAATAGTTTAAATAAAATAAAATTTAGTATACAGGTAAGATATGATTTATGAATGTTAATCAGCATTTTTTAAACTCCTTCAAATCATCATCATTAACCTATATTCATCTTTAAGCTGGGAAAGGACCTCCCATCCTCTACAGCACAGGTCTTACATAGCCTGTTGTCATATCAGTTATACAGGTTTAGTACTAATATTTTCCCCCATCATTAGTGATAATGAAATCCCTTAAACAATTTTTTGCCCCTTCATTTAGGTTCCAAATAGAGGAATTTGATGGTCTAGCTATAGTGTGCCGAGCAATGGGACTATAGGATGATAATATAGTAATAGTAGTAATGGCTATACTGTAACAAACAACCTCGATTTTTGATGATAAAGTTTACATTATCCTGGAAGTTTTCATAGATAAGATCTTATTTTGAAAAGTTTCTTCATCATTAAACTAAAACCATAAAGCAAATAGTAAACATAATTGTGACATAAGCAAAAGTCTTAACAAGTATAGACCAGTTTCAACTAAGCTTGACAGCATTGTAACCTTGACTGGAGTTACAAATGTATTGAAGGAAAGTATTAAATAAACTCAGAATAGAACATGCACAAATCTATAGATAGGGTAAGTGTAATTAAGCAAGTTTGTTAAACAACAGTACTTTAATAAATTTACCAGTAATTGAATTGTTTTTTCTTTTTTATCATGAAACAAAACTAAAATACTGAACTCATAAAAAATATGTCTCCTTTAAAAATCCTTAAAATCCATACAAAACTAAGAGCTCTGTAGTGGTAGGCGAGGCAAGTGATTTAATAATATAAAATCAGCCACTGCTAACCTAATGCCTAAAGATAATAGCAGAGTTTTCAGTTCATAGCTAACTCATTACTTCTGTGGAATTTTCAGATATGAGGGCAGTCTCAGTACTATTTCTTCCATTATTGCAGTTACTAATAATTAATTATGACTATAGAGATAATCTTACAAGGTTTATTTTACTTTAGAGTTTAAAATTGTAATTACCAAAATCCTATGACATTTTATCTAAAACTTATCAAACTCTCACACTTGACACACTCATAACAAATGAATGTTGTTAATAGGGATGTTGCGGATGCATTTTTTTTCACATCCGCGGATGCAGATGCGAATGCGGATTTTAAGAGGCTCACATCCGCGGATGCGGATGCGGACGCGAATGTGTAAATCAATGCGGGTGTTCCGCATATGCGGATGCGGATGCGAATATTCGCAACATTCCAACATATTTTATGCGAAGATCCTTCTTAACAAAAAGCACAATAAAAACAAACGTGCGCGTCAAATCTTGTCACAGCAAATCAATAGCGAGGCGCGTCACCGTCACCGAAGTCCAAAACAAAATTATTGCTTTCCTATTGGTCAATCAGCACGTGCGGTCGACAACTAGACACTCGCCACCCCTCCCCCCTTTCTTTCTTGTCGCGACCTGCTTCACATCCGCATCTGCATCAGCTCCGCATAGATTTATACGGATGCGGATGCAGATGCGGATATCTAAATCAATGCAGATGTTCCGCATATGCGGATGCGGATGCGAATATTCGCAACATCCCTAGTTGTTAAGGTGATGAGTAAAAATCTATGCAAATCTATTATTAATACCAACTGTCTTAATCAGGTCTTGTGTATGTATTATATAAGACACTTTTTAAACATTGATTTATTGTATAATTTCACATAAATCGTGAAAAGTTAGTGACAATATAAAAAATGTGAATAAATAAATACACCCAGCAGTCACATACATAGTTCTGACCCCACATTAAGATACAAGTATTGTGTTGTGGGTATCAGAAAGTATGAGAGACTTTTCGGTCTCACAAACACGCAGACCCGAAAAACGAATACTTGTGGATCACACAAACATTTGTCTTGTTGTGGGGATCAAACCCACAGTCTTTTGTTTTGCAATCTGGTATCTAGCCAACTGTGCCACAGGGCAAAATAATTGGACGCCTAAACAACATACTCAAACACAGGCTTTGGCCTATATGGGTTGTTGAAAAACAACAACCACAACAATATTTGGTTCTATAGTTTGTTCATAAAATGTGGGGTCTAGTAGACTTTTATGATTAATAAATAATATAGAAATAAAAAACCAAAAGCAATTTTTTAAATTGAAAACAATAAACTGATTCAATAATGTAACAAAAACTGAAAATAATCTTTTAAGTCTATCATTTTACCTACAACAATAACTATTTTGATAACTCATGTTAATACTGTTACATTAGTAAATCCTACTACTACATCGTACTCGGAATTCAGCTGATAAAAATCTGGCGACTGATTGCAGCTCAAAAGAATAGAAAAAAAAAACATTTGTAAATCCTTCATCTTTAAAAATCTATGGATATTTAATGAATCACTTCTAAAACCAAGAAACTGTTTGATGATAAATCTTCCAGATGATTAACATACAGAGTCAATGGAAAAAGTATAGCTTATCTTTATCTATTCAAAAATGTTTAATGTATTCATTAACTTAATCAGTGTAATGATAATTTAAAGGCAACAGTTTACACTTCTGGGTAAAGCAATTCATTTTAAATAAGGGTTTTAATTAAATACTTCAGTGTAATGAAGATACTGAAGAATTGTATTGGATTTTATAAAAATACTCGAAATATGAAATAGATGATTCATATATTACTTTCGGCTATATAACTTAGCTTACAGTAGGGATAAATTTGGGATGTAAATGCACCATATTTAGCATATTTCAAGTTAGTAATACAAGAAACGATAATATTTCTTAAATACCCCTCTAGAAGCTGGTTATATAGATGCCGTTAGCAACAACTCTAAACGCCAAAAAGGACCTTCGTAAAACAATTTAAAAAGCCTCGAAGTTAGGTTATTAATATTGTTTATAGACAAATAAATACCATAACTGCATTACTCACATCTGTAAAGCTTTTTTCATCCCTCAAATGCCTGAATGATGTCACCATGTTAGTCTGGAAATCGTTCCATTTCAGGAAGAATTGTTGATCACCCATATTGGTGTTTAACTGAAATTTTCACAAGGATAAGAATGTAAATAACACCACAAAAACACAATACATGCGTTTCAGATGCACTTTTGAACACTTTTTGGCATATTAACTAGAATTAGACACGTGTTTTGAAAATGTATGTTAGAAAAAAATAGTGCAGTTTCTATAGTTTACCTACGTCACTAATTGCAACACGAAATGATGCTTACCCACGAATACTAAGTTACTATAATTTCTTTTCAAATTTGGTTCGCACAATACGCCTTTACACACATCCAAGGGCGCGCGTAATATTTCGAAACAATCACGTAAAAGTTAAGCAATTGAAATCTCAAAATAAAGACGCCGTCTCGCATAAATTAGTGACTTCTTTCTATTTCTTGAAATTCCTTCATTCACCTAGGCAGGGTTGTCAGACTTTGTTTTCAAAATTACCACAAATTTAAAAAGTACGTTGGATTGGAACAGATAATTTCTAAAAAAGTGTATTTACGAAACAATATTATAGATTTTGTCATACTAAAATATATTTATATAAAAAAATGTAATGAACTATTTTTTTTATATAAAATTTGTTTTATCGTAATAAATCATAAAAATCTGCTTCCATGCTTCCGTATTTAAGAACAATAAATTATATAATCATTAAGGATAATATGATAAAATGTGAAATTTTACACTGCTAATCACCGATAGAATATTCATGAAATGGGTAAAATTTGAAAACGATGGTATCCTCGAGCAGTCATTGGTTAGATCGGCCTTCATCGTTTATTTAGAAGTTTATAGATGCGTTCAAAATTGTAAAAATATTTGTTTACTTACATTTAATATTTTTGTTTTTACATTTTTTTATTATTCTTCAAAGCAAATGTATTTTTTGCAATGAATGTACTTATGTATTTTAATATAAATGTTTATTGAGTAGCGTGTGGTACATAGCGCCATCTTTTGTCGGATAGTGCTATTAAATTGTGTATTACTGCTGTAACTCCAAAGTAGTTTCGGCGTTTGACGATATTTTGTTATATATTAAAGTGAAAATAATATCTTTATAGATTATTCATATAAAAAATTGAGTACTATTATTGTTAGAAGCACATAATCGTTTACGCATTTAATGAAATATACTTCTTCGAATCTAAATCAGATAGAGGGCACGTTCTGTACGTACTGCATATTCCTCACAGTTGTTGTGCACGCAGCGCAATGGAGTTCGGTTCGTTCCACAGAACAATATTACCCTCTTAAAGCTATTGGTAGTATCATTGATCTCTCATTACAGTGTTAGTAATTAATTAAATAGGATATACTAAAATTCAACCTCTTTTCGGGATTACGATATTTTTTCAAGTTAAATTATTGTTTTAATTTTAATTATTAAATAGGATTTTAATGATAATAAAATATGCAAGAATTGCACTCACAGGCAATTATGCAAATGAATAAAACAAGATTTATTGAATAATACGCAATATTTATTTCACAAAAACGTTTTTAAAACGACACTCATATTGCATAAAGAAAGAGAGGCAAAAAGGTGAAACGGTAAACCTTATATAAGTACAATAATTACCATTAAAATCATGCGTTAAATATAGTTAAAATTTAATTTAATATTTAACTTACAATAGCGATGTTTAAAAACACACAACTACGTTTTGAAAGGCCAAGCGGTGTTGCCACAATATTCCTTAAAATTATTATATACCTTAAAACTATTTATTCTAGTAAGTACGAGATTACTACTTATATCCTATTTATGTAACTTTATATTCGTACGTGTGAAATAAAATTTTACCAAAGGCATTTACAATTATCAACCAATTTCAGCAAAATTATGCGAAGTTCAAATTATTTATTTTCATAAAATATTAAATTTAAGTGTCATATATAATGTAATTTTCGTCTATACTAAAAATATTAAAAATTAAACTAACTTGAAGTAAAATAATATTCAGCGCAATAATTAACGTACGGTACGTGCTCAACATTAGCAAATCATAATAATTATAAATTACGATATCAAAAAATCATTTTCGTTTCTAACTATAATTGACGTAAAGCGGGTTCTTTCAAATAATGTACAGTTAAACAGTTAAGCTTACTTTGGTATACATTAGGTATTATATATTAATATACATACTAATACAAAAGAGAAAAGAAATAAACGCTGTCAACACAAATAACATGAAATACCAATAATATACGAAATAGAACATTTTTGTAACGTAAAATTACAATTTTGCTACATTTAATAGAATATACATATTTTTTAATATCATACAATTGAATGTTAATTAATATAATTTTAAATATCAACTTTATATAGCCAACGATGGATTTTCTACGAACATATTTTCTCTTTTGCATTAGAATCATTCAAAAACATACAATCACATACACATAATCTTACTTTAAGTATAAAAGCGAAATCTTAATTAATATTATTGCTAAAACAGAATACTTTCGTCAAGTATCTGTGTTATAATAAAATGATACTAATTGTATGATAATATATTTGGTATAATATATTTTAGCATTCTAAATATACAAAGCACATTTGGACTTAGGTATATTCTAGCGTATGATGCGTCGATCCTGTAAAGGAGACAAATATTATAACCTATTACTAACCTATCAGAGTTCATAACCCTCAAAAATAATATTGCTGCACCAATATTTAATAAAATTAATATACTCTCAATAAAATTTTTCGATTAACTGAAAAAAAAAACGAAATAATTATTTTTTAATATATGAAAAACTACACTCTCCTTACTGGTCAACTAGTGTCCACCAAAACATAAAAAATATGTACAGCTTACATGAAAACTACATTTAATAACTTAAAGAGATCCTAATTTTTAAAACTATCAATTTATCCCCCTAGTCTTTGTCGGTAAAAAGAAATGCCATGAATTTGAGCAAATAAAACGTTAATTAATTTACAAATCACTCTATAAATACTATAATAATACAAGACAATAGTAGGAGACATACAAGCTAGAAGAAAAGTAGAAAGTTCAGAAAGCTATACAATATAGGATAGTGTTAGCCTAGTCTATTTTACTGTGAATCCAATCAAAACTCTTAGATCTATCATTGGTTGATTAATTAAACAGTAATCTTATATATCGTTTTAATTCTATTTATTGATATTTTGGTATTATAGCTTAGGATAAGAAAAAATCGTTTAAAAATTGACTAGATAATTTTGGATTTGCAAAAACAATGTTTTTTTTTGGCTGTTTTATTAACGTGTGGGTAGTAGAAAAAGGGAAATAGTACGCGACTAGATGGAAATGCAAAATCGTTGCTCAGAGCTCGTTTTAGACATATTGTGCTTATTTTACAAAAACTTATCACTAAATTACACAATTATATGAGTATAACGTACTACTAAAATTCAAACATTCGTGTACTTTAAACTGGCACTAAAGAAAAAATATTCGTTGATATAGTCACCCATTTTATGCAAGCGTTTAAGGCAAACGGGACGGTATTATAAGGCAGCTCAAGGCACTAAGAAGCTATGTACACGCGTATAGTTACGCTACTCGTTGGTAGATGGCGTTGTTTTCGTTTGATTTTGGATCTGTACGGGCAAGTTTAGTCCGCGCGGCGCCAGGATCAGTCTCGCCGGCGTCACGAGGACTAAGGCGTACTCTCATTTGTTCACGCCGAGGATTTTGGCGGCCTCAGCGGAGGCGGACGACAGCAGTTTGTTGATAGTTTTGTCCGGGATCCCAAGCAGTTTGCCGATCAGGTCGGTGCCATTCTCTCCGTCGTTTTCGGCCTCCGATGAATATTTGCGTGACGTCATGTCCAGCTTTAGTTTCTTTTCGTACGGGCCAGATGGCGGTGAGTTGTTGTTGTTTACGTTGCTTGGTATCTCGTTGCCGGAGCCGTCGTCGTCTTGGTAGCGGTAGCTGTAGACAAAAGAGACTTACGTTAATGACGTCGACACCCATAGAAAACAAAACAATTAACATATTATGGAATAATAAAGACGATTTATTAATTTCCTTACATGTCCTGCAATTAAGCGTGGATTGAATTTTAGTTTTAACTTTTGTAACATACATGTTATTATACTCAAAAAAGTTTTTTTTTTAATATTTATCAACATTTTAAGGAGAGTTTATTTCAGAATTTAATTGAAAACTGATTTTTTGCTGAAACTTTGAAGATACAATAAACTTACCCGTTGGCAACGGCGTGTGCCTCCACGGATGTGTGAGGGGGGGAGGGGTCCTCGTCATCAGTGACCTCCTCGCGGTGCTTCTTGCGGTGTCGCAGCATGCTGTGCTTGAGCGTGAACCGGCGCGTGCACAGGTCGCACGCGAACGGTCTTTCCCCCGAGTGGGTCCGCATGTGGCGCCGCAAGTCCTCGGCAGACCAGAAACGACGCACGCAGAAGGCGCACACCACCTGCCAAAATAGAGATTTGGTTAATAATTGAAAAGTTTTTTATACGCTATTTCATTGGGGTTGGTTATGTCAAAATTGGGTAAATGTCATTCCAATTTGAAAAAAAATATTAGTAGGATCATTACTAGATTATTTTGAATCTAGATAACCCTAAAGTGCTAATAAAAAAAAATTAATGTAAGTAGGTACCTTTCTGTTAGCGTGATCAGGGAATTTTCCCCTTTCATCATCATCAGCGCTCTCACTGCGGTCGCTGGCGGCGTCCAAGGCTCCCTTGCTCACCAGCTGCTCATATTCCGTGGCATGAGCCGCGCCCAAATGTGCCAGCGCGGCGCTTCTATCCCCAAATGACGCTTCACACAAATGGCACTTGAAGACCAGGCTGCAGTCGGAGTTATCATCAACCTCAGGGTTGGGAGACCCTGGTCGGGACTCCGAGCCGTGGCGCGACGACATGTGCTTCTTCAATGTCTCCATAGAGGAGAAAGTGCTGGTGGGACACGAGGTGCACTTGTAAGGTCTTTCGGGCACGGTGCGTGCGTCATGCGAGGGCTGAGGGGGCGAAATCGCATCAGGAATCGGCTCAGCCAGTATAGCCCTTGCAGAACCTCCGTGCTTTCTGAGCAAATGGCGGTCGCAGTTGGACTTGGTGGTGAAGAGCAGTGGGCAGTGGGGGCACTTGAATGGCTTCTGTCCGGTATGCGTTAGTACGTGGCGGCGAAGTGATGAGGACCACGGGAACTTTCGGTGGCAGTAAGGGCAGGATACGCGGTTCGGTGCCAGACTATAGGCAGACTTCTTCTTTGGTGGTTGAGTGGTGTCTGACTCCGACCTGAAAATGATATGCTTGTAAGTATTCGAACTATATGAGCTAAAAATATTTAGTATTATTGAGTCATAATTTCGCGGTACGCGGTGTGCCGTGCGATCTCGAGACCCCGGGTTTGAATCTCGTAGTCGTAATGTTATTAGAATTTTCGTAATTGGGTGTGGTGTCTAAAATACATCGCTGCCTATCCTATCGGGGATATAGGCGTGAGTGTGTATGCATTTATGTACATATGTAATATGGGTCAGAATGTATATGCTAAGTAACTTACTTATTTTCATCGCTTCCAGAGTTGTTCCCCTCGCTAGTTGAAGCCACTAAACCCTCTTCATCTTCTTCCTCATCGCTGCGTGCTGGTACTACGGGTATCGGAAGTGACTCTTGACCAGTTGGGATAGGATCAGTCCCAGCCTCAGACTTTTCTGCTGGGATTGGGATCGGTTTGTTAATCAGATTCCCAGCAATTTTAAGATCAAAATCCTTGTTCATTTCTTGTTGACACGTCGCCATCAGTATTTCAGCAGCAGCCCTGCGAGCCGCTGTGTGATCTTCAGGCTTCATGTCCTGCTCAGGTTCTTCATCAATAACGAGGGTGTCATCTTCATCTTCCTCGTTGTCAGCAACTTCGTCAGAATCACGACGAACTGGCGAACGCTCTGGTTGTTGCAGAGGACGTTCAAGGTGGCGGGCTAAGAGAGCGTATTTGACACTATCGGTCAGTCTGTCCGGTGTAGTGTATGGCGGAGGAGCCCTTGGTGCTGGTCTCCGAACACTCCAATGCTGAGGATGTTGTTGCTTAACGTGGCGTTCCATGTTTGAACGGAGGGTGAACCTCGCTGTGCACTGAGAGCATGAGAATGGTCTTTCAGTACGGTATCGTCTTTGCTTCTGCTTTGGCATGAGAATACCGTTTTTGATGACCATTTTTACAGAATCTGTCTGCGGTACGAGATTGCTGCTCAGAGGACGTGGAGATTCAGTGTGTGGTGACAGCGCTGGCGACACAGATTGTGGGATAGGTTTCTGTTCTTCCTCTTCCGACTCCTGCTTCGGCTGAGCTTCCTGTTCGTTAGGAACTAGCCTCCCACCAGACATGCTCAGGCTGCGAATTATTTCTTTATGAATGCGTTGTTTTATTTCGGCAAGTTCTTGTGAATCGGATGCGTTAGGAAAAAACGGCGGTTGAAGAAAGTAAGGAAAGGAAGGTGGAATCGGAAGTGCTGGGAGACCAGGCACAGTACCCGCATATATTTGAGAAAGATGCGTGGCGTAGTAAGCAGGGTCTATTTTAGGAAAGTTTGTTTCAAAGAATCTTTGGTGGGCTAACAAGAGTCTTGTCTTTTCAATCGCTGAGGCGGCAGCCGCTGCAGGGTCCGGTTCAAAGGATGGACGGGGTGGAGCTTTAGGCTCTTCATCAGCATCACGTTTCTTTTTACTTAAATCTAATACGTCGCAACTGTCACTTGTACTCAGATCCACTGGGGCTTCCTCATCGTAGGCATCCGCCTGAACTTCGTTTGGCTTGTACGCTACCTCCGGCGGTCTAAACTCAGGTATTTGAGTCAACTGGCCAATGCCTTTCACTTTTATTCTTGGCACAGGTTGGTCTGGTTCCCTGGGGGTTATTGGAGCTTCAGGTATTGGTTTGGTTGCAAGGGCTGCTACTGGATGCCTATCAGTAATGAAACTAGGCGTGAAATGAGTGAGAGGCGTAACGCGACCAGTGTTGTCACTCCTCCTGTCGACCTCAGGTGTGTGGAATGCTAATGATCTTTTTACATCATCTCGAGCGAGCTTAGAATTGACTTCATCATTATTGGGATCTTCTGACGGGTGGTAAATAATTGAGCGCTTAACATCCTCGCGCGTCACTTTAGCGTGACGGTTTCTCAAGTGTCTTTCGCAGTTTGCTTTGGTAGTAAATGCGTAATTGCAAACAGCGCATTCGTACGGACGGTCCCCATTGTGGGTGCGCATATGTCTGACAAGAGCCGCCTTATCGAGAGAAGCGTGGGGGCACATGTTACATTGGTAAGGACCAGGTCCAGTTCCACTGAGGTGCACTCTATTATGCCCTTTCAATGCTCTGAGATTTGGGAACTTAGCAGGACACAATCTGCAAGGAAATTCTCCCCGTAATTTCATTCTTCTGAACTCAGCTGCAAAGTTATCTTGTGTTTCTTCTGGCTCTCTTTCTTTGATTATAGTGTCGGGCGGAGTCAGCACGGTGCTTTCCAAAGGAACTCTAGTGCCCGTTAGTCTCTCCAACAGGCTGCCAGCTGATGTGACATTCAAGATGGATTGAATATCAGCCAAGTCTCGTGCGGCATCGATATGACGCATGCCATTTGTGGCAAGATGTCCATCTTCAAACTTAGGCGCGAACATCTCCATCGGTGGGGTCAAAGTGCCAGGAATCGGAAACGTCCTGTTTCTAAGATCTAATTTTTCGAAGAAATCCTCTCTTCTGATGCGTTCGGGGCTTGCAACGCGCGCTGTGCAGGTTTTCTTGTGAATGTCCAAAGCAGGAACAGTGGGGAATTCTCGGGAGCAGGAGTCACAACGGAAACGTTGTTCCGGCATCATCTGCGAGTTCCTTACTATTTCCGGGACACGCTTAGAGTATTCGTAGTTGACATCGTCGTAGCCTGATCTGACTTCATCGCCATGAGCTGTGAAGCGGTGGATGTCGTACGCACTGAGTGAGTCGAATCGCTGTCTGCATTTGGGGCACTCCAAGCGAGCGATTCTTTTGTCCATCGGAAACGGGGAGGGGGAGGAGGATGCCGCCCTTTTACGCGCCCTCCTGTCTTCCTCGTCACTTCTGTCCGACCTGTTGTCGCTGTCTATACTGGTGGTTCGAACACGCAATTCTTGTGGTTCAATTTTCATTTTATCCATTTCCTCGGCTTCTATTTTCGCCTCGCTGATGTCCTCTGTTTTGATTTCTGTAACAAAAGAGTACATGTTACAATTGATTACGAACATGTTTGAATAACGTCGATACGCTTTCATTTTACAATTCTAAGAAAACTCGACAATAGGTGAGTCAGTCAATTCACTTGCGGTGAGGCGGCAGTAAAATAATATGATATCTGTAGGACGTAGCTTCGTGCAATTAGCTAATAGATTTTGGGGTTGGCGTTTGTTTACGCTATTCGACAGAAGATGGCGTTATTGATTTCGGTGAACACACTCGGTGAACAAAATGTTATTGTTTATTCAACTGATTAGAAGTGTTAAGTCACTCTTGCTCATAATTTAAAAAGTAGCGCAATTCGGCGCATAAACATATATAATTCAAAAACCATTTGATTAATTAAACACAAACGAAGTGAAGGTAAATTTCTGTTGTTGTCATAATATTGCCTACATTTTAAATTCTGTCTCGACCGCAACGTCAAAGTTCTCGCTGGGTGATTCACACTATCTTTTGTTTTAAAACACGCCACACGCCATACGTTCGAGAAGAAACCTTATTTGGTGCGTACAAGGTGGGTTTTAGCTCGCCCATTTGCCGGTAGGTTGTAGGGCACAAAAATCAATACGCCGACATCGTCAGGCCAGTTTCATGTAGATACAAGTATATGAAGTACGTTGGCTACGCTTTGTAAATAAGTTTTATGTTTGCGCTATATAATTGGATGTTATTTCGAGGGCGGGTTGGAGATAACGCGTTTCTAGAGCAATCGATACATATCTGTGAGTAATCTTGAAGCCATCAGGTATTGCGGAGATATGAAAACGGACGGGAATGCCTACTGCATGATTCGATAGCGAAATTAGTGTGATTGTATTCAGAGCTTAAGCATTATTTTTTATATTATAGAATCTTTAATATGGAAGAAAGAAAATAAAAAACCTATTTGATAACTGTAGATAATAAGTCATTATTAATTCATTACGAAATAGATTGTAATACATTTATGATAAAAATTCTATGCATATTTTAGTATGTTACGTCAAGTTTAGCATGTTATGGGGACAGCAAAAACTATTACCTACATCTCATACGTACCTAAATTATTATAATTATAGGTATTATATCTTTTTTACCTCAAATATATCGACTCATGCACGCATGTTGGTTAAAGCATACCTTATTTGAACTTTTTCCTGGGTTCGATTCCCGGGTCGGGTAGTGTTATTGGGTTTTTCCATAAAGAAATTCTCAGTAGCAGTACGGAGTTGTGCCCGAAAAACGGCAATAGGCTCGCCCCCTATTACGTGGGACTGATATATACCTGGCGAAATGTGGGTGACGAAATGCACCTCTGCCTACCGCTTCGGGGAATACAGGCGTGAGGTTATGTATGTAAACTTATATGTTACTGTGAAAAGTTTTATTGAGATTATTAAAATACGAAAATCTATATTTAATGGCTATGGTGTGGTGTTAATGGGCTTCAAAATCCTAGCTCTTTTGGCTTCCGTTAATGTTCATAAAAGGAGATCAAGGATTCCTTCTCGTTAAAATAACATAATATTTTATGTTACATGGAAATTATTGCAAATATTTACCTATACACGTGTTCGTCGAAGGCATATCGAGTTCAGCTTATCTGATGGGCAATACTACGGTCCTTTATTGCTTCAATTGTGTTTAAATGTAACCTCTTATTTCAAATTATAGTTATGAAGACATGCTTTAGTACTGGGAATAGTCAGTTTATTTATGCAATAGAAGATACCATGAAGAATATGAAAAATGGTACTAAGAGTCCAAAAAAGAAACGTCTTGGAAGGGTGACGTTAGGGAATTGGAGGAGAGGATAAAGGAGATAAATAAACTTCTAAATTATTTATAGATCGATAGTTTAGGATTAAGGAGAAATCTCTATAAAATTTTTAGATCGAGAGTTTGATCACATTTTCTAAATGACATTTAAAATAACCCGCTAAAAGATTTGACTGAAGCGAATCAGCATGCCTTTTTTACCAGCTAATTGCTCCTCTAGGAAATAATTATGAGCCAGTATTAAAATGACTTAAGTGGGTCTAGGGCTAACCGCAAATAAGAATACAGGAATAAAGATCAATACCCCGCAGTACCTCGTATTTGACGTCAATAAATAGAAATTCCCGATGACGGGACATACACTGAATCATTTTCAACAACGTACTATATGGGTCGTGTCTGGCGGTTATCAATTTGCCTTTGTCTGTGACGAATGCATCTCATTTAGATATCTGGTAAGCCTTCCGTGAAGGTTTTATTCGATACTGAGTTACTCTGATAATGTGCTAATTATATATATATTCTATTTATATCATCATCATCATCATCAGCCCAAATACGTCCCACTGCTGGGCACGGGCCTCCTCTACAACTGAAAGGGTTTTTTTGGGCCGCTGGCCTAGTGCGGGTTGGCGGACTACACACCTAAGAAATTCCTAAGAACTTTTAGGTGTGCAGGTTTTATCACGATGTTTTCCTTCACCGTTAGAGCAAGTAATAATTCATTGTGAATACATAGCTTCGAAAAGTCAGAGGTGTGTGCCTGGGGTTAGAACCCGCGACCGTCTAAACCTCGAGGCCATCACTGCTTTTTATTTACGTTGTCTCTCATGTGTGTATACTCCACGCATGAAATCGTTTATTTTATAAGTGCCATGAAGAGGCCAGTCTAATACCGTTTAATGAAAACATTTTCAACTCCCAGCGCTGTCTGAGTACAAGAAAGAGTTGAGAGACAATTAATTTCTCGTTACGCGACACCAACAAAGATTAAAGATCTTCATGAAAGATGAGATGAAGATAAGGTTAATAAGGAGACATTTTAAAGGTTTTGGATACGTTATGACAATTGATCTCTGTATAAACTAAGTGATATGACTTTCTGAACTAAAAAGGATCTGTTAATCTAACGTAGAAATGTTTACGTAATTCCATTTGCACGACAGCCTCGTGGAGCAGTTAGCTAGACAGCAGCTTACGAAACGAGAGGCGGCGGGTTCGATTCCCGCACCGAGACAAATGTTTGTGATATCCACAAATATTTGATTCGGGTCTGGGTGTTTGTGAGACCGAAAAGTCTCTCGTAGTTTCTGATATCCACGACACAAGACTCGTATCTTAATGGGGAGTCAGAACTATGTATGTGACTTTTGGGTGTATTTATTTATTTATTTTATCAATGTGATTACAATCTTGCTATATTTTATGGCTTATGAAGAAAAAGAGAGAAAGATCATACAGATAATAGTTTGCATACAAAGCTTGGAGTAAATAACTTTAGTTAGGCAAGTTGTAATTTTCAATGTGTTGATAGAATGTTGGAAGACGGACGCAGTTTGGCGTGCATAAGCAACATTGGCATCCATTTTGAGTATTTTTACGTAATTCGAGACCCGACACCGGATGTGTGTTATCTGCATTGAAACGACACCACTACATTCGCAATTAGCCAAGATATGCCGCGTCTGGCTTTACACGTGCCACGCGATTTACTTGGCTCATCTATTTTCGTGTTGCCTAATTTAAATATACCTACGGTTTGTCTTATTCATCATCATCAGCCCATATACGTCCCATTGCTGGGCACGGGCCTCCTCTACAACTGAGAGGGCTTAAGCCTTAGTCCACCACGCTGGCCTAGTGCGGGTTGGCGGACTACACACCAATGAAATTCCCAAGAACTTCTAGGTGTGCACGTTTCATCACGATGTTTTCCTTCACTGTTAATTTACGTGATAATTCATTGTAAATACACACATAACTTCGAAAAGTCAGAGGTGTGTGCTTGGGGTTTGAACCCGCGACCGTCGAGATTCATCACGACTTTGTCTGATTACACTCAGCCTATCACCGTCCACTGATGACCATAGGCCCCTAGTAAGCGCCAACCATCTCGATCTTTACCAGCGCTTATCCGTCCGCTACCCGCTACTTTTTAAGTCGTCGGACCATGGTGCTTCAGGACGTCCTACATTACGTCTGCCTAAGTGTGGTCTCCTCTCCAACACTTGTCTACGCCGCCGTTGGCAGACAAAGCACACTTT
The DNA here is from genome assembly GCA_907164795.1 of Hemaris fuciformis. Taxonomy (NCBI): domain Eukaryota; kingdom Metazoa; phylum Arthropoda; class Insecta; order Lepidoptera; family Sphingidae; genus Hemaris; species Hemaris fuciformis. Next base: position 5,468,375 of record OU015455.1, on the reverse strand, counting down.
AGCGTGCTAATCCCATCTTGTATAGGCCGCTTCTAAAAGCCAATATGAAAACGGGCGAGCGCGGCCCGTTTTTAATAGCCTTTTTCCTATTATTTTAATATAGCCTATTCTTATTTATTTACATTTCCTTGCATATACAAAAAAAAATACGAAGTAACTAAACTATTAAAAAAGGAAACAAGAGGCGGCCTTATAGCTCTAGGCAATTGCTTCCAGACAACCTTAGGATGGATAATAGAAGAGGAAAAATAAAGAGGGTAATGTATAAAGTGTACAAAATTAAGTAAAAGAAGAAAAATAAATTAATAATATTAATAACATATAAGTCGTGATGGCCTCGAGGTTTGGGCACGCGGTCGAGAATCTCGACGGTCGCGGGTTCAAACCCCAGGCACACCCCTCTGACTTTTCCAAGTTATGTGTGTATTCACAATGAATTATCACGTACTTAAACGGCGAAGGAAAACATCGTGATGAAACCTGCACACCTAAAAAAGTCTTAGGAATTTCTTAGGTGTGTAGTCCGCCAACCCGCACTAGGCCAGCGTGGTGGACTAAGGCCTAAACCCTCTCAATGGTAGAGGAGGCCCGTGCCCAGCAGTGGGACGTATATGGGCTGATGATGATGATGATTAATAACATTTATTAATAACAATTTTATAAATATTCTTAAGCAAGATAAGACAGATTTAGGGTTGAATTAGTAGCAACTGTTTTTTAATCGTCATTTGTTTATCATTAATTATCACCTTTAGACATGAGATTTCAATTCATACTAACAAAGCGATTCTTAAAAGACTAGTGGAACAAAGCACAACACAGAACATTTCTAGTCTTTGTATACCCACATAATATCGATGTTTTGGGTAAAAATTCATCCGTGGTTTTCGATGAAACATGACCATCTTGTCGGAGGACGTCCCACGCTACGCTTTCCGGTACGTGGCCTCCACTCGAGAACTTTTTGGCCACATCGGCCATCAGTTCTCCGCGCTGTGTTCTTGGCCCATTGCCACTTCAACTTGCTAATCCGCTGGGCTATGTCGGTAGGAGAACTAAAGAGTTCTCCTACGGATCTCCTCATTTCTAATTCGATCTCGTAGGGAAACCCCGAGCATAGCCCGCACATAGCATATCACATTAAAGCGCAACAAAAGTGTAATAATTGAAGAATTCGCTTCATATTTTTATGCCGTCAAATATGAAAGTATTTTTTATCAATTTCTATGGTTTGTATCGAGGCGTCATTTCGAATAAAGCGGGGGACGTGATTCAATTTACACGTAATTCCTTTCAACATTAGAGAAAGCCAGGACCTAGTTGTATGTCATATTTATGTATAAAACAATTAAATAAATAAATACACCCAACAGTCACATATACTGACCCCATATTAAGATACAAGTCTTGTGTCGTGGGAAACTACGAGAGACTTTTCGGTCTCACAAACACCCAGACCCGAAACAAATACTTGTGGATCACACAAACGTTTGTCTCGGTGTGGGGATCGAACCCGCGGCCTCTCGTTTCGCAAGCTGGTATCTAACCAACTGCGCCACGGAGCTGTCATAAGTAATAAATAATGACAGGACTTTTTAAGGTTCCCATTGCCATAAAAGACGACATGTTCTCATAGTTACTGAATTAATAAAAGGTAGTCAAAAGTTATAAGCGGAAATTTATACTACGAATACAAATAATTATGCCGTACCTTCATATCTGTCAATGAATTCCTGAAATTTCAATTTAATGACCATAACATGCATGGGTAACGAGTAGTTATTCAACCAAAAAGCGCGCGTGTCATACTTTAGGTATTGCTATGGGGAAAATAAATTCGCTAAAACTTTTTGGTATTATGTCGAAACATTACGTAATACGAATTTTAGAAGAAAACGTGTCTTGTTTTTTAACATCGAAAATGATGAAACTGCACAGGTATTGTTTTAATTCACTAAAATGAGTTGATTGTAAGAAATTATGTTTATGTAGAAGCGATTTTAATGTTACGCAATCTAAAGTAAATACCTACGCGCATATATTGCAATGAAAACGTTAAAAGAGTAGGTTGAAGTAACTTTAAGATTATTTTCGTTGCTAAGTTGGAGCTAATAGTGTGAAATTAAAATTTCTTTCGTGATTTTTTTTAATATGTTCCATTTTTCTTTAAACAATACCAATGCGAGAAATAAGATATTTTCTACGTACAATTGACACAAAAATCCCGCCTTACTTGCAATCTAAGCGACCTTTATATTCTTAGAGTATTTCCGTCTATGGTCAAGAAAAGATATAGCCAAGCAATTTAGGCTTCCATCACCGTCTTACCTATAAAACCCCATCGAGAAACTTCCATCCATAAAGCCGTGAATAAATACCATCAAATTCGTCGACAGAGTTCACTCAAGTTCATACTGAGAAAATGTGTGGCATAGATGCGTTCGCTTCGTGACTTCCTTCTTCCTTCATATACGGAATTTAAATCAACCCATCCCGGCCGGGGACTGTTATCCAACAGTTATTGTAATATCACACTTATTGTCAGTTTCATAAGACGGTCGGTAATGATCGATATGATTGATATGTGAGGGACGTCGCCGAGTACCGCTTTCGAGTTACAACGGTACTCATTATTGTATCTCGATAGCACAATTATTGGACGCTTTTGTAGGTGATCAGGTGAGGTTGGACGTTTTACCTAACCTACATTAATTGACTTATTAATTACCTATATAGATAGATAGTTATTACATAGATAGATATTTAACAAACCATATTTATTTCTAACTGCTAAAAAAGTATTCATAGACAAATTCATCTATATTTTGTGGTTGTTTATATAAAAAATAATTTTATTGCTGGCAATGTGCTTTAACAATGTTCTATTTTTAAATTTGAAAATAGTGGCCATACCGTTTTTGGAACATAAATTTGAATTCGAACATTTAAATCATTCTATTGTTTTGAATATGACACGTGAAGTGTCGTAATGGCGGTTCAGCTCTCTAACGATCCAGTTTGGTGTCTTCAGAGAAATTTAATAAGGCACCAGCTAGTTATTCAAGGAGGCGGTTACGTGTGTGTATTATTGTACAAATTGATACTTTACGGTTGTGCAATCGGTTGTGAAACGTCCCGATCGCATCGGGCGACGTAATGTATGGATGTGGATCTATACTTACGTTAAGTGACGTACCGGCTGTAGTTTTATAAAACAAGGATTTATGTCTAACCTTTTTTCGATAAACTGCTCGCTTTAAACTATTCTAACGATTTAGATTTCTCTCAAAGATTTGTTTTTTATTGTAAATGTTCGCTGTTTTTCTGCGAATAAGATTAAAAGAATATTGATTATGTTCTGTTATGATTTTATCTGATAGGTATTTTAATATCGGTACTTGTTATCTTATTTATGAATCATAATAAAAATAATTTAATGCAATTATGAATTTACTAGCTCTTGCCCGCGATCTTGTCTGCGTAGATTTAAAAACTTGTGTCAAAGAGAAATACAAATGTAACATTTTTCCGGGATTAAAAGAGCCTATATAATGGTGTCCAATATACCTACTGGTATTGTCATATATTATGTTCAACGGTTTAAACATGAAAGCATAACAAACTTTCGAAATTATAAAATTAGATTACAGGATTTGGTTATTTAATTCAGCAAAATTATAATATGGAGATTTTTTGCTATTTAAAAATAGTAATGACTTTTTTGCATTTTATTTTAGTCGCTACTGTAAAATATTCAAAACGATCTAAATGCCGGTTTTGAAGCATTTAAAGCGATAAAGATTACAACTTAATAAAATTTTATGAGCCTTTGAGGAATAAAAGGTTTTGAAACGCCCACACTTAGTTTACCTGCTTAGGAACACGATTGGTTTGAAATATTGTCAATAGATGGCGTTAGTAGGATTACGAAAAATATGACAAAGATTGCCAATACATATTAATGTAGTTTAAATAATAAATAGGTAAGAAAGTAAATTTCAAAATTATAAAATTTGTCTATTCACAGTTCCATTATGGAAATGAAAGTTTCTGTCTACGTATTCATTTTACAACAGTTACAGTGTTGCCACACTAACGTTAGAATCAATGTAAAGAAATATAAATATGGAATAAGAAAATAAATTAAAAATGCTATCGTAGGCGACATTAAAGCCGCAAAGAGCCCCCGTATTGATATTCACCGTAGGATATTAAATAGCGATGTGCATACATCACATTTCGTTCATAAATTCAGCAGACGGTCTGGCAGCCATCTTGTTGGTGCATTAATGCTAGTCAGGAGTGCGTCTTCCGTGCCGATTTAACGGTTCTGCCCATCGTATTTGTATAATAGCACGTGCTTACTGTGCTATTTGTACAGAGTGCGCCTCGTCTACTATTTAGTCGTGTTATCTATGGCCTTTTTGTACAGGATGTCTCTGACAACGCCAGACGACTAACAGTTAAGCGCGGGACAGAAGGTTTTCAGCCAGCTGTAAGCCTGTAACCATAGATTTAAAAAAAAACGTAGACAAGGACTTTTTTCCACCGTTACGTTCAAATTTAGGCATGGACAATTCAATTTGCGGGTATATACCAAAGACTATTACCAAGAACTATTCATTATCAACGCTAATGTTTAAATCATCTTATTTCTAATGAATAAAGCCATTCATGTTTAGAATTAAATCGATTTGCTTGCAGAATGTTTATTTCCATTTCGCATAGACTGAATGAATGAATTTCGTTTGCTTATGCAGAAATAAAATTGTGCATGTTTTGACAATTTTACAATATCGCATTACACATGGCAACGTTATTTGTTATTTTGTGTTAAATTTTACGTACTAATGATTTATTGGGTTTGTACAAAGATTTGCATGTAGGTATTGGATTGTGGGCGTTAATGTAAGCATGAAATGACGTGGTTTCTTCGAATTTTAAGGACATATTTCGATTAGTATAATGTCATGTATTTATTTTAGCGGGAAACTGGCTGTTATTTATTTCCCCCGCGAAAATGTATTAAAAAAGAATTTTGTTTTTAAATTATTTAATGAAAATGTTGCCAATATTGAAATCTGATTTCCTTTGCATGTGACCTAAAAAAATAATCAACATCGCGGCATCGCATTTCAGTTTTCGCGAAAAACAACAATGGCAATAATCAAAAAATTCAAGTTCAAGACATGATGACTCGACGATATTATCTAGGCATTAAAAGTACAATAATCTTGTGTATTATCAATTGACGCACGAGAGAATATATTAAGATAACAGACAGATTCTCCTGATTGGTTGTATCGTTGTTAAAAAAATTCCAGCGAAATTGAGAAACGAAACGCTTATAATGGACTACTTTGTCTAAACAAAAGAATTACGTATATACATAACCTCACGCTTGTATTCCCCGAAGGGTAGGCAGAGGTGCATTTCTGCATCCACATTTCGCCAATTATGTATCAGTTCCACGTAATAGGAGGCGAGCCTATTGCCGTTTTTTCGGCAAATTTCCAGACTCCATGCAGCTACTGAGAAATTCCTAATGAAAAAACCCAACATACTTGTGCCGTGAGACCACGAGACAGTAAACATAGCGAAATAATAATTCAACAGGCGTAAGTGATTATATTTTTCTCTGAAAGCTGAGATAAATTCAGATAAAACATTAATGACCTCTAATCCGCTAAAAACGTAATCAAATTGGCAACAAGATTAATCGCTATCTGAAAAATATTCATCTGATAAATACCCTCGTATTCTTTATCGGTAATAACCGAAGGTCGCTCCACTGAATAATTCTGAAAAGATTTACAGTAGGTACTATATGCATCTTAGCAAATTTGTGGTTTTTATGTTCTGTTATTCCAGTCGTCACCTACAAACATCCACTGTAAAACTGTTTCTAGAGAAATAATATATTTAAGTTAAATATTAAATTAGGTATAAAGTTCTTAGGAATTTCTTAGATGTTTAGTCCCCCAACCCCACTAGGCCAGCGTGGTCGACTAATTACGAGTGTTTCGTTAGTTGCATTGCAAAATATGCTCCTTTTTGCAACTCAATAGTCTATTTGGACACATCTGTGAATAAAAATCGGCGTACAATCATCATTTACCTAATCAACATTAAAAAGTATTCGGAATTGTAAAAGCTTCTAAAGTTGGAGACTTGAAAAAATCTTCTAAACCCTCCAGAAGAGTGTAAAGTATCTATCTTATATAGATAGATAACAACTCATTCAAGTTAACTTATTTGTCTTAGGCCTGAAATTTTGTTTTTCTTTGATTAGTGCGACTTAAGTTGTTTTTTTTCTATTCAGTAATAAAATGCGTACGGGTGTTATCCTTAAGGCGTATGATAATCAGCTGAAGCGTGACGAAACTAGCGAGGATTTTTAAAACATAAAATTCAAACGGTCGGCGATACAGACGGGCTGCGAGCACGCATAGGTAGGGCATGAGTATACGCGTCTCATTAATAACGGTTCACGAATATATTGGAAGTTTTTACGTTCAAGTGGGTTGAAGTTGTAAGAAACCTATAAAGTCGAATACTTGCGTATGCAGCGCCTCTGCCGGACGCGAGAGGAACTTGTATTTCTCAATGAAATAATCGAAAATTCGAGAGTAATTGAATTTCTCTGTGGCCAGGTATTTTATGAGGTTTTTTTAAGTAACATTAAAATGCTGATTCATATATCAGTATTTCATTTTTGTGAAATCTAATTTTCTTAAAGAGTTTTATAGGTTTTCCTGTGGTATAGTTGTCATATGACAAGTAATGATAGAAATTCGTATCCAAGGCTAATTTGCTAATAAAATAGTTCCCCCCTTTGCTGCCTATTTTATAGTGAAGAGATATTACTCCTTTTATTGAGTTCCATGAAGGTACCTGGCGTGTAAAATTAAGGCGTTATCGCGCCAGACACCATCGTCGCCAATTCACCTCTCCAATATTTAAATTTAGCCCGCACTTTATCTTACAAAACACGAATGCACTTATCAACAAATGCAAAGGTTTCCAATCGCACAGTTTAAAGTACTTTCGAGCGTTTCTGCTGAATCGTTAAGTATCGACACCGTTGGTCCGACGAAATATGCCTCCTATACCAAGATAATTAGGACAAGAATGTATCCGTATAGAAATTTATATGTTACGTGATATTATCTTGTTTTCGAACTATATCAAACGTATCTTTTAGTATAAATTAGGTGGTGTTTTGTATGCATGTTGCGTTTCGGGTCGTCGGTCTTTTGTCGCCGTCTATCGCGCCCTAGCAGGTTGAATTTACATCTACATAGATGACCCGCTCCCCTACCCCCTTTACCTAAGCTTCTTAGCATAAATATTGAACTACAAATTTAAAATTTATTGCAAATAAATTCTTAGTATGTATATGACATACCTCGATAACAACTATTACAAAAGATCTTCAATATTCGAAGTTATTGAGGCAATTTCTTCCGATACATTACTATAGATTGGGGATAAGCTAATTCTATAGCAGTGGCGGTACTTCCATAGAAAGAAGCCCAAAAGCCCAGCTTGCCTTACATAATTCCGAATAATTTTTAATTTTTATTTAACCAAACCAATTTTGACATATCAGTGACAATATCCTGACCCCACATTAAACAATTATAAACTAGACATTGCACAATTAACGTGTAACGCTTTGGGCTTCTATGGAAGTACCGCCACTGTTCTATAGGTATGGGTAGCTCACGCCGAATCAATATTCGAACGCATCTTCAACGCGAAGGACACGTCGCCTAATCGAAATGCTTTTCCGCCGTGGAGAAAGCAGGTGAATGCTGCCCATTTTCGGAGGGCCATTGACAGATCGTGGTAACGGTGAAAATGAATTCCGAAGGATACAGACCGGCAGACCCGTATAAGTTGGCTGTTATGGCTGTGTTTTATCATACTAGGAGACATGGCCGTACTAACTGACTGTTGTGAGGCTAATCGACTAGCGGGAAAAAAATCGATAAAATTTCAATAATCGATACTTTTTTTTGACAAATATAGGTAAATTTCAGACTCTTGACGATGTTAAAACTCCAGGCTGCGAAACGAGTGTCACGTGTTCGATTTTGACATTGAGGCGAATGTCTTAGATTACATTTAACGCGTCTGGTTGTTTGTTAAAAATAATCTTGAAATTTCTGGAAAAAACGTCTCATGTTCTGTACTTTTTGTAATCAGGACTAAAGTGTATTCATTTGTTTTCTGCATAAGGTGGTACCGTTAGAAAAATACCAAAAGATTACACCATTACTCATCTCCTTATCACATCGTCCAAATTTGTTCATTGCAACAATTGCGGCCGGAAGTCCACCTCTATTGCTTATCTCACACGCCTTTCGCAGACACACTAATCGGTCATATGTTTTGAAAAATTAAAAAGTGACATTGTGGTGAAATATTTTTTATCATTTCGTGATACGTGAGCGATAACTTAGAGGTTTACTCGCGGATTTGAAACAATAAAATCAGTAAAGTCAAAGTCAAAGTCAAAATCACCTTTATTCAAATAGACTTTTACAAGTGCTTTTGAATCGTCAAGTAAGTTTTTTTTAAACTATTGCCGCTTCGAAACGTGTTATCGCTGTGGAGAAGAAACGGCAGTAACGGTAGTTGGGAATACGAAAGTAGGAACCTATAACAATCTAGGAACCCGAAGTTTTTCGAGTATTCTAATGAATTATGATGGAATCTGCATAATTAAGTTGTCGTCAAGTAATTGTCTAGGTATTTAAATCTTACCAACCAACTAAGGCCCAACTTCTCTGCTTTAAAGAGTGGGATGAATATGATCGTCTATGTTAAAATTTTCAAAGAATCTTCAATAATATTTTAAATAATTTCCAATTCTAATCAGATACAAACAATATAGAGGACCTTGTTAGATGTAGCGTCTATGAGTTAGTCGGCCTCAAGATGTGTGGACACAAGTGTGCCGCCACACAATAGGATGTGAGCTCCCTTACTCTCCGCTCTGGAGATGCGGCTGAGCAAACTGAATTCCGAGCCGATTGTCTTAATGACGGTTTAATGACGCGTTTTCTAGCCATGTTTGCCAGAAACATTGTGTAACTGTGGAGATTATGGCCGGTGTCGTTTTTGGGTTAAGTGTTCGGGTGAGAATTAATTCTTTGACAAAATTAAATTCTATTGTAACGAACGTCGCTTGAATATTAGAAGTACAATCGATTTATACAATTTGTATTAAAAATATAAAACCGAATTGTGAATCTCTACTTGATACTCTATTAAGAAAGCCTTCAGTTACAATCAGGTACGGTTGTAATTATGACAAGTCAGACCAAAAAAAATACTTTTCATTTAGATTTTTCGTTGTTAGAAAATTTCTGTTCATTTAGGATATTATAGCAATATATAATGCCTCTTCTTTGCCGTCTGAGAACATTTGTTTAAACAAAATTCTAAAATATTTTTATTAGTAAATGAAAATGTCGAATTACGTTATGTGTCTTGTTTGCAGAACAAATCTACAGTTATAGAAGGTCTTAGAATCCTTGTCATTATTGTATTGACGAAAAAAATAGTGATAGCGTCGAGGCGAGAATCTCGACGGTCGCGGGTTCAAATCCCTGGCACACACCTATAAATGGATGGGAGTCTCTCGCCTCTACATTGGACAGCATTGTGCTTACCAATTACCATCTAGGCACGGTGTTGTAACTTTGTATATTAAATGAGCTATAAAATAAATAAATACAACTAATATTCTGTTCTGACCCCATACTCAAATACAAGTCTTGTGTCGTGGGTATCAAAAACTACGAGAGACTTTATGGTCTCACAAACACCCAGACCCGAAACAAATACTTGTGGATCACACGAACATTTGTTGCGAGGATCAAACCCGCAGCCTCTCTTTTTACAAGCTGGTGTCTAGCCAACTGCGCCACGGGGCTATCAAACAATTATCTAGCCATCAAAACTATGTATGTATATGTCAAAGATATTATATATTCATCTGATTTGAAACTCCGCAGTAAGATTGCGCTAAGCGATGGAGTCACCAGTTACTCCCCTTTATAGATAAGCGTCGAAAGATTTAGAATTTACATTAATAATAACACCTACTCACCTGAACTGTTTTGAGTTTTGTGTAAATTTAAAGTAATTTAATGCATTTGATAAAAAGTATAAAAGACAAAAGTCGCTTTCTCAATTCATAGCCTAAAAATTAACATTTATTTAGGTAAAATATTCTTAATTAGCCAATATGTGAATACACTACCTACTTTTGAATTTCTACATTTTCGCAATGCTAAGGATTTTGTCTTTGAATTCTTTTTCTTGTTTCGAAAAATCAAATGATTCGAAAATGTAATTTGTTTTTTTTTTCCGAGCAGGAAAATCAACTTCAAGACCAACATTTAAAGCCATATACGCGATGATACTCGTATATAAATGAAATACTTGATGTCCCGCGAAGTTAATTGAGACTTATTAGTAATCCTTTCAATTATTTTTTGACTCTTAGGTGTATTTAATTTAAACCATAAATAAATATATATTTCCAATTAAGAAGATCGAATAGATGCAAATAAGAATTCTTTAAATGCAAACAAAAAACCTACACGTGTAATGATAACGAATTGTATTTAAACTATAAACATTAACCAAGGCTTTTTCTTGACTATTTCACATTCTCGCATACCGGATGGCGGGTCGTAAATATTATCAAGCGCGGTAATAAAATGAGGGTAGTTGCGCAGCGTCGGGTGGCGCGCGTGCGGCCGAGCAGTCGTCCGGTTACAGTCGTTACGTGCGCACGTCTCGCTTGCGTATCACATGGGCTAATGACTGCATTCGGAATTTGAAACTGACGATCAGCTGGACAGTACTATGACCTTGCACATGTTGATGACTAAAGGTTATACAAAACTAAAACTAACTTGACAGCCCCGTAGCGCAGTTGGCTAGATGCTTGCAAAACGAGAGGCCGCGGGTTCGACCCTCGCACCGAGATAAATGTTTGTGTGATCCACAAATATTTATTTCAGGCCTGGGTGTTTGTGAGACCGAAAAGTCTCTCGTAGTTTCTGATACGACACATGAATTGTATGTATGTATGTGTGTCACTATTATTACGTATGATTATTAAAAAACACACAAAATAAATTATGGGTTGGGAATGGTCCCTGTCTGCCCCCTTAACGTTTGAGGCACTGCTATAACGTCACAGAATAATCAACAGAATTGTGTTAAAGTATTGACTTTAGACGAGAAAGAAGACCTTGATTCAATGATTACGCGTGGCCTTCTGAAAACCCATATTCTTCTGTCGCGTCCTTTCGACATCAGAAAGTTTCAGTGGCAGGATCTACATCAGTAATTTCCAAAGTGGTCCAGGTGATCCCCCAGGGGTCCATGGGAGACTCGACGGGGGTCTACGTTTGCCGTGACAAAAAATGGGTGTCCACAGTCGTAAGCGGGGGTCCATGAAAATTAATTTGGTTTCGAACTAAAAGGTTGGCTTGACTTCTACGAGTATCAATATACCCAGATAATATTTTAAGAAGCTCAGCGACTGTTACTTGTAAAAACTTGCATATTCCATTCCATCAGTACAATGCGTCTTGTTTTTTTTTCTTGGAGATTTGGAAATTGGTAGTGATGTAGCTGGAGGGGGTCCACCAGATCCAGCAAAATTTTCTAATTGGTCTATGAAGCAAAAGAGTTTGGGAACCTCTGATCTAAATGGAGGGAGGGTACTTACGTTTAGTTGCCGGAGGTTCGGCCGCGGGGGGCGCGGGGACGTTGGCCCCTCCCTGCATGGCCCGCGACGTGCGACCGCGGCGGCGCCTGAATACAAAAAATAGGACATGATTCTCCTGTAAAAAAAACACTCATAATGATTTTCCGACGTATGACAATGCAATCAATATAAAATTACATCAAATACTCGACATAAATATTCTATATTCACAGGTATTAAACATATTGCGCCTCGGAAGCTAATCATTGCGGTGTAGCACTGTGAAATTATTTACTTTAAACAAAAGCTCCTAAACTGAAAATTCGCCTGAAATATAAGAAAATGCACCATATTAAGCGGCATTACCATTTGTAAGTGTAAAAGTGCACAATTAGCGAGCAAAGTGGTTCGTAACAAAGGCACTTGAGTCACATTTCGTCACGTTATCGCCGCCGCTTCCTGCTGCCGCTTCATCATTGATCGAGAAATGAGGGTACGTAATCTATGTACTATCGGCACTCCGGTGAGTATGCGATGAGTACTTTTAGAGATTTTCCAGTGATAGGTAACACTATGGACATTAAATTCAAAAAAAAGGATAAGGATATTGTATTAATAAACATAGACATTAGGTTTTCTAGATAGGATAATCTATGAAAATGACTGCTTTGTCGTAACCTAGTTATGGGTCGAAGGTCTACTAAAATATTACATATTAGGTAATTCCTAAATTAATAAAGTTTTTAAAAACAAGATATCTACAATAGACTTTCTAATAATGTCAAAAGAGATGATTCCTTCATTATTTCACAAAAGTGTATGACAATAATTAATTATTGGTTTAAATAATATCATCACGCGGAAGGCGCGTGCTCGGTTATAAATAAATATATGTCTAGATTCAGCGACAAAATCAGTAATATGTTTAACTTTTCAGATGAAGCTAGTTAATTTCAGGGTGATTTATTTCTACAAAATAATTAAATTTACATGAAGTTATGTAATAAATTAACAAATATATTTTATATACCTATCTATTCAAATAAGAATTATCACGTACTTTAACGGTGAGGGAAAACATCGTGATAAAACTTGCACACCCTAAAAGTTCTTTGGAATTTCTTAGGTGTGTAGTCCTCCAACCCACCCTAGGCCAGCGTGGTGGACTAAGACCTAAATCCTCTCAGTTGTAGAGGAGGCCCGTGCGCAGCAGTGGGACGTATATGGGCTGATGGTGATGAATTAAATGCTATTAATAATAAGAAGTAATGTCCATATATTATATAGACGCATGCGGCCCCTACGCACAAGGCAGACATACGCTCGCGCCTCGACCCATTACGGCGGACAATGCGTGCTAATAACCTGCGCGGCTGGTATGTGCCACAAGTACTTGCGCATGCGCTAACTTCTTACGTACTGGACGCGCACTATTTGCTATATACCTGTTTTGAATGGATAGCCGATCTTTAGGCGCAATCAAGTGATCTCCCACCCTTACTCGATATGGTTGGCGCAATTTGTTTTATTGTCAAACGGTTTTTTTTTTAATAAATGACAGGCAGTTAAAATGTTTTAACAAGGTCCAATTTGGAGTCTTTATTACTCACATACATACATACATAATCTCACGCCTGTATTCCCCGAAGGGGTAGGCAGAGGCATTTCTGCACCCGCATTTCGCCAGGTATGTATTAGTTCCACGTAATAGGGAGCGAGCCTATTGCCGTTTTTCGGGCACCATTCCAGACTCCGTGCTGACTAAGAATTTCCTTATGGAAAAACTCTAACACTTTGCCCGACCCGGGAATCGAACCAAGGACCTCTAGATCGCATGGCACATGTGCCGCGAGACCACGAGACAGTCAGTTTTTATATATTTTCCCATTTAAGAAACCATAACTTCAAGTCACATAATTGAAGTCAATTCCCACAGTACAAAGCAGGCCGCATATTATCGAAGCTTGAGATAAGTGATATTATATTACTGCGTTTCTATGTAAACTGTAATCCTGGTTACAAAGGAGCCGCCGAGGGTCGCCTTACGCCTTTGTTTGCTTCGTGAAAAACAGTAACTCGATTATGGGAAATTACACTTCGCAATATTCAATCTACCCTTTAAGAGGAATATAATATTGAAGTGAGAATTGTTCTCAACACGGAAATACTTAGGCATCATCATCAGTCCATTTTTTTACTGCTGGGCACGGGCCTCCTCTACAGCTGAGGAGTTAGGCCTTAGTCTAGTTTTAGCCTAGTGTTTGGCGGACTATTTACCTAAGAAACTCCTAAGAACTTTTAAGTGAATGAAGCCTTGATCCTGCTATTCCCAAGAGGGTGGCGTCTGTACAGGGGGGCGTTGTACATCCCGAGATTTGAACCAATGACGTTTTAGTAGGTATTGGAGTGCTCTTGTTGGAATTACGTATAGTATATTCTTATTAAAGCTATTCCGTAGAGATTTGAACTTTCAAAGCATTTTTCGAGGTATCTTCAGCTTCAAAATTAATAAAAGCTAAGGCTGAAATAATGACATTTGCAAAGGAAATAAATTGTAGCCTAGATTTACAGTATATATTTAATAAATTGAACCCTGAGTGGAAAATACGATTTATCTATTTAGGTAATTTACCTATTATCTAATAGGATTTACCTACGATTGACCCAAGTTAAGTTAAACTAATTGGAGTAATGTGGAAAAATATATTTTTACATCAAAGTAAATTCATGTCACAAAGGTAGTTTTTAACAAATATAACAATTATTTTGCAGATTTAGTCAAGTCCGATCTGGTGAAAAAAAAAACTGATGATGCTTTAAGTTACTTTATATTCTTTGCCTATCGTAATTCGATACATACCTGAACATACGTGTACATAACAGTTATGTACATTACAACTGATTAAATAAATTTTAGTCGACTGAAAAATGTAATTTTGCAAAATAATTTATTGTCTACGTAAATATGCGAGTACCTATAGACACGAGTAGTCGGGTAGGAGTAGAATCAACATATTATACAGTTATGCAAGGGACAAGGGATGACGAAAAGGATGAAGTTAATACTCCTCTGCCTAGACATATAAGATACAGGCTAGTCTGCAGTGTGACGGAAGAAATAATAACAATGATAAAAAAAAGACACCCAACAGTCACATACATAGTTCTGACCCCACATTAAAATACGAGTCTTGTGTCGTGGGTACCAGAAACTACGAGAGACTTTTCGGTCTCACAAACACCCAGACCCGAAACAAATATTTGTGGATCACACAAACATTTGTCTCGGTGCGGGGATCGATCCCGCGGCCTCTCGTTTCGCAAGCTGGTGTCTAGCCAACTGCGCCACGGGGCTGTCAAAGAAATATCTAAAATTGGGAATTTAAGGACAATGTGAACGAAATAGTAGGAATGAAGTATTAAATTATTTATTATGCACAATAAAATTATACAAGGAACACTTTCACCTCATGACCGTAGCTTATTATTTAAAAAGATATATTTGCATTTGTAGATGGGATACCCACATCCCACATCCCATTAGCTAGGGATAAATGTGTGTATGTAACCAATAGCGCTGAAACACACCCACAAACGCACTAATCTGAACGCGTTATCACAAATTTATTCGTTATCACGGGACGTGATGATGCCTCAGATTGGCCAACTTAGATCAAGTGTTCTAATCGACAACGTAACTTTAACTGGAATTGTATCGCTTCTCAGAATTCTAGTTGCCGCGCTTTCTATTGGGCAATAGTTGCGGAATGGGATGAACGGTTTCCTTCCGAACGCTGTTCATGAACATTCCCGAGTCTGGGTTTTCATACATATTTTTTTTCTTTATTTAGCTCGGGGTTTTTATCAAAAAAGATATGACGACCCTATCGTATCTTTTACATAATTATACTTACATGTAACTTAATAAGTAAAAAGCATGGACGCCATTACTGGATGAATTTAATTGATTAGTTGGCATAAACGTCAAAATATTAGACTTTAGTTTTGATAAAATGCTTCTAATCTAGGATTTTCATATTATAGAATCCCGGAATTTCTGGTACGTGTGGTAATTGTGTCTTCAGTCAGTGTTTGTGTTGTGGGTACCTATTTATTACTTTTATTTTTAACTACAAAGTAAATTGATTATAAGTAGGTACTATGCCCGAAATATGACATGTTTTTGTCTTAAATGACAAGTATTGAGCCTTGTCTTGATTGCAATTCGAAATCGCTCGAGCTTCGGACTCTTGTTTTTTTATATACCCAAATAAGGATCATTTTATTTCTAGCTGTTGCCCGCAACTCCGTATGCGAAGCCCTACATTTCAAAATGTTTTTTTTTTTCTCCGCTTTTACCTCATTTTTCATTGCTGCTCCGTTCCTATTGGCTGTAGCGTGATGATCTATAACCTAAATAAAGCCTTCCTCAGTAAGTAGAGTATTTAACACAAATATTTTTTCATTTCATCTGAAGAAACTCTTCGGCTTTACATATTAGTATAGATTTTATGCCTAGTGATCATAACACCTGCATAATTAATACTATATCTGAATCCGTGACAATGCAGTTATAATATATTGTTAGGTGTCTGACGCAATCGCGTCATATATTTTTATTAGTTGCAAACAGGGACGATAAATTGCAATTCTCTGTTCCAGAGGTATATTTTGACGATTCCCGAGGGACCCTAGGTCCCCTAAAGAACGGATAAAACATCACCATATTATATAGAGATATTGTATGATACTTAGATTTTAAGTGAAACAAACAATCGTTGACTATTTACCTGTTTTCCCGTATAGTAGGTACAATGAGCGTCTTTAGTGTTTTTTTTTTAATAGTTTTTTGAATATGGCAAAGACTAATTAACGAATAGGATATATATCGTAGTACAAGCAGTCGCTATTTCATTCACTCTGTTATTACGTTTTGTAAGGCTTTCAGAAGTTTATCTATATTTAAAATATTGCAAATATTATTATTAATGAAACCGAAATGTAAGTAAGTGAATTATTTACAGACAATACACCAGTCGGCGGGTACTAGAAATTTATGATTCATTAATCTAAGGAGGTTAAAAGGGTACAAGTTTCTGGAATTTTGTTTTTTTTTGTCACGGGAATCCCCACTTGGTCCCCTGTTATTCTTGTGCAAGTGCAATTTTCGCATGGTTTTAGTGGACACGTAAACATTATCTTCCATTTGCGTCATACATTCATGTGGTGTTAGCAATTTTATAGGTGATATTTGTTTCTTATCAAGCAAAAATTCTTCGTTATGGATAACGAAGCATATCAATATAACTATAACTACCTATATTATTAAAAAATATTATTGTGTAAAATGTATAATCATAAATAATATTATACTAATTATAGTGCACTATTTTTAACAGTAGGTACCCGTAAATACATTTCATCATATCGTCACATATATCGTATTTCTAGTTACCATCATTTCTTCGGACAGAGCGCTCTGGAAGTCTTTGGGCGAGGCCTCTGGCTAGCAGTCCTCTCAGCGTCATTCGGTTGATGATGATGATATTTTTTTACTATATGTTGTTGATAAGCGTAGCTTGTACTAGCATTTCAGTATGGAGGTATTATTGTGTGTCATGACGGGGGATGGACATTATATAGGTATTGACAGCTCTATTATTCCATACTAGCTGTGCCCGCGACTTCGTCCGCGCGGAAAATTTATATTTAATTATTTTTAATAGGAAAATTTATAAACTAAAAGTAGCCCAAGTTACTTTACTCCTTATTACATCAGCTATCTGCCAGTGAAAGTCCCGTTAAAATTGGTCCACCCGTTTCAGAGATTAGCCGGAACAAACAGACAGACAAAAATTGTAAAAAACGTTATTTTGGTATATGTACCGCGTTTACCATCCATATGCATTTATTAAAAAGCGGTTATTTCAATATTACAAACAAACATTCCAATTTTATTTATTTGTATAGATGGTGTCACCTTTTTGTAACAGTTTAAAAAAATCTAACTAGAAACGTTCACAGAAGTAAAATAAAGTCCTCCGACATTGCTTTTAATAAAAAAATTGAGTATAAATATTTATATGTCCAAAATAATATAAGTATATCTAACTATATCTCTGCAAGTACAAGTAATAATAGGTTTTCTCAAGTGTCATATCGCGATCAAGCACTTCAGATACAGACATTACTAGATTATGGACGTCTCAGTGAAGATGAGATTTTTTTATCTATCGAGATATAAAACCTAGTTATAGAATCATTATTGATAAGAGTAGTTTGAGAAAAAAAAGACTTTTTTCAATCTATGATAGAATTATAACGGACGAAACTTAAATTTTTGTATTTAGAACGTGATTTAAGGAACTGAAAAGCTCAAATCAAAAACCTTATACGGTTTTCTTCTTTTTTTGATTATAATTAAGGCAATTCACCACAGCAAGGCTTACCAAATCGGGTGTAGTACCTAATTTATTCTAATTCAATAATAATCATAAACAAAGTAACTCTGATAATTATATTAATTATAATTGGTACAGAGATGTGAATTTTAAGACAGTTATCCTTACCCGGTAAAATGTCATAATTGCTTTATTTTATATGATTGGATTATCTATATAAGGCGAGCAATAATAGAGGTCCTGGGTTCGATTCCCGGGTCGGGCAAAGTGTTATTGGGTTTTTCCATTAGGAAATTCTCGGTAACAGCACGGAGTCTGGAAATGCGCCCGAAAAACGGCAATCGGCTCGCCCCCTATTACGTGGGACTGATACATACTTGGCGAATTTTGGGTGCAGAAATGCACCTCTGCCAACCCCTTCGGGGAATACAGGCGTGAGTCTGATTTTTTCCTATTATTTATTTAGGATACGGCCACAAGTTACGTACCTAATGTGACATGTGACACGTATACACTATTTTATTATAAAATTTTCTCATTTATGCGATTACGTAGTTTCAGCACGCGCCCGCTAGATTAATGTTATTTGGGTAAAAAGTCGACTTGTACAACTGCTTCCATGTTGGATGCCTTATGTGATGTATGGCACGAAGATCCTCGCTTGTGAATGCTTAATGTAAAAAAAAAAATATTTATTGTGATAAAAATTATCTGCGGCTTGCTGTATGAGTCAATTTTCTATCAATAGCCTGCAATTGTCTCAATAGTTCTTTAAGGTAGATACAGAAAATAGGCTGTCCGTGTGTTTTCATATTTTGTAATTTAGAATTAATTATTAAAAGCTAAACAACGCTTATTGTACAATACAAATTGAATCGAATACAGGGGATGTCAAGAATGAAAATGAAACAATAAATATACCTTTAAATATTTTTTTAGTGCAGTAATTCTTAAAATACAGAAAAAAATTATAAAGAGCTCTTGAGAATTTTTAAATCAATTAATTAAGAAGCTTTCAAAGTTTTTACATATTTTTTTTAAATTCGTACGACGTAAAAGTCATAAAGCTTTACCTTTGTTACTCAGTCAAATCATTAATATAACTTTTAACAATTGTGCTAAAAAGATCCGTAGTCGAACATACCTTCGTATAAAAAATAAAATACAATCATAGATTTTTTTTAATGCAAGCGATTGTAAATTCCTCAAATCGATTTTTTCGATTTTGTTTAAACAATCAGAGCGCACGTTTTTGCCGTTAAAAACTCTAATAGGATTCAATTTTAATCATTCCAATATGATTTAAGATTTTTCAATTCTTACGAGCCTTAATTAATTATGAATGAATGTAAAATTTATACTAAAACCTTTATATTTGCCTAATAAATCAATTTATTATCGGTCACTAATATAACCTCCGACGGCCGCATTGTCAATCGTGTCATACCTACGGGAAGACAAATAAAAAATTGTTGTTCCTTTAGCATTTGAAAAAAATATGTGCGAATTTACAGTTAAGTTTTTATTTTTTTTGTCTTTGAGAATTTTGCACTACTCATAAATTAATAAAAAACAAGCGTTTTTAAGAATCACAGTGCCTGTTTATCATATAAACTATAACAAAAAAACACTCAAAGCTTTAGCCAAGAAAATATTTCACCAAATTCACTAAAAACTACACATTTAAAAAATAACGTAACTATTTCGATATTTTTTTGTCTTCTAATAAAAAAAGGAATGTAAATTAGTTTCAAAAATGAAATTAGTTCAAAATAAAAAAAATAAGTTTCTTTAGAAAAAAATTGATCGACCAATAGGTTTTCTATCGCCACCTTCCAGGGCCTGGGGGTCAATAGACGACGAAACATTTGACTGTCGCGTCCAAGACTGAGGCCTACTGGACACACAGGAGGTACTTAAAAACAATGACGCTCTCCGCGATAATTTGCATTGTAATCTAATCGAAATTACACTTACCCAATGGTGGATAATATTCGCGATATCAGCCGGAGCCCTCAAAATCAACAGTCCAATACCACAAACTGTCCAGTTAGTCACTGATCACCTTACAAATTACAATTTGAGCACAGATTTACAGTCTTATTGGGACACAGAAGGCACGGTTATTTTGTAAAAGCGCGCGTAGTAATGTTGCACGCATCTCGCGCCAACGACAACCTCGCGCGGCGAGATGTCGTCTCGTTGTGATCGTGATGAGAGTACGCACTGTCGCTCTGCTCTCGGGGGAGCAGAAGATCGCCGTTGATTGGTCGAGAGCGGCGGCCGGGCGCGCGGGGAGAAGGAGAGAGCGCATCTCGTCGGGGCCGCGTGCGAGCGGGACGGCTAGCGCGCTTCGTTTCGTTTGCCCGCCGGAGTTCAGGTGGATCATTGTTTGAGAGCGTCGGTGATAATATGGAGATGCCGCGCCGAGTGGTTCCGTCTTTATCACATATTTAGCTTTATCTATCAGATTATAGCAATGATGGCGAATAATATTATTTATTTTATTACTGCCTACAATAAATATTGTCGTATGTCAAAATCTTAACGTATATTTTCCTAAGTTAAAGTCATACAAGATACAAACATAAATTCATTCATTGTCTGACCTTTACAGTATTAACAACGTCAAAAGCTTATTGTTTTAACAAAATTGGTCAATTGATGCAGGTTACTGGAATTCATCAACTTAAATGATCGATTTATTTGTCAAGTAACATATTCGTGGAAACAAAATCGATTAAGATTCATTTAAAACACGTCAGTTCAAATAATAGGTAGGTGTACGGTGTCATAATCATTTGTAAATTACTTAGGTGGAAAAAACGCTTAAAGCGCGGGGGAAATATTGGCATTATTTGATGTAGGTAATAAGATTTCATAGAAAAGGAGGTTATTAAACCATTGACATTTTAGAATATCGTTTAGTTTGTCGTTTAGTCTTTTTTGTGATTACTTTTAGTTTCTGAATTTTTATAGGTTTATTTTATTTCTTTCTAGTTTATTTCTTTATATTATTACATTGGCATATAATAAAACGTGAACATTACATGGTCACTTGCATCTGTAAGTACATGCAAAGTAGGTAGAAACTTATTTCTTTACCCACCAATGGTTGAAGCCGCGCGAAATTTAGCGCGAAGTTATTGCCTATTGACCTCTTTGAAATTTAGTGATGCTATTGAATAATTTCAATGAGCAAATAAACCTGCTCGACTCTGGAATTGGACCTCTCCATATCTTCCAGCGAGACCATAGAGGCGGTAGAAGCAATTTTTATGCTTTATTTTATGACCTTTACTTTAATTTTAACGGCTAACCGATTTACGCACATTGAAGAAACTAACTATAATAAAAGATATACTTTTTAACATATGAGGTTCATCATCATCAGCCTATATACGTCCCACTGCTGGGCACGGGCCTCATCTAACATTAAGAGGGTTTAGGCCTTAGTCCACCACACTGCCCTAGTGCAGGTTGGTTGACTACACAGTACACACCTAAGAAATTCCTAAGAACATTTAGGTGTGCAAGTTTATTCAAAATGTTATCCTTCACCGCTTAGTTAGAGGTGTGTGCCTGGGGTTTGAACCCACGACCGCCGAGATTCTCGACTACGCGCCTAACCTCGAGACCATCACTACTTTTATCGTTTGGTTGATTTTGTTTTATTATTGTTGTTAGTGCGAGAAGATAATAAGTAAGAGCTAATTATGCTTTCTTATTGGATATTAACAATTGCATGCCAGAATAATTGGTAAATGGATCTGATTAGGAGAATTCTTTGACAATCTCTCGGCAGGCATTAACTAAATCCAAGAACTGGAAAATCGTTTATTTTTGTATAATATATTCGTATCGATATAGTTTAGATCGAGTGCTCGCTAGCGATTAGTGGTTATTACTAATTGACAAAATCCGGCTTGCTAAATATTTCTTGATTTCTGTTATTTCGTTATGATAATACCCGGCAAATTAAATTCACCATTTTTTTGTTCACCAATGCGTGATGTGTTCCAGAGATCTCAGTTTCGATTCTCGTATCGATTATAATCGATTAAAGACATTATCTCAGCCTTTGGAGTTTGAACCCACGCTGTTACTATTTTTTTATATTGTGTTGTACTTATTGCCGCCCAGTAAATGTTAATGATTTACACTTTTATATTTAAGAAAAATAAAACGGTATTTTTGGATAACGATTTTTGGCATCGGTTAAAATCACTGGGTCTTAAAACACCAAATATCAAATGGCGCGAAACCTATGTATGGCCAATTTATTTACTTTTTTCACTTCGTATTTGTAATTTTAAGCTTCAGTGGGTTAATAAGGAAATATTACAAAAATCAACCATAGAAATTATATACGTAAATACAAAGTAAACAACGAAGGAAAAGCACTTTGGTTTTTAGTACGTAATTACAGCGAATTTCTACCATTTTATTAATGATGTCATTGGTTTACAATTAACGTAATTTCACCAATAACTTATTACGAAGTTCGAGGTTAAGGATAAATAAATGTAAAAGAAATTAATATACAAATTCGATTACCGAAATGATATACCGATTACCATGTGTTACTATTTTGGTCGCTAGATGGTGTCACTGAGACCGTATGCCCCTTTCGCCCCAAAAAGTCACGGTTATTTTTGAAAGACATTCATAATTATTAACAATTTTCTTGGGCTAATGATTGTGGTGCCTTTGCCGAATATATTAAATATACAGAGTAAACAAAGTTGTGAAGGAAATGTTTTGGCGGGAAGTCGAAGAGCGTTCTCGTTTTAATAAGTCTCGCTTTTTTTCTTTTTCTTTTTTTTAAAGGTTTATTTCAATATATTTTTATTAGATACATGTCTATGTTCATCATAAAAAAAAATTATCTCAAAACTTTTAAATACAGGTCAGTTACCTCACCTATAACCATTTCAATTATATATTAAAATCCGTTTTGATCTCTTCAGATGTATCCATTTTTATTATCGGAAAAGTAATTTATATTTAATAATTCCTCACAGCATTAATATTTATTTTCAAAATAAGAAACGAAAGTAGATAAATCATAATTTTATCAATATGCGCAAGATAATGGTGAATAGCTCAGCTTATCGTGCAGTATTACAAGAAAACGTATTTATAACTTTGTTTATCTGTTTATTTAATCTTTTCTTAATCACCATTCTTGTCGGAGCGTGATCCAAAGCAGGTATCTGTTTAGAATCTCCAAATCGAAGTAGAATCGATATTACATTGATTGGTGTTCTCTTTGTTCTTTATTGTAAATGCATATTTACGGTTCTTTGTATGTCTCATCAGTGTAATGAATCCTTATATTTGGTACCTGTAAAGTACCTATTATAAAATGGATTGCCACCAGGTCGGACAGTGTTCCGTAAGACGTGATGGCCTCGAGGTTTAGGTGCACGGTCGAGTCAAAAATCTCGGCGGTCGAAAAAACCTCTGACTTTTTGAGTTATTTGTGTACTCACAATGAATTATCACGTTCTTTAACGGTGAAGGAAATCATCGTGAGGAAACTTGCACACCTAAAAATTCTTAGGAATTTCTTTGGTGTGTAGTCGGTCAACCCGCACTAGGCCAGCGTGGTGGGACTAAGGCCTAACTCCTCTCAGCTGTAGAAAAGGCCCGTGTCCAGCAGTACGATTTGTATGGGCTGATTATGATAAGAAAGGTGGCAGTGCAATGTCTGGGAAAACTGTTACAAGCCAATATGTGCAAGCCCCCTATTACATGGGACTTAACACAATTTGAGAAACATGAATACATTTTAACGAACAATATATCATTAAAACACGTGAAAAGTCTTGTTTTTATTTTACTCAACTTATTAATATCCTTTGAAATATCTCAAAAACTTCTAAACAGCGAATAATTCTTGTCACTCCCTATATCCGGTCAACAAGGACCAAAACTGGTGTACAACGATCGCCGAACAAGCATCTCGGCGCGTGACCCCGCGCAATCGGTCAAACTAGCTTGTACAAACATTATGCCCTTCGATCTGTCAACACGTGGCCGACGTCTCCAAGGATTTGTGTGCCCTTGTATCTCTGTTTGTATTGAACAGTACAATATATACATTCATACGATAGATCAGAGGTGAAGGGTTCAAATTAATACCTTTTCCTCTCTGGGTTATGGTTTTGCTCTAAAAAGGCCAGCTTCTTCATTCATTGTCAGTGCTATTAAGGAAATTTTTGTAAGAAATACACAAGATGTTCCTAAATTGCTTGTAAATCAAATTGGAGGTGTTTTTTTTTCAATTTTCCGTAAGTTCCCGTCATCTAACTTTAGCTTCCGGTTTTACTTAAAAATAAAGAACTAACTACTTAATCCTTTTACATAGTTGTACTTATGTTAACATATTTTTTTTGGACTCTTTCCATCTCTCCTTTAATATTTCAAGTATTTGCAGTTCTGTAATATACTTCATGGCTTACCTACTTGCTCGTTTGCCTCCTTTTTCCATAAAAAAATGGTGTCCATCAGTAACTCAAGTGATTATATACTTTGTTGGGAGTAGGTATAGGTGCAGTAGGTAATGGACTTTATAGCTTTTATCCCCTGATGTCCATATTTAGAGTTCTATCTAGCATCTTTACTCATCAGAATTAATTTGAAACATGTTATCGTCATTATAACTATCAACCTTTGTAAAAAAAAAAAAACAATTAAGAAATATAAAACATGGCCGATACCATAAGCAACATAAACTTCCAGACAAAACAAGAAGGTCGGCATTAAAAGTATTAAATCAACAATTGTAAACAAAGAGTCTCAATATCGTTGTGACATTAATTGATATGAGATAACGTAGATGTTTTATCGAACATATTGTTTTTTAGAAATCCAAGGTATTTTATTGTAATCTATTGAAACACATTACATATTATCTTTTGAGAGCAGAGAAGGACATAGAAGTAGTTGTTATTTTCCGTGGCTGCGTTCAATTTTACAAAATACAAAGTTTATTTTTTATGACGTCAACTTTTATTCATATAGCATGAAGTAATAAAGGACAGTAAAATTACGTTATTGTTTTTGTCACTAGAATAATTTCAATCATTTATTGTTAATTAATTTTGGCTCTATTTTGTTCGTTTTGTGAAATTTATTAACAAATAAGCTACAATTGCGTAAGTGCTTTGATCATCAATAACAAATAGCTGTAATAGTATGTATGAATAATTTCGGCGGATCTTGTTTTTAAATTGCAATGAATCATAGAGGAAGTTGTTCTATTCAAAATAGTATTATTAGATCAAAAACATGGTATTATGGGCGTTAGATCAGTGGCTATTGCCAAAATATATAAAGAATTCGGTTTTGAATTTGGTCAAAAAGTTATGAAATGTATACATACATAAACTCACGCCTGTATTCCCCGAAGGTGTAGGCAGAGGTGCATTTCTGCACCCACATTTCGCCAGTATGTATCAGTCCCACGTAATAGGGGGCGAGCTTATTGCCGCATTTCGGGCACATTTCCAGACTACGGGCTGTTACTGAGAATATCCTAATGCAAAAAACTTAATAACACTTTGCCCGACCCGGGAATCGAACACGAACATACTTGTGCCGCGAGACCACGAGACCAGTCAGCAGTCAGTGAAATGTATGTAATATGTATATTAACTAAGTATACCTGAGGTTATGGACGTCTTATGTTCGATCTATGCTGGAAAACGATGCAAGATTTTTGTCGGGTCGTAATGATGACTTCAAGTGTATATTATTCGAATTAATATAAAAATTAACTATTTCTTTTTACCTTCCATGCATAAACATTCCTATATTAGGATAAATTTTATGTAATATTGAAAAGAGTTTGTATAATCTTCTTGTTGTCTATAGTATGTTAACGGACATGCTGATTCACGCCGTATTATAGTACTAACGGTATTGAAGTCATAGGAAACGATATCAGATATGACGGCACTGCGCAAACACTGGAGGAGACCCTTATCTTACCGAGTAACTATTGCCTTATTGTACTATTTGTGTTAGTTTATTTTACTAATAGTTTCAAACGATGTATTCAATTCGATTTTTATCGCAGTTTTTATGTCCAACCAGGATTGAGTTAGATAATTTATATATTTACACAGATTAAAACATGACTGCCTCGTGGTCTCGAGGCACAAGTATGTGCCGTGCGATCTAGAGGTCCTGGATTCGATTCCCGGGTCGGGAAAAGTGTTATTGGGTTTTTCCATTAGGAAATTCTCAGTAGCAGCACGGAGTCTGGAAATGGGCCCGAAAACGGCATTAGGCTCGCCCCCTATTACGTGGGACTCGTACACACCTGGCGAAATGTGGGTGCAGAAATGCACCTCTGCATACACTCGTGTAATACAGGCGTGTGGATACTCACCCTGTATGCTTGAAGCGTAGGCAGAAGTGTATAGCAAGGTGTTTTTCGGCAGTTGTTATGTCCTAAAACTGCAATTTCCAGACCTGTTACTATTGCGAATTTCTCAATGAATAGCTCAACAACATAACTCGAGATATTTCGAGCTCCAAGATCCCATTACGGGGGTAGTCAAAGTTATTGGGTTTGTATTGTAGTAAGTTTGAAGTTTCGGGAATACACTCGCATTAAAATAAAAATATATAAATAGGTATTCCGACTTGTCACTACGAGGTTGATAATGTAAAACGTCAGTAATTAACAGGAAACATAATGAATTCCTGCAATTAACTTGATATGGTAACACATTAGTGCCAAATCCTTAACCACAAATTAGGGATATTACATACAATGGAACGTTACGCCGATCAGTGCGACCCGCAATTAATGATGTGATATAATTCATAATTAACAAGCTGATTGCGTAGTTTCCGAAAAGATTACGTCAGTGAATATACGTCCTTATACTGAACATTTACCTATCAGTAGCGGTACTTCCATAATCCATAGAAGCCCAAAAGCGTTACACGTTAATTTTGTAATGTCTACTTTATAATTGTCTATTGTGGGGTCAGGATATTTTCATTTATATATCAAATTGCTTTTTAAATAAAGATTTAAAGATTAAAGATTATTATTCGGAATTTTGTAAGGCCACTGGTACCTATCTGGTTAAGAGCCTTTGGCCAAATCTGCTACGTCAGCCTACGATGGAGAACAGTTAAAAGAAAATAGAAAATTAAATAATCAAGTAGGGTCTAGTTTGTATTCTAGACTGTAGGTCAATTGAAGGGGCATTGTTACATCATAAAAAAAAATTACTTTATAAACATTTCACATACAGAAAAACGGACGTTAATGGCGGTGATCACATGCCATAAACTAACGCGTTTGATCATTCTATCGATGGTGTAAATATATCATCATCATCAGCCCATATACGCCCCACTACTGGGCACGGGCCTCCTTTACAATTAAGGTGGGTTAGGCCTTAGTCCAACATGCTGGCCTAGTACAGGTTGGCGGACTAAACACCTAAGAAATTCCTAAGAAATTTTCGACCTTGCAATGTTTTCACCATTAATTAAGCTTCAATATATCATCCGGATAAAAACATAATAAGTAAGTATATATGATTGTTTCGAACATATTCGACTATCTATTGTTATGTTATGAGCGGTTCTAGTCTATATTTTGTAAACTAATCGCCCGAACATCCCGGTATTTTTTCCGTTACGGCCGCCATGTTTGTAAACTCCAAACGCGCTGAGTGAATGAATTTCGCGCCGTTTCCGCGATTTGGCGGGATAACGCGCACAATAGATTAGATTGTCAAACATATAGGTACAGGTTGTGTTCAGACCGTGATCGGAAACTAAGGCAGGTAATAGCTGCGGTGATTACGAACCCATTGGTGTTAAAAAAATCCCGACAAAAAAAAATTTATACGTTTTCCTAACAATCATAAATATTAAACGGAGTGGTTGTAAGGAAAACGTATTTATTTATTGGGATTTTTTAAAATGTGTGTTTGTAATCACCGTAGCTATTATCTGCTATAGTTTCCGATCACGGTCTGAATACACCCTGTATAATTGGAAAGGTAATTAAAATTTTCTTCACATATTTATTGGTTTTGACAGCCCCGTGGCGCAACAGACCAGATACCAGCTTGCGAAACGAGATTCCGCGGGTTCGATCCCCGCACCGAGACAAATGTTTGTGTCATTCACAAATATTTGTTTCGGGTCCGGGAGTTTGTGAGACCGAAAAGTCTCTCGTAGTTTCTGATACCCACGACACAAGACTTGCATCTTAGTGTGGGGACAGAACTAAGAATGTGACTGTTGGGGGTATTTAGGATTGCTTATACTTTTTTAGTTTTTGTTTTTTTCTCCGAATATTTTGTATTTTACAGTGTTAAGGAAAGCCAACAAATACTTCTATATATTGTAATTGGGATTACCAAAGTAATACGTGACGCCCAAAAGTGAGACATTTTGGCGGATTTGTTTGTACCTAATGGTGGTCATTTTAGGTGTAAACTGATCCGACAATTGTCACCGCTTCGATGAGTAAAACTTAATAACCTCTATAAAATTTTCCACAAACATATTTGGTCCACCAACCTGCCCTAAGGCACCGTGGACTAAGGCCTAAACTCTCAGTTGTAGATGAAGCCGTGCCTAGCAAATGAACGCAGGTTGATATTGATAAACCTACATTTGATAGATTGTCTTGGTATGGAGCATCAATTGTCGCATTATATCGGAAGGTTCTGGATTTAATTCCCGTGTAGATAAGAATGTTACACCATAATTCTACTTATTGAATGTACCCTGTCTTCACTTACGATTTCGTAGTTGTCTAAATTATAATGAGTAATATTTTTTTATCCCTTTTCCCATTTTTGATAATGTGTATTTTATTGTTTAATATTCTTAATTATCGGCTCAGCCTCGCAAGGATATTATATTATATAAAATATTATTTAATCTTTGCCTAAGCCCATTTATATTTATAACAAAATTCATCAAATTTAATTCAACGGTTGCGTCAATATAGATAAATATAATAATTTATTTAGTTTTCGATCACGAATCTCTCCTTTTATTTATTATAGTTCCATAACAGAATCCGCGACAATCGATAACTGATTTTAATCGATTAATCGCATGACAGCGATGTGTTTTTTCCCCGCACGCGGCGGTAACTGACACTGGCCGGCAGGAATGTGTTGAAAAAGTTAAGATTCAATTTCGCGCCAACGCTTCCGCCATGTTCGCGTGATGAAAATGATGTATTGTATTGGTCATACTGCTTTCATTCGCTTTCGTTAGATGTTCATCCACGACATATTCTTCCTTAATTTCTACGTTGTTTAATTTCCTACATTTGTTTGTTTGGCGTACGATATTTTTGTATGCATAGATTTTGACCAAAGTTTGGCCTTTAAAAAAAAAAAATCTTGCGGTGTTATCTCTGCCTAAAAGAGAGGCAACATTTTACTTAGTTAAGAAAGATTAAATTAAAGTTAAGCCCAATTAGAATGCCTGGGATTTTAACCCGCGATAGACAATATTTTGTCTCAATCACGCGCCTAATCGTCCTCCTCCCCCTCCCTCCTAATCCTCCACGCCGTCACTAAATATATACCTAGTAAACGTTTAATTAATTAGTTTTGCCTAACTTTCATAATGAAGCTTTAATTGTGCATTATGATCGGGTATGTCATATATTTAATGAATTTTTGATTAAAACAATTGTGAGGATAAATGTTAGCTCGTAATTTGTGGTCTGCAGTTCTTCCTTAAATACAGTCACTTATTACTCCGATAACGATTCAAATTGAGACTATACTAGCTATTTCCCGCAACTCCATATCGGAAACTTTACTTTAAAAGGAATATTTTTCTCTTCGTTTTTGACACATTTTTTATAGCTGCTCCTAATGTTGAGCGTGATGATATAGCCTATAGCCGTCCTCAACAAATGGACTGTTTAAAACAAATAAAAATTGACAATTAGAACCAGTACCTAGTTTTTGAGATTAGCGCGTTCAACCAAACAAACTCTTTAGCTTTATATATTAGTATAGATTATAGAAATGATGTACCTAATTCTAATGTATATTTCGCGAAGTTGCCAACTGCGATTTGAGAGGCTGATTTTTTTAGACATGGGTCTGGCAGACTGGCGGTCGACAAACCAAAAATTTCCGTAGTTTTCTATGACCTGTTTTGTGCATTACTTTATGTGAGATTAATATGCCTTTTAATCTCGCGGCGTAAGTGTGCTGGGCACTCGAGGACTTGAATCTCAGCAGAATGTGCAGAGATGCACCCTTTACCTACTCCATTTCCTCAATTTAAACTTGTTAGCTAATGTAATAATCTGTAATTGTCTTATTTGCCTGATGTTCGAAGATACATGATGAAGATACAAGATGACAGCCCCGTGGCGCAGTTGGCTAGACACCAGCTTGCGAAACGAGAGGCTGCGGGTTCGATCCCCGCACCGAGACAAATGTTTGTGTGATCCACAAATATTTGTTTCGGGTCTGGGTGTTTGTGAGACCGAAAAGTCTCTCGTAGTTTCTGATACCCACGACACAGGACTTGTATCCTAGTGTGGGGTCAGAACTATGTATGTGACTGTTGGGTGTATTTATTTATTTATTTATTTATTTTATACTGTTACTAGGTACTATAGTGTGTCAAATGAGCAATGGAAAGTTTTTAGTGTATTTAATCGGTATAGTTATCTGTTTTGCAACAAAGATGATTGACTAAGCATTTAGCTTTTAAAGAGAATTTTCAACTCGAAATATAAAGAGCCAGGTCGTTGATAAAACATGCAAAGAGTATAGCTAAAAGTATTTATGGAAAAGAGTTGCGAGCTATTAGGATATGCGGCGACTGCAGGACAATATGAATAAAAGTAGGCACATTGTTTGTATGTCACAGCGAGACGACTCGTAGTTATTTTCATACGTGCCGTCATCTGTGAGTTTTTGTGGCACAGAGAATTCTATTGCTCCTATATAAAACCTTTTTTATTTTATTTTTCTAGTAAATTTGGTTAAACTAAGAGAAAAATGAT
Source organism: Hemaris fuciformis (assembly GCA_907164795.1). Classification (NCBI taxonomy): domain Eukaryota; kingdom Metazoa; phylum Arthropoda; class Insecta; order Lepidoptera; family Sphingidae; genus Hemaris; species Hemaris fuciformis. The sequence continues at coordinate 5,437,195 of OU015455.1, read as the reverse complement.
GGCCTCGAGGTTTAGGCACGCGGTCGAAAATCTCGACGGTCGCGGGTTCAAACCCCAGGCACACACCTCTGACTTTTCGAAGTTATATGTGTATTCACAATGAATTATCACGTACTTTAACGGTGAAGGAAAACATCGTGATGAAACCTGCACACCTAAAAGTTCTTACGATTTTTTTTAGGTGTGTAGCCCGCCAACCCGCACTAGGCCAGCGTGGTGGACTAAGGCCTAAACCCTCTCAATGGTAGAGGAGGCCCGCGCCCAGCAGTGGGACGTATATGGGCTGATGATGAAGGGAAAAATTGTCAATCAGTGGTATCGTTGAAGGAAATAATATTAAATGTTGCCTAGATGGTATTAACTGTATTATTTTGGTAAGCCATATTTAATAGTTGTAGTGATGGACAATGTAAATAAAATATCATAGAAATAATTTGATTAATTTCATTTTTATGGCTGGCGAACCACGTGCATCATTGAGTTTAATCATGATGAATCTTTTCATTAACTGCCATAATAAAGAATTGTTTAGAAAAGTGCATTGCAAGTCCTTTACATTTCTTGAACCAGTTCTCTATCCCACCACACACCCGCCACTGTAACTCCTGTGCCTTAGGATCAACAGCGGCACGCACAGTAATAACGCTAAGCACTGAAGCTAAGCGAATGAGGGAACGTAATTTGTCATGATCCCGCAACGAAATTAATCAGAAATAATAATAATAACTCCTTGAACAACTGGTTCCCTGGTTGGACATAGACAATTTCGTCAGTATTGAGAATAATGTTACATACAAAATGACGTCAGCTTTCCACGCGTAGACCGAATGTGGTTTTAAGGAAGTGTCCATATTAAACATTTTTCCGTTAAAACACCGATAGCACCTATGGCATCAATCTGTATTTGGCCACATTATTTGTCCGATCCGATATCGCCTCCTCTGGCTCTGGCGTGTCAATATTGTCAGAGCGGGCGTTGACCCGCGTTGCATCGCGCGCATGATCCGAATAACATAACAAAACTAATAAATATTTAAGAGCATTATAAATTATCCATTATGTGATGATGCGACATTGTTTACGCGTATTATTTACATTATTCAGTGTTTAAATCATACGGGACGCGCGGCTCGTGACGTGTGACGTCACTCCGCTAGTAAATTTAAGACGCAAAGAAAGTAACGTTTAATAAATCTAATTAGTTTCCTTATTGCTTCATTGCAAAAGGATTTATGGAAAAAATATTTCTAATAAACGCTGGATAATAAAAACTAGAAATAAAGAAATACATATTATGTATGTGTTGTCTTTGGTATTTGCTTTGTAGCGATTGTTTGTAATATGATGTGTTTAATTACATGATGGCGGTGTAAAACACATTTATCAATTGTATTAACTTAAATACATTTTTAAAAATGTGCAGAAGAAGAATAACAGTTCTTATTACGTGTAGAAAGACATTTGTTTAGAAAGAGTTTAGAGAGAGGTTCTTTATCTGCACAAAATGGATTTAGTTTCTTAATTTTCTATCCTTGCTGTAATTTAATATTCGTATTTGCACGCGCCGCCAAGGCTAGCGTTATGGACTAAGGCCTAGGACTAAGAAAAAGTTAAAGACTTAAGAGCTTTTCTTCTTCTCTCCAGTTTCCATACAAAAAGGCTAAAGCGTTCGAGTTTTAAGCCTCTCTAGTACTATTAAGGCACCTATTTCATCATCAGCCCATATACGTCCCACTGCTGGGCACGGGCCTCCTCTACAACGGTGAGGGTTTAGGCCTTAGTCCACCACGCTGGCCTAGTGCGGGTTGGTGGACGGTGGTGGTGGTGGAAGCACCTATTTAACTGATTAATTTTTACAGCTAACTTTGTCTTCTATGCTTTTTAAATTCTTTTATGTTACGGTCTACTAAGGCATGCCCGTATAAAACAAAATTATTGATTTTCCACAATGCTTAAGTTGATTTCATTGAAAAAATATTTTTCATTTGTTGATTGGGATTAATTAAAATAAAAAATACATTAAAGGGGGTATTTTTACTAGATTTTTTTTTGTATAATAGTTTCAGTTCAATTTAAGCCTTAACGTTTTGGTCATGGCGCAATCTTCCGTACTCAAAAATAAAAAAATCGCTTAAACACATTTTTACTATAAATAAAATCTCTGAATTTGCTCAAGCGATTTATTTAACGGCATAAATTGAATAATTTCATTAAAACAATATGGAGATAAATAAGATACGAGTAAAATATTTTTTTCCGTTGTTGCGAGACACTTGTGCCAACAAGAGAGGATGTTTGCTTCGAACTAAACATGTTTTGATTCATCTGTTACGTTGCTCGGCGTCATTAACCCCATGTAATTGTGGCTAGAGTGTGGTTACTTATTGTGTTCTTTATAATATATACGTATTCGTCTGCGTTATACGCCTTTTTCTCGCGCACGTAGTTTTTCTATGAAATTTCTTGATCGTCTTTCAAATAGAAGTCAAAAGATCTAGAAAGGTTTGAGGGTGTAGAAAAATATGTAGGTAAATCTTGGAGTATTTAACATTGTTTTTTAATTCTATAGATAAATTTTATTGTTGCGAAATTCGCAGGTTCAGGAAAAAGATGGATAGATAATGATGAATATAGCCATAATAGTGATCATTCATTTCATCATAATCATCATCAGCCCATACACGTCCCACTACTGGGCACGGGCCTCCCCTACAATTGAGAGGGCTTAGGCCTTAGTCCATCACGCTGGCCTAGTGCGGGTTGGCGGACTACACACCTGAGAAATTTCTAAGAACTTTTAGGTTTGCACGTTTCATCACGATGTTTTCCTTCACCGTAAAGTACGTGATAATTCTTTGTGAATACACACATAACTTCGAAAAGACACATCATTCATGTATTTCTTCCTATTTGTCAAAACTATTTTTTATGCTCCAGACTCTGATACAATTCTAAAAGGATCGAAGCCTCGAGTTCCATAGTATCTGTGCGTTGATCTTTAAGTCATTGAATTTTATATAGATAGGTATCACACACAATTGAGTAAAAGGTTGTCTCGACAGCACGTTTTACGCATAAATAACATCTCTGGAGTTATTTATAACCTTATAAACAGATCATTGTTGGTACTGGATTATCTTCGCAGATGGTTTTTCAAAAAAACATATTGTTATTCTTTTGTTTTTCTCAGTTTTACCTCGAATCTGGGAGATTCTTATTTTATTTATTACTTTATGTAGAACGATTTGTTTTTTTTTTACATTAAAATATCATACTTAATTAGGACAAAAAAGGTTTCTTTTTTGGGTTTTGTTAATTATGTAAGTGATGTGCATTCCGTAATTAGTAATGTTCTTATTACCAGTTAACACATGCCGATCTTTTGGATACTCACAACTTATAAAATACATAATATATATGAGTAGTAGGGGTGTGCGAATAATTCGTACTTACGAATTATTCGTCCCGAATTGAATATTAATATTCGATCCGAAATTCGAATCGAATTATTCGAATATTCAAATTATTCGAAAGTTCCCGAATTATTCGAAAATAATCGAATTATTCGAAAATAATAATAATGCAGTAAGTAATCGAGTAGGCACTGATGTGAAAAGCGTAACATTCTCTTTTTGAGTTGAATTTTTAAGTGAAAAAAATGTCTTACAACAAAAAATATTAGTAATATTATGAGTATCACATTTTTTGTTATACAATAGAGTACACAAATCACGAAAGCCTCTACAAGGAATTATTACGTACTTTAACGGTGAAGGAAAATATCGTGAGAAAACCTGCACACTTAAATGTTCTTAGGAATTTCTTTGGTGTGTAGTCCAATAATCCGCATTAGGCCAGCATGGTGCACCAATGCCTAAACCCTCTCTGTTGTAGAGGAGACCCGTGTCAGCAATGGGACGTATATGGGCTGATGATGATGTTTCTCTGGCCACTACTTTCAATGGTCTAATGTTATTTGTTAGCCAAAGAGTAATATTCTATGAAATATGGAAAATAATATGTTTTCACCCGTATTTCTACTTATTATAGACAATAAATAGCGCGCAATTTGTATGTTCTCATGACTGTATTATTTGCGTCAGTGTAAGTGACGTGAAATTGTCGGTTAGGTAACAACCATTGCCTTCTCTTGGCTGTGGTCAAAATATTTACTCAGCACATTTTCTTTGATTATTCCACAAATATTTGTTTCGGGTCTGGTAGTTTGAGACAGTGAAAAGTCTCTCAATATCATCATCATCAACCCATACATGTTCCACTGCTGGGCATGGGTGTCCTCTACCACTGAGAGGGCTTAGGCCTTAGTCCACTACGCTGGCCTAGTGCGGGTTAGCAGACTACACACCTAAGAAATTACTAAGAATATATTTTTAGGTGTGCAGGTTTCTTCACGATATTTTCCTTCAACGTCAAAGTAAGTGATAATGCATTGTGAATAGACGCATAACCTCGAAAAGTCAGAAGTGTGTGCCTGGGGTTAGAACCCGCGACCGCCGAGATTCTCGACCGGGCCGCGCGCCTTAACCTCGAGGCCATCACTACGAAAAGTCCCTCCTAGTTTCTAATAACCACGACACAAGACTTATGTATATCTTAGTGTGGGATCAGACTACGTATGTGACGATTAGGTTTAAATGTACGCGGTTTGTATGGAAAACGTCAAAATTTTTATTTTTTGTCAGAATTTTCTTTAACGCCAGGGGGTTTGTAATCACCTTAGCTATTACCTGCCTTAGTTTCCGATCACGGTCTGAATACACCCTGTATATTAGGTACCTAATAAATATCTTAAAAGTCATTGAATGATTCAAAGATTGATGCGGACGTTTTCTATTATCTATAAGTGATAATTAAACTTAAAAATATATAGGTATATAAGCTACGTCAGCACGTCAAGAATTTGAAATAAAGAATTTGAAACGAGACATCTTGGAAATAGCATAAAGAGTTTTTTTGATGAAATGTATAAATTAAGTACCTACCTACATTAAGAAAAAAATATATATGAGATTTCATTTTTTAATTTTTTTCGCGATATATGAAATCAGATCATATAGCTGTTCCTCAGTCGACAATAAATATCAATTTGAAAAAATTACATTAAAATCACCTTAATATTTTTATAGCAAAAAATATATATGACTAAAAAAATATGACTGCCTCGTGGTCTCGCGGTACAAGTATGTGCCGAGCGATCTAGAGGTCCTGGGTTCGATTCCCGGGTCGGGCAAAGTGTTATTGGGTTTTTCCATTAGGAAATTCTCGGTAACAGCACGGAGTCTGGAAATGTGCCCGAAAAACGACAATAGGCTCGCCCCCTATTACGTGGGACTGATACATACTTGGCGAAATGTGGGTGCAGAAATGCGCCTCTGCCTACCCCTTCGGGGAATACAGGCGTGAGTTTATGTATGTATGTATGTATGCAAAAAATAAATTAGAAAAATAGTGTGAAATTACGAATTTTATCAGAAACTATAAAAATAAGAGCAACAATAGCAACTAAAAAAAAGTTAAATATAGTGTCCTTGAAATAGGACTGTGGGGAGGAATGGGTTAAGTAACAAACATCTAAACATACATCATCATCATCATCATCATCATCAGCCTAAAGATGTCCACTGCTGAACATAGGCCTCCCCCAATGATCTCCACAGTGGCCTGTTGGAGGCAGCCTGCATCCAGCGACATACATATGTAACGTTAAAATGATATATACGAACATTTCCAATGACATAATTTAATATCATTACTGTATCTCCATATGATATTAAGCATATCTTTGGATCTAAATCCCCTTCTTAGTAAAATATTTATGCGGGCGCGCGACTTAAAAATTACTCATACATATTACGTTCTTCAATTAATGATAAAACTTATCTTTCAGGGCTTCGGTATTTTAGGCCATGACAGGGCAGTACTGGAGTTATTTCTTTGATGTAACGTCACCTTGAAGTAGTTGGTGCTCATAATATAATAATAATAAATACACCCAACAGTCACATAGGTAGGTACATAGTTCTGACCCCACATTAAGATACGAGTCTTGTGTCGTGGGTGTCAGAAACTACGAGAGCCTTTTCGGTCTCATAGACACCCAGACCCGAAACAAATATTTGTGGATCACACAAACATTTGTCTCGGTCCGGGGATCGAACCCGCGGCCTCTCGTTTCGCAAGCTGGTGTCTAGCCAACTGCGCCACGGGGCTGTCAAAAATTATTACGCTCAGAAGTGACATTGAGCAGCAAAGCTCGTTGAGTTTCTTAGTCTGGTAAAAAAATCCTTTTTGTTACGAGAGGAAAGCGCCATAAGCTCCTCTTTTGGTACCTCTTGGGAGGCCGATAGGGGTATGTCGGGGTATCTAGCCTTTCAACTCGGTGTACGGAACAGTTTTCTGCTTAGCCGTGTTGGATGCCTAATCAAGTTCCTACGCTACCGACTAAAACCTCTCGGTGGCCGTCACGCGCATTTGGGGCGGTACTAGGGCATCTCAAGACGAGAAGCGCCCTGAATTGTACCCCGCTGCAGCCCGGCGCATCGTCCAATTGTGGACTCGTCAAAAATTGGGTGGTAAATAAATCCTAAAAAACACAACTTAGTTCTTAAGCATAAACACTTTCTCCCGTATCACGTAAGAGGATAGACTGGGTGTATGTGCACCTACATTTAGCCAATTGCGTAGGTCTCATAATGGGCGAGCCTATAGCTCAGTGGCGGTACTTCCATAGAAGCCCAAAAGCCCAGTTTGCCTTACAAAATTCCGAATAATAATCTTTAACCTTTAAACTTTAAATCTTTTTTTTAAATAAAAGCAATTTGACATATAAATGAGAATATCCTGACCCCACAATAAACAATTATAAACTAGACATTACACAATTAACGCTTTTGGGCTTCTATGGAAGTACCGACACTGGTATAGCTTATACATAGATCGCAGGTTTCATGTTTAAGCCAGGAGACCATGAGGCAGTGATATTTATATTATTTTGAATGCAACTCCAGCCTCCTTATCATAGCAGTTTAACCGCACGTATTTCCCGAACCACATCTGATAGGTGATAAGGGACGGTTCTCGTGGGAGCAAAGATAATAAGCTATTTGCAAGGACATTCCATGTATGTAGGTTTTTACGTGGGATGCTATCAAATGCTTTAAAGTATTAAGTCGTTTGCTTGTAAAGCGTGAAGAATGGATGAAAGTACAAAGAAAAATGTTTGTGAGATCCACAAAAGAGAGATCAAAAAGAATATAGAAGTTTTTGGTACGACACAACTTGTATAAGTTTGTTGGTTATATTTTTGTTATAGGAAATAGGCTCGCCCCCTATGACGTGGGACTGATACATACCTGGCGAAATGTGGGTGAAAAAATGTACCTCTGCCTACCCCTTCAGGGAATACAGGCGTGAGTGTATGTATGTATGTTATATACAAATTATTTGCCAGTCTAATTTATAACACGGATATTGCGATGTGTGATAAATAGTTCTTGATTTCGATTCTCGGGTTGACCAAAATGTTGTTTAGTTGTATAAGGCAATTCTTAGTATTCGCGGAAAGTGATAATACGCTGGAAACGTGGATGTAGATATGCATCTTTGCCTATTCTTCCAAGTCACGAGTGTTTTGTTAAAAGACAGCTTGAAGTGCAGATAGATTATCTCGACCGGGATGCCCACTGTATCTAGAGAATCGATGAGAAGCAATTCTGGGTCTAGACATACTCGATATTCGACAATCGTGATTGTCAATACAAAATTAACGTGTAACGCTTTTAGGCTTCTATGGAAGTACCGCCACTGGTGGTACTAACTATATTTTCATGACGATAATCATCATCAGCCCATATACGTCCCACTGCTGGGCACGGGCCTCCTCTACAACTGAGAGGGTTGATGACGATAATGACTACCATATATACGTAAAACCCACCACAGAACGGAAGCAAGCACGACGCGTTTCATTAAATTTGCAGCAATTTTGGATCGACTGGCGACGAAGTCCCATATATAATAAATGCTGAATTTAATGGCAGTGTTTGAAATATTGAAAAGATAAATGCATCCGAAAGAAGGACATATAAACATCAAATTGATAAGCTGTTAAGGAAAAGATTCATCATCAGCCCATAAACGTTCCACTGCTGGGCACGGCTTCCACAACTGCGAGGGATTACGTTAAGAATTCCTAAGAAGTTTGAGGTGTGCAGATTTCCTCACGATGTTTAAGGAAAGGATAAATAAAGAATAATCCTAACACAAGAGCTTGCATGAAGAGTTTAATGTCAGTCGAGGAAGCGCAAGATGTGTGCGTAAACCGGATCAGGTAGCTCTTTATATTCCCTGATTATCCCAATGAGATCACGGGCGTACATATGCTGTACTTAAAATGAAGCAATCGCGACATTTACGCAGGAATTGCTCCACAAAAAAAAACAAAAGATAAATTAGATAAGCGCAGAATTCAGATAACGAAGTATTAATGTGTTGCGAAAAGTTTTTTTTTGTATATAAATTATAATCTTTATACGGATTGCGGTTAAGCATTTTGCATATTAAGCGTTGCATTACACGTAACTGTTCTAGAAGTGCTCTTTGTTTTTTTCTTGTCTAAATAGTTTTTGTATGTTTTATCGACCGTTATTCTACATCGTGGGGTTGGAGAATAGGTTTTTTTTGCAAAACAGACTGATCCTAATTAAAAGAGCCGCCAGTGTATACAAATATATATTTAAGACTATCGTTTGGGTCTCACTGATCCGCCTTTGATAAGTCGCATTAGTAATACAATAATATTGTAACTCAAAATATGTCCAACATTATTAAGTGTTTGAGTAGTAATAATTCAATTAAATTTACCATTAAAACAGTTAAAGTATTTTTTTAAATCTGTATAGAAAGTTAATAAAGTTTTTTGGTATATCTGATAAACGATACATTTTGATTAACAACGTTACTGCATAAGGATTGCGAAATATTTGCTAATATAAGTACAAGTATTAAAGTTTCCTTCCTTCTGATAAAGATTGTAAAATATAGTATTAAAATTAAATTCGTTTGGCAATCGTTAATTTTGCGTTGCAGGAAATATTGTACTAGAAAGTTCTGAAATATATTTAGTTGTGATACTGTTAATTATAATAATATCTACATACATAAACTTTCGCCTATGTTCCCCAAAGGGATTGGCAGAGGTGCATTTTTTAACCCACTTTTGCCAATTGTGTTTTGGTACCGCGTAATAAATGGGCGAGTAAATAAATTATAATATGTCTGTCGTACTAGGTATTATGGCAGCTATCGCAGAAGAAGATTTAAAATAATGCTCGATATATAACTGGTATTTTTCAGTATATATAAGGCTGTCGTTTCTGCCTGGTCCATATACATATAGTTCAAACTCTACTTAACTTTAAATTCGCCACGCATGTAGTTATCATGACGTTAGTATCCGTTAAAATATCTATCGTATCAAAAACATAAATGAGAAATGAGAGCCAAGTTCAATATTTTGATACATGCCTTGGTTGTTGACTTCAACGTCAAAAGAAGTGAGATCTAAATGGGTGCCAAGTTCAATGGTCAGTCCTGAAATTTATTTATAACAACATATAATATCGTTTCTTCTTATAACTTAGGATAAAATATTGTAGCCTAAGGTCTGACTTGGCTAGTTCTCATATACGAATTATTATGTTCGATGGCTATTTTCTACCAGCAAGCCAAATTTTCGGAATAATAAAATAAAAACCGACAAGTAACAGGTTTAAAACTTGCAAAGGCTATAATATAATTTTTATCCTAAAATTCTTCCCTTAACTGATGAAGCGGAGAATTTAAATGGAGAACCGTTTACTAGACCTTTGTATATATATTACCGCGAATGAAGCTTCGGCAAACAAACAAATTTCCAGACTCTGCGCTATTACTGAAAATTTCCTAATGGAAAAATGACACTGCCTAACTCGGGCATTATGGGCCTCCTCTACAGCTGAGAAGGGTTTAATCCACCACGCTGGATTAGTCCGAAATGGCGGACTACACACCTAAGAAATAGACCAAAGAATTTCGTTACATTTTTTAGGAGTTCTGGTTTTTTGTTTTGCTTTGCCGTTAAAGTATGTGATAATTCATTGCGAATACACACATAACTTTAAAAAAATATCTCATAAAAACGTAGTATAAATAAGGCACTTTCGCGCACTTTAACTCTTTGTCGTGGTCACGCCTCCGTAAAGTGGAGGCAAGGTCTACGCATAACAATTATATTTTTTTTGAATTCATCTCATCTTTGTCTTTCGAAATGTATCAAGCGAGGCTGTTGCGTGGCGGCCTCATTACCTCCTCAGCAAATGATTAGCTAATATGATTTTTAATTATGATGTTGCCAACAATTAATTAGATTACGCATTTTTGTTTTATGCGGTTAGGTTTTACGATAAGTTAGAAGCATTGCTTATTTAAGAAGCTGTGTTGGTTTAGCCGTATACTTGGAGGTATTGGATGCGAATCCAAGCTCAAGCATATTGTTATAGATTTTTTCAATTTGGAAATTCTCAGTAGCAGCACGGAGTCTGGAAATGTTTTCGAAAAATGCCAATACTCATAAAGTCCCCTCCTTTTCAGTGCGACTTAAATGACATTCGACTAAATGAGGGTGCAGAATGCACTTCTATCTACCCCTGTGAGTGAGAGTCAATGTTTGACGATAGGTATGTTGTTACTGGCGTAGACTATTTAAATCAATTCTCAAGTTGTTTTCCTGACAGGAACACTTTTGGAAATACTTTGATTCAATCTAAATGTCTATGTTTTATGAATTATTATTATTTATCTATTTCCACTTTATACATAAAAAAATGTAAAGGTGGACTTAATACCTGAGGCATTATTTACCAGTCGAACCTCAATACGAGTAATTATTATATTGATGTCATTTTTATTTTCAAAATAAATTATCTTGATATTTAAATTAATATAACTGCCTCGTGGTCTCGCGGCACAAGTATGTGCCGCGATCTAGAGGTCTTGGGCTCGATTCCCGGGTCGGGCAAAGTGTTATTGGGTTTTTCCATTAGGAAATTCTCAGTAGCAGCACGGATTCTGGAAATGTGCCCCAAAAACGGCAATAGGCTCGCCACCTATTACGTGGGACTGATATGATATGCCTACCCCTTCAGGGAATACAGGCGTGAGGTTATGTATGTATGTATCTTAAATTAATATTCCTGATTAAAAATCAAAATGAGTTTGCTAGTTGATAATTTTCTTAGCATAAAATAAAATAAAATGAAGTAAAATATATTTATGTACTGTAATATAGGAGAAGGTGGTAATGTGGCCCCCCACTTTGTTTTTTAAGGTTTATTTCTAAAGTAATGGAATTAAAAATATGGAAAATGTTTTATTGGGTTTCGTATTTATTTGTGTGTACATATCTTACTATGAAACAAAAGAAACTCGCTAAATAAAATCAAAATTATCATTTATTCTTAAGTAATCAAATTTGGCATCTCGAGATCAACTGATGGTAATGTGGCCCCCGGGGTAATTTTATCAATAAAATGCCTTTCAATTTATCAATAAATTGCCTGAACCATTCAGTGAACGAATTGGATCGAATCCAACCAAATGGATGAACTTTGCCAATCGTTCCAGGAGGTCCACTTTTTAACAAAATATCCGTAAAGTTTTTGCTTGGAAATATCATCGTAGGCGGCTCAAATATACCTGATGCACTCTTGCATGCACGTCTCTGGTTTCTTTATCGAAGATAGAGGCAAAATAGTTTGTCTAGGCATCTAAAACCGCAAAATAAAAATATGTGAATGATAAGCAAGTCATACTTGTTATGTGCCCCCGGGGCCATGATACAACCAGTGTCAGGGGGCCAAATTAAAATTATTGAAAATATTTTGATAAACAACCTAAAACAATTGAAAAAATGTAAAAAAATAATATTTACCTTATATATCTCGTAGAAGACAGTGTCACGAACACAATATTCAAAACAACAGCAAAAACTATATTTTTTTTTATAAATTATGGAATGAAACTCACAGTCGAAAAATAAGTTTGTCGGGTACGAGTTTCGACTTGTTCAAATGACGAACGAACGTAACCGCCCCAAGCAGATTTGTAGGGTAATAAATCAATAGTATACGGAAATGGTCCCGTTGCACCAAAATAATATAAGACGGCGTTATGCGAACTAACTATTATTCAAGGGGGTCAATATACCTGCGGGGGTCACATTACCACCTTCTCCTATACTAATATTTTTTACTCAAATGTAATATGTAGGTGTATAATTTACAGGAGTTTATTTTCGAAACATAAACATAATAATTTATCGCATGACATATTTACATACATTTATATAAAATAATAAAAACACTTTTCTTAATTTATTATATAAATAATAGGGTTAGCTCTATTGTCGTTCACGGAGCACAATTCCAAATTGCTGCTGAGATTTTCGTATCAATGCCGGGAGAAAACTTACGCCCCGGGAATGAAACCTAGAACCTTCTAGTTACCTACATACGGGCCCAGCGGCCATTCAAAACTACGCCAGCGAAACAGTCAATGTGTTTATTATACACACGTATTAAAAAGGATATATGTATTCATTCATAGATTGTCCGAAAAATGATGTCAATCGGAGTGCGCAAGCGCAGGCGGGTGCGGGAAAGCGGCCAGATTTCTGCGCGTACGTAACAAACGCGGCGCATGCTAAACGCATTGTCAAACTTTTCTCTATAGGAATTCAAGTTCAATCTTGTGTTACGTGCATTATACGCGTAATGTGTTACATTCCATGCTTTATCATCGTCGCTTCTAGTGTTACAGCTCTGCACTTCTCCTTTTAGACATTTTAAGTAATAACTGTTGTCTTCTTGAACAAAAATCGTCAATTGGCCTCGAGGTTTAGGCGCGCGGTCGAGAATTTCGGCGGTCGCAGGTTCAAACCCCAGGCACACATCACTGACTTTTCGAAGTTATGTGTGTATTCACAATGAATTATCACTTGCTTTAACGGTGAAGGAAAACATCGTGATAAAACCTGCACACCTAAAAGTTCTTAGGAATTTCTTAGGTGTGTAGTCCGCCAACCCGCACTAGGCCAGCGTGGTGGACAAAGGCCTAAACCCTCTCAGTTGTAGAGGAGGCCCGTGCCCAGCAGTGGGACGTATTTGGCCTGATGATGATGATGAATCCATATTCTCATGTTGTACCAGCTCTCTTTTTTAAGTACATACATACATAAACTCACGCCTGTATGCACCGAAGGGATAGGCAGAAGTGCATTTCTGCACCCACATTTCGCCAAGTATGTATGTACCTATCTGCACGAGGCAGTCAGTCTGAACATATTTGTGTGTTTGCTTATTTGGAGTGACTGTCTCGTGGTCTCGTGGCACACGTATGTGCCGTGCGATCTAGAGGTCCTGGATTCGATTCCCAGGTTACTGGGTTTTTCCATTAGGAAATTCTCAATAGCAGCACGGAGTATGGAATTGTGCCCGAAAAACGGCAATAGGCTCGCCACCTATTACGTGGGGCTCATACATACCTGACGAAATGTGGGTGCAGAAATGCACTTTTGCCTACCCTTTTGGAGAATACAGGCGTGAGGTTATGTATTTATGTATGTACAAATATGTTCTTAGGCCCGGAAAACGAGCTTGGGACCTCTTAATTACACGCTGCTCATTTATAACTCGGGGCGAAATTACACATAATATATTTTAAATCATTTTAGCGTATTATTCTTTGATAAACCATTACTTATTTGCCCCTAAAAGATTGCAAAAATAAATTTATTATAAAGACGTAATTAAAACAGCAATTCGAATCGGGCCATAGATTAACGTCGGAACAGATAGGTGAAAGCGTATTACTTAATTGTCCCGAGCCCTGTCACCGAGAAGAATGTTAATCATTAGCTTGCGCAACCGCCGTATGATCATTATCACAATGCTAATTAAACGATGTGCGCGGGTAAACGACATCTGCTCGGTGGAATGCTCCAAACATGTTTTTGTTGCGATAATAAACAGCTCGATACAACGAGAAAACCGCGAAAACTGATAGTTTTTTTTTCTCTTACGGCCCCAATGAGATTAAAGTCTCGCAACCGGGTAGGGTCCTATTAGGAAATTCTCAAAAACAGCACGAATACCTACATAACCTCACGCCTGTATTCCCCAAAGGGGTAGCTGCACTTCAGCATCTACATTTCGTCTGGCATGCATCAGTACCACGAAATAGGGGGCGAGCCTATTGCCGTTTTCGGGCACATATTCAGACTCCGCGCTGCTACTGAGGATTTCCTAATGGAAAAACCCAATAACACTGCCTGGCCTGGGAATCGGACCCCCGGCATAGATCGCACGGCACATACTTGTGCCGCGAGACCACCACTCAAATAGTTTCCTAAAATAGGTGTTCCTAAATTAAGGGGGCGATGGGATTAAGGAAGCACCTCCGTTTACCCCGTAGAATATAAAAGCGTAAAAATGTGTGCGTTTTTAACATAGTGTCTGTAATTTCGCGAAGTTTACAACCAAATGATACTTTCATTTCTACCATTTTAGTCGTGTTACGCGAATTTACCCTGTGTTATCAAATTCGTCATTTACCTGTTTTAGGCATCATAGCATATATTTCAACGTTACATTCACATCGGGAAGGAAAACCACAATCTATGTACATATGTACTCACTAATAATCATTTTCTGAATCACTGTGACGTTTTAATAATCACGTATCCCCGCATTTAAGGAATTAATTTAATTTACCCTATGTGGCTTTAAATGAACCGACTACATACGAAATAATTTTAAACTATTGTGATGACAATAAGCGACAATACAATAAGCGATACTATTTTACGGTAATTTTTTGAAATAAATTGTAAAGTAATTAATAGACTGAAAATATGCAGACAGAGTTGCCGTTTCTGGAATTTTACAATTATGTGAATTTTATTTACCTACGTTTATAAAGGAATTTTATTAATAAAATTAATTACTTCATTATTTACAATGCATTCAAGTAAAATCTTTCTTTAGTAGTGTTTAAAATCTTCAGATTTTTGGTCCCAAAACTGTGGTAACTTTATATATTTGTGGTAACTTTATATATGTGGTAACTTTATATAACTGTGGTAACTTTATATATATTTCAAATCGGACAAATTACAAATAAGTCACATTGGCGGAAACTGAATGAGTTGTTGTCGTTGCAGTATCGACGTCTATCGTCTTACGACTTAACAACACCTTGCGTATATTTTAAGGACAGGGACTTTTGATAGTCATAAAACAAATATGTTTATATACGAAAACTTAATGTACGTCCAAAAGAATGTTGATAAATTTAATAAAATTTGTAATGTACACAATAAAAATACTAGGAACAAATGTAATCTAGTTCAACACGTAACTCGTCTCCGGAAAGTTAATAACTCTTTTAAGGGACAATGTATACGCTTCTATAACAAACTTCCAAAGACTATTAGGGAGCTTCCCTTGACAAAGTTTAAGAAATCAATTAAAGATAAGCTTTACAAAAAAGCATACTATAAAATTTCAGATTTTATTGAAGATAATAAGCCCAGTATTACTTACTCCCAGTAAGTAAATTTATTGGAGTTTTGTTTTGTTGCTACAGTTCGTATCGTTATGACATTTATAATGTAAAATTGAAATAATATAATGAAAAGAAAAGACATATATTGATATTTTTTAAAGAAAAAAAAGACATGTCGTGTTGCTAAAGAAGCAAGAATGCCGTTTCTTCTCCACAGCTATAACACGTTTCGAAGCGGCAATAGTTTAAAAAAATTAAGAAGTGTAAAATTGACGATTCAAAAGAACTTGTAAAAGTCTATTTGAATAAAGATAATTTGATTTGATTTGAATAAAAGGCTTAAATTTAAAACCACAGCCCAAAAATAAGGAAACCGTCACTTAATTTAAAATGACTATAATTTTTTGACGAATCATTTCTTCTAAATTATGGAAAATTTCAGACTTCCACCATTTTAATTAACCACAATAAGTAAATATTAATGCGATGCAAATTTACTTGATAAAAATAATATCTGATTGTAATGCAGACGTAATAAAGATCAGTTGTTTCAATATTCATGCGGACCCCGGACCGATCTGACCTCTGCCATCGCATCCGTTTACTGTAAAATGATTGATAAAGAATTGTTTTTATTCATCCAATTGTGACTGCACGTATAGCGTCTCTCAGAGATACGTACAATATTCCAAACAACATGCATTCAGACTTCAATAATTGAATAGAAAGAAAGAAATGTTTATACATCCTCTTTTTAAAGGAACGTCAAAGGGAATGATTATCTAAAATAATAATCTAGGGCGCTGCAGTAGCTAGCCAGCTGAGCTAATTACGTAATAACTTAATACAGATGATCCCTTATGTAAGTACTGAATAAATTGACCCACTTGGTATTACATGGATCTCACAACTTTTTACGGTAGAACAACTAAGTTACGAGACATTTTTATTTACAAGTTTTGTTTTTGATTGCTGACTAATTTACTTGTATAGGTATATAGTTTGGTATTCTAATCTTAAAAAAAAAGAGGGAAAAAGGTATAAGAAACGACATTGATGAGCCACCAGCACTCATTTTTGTTGACGATTTGACTCTAAAAACAATGCAGGTATTACGAGTATTAGTTGTATTCAGCTCAATCATTCGTCCCATCTACCAAAAATATACTTAATCTTTGCACCTCTACACGAAGCAGTATATTCTATATACCTAATGAGTTTTTCTTGTTGATTCCTTTCGGCGACCTCTTCGTATGCGATTGACACTAAGTAATAAGATTTCCATTTCATTATTATATTAACATAGTAAATAGTACTTATGTACTTATATAGTAAAATAGCTGTTATATACAACTCCTTATACTTTAGACTTGAATTTTCCCCCTGTTTTTGAGATATTTTTCATTGCTACTATACTCCTATTGATCGTGGCGTGATGATAATGTCGCCTTTCGACAAATGGACTATTAGACTAAATCATCATCAGCCCATATACGTCCCACTGCTGGGCACGGGCCTCCTCTAAAACTGAGAGGGTTTAGACCTTAGTCCACCACGCTGGCCTAGTGTGGGTTTACCAACACCTAAGGAATTCCTAAGAACTTTTAGGTGTGCAGGTTTCCGTTTCTCTGTTTTTGTACTGTTTTGAGGTCCAAGTAATTGGGGCAAGCTTATAGATAACCGGTTTTGGTAGATTGGGCCTTGGACTATCTCAATAACTGAAAAAAATGCAATCGATAACCCCATGACGCAGTTGGCTAGACACCAGCTTGTGAAACGAGAGCCGGCGGGTTCGATCCTCGCACTGAGACAAATGTTTGTTTGATCCACAAATATTTGTTTCGGGTCCGAGTGTTTGTGAGATCGAAAAGTCTGGCGTTGTGTCTGATACCCGCGACACAAGACTTGCATCTCATCGTGGAGTTAGAATTATAATAAAATGAAACTGATTTACGTTGTTTTTTTGCTTGAGTCATCAGACCAAATTGACAACGGTGTTACTGTACCCTTTATAAAACTAGTGATTTTTACCATTATAAGTAAAATACCTACATCTGTAATTGAATAAGGTATTCAACAATTTCTTAGACTTTAATCAACAAAAAGCAGTGCGGCCTCGAGGTTTAGGCGCGCGGTCTAGAATTTCGGCGGTCGCAGGTTCAAACCCCAGGCACACACCTCTGACTTTTCCAAGTTATGTGTGTATTCACAATGAATTATCACTTGCTATAACGGTGAAGGAAAACATCGTGATAAAACCTGCACACCTAAAATTTCTTAGGAATTTCTTTAGGTGTGTAGTCCGCCAACCCGCACTAGGCCAGCGTGGTGGACTAAGGCCTAAACCCTCTCAGTTGTAGAGGAGGCCCGTGCCCAGCAGTGGGACGTATTTGGGCTGATGATGTACAACATACAAAATTTTCTAAGAACGGTAATGATGCGTAATTTGGGTGGAAAAATCGAAAGGTAATCGTGGGAAAGAATATAATTTCGCAATCACATGGGATCCAGAACAAACGAGCGTTTCTAACAAAACTTACAATACGAGACTGGACGGTTCTCGGAAATCGCGGCGAGGTAGATTCCTCTTATGCAGAGAGCGGCCATTGTATGGAACCATCACATAAGCAAATTAATTTGTTGTAGAGGTTTGATCATGGTGTCAGTGGTTTGTAAGTTTAGGGACCCAATTTTGGTATGAAAATAATTTACATACATACATAACCTCACGCCTGTATTCCCCGAAGGGGTAGGCAGAGCTGTATTTCTGCACCCACATTTCGCCAGGTATGTATCAGTCCCACGTAATAGGGGGCGAGCCTATTGCCGTTTTACGGCCACATTTTCAGACTCCGTGCTGCTACTGAGAATTTCCTAATGGAAAAACCCAATAACACTTTGCTCAACCCGGGAATCGAATCCAGGATCTCTAGATCGCCCGGCATCTACTTGTACCGCGCGACCACGAGGCAGTCATAAAAAGATGTTAGGATTTTTTTAGGTGTGTCGTCCGCCAACCCGCACTAGGCCAGCGCGCGTGGTGAACTGAAATGAAATGAAATGAAATTGCTTTATGAAATGAAATTGCTTTATTTGGTCACGTAGGCAATCAAATAGCACTTATGACAAGTCAATACAGAAAAGAAAAATCTTTTATTATTACATTATAATTTAACTATGGTTCATTTTATATAATTTGTACAAAAATATTTACGGTTTTTTTATAATTTATTTTTAGTTTACTAAGGCCTAAACCCTCTCAGTTGTAGAGGAGGCCCAGTGCCCAGTGGGACGTATATAGGCTGATGATGATGATGAATAGGAAATTATCACCATGGTGGCTAGCAATGTTCCCAAATACGGCAAGAATCTGTGCAAACGTGGGTGTAAAACATTTAATATTTTTGAAGTTATACTTCTTTTGGCGCGTTAGGGAAAAATTATGAGAGTAAATTTTTACGATGCGCGCGCACACCGTCACGAAAAAGTTATTCAAAAAAGTTTAATGTTTTAGATTTAAAAAATGTAGAATAGTGACAGTAATAAAAAGGGATTGACATATTTATTAGTTGTCAAATATTTATGAGTGCGTTCAGAAATGTAATATGTTGTGTAAACTATGACCATATACATATATGACCATATATATGACCATATACATAGGTATGTGGCTGTTGGGCGTATTTATAAGTTTTACTTCGGTCGTGTGGTCTAAAGCACACTCGTATTTTTTTAAATATTATTTTATAATATATTATAATTTTATTCGAGAAAATATATATTTATATATGAAGTATAATTTCTAACGCGTGTACATAAGTAGGTACACACACACTTTTTTAATTTAAATATAATTGAAATCGTTAATTAAATTTCGATGTCGTATTATAATGCTTAGATTTTATGAGTAAGTGGCAACGGTATAATACGAGATAACAATGAAGCCACAACACCACGTGTCCGTTGTCCAGTGGCGATTCTCACGGTCCTGTTTGTCGGAATATGCGAGATGAGACGCGCTAGGGCTGCCATAGATAGTGTATATCGTTTATTTTTACTAACACTAGGCTGAGGAATAAAATTCATAATGAATTAGAATCGTCAGCCATTATATGGCATGATGGGCAACTGATGGCAAGCACGATGCTGTCCTAATAGCACCAAGTGATGAGAGTCTCTCATCTGTTGACTCTCGATATCCTCATGATGCTGAGATTTTTCTACACGATTATGTATGTATGTAATATGGAAATAGTTGATTTAGAGATTGTAACTATTTGCGGCAGTACCAGAGGGGACCGTTGACCATTTCTTTACATGCGTTATGGACAAGTAGGTCAAGGGTGTAACGGGCGCTACGTGTTAAGAAATATAACTGGCGGCGAATAAATGAATTATTTTATTTAAAAAACATTAAGAAGCAATTTCTAAATATTTTATAGCAATTTTTATAGCGAAGATTTTGCGAATCCAAGCCACTATGGCTCTACTTACATCCGTGCATGTTCCCAATTAAAGAATGGAAAGTATTTAATCGGTAATTGTAATCTTGACTTAAGTATGAGGTAATTCTTAAGTATGGGAAGCCCAGAGACTAACAATAAGGCTATCATTATGGGCTATACTTAAATACATTAAAAAAGGAAGAATTGTCCCAAAAAGTGTGACGTTTTTGGAATGATAGTGACTCTTGTAGAGGATGTGTGGAGTGTCTCAGTTGTAGAGGCCCGTGCCCAACAGTGGGACGTATTTGGGCTGATGATGACTATGAGTAACTCTTTAGATAAGAAATCTAGATACGAAGAATCTATATAAGAAGCGTTTACTCTCATGTATTAAGAAGAATTTTAATGATGCAAGTAATGTTAAATATGGGGTACGCTAAGTTGTTCAATCAGTAATTTTACAAAGAACCCTAAATGTGAAAAGTATGAAGTTGAAGTGTCTTCCTTTTTACTATTAAATATCATCATAATCTTCATAATCAGCCAATAGACATACAAATGCTGGCCTTCTCTACAGCTGAGTAGGTTTAGGACTTAGTTCACCAAGATAGCCTAGTGCGGGTTGGCGGACTACACACCTAAGACATTTCTAAGAATTACTCACTCTAACTCATATTAAATATATGTAGTGCGGCTTAAATATAATAGAAACTACGATCATACAACACAAGTCGACACAATTTTGCCGGATAAAACATGTAGAATAGAAACATTAGTAACACTTGCCATTGCTCATATTAAACAGTCAACATGATTAATAAATTAAAATTATTTACTGCTAGAATATTACAATAAAATTTACCGTTTTTCAATCAGATAACCAGTATCAGCGGTAGAATTTTAATATTTTGACAAGTTTCATACAAATAAGTTATGATTATTACGATCCATCATCGATAAACGTTATTGTAACAGTAATTGCAACATTAATTAAGTGTACATCACATCAACATTTTATTAACGAATTTGTATGGATGGTTGTTACTCTTTCACGCAAAAGCTATTGAATGGATTTAAGTGAAATTTGCCAAGTAAGTCGTGACGGCCTCGAGTTACAGTGGCGGGTGTGTGGTGGAATAGGCTAAACTGACAGCCTCGTGGCGCAATTGGCTAGACACCAGCGTGCGAAACGAGAAGCCGTGGGGTCGATCCCCGCACCGAGACAAATGTTTGTGTGATCCACAAATATTTGCTTCGGGTCTGGGTGTTTGTGAGACCGAAAATAAATAAAATACACCCAACAGTCACATACATAGTTCTGACCCCACACTAGGATACAAGTCCTGTGTCGTGGGTATCAGAAACTACGAGAGACTTTTCGGTCCCACAAACACCCAGACCCGAAACAAATATTTGAGGATCACACAAACATTTGTCTCGGTGCGGGGATCGAACCCGCGGCCTCTCGTTTCGCAAGCTGGTGTCTAGTCAACTGCGCCACGGGGCTGTCAAAAGTCACGCGGAGTGTCTGATACCCACGACACAAGACTTGTTTCTCAATGTGGAGTCAGAACTATGTATGTGACTGATAGGTGTATTTATTTATTGAATAGTGTCATCCCTAGCAAAGCGCGGAGTGGGCAAGCGGCTAGCGCAAAGGATGAAACACCTGAGCTCATAGCTGAGTAAACATCGCTCGGGAAACTTTAGTAAGCGCGGTTGTTACTCAAAGTCCCGTAAATACACCATCTCGTGGGCTCGTAGTACAAGTATGTGCCGTGTGGTCTAGAAGAACAGGGTTCTAATCCCGGTTCAGGCAATATGAATGGGATATATTACGTTGATGATGATGGCCTCGAGGTTTAGGCGCGCGGTCGAGAATTTCGGCGGTCGCAGGTTCAAACCCCAGGCACACACCTCTGACTTTTCGAAGTTATGTGTGTATTCTCAAAGAATTATCACATGCTTTAAAGGTGAAGGAAAACACCGTGATAAAACCTGCATACCTAAAAAGTTCTTAGGAATTTCTTAGGTGTGTAGTCCGCCAACACGCACTAGGCCAGCGTGGTGGACTAAGGCCTAAACCCTCTCAGTTGTAGAGGAGGCCCGTGCCCAGCAGTGGGACGTATTTGGGCTGATGATATTGCGTTGATGTAATTTATTATACAAATACGAACTGTAAAGGATTAATTAAATAACTTTTTAAACAACGTCCTTTTTTGTAAAATTTCTCCTCGGGCGGACTTTTCCGACTCTTCCATTTGTACCTACTTAATTTCTTTCATATCATTATCTTTCATATATAGTTTAAAACTATCATAACGTCATAATTTCTGTCTTAGTTACTAAAGTCTTCTTCAATTATTATACATACCTTATCATACTATTCCTTATCATATCAGCAAGGTGATTCTACATATACAATTTCAAAAACATCAAGAATTTCGATGCTACCATAATGGCACTCATCAAAAATATGGACTCGAGGCAACGGTCCGATTTTTCTTCGAAAATCGAACGCAGTCATATCTGTCATTCAAATCATGCACATCGCAGAACCGTTGGGCGTTCCAATTTTAAAATCAAAATCATATTTGCACCGCAAGATGGACGACAGTGAAAGCGCGGTCATTGGTCGACCACCGATCTGCGTGCGCGAGTGTACTGATACACAATATTACATCTGCGTATTATACATAGCTTTATGTATATGCAATAAGGTCTATTTTGGTTTGTCTGGGCGTTGAGAGCTCCGTGGTCGTACACTACCGCTCTACGGCGCACGCGCGTCAATTGAGATATAATTGTTCTTTTATTTATTTGTTTACATTCAGCTGAGCTTTAATTAACGCTTTGTGATTGTTAAGATTTTATGAATTACAAGGAAAACTGTATGAACGCGTGTTAAGCGGTGTTTCTATTACTTTTTATCTGTCTTACACAAACGTTCTTTTTGCTTTTTGTTTCAATTATTTGTATTGATACTCCAATATTTGTGGTATCTAGTGTCTAAATTTATTTGACATTAACATTTTTCTATTATTCAGTTGTGATAAAGATTATGTATTTTAAATGAATAAAAGAATCATAAAATTACATTGTTTGTTTTTTTATTCAAAATAAAATAATCGGAAGTTTCAATAAATTTGTAGTTCCAATGTTTCAAATTTAAGATTAGATTACATATTAACGTCACACAATGTCGTCTTATTGTAAACGATTAAGGCTAAAAATATCGTTATTTAGATTATTTATTTTAAAAATGTGCATAGAAAACAAAATATAATTACAAAATATATGTAAGTATCATACTATCACTTTCTATTCTACTCCACTATAAAACCGTAGCGGCGTGAAATACTAGCGTTTTCATATCTCATAATGCTATTGTTAGTTTTCGATCTCCGCTTTACTACCGTGACGCGATGGTTAGAACCAATATGAATCTCAATGAATAGATAACATTATTCCATACATAATATAACAATCAAATTACATTTACGTATTAATAATATGTGTAATTACCGAAAGTTGCGGATAGGAAAAAGAAGAATAAATAAAAGAGCATAATTTTGTGGTCTTGCAACACTTTGATTAAATTAAAATGTGTTCTAATTTCAAAATTAGGAATCTTTACGTTTCATTATTGTACGTACTACTCAGGGTTAATGTTAAGATGAAGCCACAAAATATTTATTATTTTATTAAAAGCATAATGCGAATAACATAATTTTAAACTATTAATTATTATTGTTAGTATAGAATTAATGAAAAAATTTAGTACAATATTGTTGTTAATAAGTCAAGAAGCAAAATAATTGTAACGGTTATGATATGCCAATTTAATCTTATTATTATTATTGCTTGATGTTGCAATTATCGTGAATATAAAATATTTTATTTAGTATTACTGGGGAGGGCTTTATCTAACGCTACCCGTTGTCGAAATGACTTCTGTTTCGCACGTTTTTGCCAAAAAACGGGACAATGAAAATACGTGACGTGCCAGATTTTTCTATTTATACTATATAACTTATAGACTCGATAAATAGACTATTAAACATAAAAATAATTTCTAAATCTAACAAGTAGTTCCTGAGATAAGCGCGATCAACCAAAAAACAGGTGGCACTCCGGGAGTGTCGGCAGAAGTGAAAACTTCAACGTTGACGTTGTGGATTTTTGAATATTTTGGAATGGTTAGGGAATAATTTCGCCCGAATTGCAGTATTTATCAGTATAAAAGTACTACCATTTACGTGGTAAAATACAATATTTTTTGCGCTATCGTACACAAACATGACAATTTATATCACATAATGCGTCTTACGCATTTTCGATCCGGGTCACGTGATCTAATGCGAATTCAACATTTTTTACCCATCCCAAAAAAGTGCACAGCGCGGCCTAAGAAGTTTTCACTTCAACAAACTCTTCAACTTTACATATTAGTACAGATTAATAGAAAAATGTTGTTAATTATTCTATCATCAAGCATACAAGTTGGCAACCGCTTGGCTGCTCCAGATAGCCGGTTTTAATTATCTAAGTGCTGTATCGAGTTTGTGAAGATAATTTATGACTAGCTCTGGTGCAAGTGTGATGTAGAAACGTCAGTGTACGTGAAATCTCATGAAAAAACACTGGACGTTTTCGTAACGAGACCGGCAATCGATTCTGTTGATTTGTAGCTCGGGTAGGTGTTGCCAGCTTTTGTTGTGTGTATTCTACAAAGTGAACGGAAAAACCTCACTAAGTCGCAATAGAGACGAGGTAGACAGTAGTATTTTAGGTTTTTAACATTTTCTGTTCAGGCTGCTACTACTATAGTTCAAGCGAAAAATTCCAATTATATTTTTTCTGAGGGTAGATTTATCGAAAACTATCGAATCGAACTTAATTTTCAAAATCACTACTAAAGCTATATGTATGATTTTAAGATTAGTAATAAAATTAACAAACACAAATTTGTATACCTTGCTGGTCAGGAACTTTTGTGTGTAGTGTCTCAGGTTCGGCTCCCAAATAGTAACAAATATCATTATGTTGTCTCCGTTAGGAGATTGAATTATAGAAAACAATCCTATATTTTTACGTAACATCGTAAAAATCTTATAGATTAAAATATATTCTTCACATAGTTATTGGGTTATTCCATTACGAAATTATCAGTAGCAGCACAAAAACTAGAAGTATGCTAGTAAAACGGCATAATCTCTTCAAAACACAGATGTCAAATCGTTGGTGCGGAAATAAACAGCTGCCTACCTTTTTAAGATAACCGAGGTGTATGTGTTTCATAATAATGCTGGACAACGTCATAATAGGGAATACATATCCAAGCACGATCTAAGGAATCACGTAAATCTAAAAAAAAACACATGTTTCCTAGAAAAATGTATTATTGATAAGATTACTGACAATCAATTAAGAAAATGTTAATTTACAGATTTCTTAACACGCTTTGTCCATCACACAGATATGTACATTAGAAATACTAAAACACTACCTACGTGTCCGTTTATCTACAATAAACCTTAAATCTCACTTTAAGATTACGTTATCAGTGAAGAAAATGTGTTTGAAACAATAAATCATAAATGTAATGAATTAAGATCATGACAAGGCAATAGTCTTAAGTAGTATTGAGTGGAATTATATGAAGGCAATCATAAACCCTCTCAGTTGTAGAGGAGGCCTGTGCCCAGCAGTGGGACGTATATGGGCTAATGATGAATGAATGAATGATGAATCATAAATAACATCACGCCTGTATTCCCCGAAGGGGTAGGCAGAGGTGCATTTCTGCACTCACATTTCGCCTTAAGAATTTAACTATAACTTTATCTATATACATAAATTGGCATAGTATTCTGTAGTTTTATGACTGTCTATCTGCATTATCACTTTAGGCTTCTGTGTTTTGTCTTTATTATTTGACTACAATAACTGCTGAAGTTAGCTGAGAAAAGTTCCCCATTTTCTATGCATATATTTTTCACCACTTCCTGATTTTTCCTGACTAAAACATTGAATAAATAAAGAGGCTAACAAATAAGCTATCTAAATAACTTAACAATTTTCTAATTTCATATTTATTATATTCCAAAAATCATCAATGTATTTAAATCTGGCAACATTCCGC
Source organism: Hemaris fuciformis (assembly GCA_907164795.1). NCBI lineage: Eukaryota > Metazoa > Arthropoda > Insecta > Lepidoptera > Sphingidae > Hemaris > Hemaris fuciformis. The sequence continues at coordinate 5,410,984 of OU015455.1, read as the reverse complement.
CTCGGACGGCTGCTGAAGTAGTACAGCGAGGCTGCGTGGGCGGCACGCAACGCGTCCAAGTCGCCCATCCACCACTGGCGCGTGACGTTGCCACATCGCTATTACGAGATTCGTGTTAGATACCTGGCCTTCTGTAATGCAGAGACTTCTACTCATCCCTACTAATGTTCACGAAAGACAAACAAATAACCATCATCAACAGCTCACACTTTAGGCTCCATTTATTTATTCATTAAATATCATATAGTTATTTTATTGCGTCTTATTCAATAGGGATGTTGACAAAAATTTGGAACTGTTTTCATTTTATAGATAAGAACGTAAATATTACGAAAAAATATACTTAAATTTTTTATTCATCAGTTTTAAATAAAAAAACGACTTTAATTAGTTTAGTGTTTAAATTTCGCGCCTAAACGCTCCAAGCTGTCACCTGGTCTTGATGACGTAACAGTGTATTAAATACAACAAACTGCTGTTAAACTAGGGATGAAACAATACCATTAAGGTATCGATACTTCTACTCAATACCGTATCGGTCGTCAAGTATCGATACTTACTCGGTATCGGTCGGCAAGTATCGATACTTACTCGTATCAAATCGTTTTTGGAAAATTTAGAATAAAAATCTTAAAATATAATAGTATTTTTTATCAATAAGTACAAAATTATAGGATTTTCAGCCCCGTGGCGCAGTTGGCTAGACACCAGCTTGCGAAACGAGAGGCCGCGGGTTCTATCCCCGCCTCGAGACAAATGTTTGTGTGATTCGCAAATATTTGATTCGGGTGTTTGGGAGACCGAAAAGTCTCTCGTAGTTTCTTATACCCACGACACAAATCGGTTAAAAATATCTGCTGCTTCAAAATTAAGTTGCAAGATTTCATCCAAACAAACGTACATACATACATTGCAAGTTAAATAAAAGCTTGTAAAAAGTACTTGTAAAAAGTGTAAAGTTCCGATTTATCGAATCGAAAAAAACATCGATGTTTTTTCAAAGTGGACAGTGGACACCCCTAGGTTAGACAACTTGTCTGTGATTCTTCATACATTGTGACGTAACGCGCTCCGATTGGCGTTTGCAGTCACGTGATATTTGGAATTATTTTAAACATTTTTAATTATCTTTAATTAATTTATTACTCATATTACTCATTTACAAAATATGATTTTCAGCATTCTAATATTCCCTGCTATGGCAAAAAAATAACTTTTCATACATTCGCTATTTATGTCAACATCCCTATTGTAGCCGTCTTTAATCGTTCAATATTTTGTCTCCCGCTTTGCTGTGGAGGGAAGTGGACAACTATTTGTTTTCCAATTGCTCCCGTATATTATTTCTGATTAATTCCGTTACGGGATAATGACAAATTAGGTTCCCTTAGATTCGCTGAGCTTCAGTGCTCAGCGCCAATACTGTGTGTGCCGCTGTTGATCCTGGAGCACAGGAGTTACAGTGGCGGGTGTGTGGTGGGATAGGGACCAAAATAAACATCGTCAGGAAACCTGCACACCTAAAAGTTCTTAGAAATTTCTTAGGTGTGTAGTCCGCCAACCCGCACGCCAGCGTGGTGGACTAAGGCCTAAACCCTCTCAGTTGTAGAGGAGGCCCGTGCCCAGCGGTGGGACGTATATGGGCTGATGATGAAAGATATCATTCACTAAAGGTATTCTGTTGTAATCATGGTAATTAGAATATAATTTAGCATTGAATTTAATGTACACCTTATCAACAAGGTATTATGGAGTTATCTTAATCAGTAACCAGGGTTTTCCCCACATACTTTTAGATCCGTTTATATCTTTCCATTTACAATTAAGTTCACGATAAGGCCGATTGAAACAGGATATATTTCAGTAACCCTCACAGTTGCGGAGGCCCGTGCCCAGCAGTGGGACGTATATAGGCTGATGATGACGATGATGATGATGATATTTCAGGTGCAGACTGCGTCGTGGTCTCAAGGTACAAATAAGTGCTGTGGGTCCGTTTCCCGGGGGGGGGGGGGGGGGGGGGGGGGGGGGGGGGGGGGTCAAAGTGTTATAAGATTTTCAAATTAGTAAATTCACAGTAGCAGCACAGAGTCTGGAATTGTGCCCGAATAACAGCAATAGGCTCGCCCCTATTACGTGGGACGAAAAAACAATTGGTAAAATGTGGGTGCAGAGCCTCTGCCTACCCCTTCGGTGAATACAGGCGTGAGGTTATGTATGTATTGCAAGTAGATATATCTAGGATATTCTACTAGTACATATACATATATATAGGTCTGTATCTTGAAAGGAGTAAGTAGAGATATATCCTTACATTTACCTTTTGTCACTTATTATGTATGTCCAATATAGCAGGGATTATTGCTATCTATAGGATACATATCCGTGCTGCTACTGACCTGGGATTTGAACCAAGTATTTCTAAATCTTACAAATAAACTACTTTAAGAAAGAAACTACTTTAAGAACGCAATAAAGGAATAAACTATTGGCATAAATATAAAAAATATTCTTCACTTCACTGATCGTAGTTTAAAGGGATTCCGTGCAGTATTTCCTAAAAGAAGAACCCGATAATACTCGACCCGGGAGTCGAACCTGCCGTCACTAACCGCACACACAACAGCACAAACGATAACTTTAATAATAAATAAATAATAAATACACCCAACAGTCACATACATAGTTCTGACCCCACACTAGGATACAAGTCCTGTGTCGTGGGTATCAGAAACTACGAGAGACTTTTCGGTCTCACAAACACCCAGACCCGAAACAAATATTTGTGGATCACACAAACATTTGTCTCGGTGCGGGGATCGAACCCGCAGCCTCTCGTTTCGCAAGCTGGTGTCTAGCCAACTGCGCCACGGGGCTGCAACACGTACGCTGTAGTATGATGTAATGTATTAAAATCCCATTGAAGCATACTCCAATTATTGAAAGCCTTGGACACTGCTTATCCAATGTCGTTGTTTGTTATTACGATAACAAACAATATACTGATAAAGTAAATCTTATTACTATATGTTTTATTTGATAAACAATGAATAATGTTAATAATTTAATAAACAAAAAACCCAACAGTCAAATACATAGTCGGCACATAGACCCCATACTAGGATACAAGTCCTGTGTTGTAACAGAAACTACGAGGGACTTTTCGCTCTTACAGATCCGAGACAAATATTTGTGGATAATAAAAGTATATCTCAATTAAAACTAGGCCTCGTTACTGGAATATAAAAAAGTATTTCATTGCATTCAACATTGATTGAAAAGGTAAAAAACATCAACAGGTAAAACCATTAATCATGTGTAATTCCTTAGACGTAGGATGCGCTGAAACTTGCCCAATATACTGAAAAAACGTAAGAAGCTATTTGCACCGAGAAACAATTGTATTGGAAAAGCGTTCATGTTAGAGTTGGCACCGGTCTGATAGAGTTCCGTATAAAATACAATATGATACCCTACTACTTACATACATAACCTCACGCCTGTATTCCCTGAAGGGTAATTTCTGCACCTACATTTCGCCAGGTATGTATCAGTCCCACGTACCTAATAGGGGGCGAGCCTATTGCCGTTTTTCGGGCACAATTCCAGACTTCGTGCTGCTACTGAGAATTTCCTAATATAAAAACCCAATATTACTTTGCCCGACCCGGGAATCGAACCCAGGACCTCCAGATGGCACGGCACATACTCGACCACGAGGCAGTACATTATTTTAATATGATCCTTATATCATGACATTAACTAAACCACGTGCATTACTAAGTAAAAGAGATATCACTCGCCTATTTTGTCATATAAATCATAACAAAAAAGTATTTTACAAAAAGTATCAGTTAGTTTAAAACTAGAATCAGTTTGCCGTGACCCTTGTACATATGCGTAGTGCTCCGCAATATGGACAGCGGAACGGTAGTCTTCAATCGCGATTTTTGGCAAAACGCGGTCATGATCACGTGTTTAAATAAATGTCTTTATGTTAGGATTATTCTGAATACGCTGTTTGTCCAAAAGGGGAAGACAGAGTTATCTTTCTATGTTTCGCGAGTCATTGTCCAACTTTTCTAGACTCGATACTGCTACTGAGACTTTCATTGTCGAAAACCTCATTAACACTGCCAGACAAGGGAATCGATGCCTATATTTCTCGTCCGCGTGCTATTCTATTTTACCTTATAAGTGCGGATATTGTCTATGAAAATGACGCAATATCTTTTGTAGTACCTACTCTGCTCTGACTATCTGAAGTATTTAGGTTTCATCGAGTCTACGAATTTAATGGCGACACTACTGTAAATAGTATTCCAGTCACTGTAAATTTTATATTTCTCCAAATTTTTTGGGTTCGCTGTATTAATAGCTGTTATGACAGCCCCGTGGCGCAGTTGGCTAGACACCAGCTTGCGAAACGAGAGGCCGCGGGTTCGATCCCCGCACCGAGACAAATGTTTGTGTGATCGACAAATATTTCTTTCGGGTCTGGGTGTTTGTGAGACCGAAAAAGTCTCTCGTAGTCTCTGATACCCACGACACAGGACTTGTATCCTAGTGTGGGGTCAGAACTATGTATGTGACTGTTGGGTGTATTTATTTATTTATTATAAGTTTGGGGCTATTGCATCTAGCTTAGTAATTTTGCGGGTGTCGTCATTTTTCCTTTTGCTCTTGTTTTAAACGATTAAAAAAGCTATAAAATTGTCTGTATTCTAAATATTTAAAATGTAGCAAGAAATTATAGTTTTTTTTAAATAAAGCAAGTCTTTAGTATTCTTCTTATTGTTAGTATACCTCATTCTTCCGTTATTGTGCACAGAATTGTGATTAAAATTTACATTTGAGTCGCCTATTCATAATTTTTTTATACTGGCACTATAAAGTTACAATGCAATCCGTGATGATATGCTCTTTTAAACAGAGCATTTAATGGCTAAAGATTCCCTACACTTGATACCTTTGTAACCAGCTGGGATACTTGACCCTTAATTTTAAGGACCCAGGATAGGAAGGAGGGACCACATAGACCGGAAAATGGCAAGCCTCAGGGGAGTTTATGGGTAATTCTGAACACTTACTATCATGTTTGGTTATTCATCGTTAGTACGATTACTCATTACCTCTGACTTTTCGAAGTTATGTGTGTATTCACAAATAATTATCACTTACTTTAACGGTAAAGGAAAACATCGTGAGGAAACCTGCACACCTAAAAGTTCTTAGGTATTCCTTAGGTGTGTCCGCCAACCCGCACTAGGCCAGCGTGGTGGACTAAGGCCTAAACCCTCTCAATTGTAGAGGAGGCCCGTGCCCAGCAGTGGGACGTATATGGGCTGATGATGATTATGACGATTACTCATATTACTATGTGACTCATATGTTAGAGTTATACACATATAAGTATGTGTTTAACCCTAAAACATGAGTCCGTGTTGCAAGGCATCCTGCGGCGGGCGTAATGAGCCCGCATCAACAATTATCACGATCTAATAAGCATCGTGGAACAGATTCAGTTACAAAATGTGATCGACAAAAATATCACTGCGCTTTTGCGAATAAATGCGAAAGTAACTTTGTCTATCTGTCTGCTACGTGTTTATGTCTAAACTACCTACTTGACTTAACTAATTTCTACCCAAGCATCGAAAACATTAGAATTTTCTGATGAAATGTATAAATTAAGTTATTAGTACATTAAGAAAAAATAATATGAGAAAAATAAAATTAATTTTTGTGTTTTTTTTTGCGATGTATGAAATCGGATCATAATGCTCTTCCGTAGTCGACAAAATTATCAATTTGAAAAAACTACATTAACAAGGAGACGGCAAGAGTGTGGGGTCCTCAAATCATGATGAGTGTATGCATATACCTACTCAAAACCTAGAGCGCACTACTTAGCCATTGCCGAGAAAAAAAATTCTAAAGTTAGAAATAAATAATGAATTAATATCTTATAAATCTTTATAAACCATTTCTTTTGAACTTTTATACATTATTGAATCGCGAATTTAATAATTTTTAACTTTTTAACGATTAGAATTAATTGAAAAAATCGAGAAATTAACTCTCGTGAAGATTGTATTAAAATGCAATCAATTGTTCATCATCAGCTCTCTTCTAAATAAATTCAAAAATAAAATTTTAACATTTTCTTTATGGAGATGCTAAGTATTCCTGCCTTAAATGTTTGACATGCTATCAAAAATAACGTGTATCACTTTAACGTTATCTACAATTTAAAGGTTAAGACCAAAGATGGTTTTGCTCAGTAAATTCCACTAAACTAAGAATTTATTATACAAAAATACAGGTATTCTCGCGATATTTCACCATTAAACCATTCAATTTACTATCAACAAAAAGCTGTACAATAGTAAAACCGATACGGACGCTTCATTAATTTCAGCCTGAAACCCATCACCTAAATATATTTGCAGACCGACCCTACCTTTTCCCAGAATACCCATTTAAATTCCACCCCAGGCAGACACTGTGAGATTAACGAAACCAACCCCCTCCCCAGACGCCGGGGCGGACGCGATCAATACTCCAGACGAAATGGCTTCTAATCTCACAGGCGATCTTGCGTCCTTGTCTTGTTTCTCATCTTGCAGACGCTGTGGACTTTATTTCATTGTTAATAGAGCATGTTATCGCATGTCCCATTTATCATAATACGTAGGTTTGGATATTTGACCTGGAATCTGTCTGCAAAGGTTTTTATACGTATGAATGGTATTAAATATGTTGTTAATTGAATTACTGGGATTAACGTTGCTTAGCGCTTGTGGCTGGCGATTTTATGCAAGAATATTGTAAAAGGTTTAGAATATGCTTTTTAAAAAAAACCTGGTTTTAATAGGAAAAAATAGAGATATTGGATTAAGATGGTAGTCGATCGCCATATACTTTGTTTAGTCCATAGATTAATTTTTTTTGAGTATTTATTATGTTTCCTCTCATCTCTTCTAATTAATGTACTCGTATGTATAGTATTTTCGCGTCAATTCTTGCTATGTTTTCTAGTAGTGCTTTTCTCGTTTTAATCTATCTAAATCTCTTCATTACTTTATCAAAATTTTTTAGTTATTACATTTTTCTACAATAATAGTTTTGTTGCTCAAAATTTTGCAATCTTCTCGGTCTTACGACACAATTTAGCTCGTGTAATTATAGTTAGTTTTAAAAAATAGTTTAATATTGACGATTCAAAAGAACTTGTAAAAGTCTATTTGAATAAAGATGATTTTGACTTTGACTTCGTGCAGAATCTGTATTCTGAATTCGTTTCTCTCCTTTATACCCAAAATTATCTTGGCAAAATATATTGACTATGGAAAACTGATCCGGATTGTTATGAATCACTGTTTCCAGAGTATTCACACAACACAAAGAGGGAACGCTGAAGGCTGGGAAATTAATTATCGCGCCACACCCGATTGGGGGTGGGGCAGATCGCTCCCTCACTCTGCGCCTGGCACCAAATATTCTACTCTAGGAGCCAGATTCTCATTCCACACAAAATATCATAATCATCAGCCCATATACGTCCCACTGCTGGGCACGGGCCTCCTCTGCAACTGAGAGGGTTTAGGCCTTAGTCCACCACGCTGGCCTAGTGCGGGTTGGCGGACTACACACCTAAGAAATTCCTGAGAACTTTTAGGTGTGCAGGTTTCATCACGATGTTTTCCTTCACCGTTAATGTACGCGATAATTCATTCTGAATACACACATAACTTCGAAAAGTCAGAGGTGTGTGCCTGGGGTTTGAACCCGCGACCGTCGTGATTCTCGACCGCGTGCCTAAACCTCGAGGCCATCACGACACAAAATATACATATTATGTTTTATGACAGCTTTCGCAGTAATTTTAATTGTGTTTTTTATGTGAGTCGAGTATATCGACGATCGCGAGTTCAAACCCCAGGCACACACCTCTGACTTTTCGAAGTTATGTATGTATTCACAATGAATTATCACTAACTTTAACGGTGAAGGAAAACATCGTGATGAAAGCTGCACATCTAAAATTTCTTAGGTGTGTAGTCAGCACGCTGGCCTAGTGCGGGTTGGCGGACACATACACTATCATTACAAAATATAATTAGGTATCATGCTAATCTATTATTTCAATATCATTATGAGTCAACTATATGTGATAAGTGATTATCCTTGACGCATTTCTATCTGATCGACTTTATTTTCAGATCATCAGAAACCTGATAACATTCTGGATTTTCTGAAAACGTGATTAGTTATTTACTTATGTCTAATTTTATTTTTATATATTATATTAGTTGTTGCACCCGTGTTCGTCTATACGGATTTAACATTTTTTTTTAATAAAAGCTATTTTGAGTTACTTGATATTGATCTGTTTCTTTGATTAAAAAAGAAGCTGAATGCTGTTTGATTTGTCACATTTATAGACTTCGTACAACTACTGAGAATTGCCTTAAGCAAAAACTCAGTAACATTTTTCATTTCAATTTTTGCTGTAAAAGATACAATAATAATTTTAAATTCCTACAAAACTATATTCTTGGCTTTGCCCGGTAAGGTTCTTAGCCTTCCAAATAACGAAGTGCAATTTCAAGTGAAACAGTGAACAGTAATATTGAACAGAAATATACCCTACAAAACATTTTTTTTTTTTTTTTTTTTTTTTTTTTATTCTGGCACGGCAAAGTGACCCCATTGCACCTGATGGTAAGCGCAATGGAGTCCAGAAAAAGTGCCGACCAGCGAGAGATGATGGTCTCCCGTTGGTCGACACAATCATGCCGGCCGAATACCTCTTCACATTATTGTGAAGAAGTTTGGGGGACTATCAATCATGGCGATCAAAGGACCGACCGCGACAAACCGGCCAAAAAAATTGCCGGCACGGTCATCCTTTCACCACGATTGAAGCCCCCCCGAAAACCGGATATACACTGGCTGATCCCGGAACGCGGCACACTTGCATGTGCCACTATGGCGGGTTTTACGCCCTGTGTACGGTGGTCGCCATCCGGGCGGATACGAATATCCTACCACCAGCAAGTGTTTCTCTATTTTCTACAAAAAGAAAACTATGCGGTAGAAGACAGAATAATCATTTATGACACGATTCACCTTGAGTGATGAGTCCATATGTTACAGTGGCGGTACTTCCATAGAAGCCCAAAAGCCCAGCTTGCCTAACAAATTTTCGAATAATAATCTTTAAGCTTAAAATCTTTATTTAACAAAAGCAATTTAGACATTTAAATGAGAATATCCTGAACCCATAGTGAATAATTATAAACTAGATATTACACGATTAACGTGTAACGCTTTTGGGCTTGTATGAAAGTACCGCCACTGATATGTTACACTGCTGAGGACGGGCTTCCTCTACACCTGAGAGGGTTTAGTCTTAGTCCATCTTAGTCCACCACGCTGGCCTAGTGCGGGTTGGCGGATGGTGATATGACATAAGATACGCAGTAAAAAACTAAGTCTATACTATGTTCCTATGGTTTTTCAGATGTCATTTCGATACCGCATGAAATGAAATGAAATTGAAATGAAATGAAATGAAATGAAATTGCTTTATTTGGTCACGTAGGCAATCAAATAGCACTTATGACAAGTCAATACAGAAAAGAAAAATCTTTTATTATTACATTATAATTTAACTATGGTTCATTTTATATAATTTGTACAAAAATATTTACGGTTTTTTTTTTAGGAAATACATAATATCTTATTATTATTATTTTAAAGTAAATAACGAGATGGACCCTGTGTATTTCCGAAACGTCACGTATTATTTTAATGGTACCACCGGATCCAAACGCGACCCTGACTGAGAAGACCCGGCGAAACAAACTCAGCGGGCTCACTTTACTACTGGAATTTACGCGGCGCGACCCACACCTGAGTAGATCCAGCGAGTCCAACTCAGTGGGCATGTATTTGGTCCTGTAAGGATAACATAATTATATTATATGACCTGCCAAATAAAAATTGCCTTCTTATTATTTATTTGCTCGAATTATTTACTCGATCGGTCGTCATTTTATTTTTATTTTATTTATTTATTTTCATGGTCTTTCGACTCCTAGACTAGCGCTGAGATTTTGACAGCACCGCGGGACAAAAGCCTTTGTGGAGGAAAGAGGTTCCATGCCGCGGTGGAGGACTTCTTTGTGCGAAGGGCTGGGCGTTTCACCGAAACGTGGTTTAAGGTAAGAAATGTATACAAAAGATAAAAATACGTTTTGTGGTTGGATTCGCAAGGACATACATACAGTCACGCCTGCATAAATTTCACTTTTGTAAACTAATCATCATCATCCCATATACGTCCCTCTGCTGGGCACGGGACTCTACAACTGAGAGGGTTTAGGCCTTAGTCCACCACGCTGGCCTAGTGTGTTTCGGTGGACTATATATCTAAGAAATTTCTAAGAACTTTTAGGTGTGTACGTTTCCTCACGATGTTTTCCTTCTCCGTAAAGTGATAATTCATTCTTAATACACACATAATTTCGAAAAGTCATACCTCGAGGACGATATATAGGTATATATATATATTTAATAGATGGGTGAAGGTCGTTTCTAATCGTATCCTCTACTGATAGCTTATGCCTCGATTCTATGCCAGTCCGTGTTTAAAACGAATCATAAAAAAAATCATTTCTTGTACAAATAAGTCCGTTATGCCTCCAATTTTCATAATACGAAACAAATCAACGGAAAACTGCAAAGTTGTATCGCTTTACAATATTCACATGGGAATACGCCATCAGTTCTTAGGGCAAACAAAGAACTAACAATGGAAATTAAAAATATACCTATATTTTTTACAAACTGTTTTTTTAGTTGTATGTTTTGTAACCTAAGTTGGATTTTTTTATACTTTAGTATTTATATTTGAATTAAAGTAAAAATCTGTATCGAGCTGCATAGGGTTAGCAGTGGCTAGGTTAGGAATACAAAGGATGGAAAAGTCCCCAATTCGATTTCCGCCACGGACAGATTGTTAGTTGTAGTTTTTGTGTAAGCTCTTAATTAATTCGAATTTAAAGCTTGTTATAAGTTCCAATTAATAAATAGCTTTCACACAAATCACAATAACAATCTTCCCGACCTGGAATTGAATTTGGGACCATTCCATCCTTTGAATTCCTAACTTAAACTAATTGTAACATATAGGAATACAGTATATTCTACGAACAACGTAATTATCAATAAATATAGTACAATAATAAGTTGTTAGTTAGACAAAGAAGATACGAAAAAACGGTAAAACAGATAAAGCCAATGAGACTAGAAAGTATTATTAAAAGACAAGAACAACTAAACCTTAAATATTTAATGAAAAACTAATGAAATACTATATATTATGTTAGATATAATAATATTTGATTTAAAAATTTGTTTCTTTAACAGGGGAGGCGGTGATATATACCGAAAGCATATAAATCGGGATGCACATAATTACTATGGACCCTCTCTTCCCTCTCAGATTCACAACCAATGGGACTGAATACAATCTCAAATAAATTTTCTCTTGTAGAGATACAACGGTGCTGCACGGTTACATCTTCTCACTTAACATTGTGCTTTATTACTGTGTATTTAAAGTCTAAATTTAAATATAGAGACAATTAGTCTCTTGCTCCCTTATGACATCCACGAGAATACAAGATCGATTCTCTTAAAAACTCCCGTGCATTCAAAACACAACTCTACTTTCAAGCGTTAAAGTTGAAATTACTAAGTAAGTAACCAAATGATCAAATATGGAACGTTGAAAGATGGTTCTCCAGGGAAAATCCAGGGTGCACTCACGCGATAATGAGCTTTAGGTGTGCAGAGTCCAATGTGTTTAGGGCGGCTTTCGCGCGAAGTGTTGGGAGATAGGACGTTCTGTTGCGAACGGGGTCAGGATCGATCTGCTCTGACGAGACTACGGGGCCGCGGTAGATATGGCGAGGGAAAATGGACTCGCCCAGTATGGAAATTATTTGTCTTTGTTAGATGGAGGGCATGTTTCTTAAATTTAATAGTACCTATATTATGAAAGAAAATATCGTTTTTGCTTATGATACAAACGCTTTTGATATTGGTACTGTCATGCATAGTAATTAAGTTATTGTTTTTTTAGTAACTTTAATTACAGATGTTAAAAACTACTTTATATTTCTTGTGATTTGATATGCATTGATCTTGATTATATTATACTTCAGTGAGACAAGTAAAATCCTAGAGACACAGATCCGAAACACATAACAACTTTCCAGACTAAAACAGAAAGGACCGATATTTGCACAGTTTACAAATATTTCTCGGACGATGAGATTTATTGGACGTAATTTGTATTTTTATATTTCTAAACAAAATCACGTTAAAGAAGGGATCGTATTAGAAAGGATATTTCTATAAAAAAAATTCATCATCAACCCATATACATACATACGTCCCACTGCTGGGCTCGGGCCTCCTCTACAGCTGAGAGGGTTTAGATCTTAGTCCACCGATCTGGCCTAGTGCAGGTTGGCAAACTATAAACCTAAGAAATTCCTCGTGAAGCAAACCTACATACATAAACTTACTAAGGATGATATTCATTAAATTAATGTTTCAACGGATTATGTAACCTCTTTTTGTCTTACGTCATGAGTGATGACATAAAGTGATTGAATTTTGTTGTACCTTTTTGAATATATAAATAGAAAGCTAAGTCCATTGTTTGCGCAGCGTTCAGCACACATCAGATATATGTGTAGGCGTTGCCTAGCAACGGTCGCGTCGATGGGCGGGCGGTGACTCCTAGGAGCGCAGATGCGAGGGCGGCTCACACACACACACACACACACACACACACACACACACGCGCACACACACGCTCACTCACATATTCAGAGCGCTATGTGTGGGGTCAATGCGTGACGAAGTCTTTATATTCAACACATAAGCATCTCATTTGATTGAATAGTCAGGGTAAATCTCTTTAAAAATCAACTTTTAGGTCTTCCTCATTTAGGTCTATCTTTTTAGTATTACAAATACCGAATACAAAGCAAATGTTGACTGCATATCTAGAGATCGAACCCACGGCTTCACGTTACATACATTAGCCTTTCAGTTGGCTGCCTTGGGCGAAACTTAATATTTTTGAAGTGAAAACTTCTTTAGCGGCGCTGGGCACTTTTTTTGGATGTTGATGTTGAACTCGTGACCCTGATCGAAAATGCGTAAGACGTTTGTTGTCGCGTTGTCATGTTTTTGTACGATAGCACAATAAATATTGTATTTTACCACGTAAATGGTAGTACTTTTATACCGATAAATAAAGCATTTCGTGCGAAATTAATACATAACCATTCCAAAATATTCAAAAATGCACAACGTTAATGTTGAAGTTTTCACTTCTGCCGACACTCTCAGAGTGCCACCCGTTTTTTTTATAATAAAGAATACTTGCAACGTTCATGCTTCACCGAATATTAATATTCTATAGTAATGTTATAAAGCTGAAGGGTTTGTTTTGGGTTAAAATTGTTTTTTTACTAAGACTTCACTGCCCGTCTGTCCGATTTCAATTTATATTGAAATCTAAACTTTGACATACGGAGTTAATTAAACAGTTTAATTAAAATGAATATTATTTAAATCATATTTATAAGTTTCTTGAAGTAATTATCACTTGATGTTCTAATTCAATGTACAATTCACTTTGTCTCACACTGACTCGAACCCGTAGCATTTAAAAGCGTTACTCCGCCCGAACATAATGCATCACCTGAATACGGCATTAATCATAACTCATGAACTCACAGGTCGGCGTCTGTCAGGCGGCTCGTAAAATCAATAAGCAAAACTTTGCCGCGAGTAGCGATACTCGCTCTGTGGTGCACTATATACTTTTTTCACCCTAAATATTTCATATTGTAGTTATTTATTAAAATTTATTAATTTTTTCTCTTTGCTACAACTTATACAGGGTGTAAAGACCGTGATCGGAAACTTAGACAGGCAATAGCCACGGCGATTACAAAGACCGTGAAATAAAAAAAAAACCCGACAATTTTTTTTTCTGAAGTCTTTTTTTGTAGTCCCAGATACAAATAAATAAATAAATACACCCAACAGTCACATACATAGTTCTGATCCCACACTAAGATACAAGTCTTGTGTCGTGGGTATCAGAAACTATGAGAGACTTTTCGGTCTCACATACACCCAGACCCGAAACAAATATTTGTGGATCACACAAACATTTGTCTCGGTGCGGGGATCGAACCCGCGGCCTCTCGTTTCGCAAGCTGGTGTCTAGCCAACTGCGCCACGGGGCTGTCGTAACGAACAAAAGGAAGTATTAAGCCCTATTTTAATTATATAAAGTTTTCCAGTTAAATAATATTGTGAAGTACCGTCCTAAGGATGCGGTAAACGTTTAATGATTATCATGTTATCATTTTAAAGTACTGCAGGTTTGCGGAAGAGATCTCAACAACGCTGCTGATAAGGGCTATTCCCTACATATTTGCTATTACTGAGCTTTAAACAATTTATGGTAGGATGCTAATAATAATGTTATATTTACAGGTAGGATCCATCTCAGAGGATCCCAAGGCTCATAAAAAAACAGTTAGTAATGGCATATTTAATCAACAGTATTAGACAGCCTTCGTGGCGTAGTTGGCTAGACACCAGCTTGTTAAAGCGTTTGTTAGAGCGAAAAGTCTCTCGTAGTTTCCGATACCTACGACACAAGACTTGTGTTTTAGTGTTGGATCAGAACTATGTATGACTGTTGGGTGTATTTATTTATTTTTTATTTTATTTACTAATATTATAAAGCTGAAGAGTTTGGTTGAACGCATTAATCTCAGGCACTACTGGTTAAAATTGAAAAATGCTTTTTGTGTTGAATAGGCAAAAAGAAAACTGGCTAAGAAAATGCATTAATACGAAAATTAAAACCACTATTTAGTAATTTGAAATTAATTTCTAACGGCACAATCGAATAACTTATTGATGGAAATAATTTTTCCTTGTACATTAATGCATCCGAGAAACCATAGGTACAATATGAACCGAACTGACCAGACAATGTATGACGTTGCATGGATATTGACGCGTAAAATGATTCATAAATGACAGTGCAATAAGGATATAATGCATTTCATCATCATCATCATCAGCCCATATACGTCCCACTGCTGGGCACGGGCCTCCTCTACCACTGAGAGGGTTTAAGGCCTTAGTCCACCACGCTGGCCTAGTGCGGGTTGGCGGACTACACACCTAAGAAATTCCTAAGAACTTTTAGGTGTGCAGGTTTCATCACGATGTTTTCCTTCACCGTTAAAGTACGCGATAATTCATTCTGAATACACACATAATATCAAAAAGTCAGAGGTGTGTTCCTGGGGTTCGAACCCGCGACCGAGATTCTCGACCGCGTGCTTAAACCTCGAGGCCATCACGACTCTTCACTCTATATAATGCATTTATACCGCGTTTTTAAACTTTAGTTCTAATTAAACCGGTAATTGAATAAAACTCATTCCAACCCTGAAAGAAAACATCGTGAGGAAAGAAGCACATCTTAAAGTTAGTAATTTATTGCGTGTATCCAACGACCAGCAGTGATGGCCTCAAGGTAAGGGCGCGCGGTCGAGAATCTCGGCGGTCTGACCTCTGACTTTTGGAAGTTATGTGTGTATTCACAATGAATTATCACTTGCTTTAACGGTGAAAGAAAACATCGTTATGAAACCTGCACACCTATAAGTTCATAGGAATTTCTTAGGTGTGTAGTCCGCCAACCCGCACTAGGCCAACGTGGTGGGACTTATATGGGCTGATGATGATGATCCCACGACCTACATTAGGTTAGCGTGGTGGACTAAGACCTAAACACTCTTAGATGTAAAGGAAGCCCGTGCCCAGCAGTAGAACATATTTCCGATTCTATGTACTATATAGCAGTAGCGGTACGTCCATAGAAGCCCAAAAGCGTTACACGTAAATTGTGTAATGTCTAGTTTATAATTGTTTATTGTGGGGTCAGGATATTCTCATTTATATGTCGAATTGCTTTTGTTTCAAAAATATAAAGCTTAAATATTATTATTCGGAAATTTGTAAGGCAAGTTGGGCTTTTAAGCTTCTATGGAAATACCGCCACAGCTATATAGTACGTAACTTAGAACATTATCTCAATTACATTATGTGCGTAATGCTTATGCAACACGCAACTAAAATTGTCACTGGTTGTTGCATTGTGTTTTTAATGACGTCACTTCTCTCATCACGTCTTCAACTCGTTACGTCCTTATAGTCCAGTCAGAGAGACGTGTTTTGACGCAATAAAGTGAATGAGTGGTACTTTGACTTCAAACAATATTAACCTACATATCATGTTATTATAAAGCGTAGGCATAAGTTAGTATTTACAATGAATTATCACTTGCTTTAACGGTGAAGGAAAACATCGTGAGGAAACCTGCAAACCTAAAAGTGCTTAGGAATTTTTTAGGTGTGTAGTCCGCCAACCTGCACTAGGCCAGCGTGGTGGACTAAGGCCTAAACCCTCTCAGTTGTAGAGGAGGCCGGTGTTCAGCAGTGGGACGTATTTGGGCTGATGATGATATTGCATTGTGGTTTTAATGACGTCACTTCTCTCATCACGTCTTCAACTCGTTACGTCATCATAGTCCAGTCAGAGAGACGTGTTTTGACGCAATGAAGTGAATGAGTGGTACTTTGACTTCAAACAATATTAACCTAGAATATCATGTTATTATAAAACGTAGGTATAATTAGTACCGGAATAAATAATCTTAATTTTAGTATAGTTCTAGCCACTCACAAAAGCACGGTTCACTTTAGTAAAATGCAACTTTTTTACGAGTTTTAAGTGTAAGTAAACCGTGTGGATTTAGTCCAGTACTAACTTTAGTCTATGTTTTGTAATAACAATCTACATACACACATACATAGGTACCAGTGGCGGTCTTCCATAGAAGCCCAAAAGCCCAGCTTGCCTAACAAAATTCCAAATAATAATAGCTTTAAATATTTTATAAACAAAAGCAATTTGACATATAAATAAGAATATCCTGAATCCACAATAAACAATTACAAACTAGACATTACACAATTAACGTGCAACGCTTTTGGGCTTCTATGGAAGTACCGCTACTGATACATACGTATTCACGCCTGTATTCCCCGAAGGGGTAGGCAGAGGTGCATTTCTACACTCATTTCGCAAATTGTTTTATACCACGTAATAGGGGCGAGCCTATTGCCGTTTTTCGGACACATTTCTAGACACCATGCTGCTACTAGGAATTTTCTAATGGATATACCTAACAACGCTTCGTCCAATCCGGGTATAACCTAAGATCTCTTATTGCCGTGAGACCACAAAATAACAATCTCCTTTTTATAACAAGGTAGTCATCATCATCAGCACATATGTCCCACAGCTGGGCACGGGCCTCCCCTACCATTGAGGGTTTAGGCCTTAGTTCACCACGCTGGGTTAGTGCGGGTTGGCGGACAACACACCTAAGAAATTCTTAAACCTTCACTGGTAAAATAAATGATAATTCATTGTGAATACACACATAACTTCGAAAACTCAGAGGTGTGTGCATGGGGTTTGAACCCGCGACCGCCGAGATTCTCGACCGCGCGCCTTAATCTCGCGGCCATTACTACTTACTAGTATTGGCCTTATTTTTGTCCCACTGCTGGGCTCAGGCCGATGAAATTGGTCAATAGATAGTTTTTTTTTTTTTATTTAAAAATCTAGTGCAGGCATTTGACCACGATCTCACCTGGTGTTAAGCGACGATGCGGTCGACGATGGAGCATGCCTGCCTAGTAGCAGCCTATTCACGTTTGATTTAAATTTGTCCAGATTATATCGTACGAGAAACACTTCAGCGGGCAGGGCGTTCCACTCCTTTGCAGTGCGCATTAAAAAAGTAGACCCAAATCGGTGTGTGCGGCAAGATGGCATATTAACATAGATAGACGGGTTTAGAATAACCCAGTGGTGTGAGTCAGGGCCGCGCCTGCGCATGCGGGTTCCGGCGTAGGTACCTTAGACAATTATGTTTTACATACACGTACAATTAATAAGAACTTTTTGTTAACAAATGTTTGTAAGTATGAGGTGTGCTGTCAAATGGGAATAAAACTAGCGTAATCTTCCTATTCCTATGGAAATGAAATTATATAATATTTGTTGAAACTATAAAATGTCAAATACTTGGTGTATTTTTGTGTTCGGAAAGCAGTCATCACTAGAGAAGAAACTTTCAATCAAGTAATAGTTTACAATAATGTTACAAATATTAGAATTAGAGCATTTTTATTTACGTCAGCTCATATACGCCCCACGGGCCTCCTCTACAACTGAGAACAGTCATGCCTTAGTCCACCACGGCGACTTAGTGCAGGTTGTCGGAATTAACACCCAAGAAATTCCTAAGAATTTTAACGTGCAGGTTTCCTCGCGATGTTTTGTTTCACCGTTAAAGCACTACCCGTGGACACCAAGGAATTTTGAATTTTGGATAAGAGCGTCCTATTTTATACATTCATTAGGAACAAATTGTTTACTCCACACAAATTAGAACCCATTTCAACCTGTTAGATGGTGAATTTTTGTTTTTTAGTTCTTGATTACGTCACATAATATAACTTGTCCAAAAGTCTACGCTTCTAGTCTCAGCCGCTTCGGCTGTGCATTGCTCTCTATGTCAGTCAGACAGCAGTGAATTTTACAAATATAAATAAAATGACATATAATGTAAGCGTTTTCTCATTATAGGAAAGTTGTTTTCATCATATTAACAATTATTCATCATTCATCATCAGCCCATATACGTCCCACTGCTGGGCACGGGCCTCCTCTACAACTGCGAGGGTTTAGGCCTTAGTCCACCACGCTGGCCTAGTGCGGGTTGGCAGACTACACACCCAAGAAATTCCTAAGAACTTTTAGGTGTGCAGGTTTTATCACGATGTTTACCTTCACCGTTAAAGTACGTGATAATTCAATGTGAATACACACATAACTTCGAAAAGTCAGAGGTGTGTGCCTGGGGTTTGAACCAGCGACCGTCGAGATTCTCGACCGCGTGCCCAAACCTCGAGGCCATCACGACTTATTAACAATCAATTAAACAAATTTTATTTTTAATATTACGTATTACAGACATAAAAAAATTAACGAATTTACTAAAAGTGATAGCATACCCAGCATACGGTGGCTCACATCACGAAACGCTAACAAAATATCAAAACGGGTCAAAACATCTTCAACTTATCTGCACGGTAAGTTGGCAAACAGAATTCGTGAGCAATTGACTTCGCGAAATCAGGATGATATCACCACGTTATCGCGCGATCAATAAGTAATGATATATCGAGCGAACTACTTGTAAAGCTATTAGGAATCCGGGACACGCCTTATCTGCGGGATTGGCGCAAGATTGCTTCGTCGCGGGCTTATTCTGGCCGAAAATATACGCAAGTTTTATATCTCTACGAAACGTTACACTAGGAAATTAATATATTTCCCATTTTTGAAACAATTTTATTGAAGTTATACTTAATTATGCGCGTTATGGAAAAATTCTAATAGTGAAATTAAGATGCGCGCGCATCACCATAACACAAAAGTAAGACGTTAAACCTGCCCATGTGCTCCAATATAATTGACAGATTGAAGTTGCCTATGTTAAATGTAAGTGTCAAATGGATCAGAAAGGTTTTAATTTGTTTCGGATCGAATATTTTACAAAAAAAATTTGTATGTTTTAGATTTAAAAATGTAAAATAGTGACAGTAATAAAATATTTATTAGTTGTCAAATATTTATGAGTGCGTTCAGAAATGTAATATGTTGTGTAAACTAAGAACCATGTATGTGACTGTTGGGCGTATTTATAAGTTTTACTTCAGCCGTGTGGTATAACTTCTAACGCGTGTATAAGTACACGCACACTTTATTTTTATGTTCCGCCGCTTTTTGTTACGTCATAATAGCCTATAGCCTTCCTCGGTAAATCGCCTATTTATTCAAAATAATTAAAAAATCGAACCAGTAGTTCCTACGATTAGCGCGTGCAACCAAAATCTTCAAATGTTGAAATATCAGAAGGTATATATTTAAACCGCGGTACGCGTCACACTTGAACTCACTATGGCGGACTGTTTAATTCATCTACGGTTTTCGCACTACTTCAAAATATAAGATCATTTCAACCAGAACACCGCGGTCGAACAGGCCCATTCCTACTTCAGTCCAAGCTTACTTTGTGTTAGCTCTACCACTAACCATAACGATAAAGAGTGTGTACTAATCAGTATCTATACCTGAATACATTTATTTACGTACCTACGCCTTCCATCTCTGCACCACCTAAGGTTCGACTGTCAGAGAATGCCTCAGGCATTAAGTCCACCTTTACATGTATTGTATGAAGGCTAAATAAATAAATACATACATAATATATATGAACATACATACTCACGCCTACGTCTCCGAAGAGGTCCGAGTTGCATTTCTGTACTCACTTTTCATCAATTGTTTTAGTCACGTAATAGGTATCAGTGGCGGTACTTCCATAGAAGCCCAAAAGCCCAGCTTACAAAATACCGAATAATAATCTTTAATCTCTAAATCTTTATTTAACAAAAGCAATTTGACATATAAATGAGAATATTGACTGCCTCATGGTCTCGCGGTACAAGTATGTGCCGTGCAATCTAGAGGTCCTGGGTTCGATTCCCTGGTCGGGCAAAGTGTTATTGGTTTTTTCCATTAGGAAATTCTCAGTCACAGCACGGAGTCTGGAAATGTGCCCGAAAAACGGCAATAGGCTCGCCCCTTATTACGTGGGACTGATACATATCTGGCGAAATGTGGGTGCAGAAATGCACTTCTGCCTACCCCTTCGGGGAATACAGGCATGAGGTTATGTATATATGTATGTATGAGAATATTATACCCCACATTAACTGTTGGGCTTCTATGGAAGTACCGCCACTGCCCTTGCCAACTACACTTCGAAGGCTGTCGGTAAAAATGTATATATGTATATCCATAAGTAGGTCTACATACCGCGAAGATAATCTTCGTGAACTATAAGTAAAGTGTTTATCAGAATAAGCACGCGGCAAGACTGTGTTCTTAATCGATATCTCTGGATATTTGGAACATACATCACTTTAGATAACTCCTGGCTACCTACAGAATAATCGGAGCGTAATGTTTGCCAAAGATTAACGTATTGGAGAATGAGGCTATAATTGATTTGAGGAAATGATTCGAAACATTATCTAGATTGCGATAAAATTCTCTTTTATGGTACGTGACTTGGAGAGTCGTTGATTTTAAGTTTTTTCCCCGACTTCTGGGGTAAGATAGCATAGAAGATTTAGTCCACACTTTTGACTTTTTAAGGTTACGTATTTTTTTTAAAGAAAATCTGTAGCGCGGAATATGCAAAAAAGACAACAAAAAATACGTGAGATTTCAAAAACAGCCAGCGAATATTTGGTTCAGAAATATGCCTTCCCCATCGGGACATGGTTCAAATTAAATGTATGTACATGAAATAGCTGTTGCCATCATCAGCCCATATACGTCCCACTGCTGGGCACTGGCCTCCTCTACAACTGAAAGAGTTTAGGCCTTAGTCCACTACGCTGGCGGCTGGCCTAGTGCGGGTTGACGGACTACACACCTATGAAATTCCTAAGAACTTTTAGGTGTGCAGGTTTCCTCACAACGTTTTCCTTCACCGTTGAAGTACGTGATAATTATTGTGAATACACACATAACTTCGAAAAGTCAGAGGTGTGTTTGAACCCGCGATCGCCGAGATTCTCGACCGCGTGTCTAAACGTCGACGCCATCACGACTTACGTAATACACAATAGTACCTAATGTATGTAGGAGCTAAGGAAGTGTTGTTAACGCCTAGAAGTATACAAACCAACGGATCATTCATCGGAATTTTTGAAATACCCCCAAGCGACGTCAACTGCGATTGCTCAATGACGACGTGTACACATGGCATCGCTTCGAGGAAGCATCGCGGACGAGCGTTGAATCCAAACATATCTTACATGCCCAATAAAGCTTGACCCACTCCCCCTCCTTCTCTTAATCACAATCCCTTACTTCTACCGGGCTGTGAAGGAGCCCCATAGGCCAGGATACGTTTGCCATGCGCTTGATAGACCAACAATACCGTTATGATCGAAGCCGAGTGAATGGAGCCATTGAGCCGCTTCTTAGAATTGTAGATGGTTATATGTCGAGAGATCGGGTGGCTATAACATCTTGGCACGCGGTGTCACGTTGGATTTTCTACATTTGGCTTCTGATTTCATGGCACGTGCTCCATGAGAGACCAATTTATAGTGGACTTATTATAGACTACACCGCACATTATACTACTCCCGTCAGTCATTCGTGAAAACTTAATTCGACTGTATATTACATATTATGTATCATCATCAGCCTATATACGTCTCACTGCTGGGCACGGGTTTCCTTTACAACAGAGAGGGTTTATTGCGGATATGCCGACTACCCAAAATTTCTAAAGAAGTTGTAGGTATGTAGGTTTCATCACAATGTTTTCCTTTACCGGTAAAGTACGTATAATTCATTGAAAACACAAAATTCAACAATGTAAATAATATTTTTGAAAGTACGTACAAACAGCATTATCTCGCGAACTGGGTTACAGCTATCTAGATAATGGTTCAATAATTCGTTTAAAAGATAATCTGTTGCGTACCGCGTGTTTGTTGTGCACTTGTTGTAGCCCTGTTAGCTTAACGATTGTTATCTCAGATCCTAGAATGGTGTCAGCCTATCCCAAATCTTGAAAAGCTTCGTCATGTGCCCTCGTGACGACATACGACAAACGTGCGCTTACATATACAGGCTGTATTCAGACCGTGATCGGAAACTAAGACAGGTAATAGCTAAGGTCATTACAAACCCCCTGGCGTTAAAGAAAATCCCGAAAATAAATAAAAAATTTGAAGTTTTCCTAACAACCATATACATTTGTGCAGGCCGGCATGATTGTGTCGACCAGCGGGTGACCATTTCGTTTCTCGCTGGTCGGTATTTTTGTTTTGGACTCCACTGTGCTTACCATCAGGTACAGTGGAGTCACTTTGCCGTACCAGTATAAAAAAAAATACATTTTATACCTATGGTTGTTAGGAAAACTTCAAAGCCTGTAGAATAGATGTGCAAAATGATGTGGAAAAAATGTTTAGAATGCTATGCTACATACATTGGTTAGGTTTAATATGCTTTCATTTTTGGTACTTTGGTTAGCAACCAACCGAATAGGAATCACCATCAAAGAGTACCAATAAAATAATATACTTTAAATTTATTTCACCAGTAAGAGAAATACCGAATTTAATGCTTCCATCACATCTTCCACATCGCTGGATACATGTTTAAATTATTATTTTTTAATTATCCCTTAACGATTTGTAATTTTAGATTTCTAAAACTTAATTTACTAACAACTCGCAAATGATAAAATTGAACGTCATATTTTAAACATAAACTTTATTCTAAAAATCAAAATGGCGGAACAAAAATGTCCGCCACATCGCGTCAATGACGGTTTTCCCGTCACGGTATATGCTAATCCACCTCTCACGAAGCACGATCTGTCATTAGCATCTCGGGAGTCTGGTCAAAGCGCATCTTCATCAGTATGGACAACGCACGCGGCCAACGACCCCCGCTTCCGCGCGCATCGATTTTTTCACTTCCTTCGAGCTTTTGTTTTTGTGTTTTGATTAAAACCTTTTTAGAAACATGTACCATCATATTCTGTGGCCAGTGTTGTTTCGATATTGTTCATTATTATTTCGATCTATGTCCTTTTTTTAAAATATATCAGCTAGTTGTTGTGTTGAAATATTAACGTCATAAAATCTTTTTTTTTTTCAGACTGCCTCGTGGTCTCGCGGTACAAGTATGTGCCGAGCGATCTGGAGGTCCTGGGTTTGATTCCCGGGTCGGGCAAAGTGTTATTGGGTTTTTCCATAAGGAAATTCTCAGTAGCAGCACGGAGTCTGGAATTGTGCCCAAAAAACGGCAATAGGCCCCCTATTACGTGGGACTGATACATACCTGGCGAAATGTGGGTGCAGAAATGCACCTCTGCCTACCTCTTCGGGGAATACAGGCGTGAGTTTATGTATGTATGTATTTATGTAAAATCTATTTTTGTTAATGTTTTGACACGATAATTTCTTCTCGTGCAGAAACAAATATGAGTCACAGTCTTTCCAAATTACTGATACTCAAAATATAAAACCTGTTGAATAAGGTATATTTCTTTTTAATCTACAACCATCGGTAAAGTCGCGTTAGGATCATGTATGCTACTACTACTTATTCATGAATAAGTAGAGACAATATAATGTATTCGTTGCAGACAATCGATTGAGATGTGAATCGATAGTATTATTTCTGTCATGTCTAAGCCAAGACTTGTCTTGGAGTCCCGCCATGATTAGACCT
Source organism: Hemaris fuciformis (assembly GCA_907164795.1). Lineage (NCBI taxonomy): Eukaryota > Metazoa > Arthropoda > Insecta > Lepidoptera > Sphingidae > Hemaris > Hemaris fuciformis. The sequence continues at coordinate 5,386,383 of OU015455.1, read as the reverse complement.
ACAAGATAAAACTATTGTTACCTATATTGTATATACAAACTAGATTTTCAAAAAAAGAACATTCTAATTGTAAACTATACAATTTGTTTTCCTTTAAAATATTTATAATATAGCTTGGGTAAATTTTTTTTATACTGGCACTAGGTACGACTTCTAATTAAAAAAAAATACCTGATTCGAATCGTTTAAATTAACCTCAAATGGGCCTGTTTGACTGATGGTACTGAAAACTCACAAAAATCAGCGTGAAATTATATTTCAGCTTTTTTTCGATAACATTGCCAAAAGCTTTATCACTTTCCGTCTTTCGTTGCTTCACTTTTACCATCAATTTAGGAACATTATATCTACGTTGATTTTAACTATTATGACAAATTCAACTCCTATATAAAGTGTAGAGAATAAGTAAGCAAAGAAACGAAAAGGTTATTTAAAAAATCGTTTAGTTGATATAAGCTTTTCTGTAATAACAAAAAAAGATGATTGTTAGGCTCGGTATAAAGTTTACTTGCTTCTCTTAACACTTCTCATATTTTATCGAACAGCTATCGTGTATATTCGATTCCACATTGTGATACCTTGTGTCCTGTCAACTATAAGACTTTTCGATCATACGAAAACCCAGATAAATTGTTGTGGATAGTAGTATTGTGTGTGGTCGAGAATTTCGGCGGTCGCAGGTTCAAACCCCAGGCACACACCTCTGAATTTTCGGAGTTATGTGTGGATTCACAATGTACCACTTGCTTTAACGGTGAAGGAAAACATCGTGATAAAACCTGCACACCTAAAAAGTTCTTAGAAATTTCATAGGTGTGTAGTCCACCGCACTAGGCCAGCGTAGTGGACTAAGGCCTAAAACCCTCTGAGTTGTAGAGGAGGCCCGTGCCCAGCAGTGGGACGTATTTGGGCTGATGACGACGAGTAAGTACTCTATGTGCTTGGTCTACTCTAATCAATGTCTATATCGAAAAACATTCCCTAAATCTCAAAAAATTGTCTTATCTAAACGATATTAATGGAAACAAAGATAAAATTTTAAAATCAAGTCATCGCTATCCACAAAAACATACGGACACGTCATTCGCCATGAAAATAGAATTATTCGCGGAAGCGCTCAACAATTTGGTAAATTTATCGCTATTCTATTTGGCGTGACAAAAAACTTTCTGATTTATAATATATGTACACGCGCGCAGTACATGTGTTTCATAACAAACACTTGTACTTAGTTTTGGTTCATTTAGAATGTCCCTCACAGATAAAAATTCCTATGTGTTAACTTTTAGTGGTCAGTTTACGCATAGTATGAAGGACAGTACGGCAACTGTGATTGCTTATTTACTTTTTTTTTATGTAGGGCTTAAAATCAAATATCCAACAGCTTAGGTGTGAAAGCTTAACATAAATAAGAAGGTGATTTTATTTATTTAATAAATAAAAGTCCGATTTATTTATTTAGTCAATAAAACCGACGTGCATGCTTAAAGATAATGTTGTTGAGCAAGCAAAAAAAGTGTCTGGACGGTAACAATTTGCGCTCTATAGTCTCTGCCTACCCCAATGAGAGGCATATAGGGACTATCCCACTGCAACTCCTGTACACCAGGACCTGCCACGCACAGAAATGACACCAAGCGGTGAAGCTCAGCGAGTGTGTATAGGTACCCTCTTTTACCCCGCAACGAAATTAATCAGAAAAAGAAAACAGAATGAGTTGAAAATAGTTGCCGACTTCTTTCCACAGCAAAGCGTCTCCCTATGAAAGACAGGCGTGAGAACAGCCGCTTGGCGCCGTTGGCTAGGCACCAGCTTGCGAAACGCGAAGCCGCGGATTCTATCCCCGCACCGAGAAAAATGATTCACAAATATTTGTTTCGGTTCTGGGTGTTTGTGAAAAATCTCTCGTAGTTTCTGATACCCACGACACAAAACTTGTATATTAGTGTGGGGTCAGAACTATGAGTGTTGAGTAGGTAAATGTGGTTCTGTACTGTTCTCCAGTACTCGGCATATAGTTTATGTGATTTGAATGCAAGCGTTCACTCGGGATGAGAATGTACGACGGAGTACGTGGCCTAACCCTGATACCATCTCATTGTATCCCATTATACAGATTCATAGAAACATAAAAGTTATTTATTGTGGACTTGAGCGCAATCGCTACTCAGAACTGATTCGCGAGCGCGGATGAAATGACAAATAATGACTCATGGGTGTACTCAATCTGGTCAACCTATAAATTGTTGTACTCTTGGAACAAGAGGTTTATAAACCATTGTAACTAGACCTGTAAGACCGGCACTACAAAAACATCTAATTATTCAGATCTCGGTATTTAAATATTAAGCGTAGTGTTAAGAATAATTTGTATTTTAATTTAAGTTTATTACATTAAAATATCTGGAATTATTGATCTGTAAGTTAAGTTAATATGGACATGTTTAAGTATACACACACTCCAATGTACTCCAAGGGGCAAACAGAGGTGCATTTCTGCATTTTGGGAACCTTTTTCCCAATGGAAAGGCAAGTAATGCGCGAGTTGGCCATCGAATCCGGAACTTCCAGATCGCAGATACACACTTGTAACTTAACACCAAGATTTAAGTAGGTAGGTAGGTGTTACAAATGAAAAGATCTAGATGATAAAACATCGTGTTAGCCTAAATAGTAATATTTAGTAATTATAAATGTATTTCGTTATAATACCTTACAATATTATATATTTCCTTACTAATAATTATTGTAGTAATAGTAAAGTTGCACATTGATGATTTTATTACTTATAAGTATAATTAAAATTGTCAATAACTTTAATGAGAATATAATCTTGATTAATATAAATTAATTATAGGACTTTATAAAAATATTTAAAAATAAGACCGTCAATTGATGTGTATAAAAATGGTGTCGCTGAGCAGTTCGAGCTCAGTCGTTGGAATTGTCAGTTGCAAGAGGAATTAATATTTTAAAATATAAAAGTTGAAGACGTACTTGTTTCTCAACGAGTGTTACCCTTCAATCGCTACATCCTAATTAAGTTTGAGTTCGTCTGCAACTACAGTTGTTACAAATTTCCTGAAGATATAGATTCTAAGTCCACGCGAATTATGCTGTGATACAGGAAAAAATATAAAAGAGCAATCGATAAATGACCGAAAATATGTAGGTATATTATCACACAGAAAAACTGCATAAGCAAATTCTTTTGCCGACAATACTATGTTAAATTAATATTTTGGGATTAAAAGTGTCTGCCTGTTAAATTCGAATCTATATAATTAGAAAGCTGAAGAGTTTGGGTGTTTGTTTGAACGCGCTAATCTTAGGAACTACTGGTTGCAATTCAAAAATTATTTTCGTGCTAAATAGTCTATTTAGCGAGGAAAGCTATAGCCTACTTATCATCACACTACGATCAATAGAAGCGGAGCAGCGGAGAAAAATATGGCAAAAACGGGGGAAAAGTTATTTCGAGTTTTCAGTTTTGCATACGTAGTTGCGGGCAACAGCTGACATATTATAATAATCGGATGATTTCAATACAATATCTTTATGCTACATCCAGGTGATTCAACAAGATCGACGGATATCAATATTTACAAATAAGATTACACGTTTAGATTCGTTTAGGAAGACTTGGTCGCTTCTGTTACCATTGTATGTATGTGTAACTAACGGATCCACGCTTCCCCCGGCCAATTTAATTATTTTTAAAGTACCCTATATCATCATCATCATCATCAGCCCAAATACGTCCCACTGCTGGGCACGGGCCTCCTCTACAGCTGAGAGGGTTTAGGCCTTAGTCCACCACGCTGGCCTAGTGCGGGTTGGCGGACTGCACACCTAAGAAATTCCTAAGAACTTTTAGGTGTGCAGGTTTTATCACGATGTTTTCCTTCACCGTTAAAGCAAGTGATAATTCATTGTGAATACACACATAACTTCGAAAAGTCAGAGGTGTATGCCTGGGGTTTGAACCTGCGACCGCCGAAATTCTCGACCGCGCGCCTAAACCTCGAGGCCATCACTGCTTGCTGCTTAGCAAGCATAGGGTACTTACCCTATATAAAAAATAATAAATACACCCAACATTCACACACATAGTTCTGACCCCACACTAGAATGCAAAACCAGCGTTCTGCCAGACGATTTTACGTAAAATTGAGTACCTCCGTTTCTCACGCAGATTTCGTGACACTGTACTGGTACTGAGAGCTTATTAACCGAAAACTATAAAAACAAAACAAAATACCTATCCCGGACTAACTACATACATGTGTCTATATAAAAGAATGTACCCGGTCCAGGAGGAAAACTCGAAGCCCACAACAAGAAGCGCACAATGCGATGTTGTGAATCATCTTATCAATGACGTTAATAAGTCGACAGATATCAAATTAATACCCAGCGTCGGTACTTCCATAGAAGCCCAAAAGCGTTACACATTGATTGTGTAATGTCTTGTTTCTAATTGTTTATTATTGGGTCAAATATTCTCATTTATATGTCAAATTGCTTTTGTTAAACAAAGGCTTAAAGCCTCGAGATTATTATTCGAAATTTTGAAAGGAAAAACGGGCTTTTAGGCTTCTATGGAAATACCGCCACTGTTAATACCTAACCTTGTAATATACAGATCTGAATAATTAAACGTTAAGTTTGATAATTCTATTACTCTATCGGCCAATACACTGCTGGGCGCATGCCTCCTCTACAACTGACAGAGGTTTGTCGACTACGCCGCTCTAGTGAGGGTTGGCTGACTACGCACCTAAGAAATTCCTATGAAATTTTAGGTGTGTAGTTTTCATATTTTCCTTCACCGTTTACGCGCCAATTAATTGTGAAAACATATACTTAGAAAAGACAAAGTAAGCTGCGGCCCACATATTTCGACTTGACCGCGCGCCCAAACCTCGAGGCAATCACTTTACGTTAGACCAGATACTGCGGATCAATTTAATTCTCAAGTGGCAGTTCAATAACCAGATGCTCCTCGGCCCAGCGAGATGCGTGGATGTCGTGAATGCGAATTCACGGGGCCACCGCCTCGCCGCACGTGTTGGCATGCGCGCATAAGATGACGCTTATATTTCTTATATTTCCTTTGCACCACGACGTTTTGCATCCACAACGCACGTGGTTTTGCTTTTATTCTACGCTAGCAGTTACGCCCCGCTTCGACCCGGCCAAATGTTACAAAAAGGTAGCTATAGTTTTTTCCAAGATCTCTTGTAAGTCTACACGTAAATACATACATTTCATACCTATGGTTGTTAGGAAAACATTATTTTTTTATTTTTGTCGGGATTTTCTTTAACGGGTTTATAATGACCTGCCTTAGTTTCCGATCACGGTCTGAATACATCTTGTATAAAGCTGAAGATTTTGTTTGGTGGAACACACTTATCTCAGGAAATACTGGTTCGAATTGTACAGTTCTTATTTGTATCAAATAGTCCATTTATCGAGGAAGACTATACATCAAAATCAAAACGAGTGGAGCGGCTCCGAAAAATGTGTCAAAAATGGGGGAAAACTTTTAAAGCACACGGAGAAGGAACAGCTTGTTTTATGTCATACTAATTGCGTATGTATAGCACGTTTTATATATGTACGGAAGGGAATATATACTAAATTTTGAAATCCAAATATTTTCAGAAAATTATTGCGTGACACTTTTTGGACTTTGCTCGTCTTTTGTCATTCACGCCTATAAAATTTACAAATGAGGTCCGAGAAAATATCATAATGTAATCTCAACATTGGACTGTACGAACAAACATTAAAATTTTATTGTTGTATTTAAATTCATGAGAGCTGCGGGTGGGAAACATAAAGATCGTCGTTTGTATTTTCGCAAAGAACTCATCTTCTGATGAATAACAATTTGCAATTTTGTACTTGTTTGCATTTATAAGGAAGGAAATAGTCTTTTTAGTGTCGAAATAAAACTTTTTATAGCATCTAATACATACACGCCTGCATCTTCGATAGGGTAGGCGAAAGTGTATTTTACACACACATGTCTGCCTCGTGGTCTCGCGGTACAAGTATGTGCCGTACGATCTAGAGGTCCTGGGTTCGATTCCCGGGTCGGGCAAAGTGTTATTGGGTTTTTCCATTAGGAAATTCTTAGTAACAGCACGGAGTTTGGAAATGTGCCCGAAAAACGGCAATAAGCTCGCCCCCTATTTATGTATGTATGTATGTATAATGTATGTACAGTGTACACACACATGTCATCTTATTTTAAAGATCCATGTAAGTTTATGCAGCCTATTGTCACTTTTCAAAAATTCCAGACTCCTTGCTACTCAGCATTTGCTAACAAAAAATCAAATAATTATATCCGAAAAATTAAACCCGACACCTGCCAATTGCACGCAAATCAAAATTTCATCATTCGTAGATCCCTCGGCATAAGTGTGCTTGTATGATCATGAGAAACTGGGCTTAATTCCTGGGTTAAGCAAAGAGTCTTTTCAAAATTCTTAGCAACGATACGGAGTCTATAAATGTTCCCTTATGACAATAGACTCGCCTTATCGTGAAAGAATTATGTTATCGATACCTAGTAGATGAATCTTGGGTGTATAAAAGGTTTTTTCAATATATTATTTTTATTGTTTTTTTTTTTCTATTACGAAATTCAATACCTAAATGTGCCTGAAAAACAGCAATAGGCTCGCAACCTATTACGTGGGGTTGATATCAGTGGCGGTACTTCCATAGACGCCCAAAACCCCAGCATGCCTTACAAAATTCCGAACAAAAATCTTTAAGCTTTAAATGTTTATTTAACAAAAGCAATTTAATATATAAATGAGAATTTCCTGACCCCACAATAAACAATTATAAACTAGACATTACACAATTAACGTGTAACGCTTTTGGGCTTCTATGGAAGTACCGCCGCTGGTTGATATATACATAGGTATATATAGATTAGGGAAATGTGGGCGCAGAAATGCACCTCTGCCCACCCCATCCTTCCTACAGGCGTGAGGTTATGTATATATTCTTGTTGAGTCAACTTGAAAGCTGTAGTGTTGCTTAATTCCCAATAAAGTATTACAAAGATTTCTAAGATTCGTTTCGAAAGGTAAATCAATTGTGCTAGGGTAATTCCGGTGCCACCGTAGTTCCAAAAAGTCGTTCAACCGATCGCAGACCACAGTTTTCCGTTTAAATAAATATGCCGGCTTATTCTGATCGCGATCGGAAACTATTGCAGTGGAAAAAATAGCAGTTTCAACTTCACAGGAATTTATTTGTTTGGATAACTAGTACCTACTATAAAAATAAAATAAATAAATACACCCAACAGTCACATACCTACATAGTTCTGACCCCACATTAAGATACGAGTCTTGTGTCGTGGGTAACAGAAACTATGAGAGACTTTTCGGTCTCACAAACACCCAGACCCAAAACAAATATTTGTGGATCACACAAACATTTGTCTCGGGGCGGGGATCGAACCCGCGGCCTCTCGTTTCGCAAGCTGGTGTCTAGCCAACTGCGCCACGGGGATGTTGTGGTTGAAGAAGCGAAAGTGGAGATCCGTAGTCTCTTTCTACCCTTACGGCACAGTGGCGTGAATTTATGTAAATACCTACTAAAAATGTACCTACTTGCTGTAATTTTAAGTCACTTGATTAATTTAAGTACTTTGCACACAGGAAATTTTCTAAATAAAAAATCGAGTAAGGTAAATAAAATTCGTAATTACCGGTAATAAAACATATTATAGACACAGAACGTGCATTTTTTAAGTGATACTGTCTATTCTGCACCTGAAACTGAGTTTATTACCGTCTAAATAGTTTATTTGTCCAAGACGATAACTTAATAGCTTATAGGTACCGACGCGACGTGCTCAATAGGTCTATTAGACCTGGTGTTATTTCCATAGAAGCCCAAAAGCGTTACACGTTAATTTGTTATGTTTAATTTATAATTGTTTATTATGAGGTCAGGGTATTCTCATTTATATGTCACATTGATTTTGTTAAATAAATTAAATCTTAAAGTTTTTTTGGAATTTTGTAAGACAAATGGGGCTTTTGGGCTTCTATGGAAGTACCGCCACTGGTCTAAATGTACTAGGAACGCATAAAATATTGTGTAACACTAATACAATTTTCACAAACTTTAAAATGTACAGCATCTATTTTAAGTGACAGAGAACAGAGTAGGTGAATAAAATAAATTTAATCTTCTATTTACATTTATTCACCTACGTTTTTAAATAAAAGTTTTAACAATTACTAGTTATTTAGTTAGTTTTAGTTGTTGTTTTGTTTCATTAACATTATCAATTTTTAAAAACATTTATGCTTGCCATAAAACATGTGTTGGATTCCAGTTCTTACCTCTTATCATGTATTTATCCTTACGTTTTAATGTAATCTATTTGTGCTTTTGTTAAAATAAAAAAATGGTAAACTACGCTAGAATTTATGTCCCTTTAAAAACGATAACTCTCGTAACTATAGTTGTTAACGTTAAACAAATATCCAGAATACGCCCGCGGGCCATCAACGCCAGCTGATTTCACTTGCGCCCGCGCACCATTGTATGCGGATTCTGCGTATCGAGAGATCACCGCCGCCGTTACGGCCACTGAATATTAAACACCCAATCACGCGCATGGCCCGAGATGGACCGAAACAAAAGACGAACGTCATACATAGCTCTCTTCGTACAATTTAAGGTCTTCTAGGTCATTTGAAGAACCTTCAATGTATATTTTCAAATCAAATGTGAATAAGCTGCTACTAGAAAGGCGTCACTTAACACCAGGTGAGATCGTTGTCAAGTGCCTGCACTAGTTTTTTAAATAAAAATAAAAATTCTGGGTAGTTCCTTAGAAACTTGGTATTTGAATCCGTTCTTTTAAAATTCCACCAATAAATGTCAAACTCATAATGACCGTAGCAATGTTGACGTTAAATGACGTTTAAGCCTGTATGTACCTTTATTATTTCAGTGACGTGTTTAGCACCTCAGTCAGTGCATACGGTCCATGGAAAGTCTTAACTCAATCTCAGTCGAAAGAATAATGTGGGGTTGTTGATAAAAAACCTCATGATTAAATATTTTGTCTCCCGCTTTGCTGTGGAGGGAAGTGGACAAATCTTTGTTTGCCAACTTCTCCAGTATATTATTTCTGATTAATTTCGTTGCGGGATCATGACAATTTAGGCTCCCTTAGATTCGCTGAGCTTCAGTGCTCGGCGTCAATACTGTTCGTGCCGCTGTTGATCCTAGAGCACAGGAGTTACAGTGGCGGGTGTGTGGTGGTATAGGGGTTGTTGATAGCCGAATATATAGATGCTAATTCCTAAACATGGTATATTTGCGAGTATCAAGATCGCAGTTTTTGAAATACTGGCATATGACAGCTCGTAGCGCAGGTGGCTACACACCAGCTTGTGAAATGAGAGACTCGCATGATCCCCGCACTGAGACAAATGTTAGTGTGATCCACAAATATTTGTTTCGGGTCTGGGTTTTTGGGAGGCCGAGAAATCTCTCGTAGTTTCTGATGTCCACGACACAAAACTTGTATCTTAAACTCTTATATCTTATACTCTTCTTAAACTGCAATAACCTTTAGTTAAAACATACATACATATATAAACGCGCATATTCCAGAGGTTATAAGTTAAAGATCCCGGGTTCGATTCAGTCGGGTAAAGTGTTTTTGGGTTTATCCCTTAGGAAATTCTCAGTAGCAGCCCGGATCCTCGATATGTGCTCGAAAAACTATAATAGCCTCCCATTACAAGGAACTGTTACATACCTGGCGAAATGTGGATTCACAAATGCACCTCTGCCTACTTCTTCGAGGAAGGCGTGAGGTTATCATACATATTTTGAAGACTTTTGATGCTCAGATTTTCGTATAGGCAGCTTATATTTCAAAAACTAAACTATAGTTTGCCTTGTTTAATAATTTAATTCATAGTATTTCTCCTGGACAGTGCACCACACTGTGATATATTTACGGAGGAATGGAAGGCGATTTTGTCGGAATGTTTGCGGTATTGTGAATTGAATGTGTGATATATGACTGTGTTAATATATTGAATTGAATTTTATTGATGGTATATTTTCTTGATCGTACAATAATTTTATATAATGTTAATTTGTAATTCTTTCGCTATGTTTTGTGTTATATTTTTTTATTTTTTTTTATTTTTTATATCTTTTTGTTTTCAATTCTTTGTTTTCTTTCTTTATTTTTATGATTTTTTATATTGTATAGTTTCTTATCGATTAGTGTAATTGGTGTATGTAACCGTACTAATTGAATAAATAAATAAATAAATAAATAATTAAATAAACAAATAAATAAATAAACGTATCATAGCTAAGAAATGCTTTGTACCTATTTAAGAAGCAAAGAAAACAACTGACTGTGTTCTTAAACTTACAATTACGTTGAAAACGATCTCGTATAAAACCTTCTTAACTTTTAAACTGAAACAAGCCATAACACAACGCCATCCCATCAAGTACCTACTAATTGTCAACTTTAAAAGTTAATATATACGAACGGAAATAACAAAAGATAAAACTCGACCAGTTTCTTCAATTTTGTTTAATGGTCGCAGGCGGTTTCGCGCATTATAAGATGTGGGGGCCATGGCTAGTCCAGCAGCTGATGTGGGCCCCAGTCGCCTCGTCTAATTAACATATCGGACAAAGAACTCGATATATTCAATGTTTATTTAACAAATGACTCGATCGAAAGGTGTTTTGAACGGAGTAATAGGTACCTATAATTATACAACCAGACCAGTAGTTCCTGAGTGTAGCGTGTTCAACAAACAAGCTCTTCAGATTTTTAATATCAATATCAGGGATGTTATGGAGTTCCGTAACCGTAACCGAAACTATCGGATATCCGAAATAAAAATATATCCGTAACTGTAACCGTATCCGTTTCAGAAGTTTCGGATAGTTTTAGAAAATCTTGTGTTAAGTACAAAATTGATTTTTATATGAGTAGACAAAAAGCGACCAATATCGACTTTAATTTGGACATTTTTTTTATTAGGTAATGTAGATTGTGCAAAATGTAAACATTGTGATAAAAACTTTTCTTACAAGAGTGTCGAAAACAGTTATATTTTACTTTAATCTGATGTCCGTAACCGAAACTATCCGAAACTAGCGGATAATCCGAAATAATTACATATCCGTAACCGTATCCGAAACCGATATAATTTAATTACTATATCCATATCCGTATCCAGATCCGAAATATCATATCCATAACATCCCTAATCAATATACATTTGCCTATCTACTACTACTGATCCGATTTGAAAAATTCTTGCAGTGTGAGATAGCCCATTTATCGACGAAGGCTTTTGGCTATATATCATCACGCTACGACCAAAATGAGTGTTGCTCACATTGAGAAGCCTAATGTTTCGTATACAAATAAAAGATTGGCTTCATGAAATAAGAATCGTGCTAATACCAAGTAATTTTATAAATGCTTTAGCCTGATTTTAATTTAGTTTCCACGGTTAAAAGACTAAAACAAATTATGTAGGTATTTACTAGGATAAATGGATTCCAGATAACGATTATCGTCTTTATTTTTTAAATTTATTAACGGTAGCATATAAATTTTCAAAATGTAGGAGATAGTCCTCTTAGTTGTAGAGGAGGGCCGTGCCCAGCAGTGGGAGGTATATGGGCTGATGATGATGAACGATAGTAAAATTACGAATCATCATCATCATCAGCCCAAATACGTCCCACTGCTGGGCACGGGCCTCCTCTACAACCGAGAAGGTTTAGGCCTTAGTCCACCACGCTGGCCTAGCCACACCTAAGAAATTCCTACGAACTTTTAGGTGTTCAGGTTTTATCACGATGTTTTCCTTCACCGTTAAAGCAAGTGATAATTCATTGTGAATACACACATAACTTCGAAAAGTCAGAGGTGTGTGCCTGGGGTTTGAACCTGCGACCGACGAAATTCTCGACCGCGCGCCTAAACCTCGAGGCCATCACTGCTTATAATTACGAGTATTGTAAAGATATCAAATACCTACTTGAAAATATAATAAATTGCGAATTACATACTAATCAATATTGTGTTCTAAAGACAGTCAGGCTGTTGGACTCGCCGTTTTTTCCTCGTCTCGACATGCTCAGACCAGTGGAATCGCTGGCCCGTGAAGACACTGAGGGACACGTATCCTGTATTCTCCTAATGAAATAAATTACCTATCCTCCACTTCCATAACAACCTATCATCCTCGCCTAACACCCAATTGAAATTCCACCTTAAAAAGTCACAAATACGGCTGGTTATTGCTCACGTCTTGTAAGAACATCGGAGGATGAATTCATAACCTTTTTACACTACAAGCAATGTCGGGCATACATAGAAGGCTTGTCGTGAGAACTGAGCTTTTCTATCCGAATGAATTTGAGAGACCGCGTAAGCGGACAATCAATTTTAAGATGCCCGTGAGCACGGGAAACAAAATGGCCGACAATCGATTTTACATTCATAAGTTTTTTAAATATATAAATAAATAAATAAATACACCCAACAGTCACATACATAGTTCTGATCCCACACTAAGATACAAGTATTGTGTCGTGGGTATCATAAACTACGAGAGACTTTTCGGTCTCACATACACCCAGACCCGAAACAAATATTTGTGGATCACACAAACATTTGTTTCGGTGCGGGGATCGAACCCGCGGCCTCTCGTTTCGCAAGCTGGTGTCTAGCCAACTGCGCCACGGGGCTGTCGGATATAAGTAGGAGTAAATACGACGTCATGCTTTTTATATGTCGAAAATCGTTATTTAATTATTATAAATTAACTTCATCACCATCATCAAACCATATACGTATATACCACTGCTGGGCACGGGCCTCCTCTACCATTGAGAGGGTATAGGCCTTAGTCTACCACGCTAAATAATAACTTAACTAAATAATAACACGGTAAATATATAAATTAACTTACGAATTACAAATTACGTATTTGACAAAAAATAAGAATTTCTTAACCATTTACAACTCAAGAATTATACACCTTCTTACTTTTCATATTTTTCTTGCCAAATCACGATGAATATATCTATGTAAACGAAAGCTATCTACCAAAAAAACTGCCAATCCACAGTAGTTCAGCGTGGAGGACTATGGTCCATCTTTGACATAGAGGAGCCCAATAGTGTGAAAATACAGGCATCAAAACTACATTTAATATAATTAAATATTATTAATAATTACTATTAATAATAATAAAGACAATGACCTGAATTTAATATATTCCAAAGCTTATTTCATAAATAGCAAAAACGACTTATTAAACAGGATTTATTAGGCAGTTTTTGCCCAACAAATGTCTTTAGTATTTATACTTATTTGCATATATAAAAGTGTTAAATTAAAGACATTTACATACACATTTTTTGTTTCGTCTTACAGTTAAGTATTTTTAAACGTGATGGTGATTTATTCAAATATTTTTATATAAAAAATTGTGTATACATTTTTGTACTGTGAGCCATATACGTATGTTTATCATGCGTCATATAACTGTATAGTCCGTCAACCCGCATTATGCCAGCGTGGTGGACTAAGGCCTAACCCCTCTCAGTTGTAGAGGAGGCCCGTGCCCAGCAGTGGGACGTGTATGGGCTCATGCTGGCCTAGTGCGGGTTGGCGGACTACACACCTAAGAAATTTCTAAGAACTCTTAGGTGTGCAGGTTTCATCACGATGTTTTGCTTCACCGTTAAAGTACGTGATAATTCATTGTGAATACACACATAACTTCGAAAAGTCAGAGGTGTGTGCCTGAGGTTTGAACCCGCGACCGTCGAGATTCTCAACCGCGTGCCCAAACCTCAAGGCCATCACCACATGACATGAGCAGTAATAATAAATATGGCAAAAACGGGGAGAAATAATCCCTTTAAAGTTAATTTTCCTATACGGAGTCGCGGGTAGCTATAAAGACGCGACTTGTCGGCAACAGATGCATAGTTTGCCGGTAGAGCGGTCCCGATGGCAGATAATGCTTATGTAAAAGTTACGCGCCGATACAATCATCTGATAGCGCGGAGCATCTTGCGTTAATTGTTTCAAAACTGTTTATTATTAGCGGGAAATTTCTTAGAAAATAAATATTTATCTTAACATTCCTTAGGTAAATTGGTTACAACACTTGAATCTTAACCGCTTTAGGTATCCGTGGCAGTATTCCCCCTTGTTTTGATGTTGACCTGGAAATGTGCCCGAAAAACGGCAATAGGCTCGCCCCCTATTACGTGGGACTGATACATACCTGGCGAAATGTGGATGCAGAAATGCACCTCTGCCTACCCCTTCGGGGAATACGGGCGTGAGGTTATGTATGTATGTATAATTTTCCCCTACACATGTTACATTTAGCATTACCTTTGTGGTCATTTAGCTACCATATAAATTACAAGGCAGCGTGGTGGGAGCGAAAGAGCTATACATTTAAAAGAACCCTCTGCTCAGCCGAGCGCAACTCATCTCAGACGGATAATAAGCATGCACATGTTCTTTGTCCTTAGTGCTTGTATACGTCATACTACGAGTAGTATCACGCGGTACAAGCGCCACCACCGAAGTCCTACGGCGAAAATTGGAACTAAAGTTGACAGACAGATCTGTCATATAAATAGAGGATTCTGTGGTTGATTGACTTCCTCGTAGTCTCGCGGTACAAGTACTCGTATGTATCGCGCGATCAAAAGATTCCGGTTCGGGCCAATTGCTATTGCTTTTTTTTCATTAAGAAATTCTCAGTAACAGCTCGGAGTCTGGAAATGTGCTCGAAAAATGCCAATAGGCTCGCCCCCTATTACTCCCGATTACTCTGTCTTTCCCTTCGGAGAATACATGCGTGAGGTTAAGGATGTATTTATGAAGGATTCTTGGGTTTTTCCATAATAGTATCTATGTTTCATTCAAGTAAACGAGAGACATGAGAAAAACGAGATGTTTTTCTGTACTTTTACATAAGCCAAATTTCTATGAGATTGGTGCAACCATATTTAAATGATTGTATCTAAGTACAGTAGTGTTTTTAAAAGACATATTTTAACTATCACTTATATATTTGCGGTTTGTCTTCTTTCAAATTACATTATGCGATCCATTGGAATACCAATTATTAAAGTGAACATTTCTTTTATGTACCCCGGCCCATTTAGTAGAATGATAACAGCGCTCCATACATCTAATTTATAATGACGTATGATATGAGAGGTTCCAAGGTCGATCCCCACATCGAGACAAATGTTTGTGTAATCCACAAATATTTGTTTCAGGTCTGTGTGTTTGTGAGAGCGAAAAGTCTCTCGTAGTTTCTGATACGCACGACACAAGACTTGTATCTCAATGTGGGTGTGACTGTGACTGGTGTTTATTTTTAATTATGGAAAAATTGGCGTTTGAAATAAAATTGAATCATTCTTTAATTCTTATATATTGTCTTAGTAAGACGTGCGCAATAACAGAAGGTCAAACTGGTCCCTTTAATTAACGCCGTGTGAGCTTGTGTCCACGGCTTTGTGCGGCAGAGCGTGACCTTATCTT
The DNA here is from genome assembly GCA_907164795.1 of Hemaris fuciformis. Taxonomy (NCBI): domain Eukaryota; kingdom Metazoa; phylum Arthropoda; class Insecta; order Lepidoptera; family Sphingidae; genus Hemaris; species Hemaris fuciformis. Next base: position 5,370,743 of record OU015455.1, on the reverse strand, counting down.
GCCTCAGGCTAAATTCCTGTGCTATATATTACAACTTACTTTATACATACGTTGGAAGTCTTGATGGCCTCGTTTAGGCACGCGGTCGAGAATCTCGTCGGTCGCGGTTTCAAACCCAGGCACACACCTCTGACTTTTCGAAGTTAAGTGTGTACGTATTCACAAAGAATTATCACATACTTTAACTTTGAAGGAAAACATCGTGAAGAAACCTGCACACCTAAAAGTTCTTAAGAATTTCTTACCAACGTTCACTAGGCCAGCGTGATGGACTAAGGCCTGAACCCTCTCAGTTGTAGAGGAGGCCGGTGCCCAGAAGAGTAATATGGGCTGATAATGATGACATACTATGGAGATGGTGGAAGATAGCCTGAGCTCATAGACAAAGTCACTTACTACAATCGCAATCCTAACTAATATTATAAGGAGGTAAAGTTTGTGAGGTTGTACAGAGAAATCACTGGATCTACTAAGTCGATTTTCAAAATTATTTTACTGTTATATAGACTATCGAGAAAGGTTAGGCTTTATTTCATCACGGTACGACCAATAGGAGCGGGAAATCGATAAAAAATGTGTCATAAACGGGGAAAAAATGCCTTTTGAAGGGGAAACTTTAGCATACGGAGTTGCGGGCAATAGCTTGCTATAAATAAAGAACTTCAAGAAGCGTCTTCTTTTCCGACAATTTTAACAATAGGTAGTTAATACCAATATAGCTTATCATACAATAAACACATGTTATATGTAATTAAAGTACTGGCCGCTATAATATCCCATACTAGACGTAAACTTCCGCGAAATTATAACAAAGGATTTTGAGTCTTATTATTTTGAGACGAAGGAGCAAATTTTTGTATCTACTCAACTATAAAGCAGGACCAACTGGCCAAAGGTGCTTAGTATGTTTTTCGCATAACATTTGTAACATTTTGTCTAATTCCATATTGGTCTGTTGACACGCAAGTTTGTTTTCGTGAAAAGCCTCCCTTGCCTTATCGCCCCTCACTTCCTTCGTAATTCATTTCGCTTATATTTCGTATTTTTAATTACTTGACTCGAGTCTTAAAAGGGGTAAAGGTTAATGTATAATTTATTTTAATTTAAGTCTATAAAGGGATTAGGAAGTATAATATTTAGTTTTAACTTCGTTACGTTTTGGGTATTTCCACTTAGTGCGGTACTTACTACAAATATTATAAATATTTAGGTTAAAGATAAAAATCTAGAAAATTTTACAGTACGCTGAAATAATTTAATTGTGATGTCCATTCCACATTACTCTCATCATCTCGAAATAATCAAAAACAAAAACGTAACATCAAGATGGACGTCCAGCGATTGGTGGACGCGACGTTGCCACACTGGCATCCCGCCGAGATGCGCATCTTCGCTCCCTCTCACACTCAAACACTTTCTATATACCCGTCACTTTCCAAACATGTCCGCAGGATCGTCTCGCTTCAAGACGCAACCGAGATAATTCCATCCAAGCTTTGAATTTCGAACGCTTTTTTTTAAATCGATGAGCCAATGGCACGAAGCTGCCAGTAATTTGTTTCTTCTCTCCGTTTTTTTTTTCGTTTGCCCATTTCTGTTGACGGAGGTTTCATCTGATTGCGAGTTCGATGGGGTCAAGGCCGCCCATTGTTCATTGTGAGGAGACAAAAGCTCGAATGTTTGCGAAAAAACCAGACAGGTTAAACTGTTTGAACAACTGTTCTTAACGTTAGATGTCTAGAATAAAAGGGGCTTAATTATTTCAAAAATTGAAGATGTGTTTTTAAGTATTCGATTCTTGTTGATATTTTTAAGTCAAGGGTAATTTTTTTAATGCCCTTTTTGTATCACGTAGAACGTAAAAATGGTCAATTGACTCGCAGAATTCCTCCTTCAGTTTTTATAGTTCCCACTCAACCATCGTAAAATTGTTTATCCAACAAATTATAGACTTTATGAGAATATAAAATACTGCAATAAACTAACAAAACCGAGAAACAAATGTTAAGAGTCTATAGTGCAACTGTTCCATTTTCAAAACCGAATGGCGGTAAAAATATGTTACTAGATTTAAAATATTTATGAGACTGCTTATTTGTAGACTATTTTTAGTTCTACGTTGACATAACCTTTGTATGAAAATAAATGCCTTTAGTTTGTTATTTATAGAAGTTATTGTTTCTTATGAGGCACGCGACGTAATCTACACCTTTCCAACGATTCTAATCGCTGATTTGTTGATTGCTTTATTTGAATTTAACAACGCGAAACATTGAAAACTTATTTAAAATTTAGATTGGTGTTAACGCTTTTGTAATAAATACCGGTAGTTTTTATGTCAACAACGTTCCTTAAAAATTAACTCTTTTAAACTTGAAATTACAAACGAAAATTTAAATTATGTTATGTTGGCAGCACTGTCCTATTATGATCAAGTTTAATTCATTAAAATATATCACATTTTCTAAAAAAGAAAAAAATACACCCAACCGTCACATAGGTACATAGTTCAGACCCCACACTAGGATACAAGCCTTGTGTCGTGGGTATCAGAAACTACGAGAGACTTTTCGGTCTCACAAACACCCAGACCCGAAACAAATATTTGTGGATCACACAAACATTTGTCTTGGTGCGGGGATCGAACCCGCGGCCTCTCGTTTCGCCAGCTGGTATCTAGCCAACTACGCCACGGGGCTGTCGAATAAAATGTGTTTCAAATAAAATAAAATTCATTTAAAAAAAATTGAACACAATGGATTTTTAATTGTAAGTTATGCATGAACCACAATACCGATAATAAGAAAAAGAGATAATACAAAAAAGCCCGCCAATTAAACGAGTTCTTTTTTAAAAAAATGGCGCGATTAAAACATATAATATGTACATCTCATTACGCCATCCATACGCCTATAAATATAATTACGCGGCTATTACCAATACGGCAATATCTTTGCCAGCTATCAGGCCTGTTTTTAAAAAATTCTCCACGTCCAATTACGCGGTACAAGGTTCAGTCGAGGACTCAATAACGGCTGGCAACTGTCTTCTCGATGTTATGTGAGCTAGACACCTACAAAGTACTTCGGGTCGCGTGCGCACGCGCAGCCGTCTGACACTACAATTTTTTAGATAGGGCTAATGGAATAATTTATTTTAAATCTAGTCTCATCTTAAATACTGTTACAATTGTATAAAGTATACTTTTTATTGAGGTGACGAACCTTTAAAGACGTCATATAATGTTGGAAGGCGGTAAATATGTATTAAAATTAATATGTTTTTTTTTCAGTGGAGTTTTTAGCAATATACTGTCAAAGAAATTGATAGACATCAATAGTAATTACCACAGTCTAAATATTTATAGGAAAATTAGAATATTTTTTTAGGAAGGCAAAATGGGAAAAAAAAGGTTAGAGTGAGATAAGAGAACATAAGAATTCGACAACCCCTAAATATCAAATTAACCACGACAGTAATATATTGATGTAGAAATAAACCTCTACCTGACTGTTCAGGAAACATGCGTGATTTTATGTACATAAGTGTTCTCATTATTACGAGTTTAGTTCTGACCTCACATTAAGATACAACCCGCACTAGGCCAGCGTGGTGGACTAAGGCCTAAACTATCTCAGTTGTAGAGGAGGCCCATGCCCAGCAGTGGGACGTATTTGGGCTGATGATGATGATGATGATTAAGATACAAGACTTGTCAAAGTCAAAGTCAAAATTATCTTTATTCAAATAGACTTTTACGAGCTCTTTTGAATAGTACATTTTAATATTTTTTAAACTAAACTATTGTCTATAGGTAACTATAAATAACTATTGTGTCATTGCTACTAGAAACTATGAGAGACTTTTCGATTTCAGAAACACCCAGACATTTGTGACACAAAAAATTGTCTCGGTCTCGGAAACCGCGACCTCTTGTTTAGCTATTAGCTAACTGCGCCACAAAGGCATTCACATGTAACTTTGAAGCTAGATGTAGAATTTTTTAAGGTCTTAAGAACAAAAGCTTGCAAAACCGAACATATCGTGTCTTTCCTAGCTCTATATCGACAGGTGCGCGGACGCGTCATCTTTGAGAAAAAATGGGGTCCGACCCCCGCACGATACACTTTTTTATAAAAGTATTAATCGTAACCACTTTCTTATGACCATCACGTACGGTCGTGGAATAAAAAGTATCGTCATTAAACTACGGTTTATTTGAAACCAATATCTGGATGGAAAATTCCGTTTTATTTTTAAGATTACTATGGATGAGTTGTTACTTAGTTATATGCAAGCCTAGACAATTTTGCATTTAATAATAGATTCCAAAAGGTGCACAGACCAAATCAATATGGATGTAGGTCCAAAAGTCTCTGGAAGTCTCGGGGAGGCTTATGACCAGCAGTAGATAATTTGGTAAAAGATTGCAGAGGCGGCCATATAGTAGCGTATTAGCTGATAATGATTAATGATAGTAATAAATAATAATGAGACTGTTTAAAGATTAATTTTGTAAGCAAAAGTCAGAAAATTGCGTGGCCTATCATCTGGCCTATCATCGTGGTGAATCCTCTTTGCTGTAGAAAAACAACAATAGTGAGCTGATGGTCATAGAACAAATGAAAAACAATTGTTCTCGAGGATATGCATGGTCCGTTGACAACAAAAATGCGAAAATCAATAGCTGAAGGTATCGAAACCTGATAATATTTTAACCTGAAGCTTTACAGGTTTGTGTCATATGGTGAACACTCTATCGAAATTCACAGTAAATATCTATACATCCATTCACGCCTATATTCCCCGACGGGGAAGGCAGAGATGCATTTCTGCTATAGACAACCCCGTGGCGCAGTTAGTTAGACACCAGGATGCGAAACAAGAGGCCGCGGGTTCGATCCCCGCACCGAGACAAATGTTTGTGTGATCCACAAATATTTGTTTCGGGTCTGGGTGTTTGTGAGACCGAAAAGTCTCTCGTAGTTTCTGATACCCACGACACAAGACTCGGTATGTTAATGTGGTGTCAGAACTATGTATGTGACTGTTGGGTGTATTTATTTTTATTTATTACTACATTACGAAAAATTGTTTCCTCGTCTCACGTAATACGAGCCTATTGCCGTATTTCGGGCACAATTCCAGATTTCGCGCTTTTTTTTTCCTAATTGAAAATAACACTTTTCCAAACACGGGAAGAGAAGCCAGGCCCTCTAGAGCGCATGGCACATACTTGTACCGCGAGACTTCGAGGCAGTCAAATTCGTACTATAATAGCCAATATATTAAAAAACCACGAAATATAAAGCACTCACAACTATTTATTGGCTTGTTATAGAAAAAAATCGCTCGAGTTTTTATCGAGCAATCTATAAGCTTGACGGCGTGTCTTTGGGTTTAATTTTACCTCGCATCTGCCCATTCTCTTCCGAATAACGAGCTAATCATTTGAAACTTATAGTCCACTTTCTCGGTCTTCCATACCGCTTGGTATTACTTTACGAGTGAAACGATGTCTGCCCTTTAAAATTGCATAAACAACTGAAAGAACCTGGCACTAGCAGTTATAATGTACTATTAAACAGTGGCGGTACTTCTGTAGAAGCCCAAAAGCGTTACACGTTAATTGTGTAATGTCTAGTTTATAATTGTTCATTGTGGGGTCAGGATATTCTCATTTACATGTCAATTTGCTTTTGTTAAATAAAGTTTTAAAGCTTAAAGATTATTCGGAATTTTGTAAGGCACGCTGGGCTTTTGGGCTTCTATGGAAATACCGCCTCTACTATTAAATATAATGTTTTTTTTTCTGTACATTACATGCATTAATATATTTCATGTTACAATAAATACATACACAACAGATTCCTGTCTAATTAGGTAAAAATATTCAAGGTTGTTTTATTATTATTTTTATTTTACCACAAACAAACCCGAAAAACGGCAATAGGCTCGCCCCCTATTACGTGGGACTGATACATACCTGGCGAAATGTGGGTGCAGAAATGCACCTCTGCCTACCCCTTCGGGGAATACAGGCGTGAGTTTATGTATGTATGTATGTATTTTACCACAAAAATTAAGACTGCCTCGTGGTCTCGCGGCACAAGTATGTGCCGTGCGATCTAGAGGTCCGGGGTTCGATTCCCGGGTCGGGCAAAGTATTATTGGGTTTTTCCATTAGGAAATTCTCAGTAGCAGCACGGAGTCTGGAATTGTGCCCGAAAAACGGCAATAGGCTCGCCCCCTATTACGTGGGACTGACACATACCTAGCGAAATGTGGGTGCAGTAATGCACCTCTGCATACCCCTTCGGGGAATACAGGCGTGAGGTTATGTATGTATGTAAAAATTAAGAAAAACAAATACTAAATTCAAATCTCTTTTAATATAGATGCACCTGGCTGGTTGGCTTAAACCTTTAAAAAGGTTTTTTTCTCAGCTCTACGCACTAAGCCATGTCTCCAAGTAATAACAATCGATTCCATGTTTTGAAATCGGCACGGGCTTTAATCAAAACACGAGTCAACTGAAAAAAATGTTTTCATTTTCACATCCCAAACGTTTATTTTAAACTCTTATACATCTTTTGTCATTGCGTTCATCGAAGGGTCGTTAGCATGGTTGCTAACTTGAGTTCATAAATAAAATAAATTATCTTGTTTTATTATAAGTAAAATCAACATTAATGAGAGTTCTACTTTAGCATTTTTTTAGACAGGTGTATGAGTTAAAAACCTGTAATATACCAAATATGTGGACTAAGGCCTCATCACTTGTCCTATAGTAGGACATACATACATATATGCTTCTCCACTTCGAGTTGAATCTGTGATGTTCATAATTTAAAACTATTGCACCAACATTAGATCTTCTTCGTCGTCATAATATCTATGCTTTTTGCTTATTTCAGCTGTTTGACGGCTGATTAATGGAGACATTGATTGCGTGAATGCATGTAAGTATGTATGTATATTAATCTATACTCTATACTACAAATAAATAAAATTGGAGTGTCTGTTTGTAATATTGAAAATAACCGCTTTTTAATAAATGCATATGGACGTATACACGGTACATATACCAAAATAACGTTTTTTACAATTTTTGTCTGTCTTTCTGTCTGTCTGTCTGTCTGTTTGTTCCCGCTAATCTCTGAAACGGGTGGACCAATTTTAACGGGACTTTCACTAGCAGATAGCTGATGTAATAAGGAATAACTTAGGCTACGTTTATTTTAGAAAAATTCTTATATTTTAGAAAAAATGAAATTAAGTAGGTATCATAATAAAAAAATTTAAGAATCGACTGTTAGGCGGAGCGAAGTTCGCCGGGTCAGCTAGTATGTAATAAAGATATGTTTGTCTTTATTTGGAAGACACAACACAGGATGAGGTGTGGTGCTACCGTGCCACTAAAAATATTTAATTAAGCATATATTCTTAATATAATTAATTATTTAAATATATGCATATTCTTAAATAGATGATTTGTTTAATCGAGGATAACGGAAGAATAACTTATTCGTTCGAAATTTAAAATCTACAACCGAAAATAAAAGTGACTTCTCGTAAATAAAACTAAGTTGTCTGCAAGACAGTCACCCATCGGGAGCTTGGCCGAACAACTTCCGGGGTAGGGGAGGGATAAAAACCTCATTTCCGGCCCGCGAACCCTTCCGTTAGGGGAGACTCGAGCCCGCTTTTGTGTCGATTATTTACTATTTGTACTTATGTTGGGCAAACTTTACTTTATAATTCCGTTTTTATTAGATTATATACGTCCCATCGCACTTTTGAGTATAAGTCATACATACTGTCTTAGAATACGGGGCTTTAACAACATAATGATCTTTTGCAAGTAATATAATTAACGTGTATAATATATGTAGAAGAGTAGGTATATGGAGTGGACGATATAAAAAATATGTATTTAATTTTATACTTACATCATGTCGATGTCAAAAACAAAAAAAAATACCTATTTTTTTATGATATCCTATATCTAATATTTAAAAGCATACTTGAATTGAAAATAAGTGACGTTTTTTAGTCGCTATGTTGCCACTTGACTTATTTAATCTGTGTTCCATATTTAAATTTTAAATTTATCATTTTAAAGCGCACAAATGACTCAGTTTTGGTGGTTTGTAGCTCAATTTTAAACGGTGTGTATTATTCATTGCGTTAATATTATCTAAAGGGTGTAGGGTGCGTGTGTTTCCACGTGATTTGCCATTGATTCTGACTGACTCATAGCAACTAGTGCTGGGACATTGCCATTCACGCACTACTTATTTATTAATCGATCCTGCAATGGATTATATAATATTCGTATTATTAATTCTTTAAAATAAAATGACAAAGCTTTTGAATTTATTAATAACCAATAATATTTAGACTATACCGATTAGAAACATGAAATTTTGATAGTACCTATGGTGTTGATTTAAAAATATGGTTTAATTTGGTATCGTAAATGAGTATCAAAATTATGTATTCACGAGTCTGTTTGGTTCCTCTGTTTTTTTAAACCTAAAGCGCTGAATCATTTAAATGATTTTTGTTTCAGTGAGATTTCAGTAAGTAAGTGCTCACGTAGACCACTAAAAAGGGATTTTTGAAAATTCACTCATTAAACGTGGGTCCAATGTTTGTATCAGTGTCAAAAGCCCAGATTACCTTTCAAAATTTCAAGAATATACTGACCCCACAATAAACAATTATAAACTAGACATTACAAATTAACGTATTACGGTTTTGGGCTTCTATGGAAGTACCGCCACTGGTTTGTATGTATACCAAATATGACGGAACCCAGGTAATACTGATATAAAAATACATGCTTAGGCTTTTAAAATCGAATATTCAACCCCTATTTCACCTACAGCAAATCAAACATGTGGTGTGGGGCCCGAACATCCCCTCGATTTGTAACTTTGTAACAGACAGGTGGAGATTTGGTCAAATTAATACCCATGACTTCTAGCTTTTCCTTATGCAAGTGTCAGTGGCAATTATATTTATAAATAATATGACTTTTTCTTCGAAGGAGCAGGCAAAGATGTATTTTTGTTTCGTGTTTTAGGGTCGTTTTCAAATTAAGGGCCAAAAAGGCATCATCATCAGCCCATATACGTCCCACTGCTGGGCACGGACCTCCTCTACCATTGAGAGGCCAAAAAGGCATAAATTTCGTAAAAAAACGGAATGAGAAATTTGTGTATTTTTATTATACGTGTGCGTTATTTTTTGTAAATAAAACACATTTTAAACAAAATACACCACTTATTTATTTGAATGTGGTATGCGGGGTAGTAGAGAGGTTCCAAGTTTTTTTTTAATTTGAGTTTGAAAATGTAACACGAATGATAATTTTATTTATCTGTAAAATCTTTTTATTTTTATATATACTTAATATTGTTTTAACGGTTAATATTCTTCCTAGAAAACTATATTAGACAATAGAAAAATAAAATGTGCAGTTTGTCATTTTGATATGAATTTATGAAGCAATTAACAAATAAACTTTAACCCGGCGCAAATGACGTGAAAAAAATTACTAGGACGATGACGCTGGGTCATATTGACCCGAACTTTTAATGTTTTTTTTTTAAAGAACTTTAGTGACTAGCCTTAATTTTAATTACTGTTTATTATAATGATTCTTTGCTTAGGTAGTAAAATAAAAATAATAAGAATACGTTCTAGAAAATATACTTTTATTATTATTTTTAATAACACATGCAAAATCAACTATAAAAACGTAACATGTTTATATTTTGAGTTTTTGGTAAAGTATTCTTAGCAATAATAGGAATCAATAATCTTATATACTAATAAAGAGATCAAATCAACTTTATAATATGAAAATAAAAACGAATCAGTCTTCTACGTCATCATTGAGGCCCACGGAGCTGCTGCAATTGTTGCAGTATGGAATCAAATGGTCAGGGCAAACGTAAATATGGCACGCATTACAAGTATGAGACGTTTTCTTATACTTTTTAGATGAACAATATTGTCACCTCTTCTCTTGAGTTCCTGGTACTTTTTGGGGTGGTTCTTTACCAGGGTCATTCAGGAAATCCGCTATTCTTTTGCGCAATTGACGAGGTAAATTTACACGTGCCTTTCGATTTTGTAAATGCTCGTGTACTAGAGCGAGTCCCAGCTTTATGAGGAAATGTCGTCTTTTAGTACGTGTATCATTGTTATTGGCCCGATGTATTATGCAATAATTATGATATATGATTACACCAGGCCTTTCACGTAATATATTTTCAGATCTGGACCGTACATTTGGCCGTGTAGGTGCTTTTTGCCATATTGTTCCATCCTTTCCTTTATAACATTGTTGCCGTAATTGGTGTTGTAAGGACGCAACATCGATATTATCTGAATCTGATCCCGTATCACTAGCTTCTTGTTCACTTTTATCGTCATTGAGGCATTCAGATAAGTGGTCGTCAATATCCACGTCTGAAGCACCTTGGGAGTCTTCATTTTCATAATCAGACTCTTCTAAAAACGCCAAAATTCTAGCACAATCATTTGTCAATGACATTTTTACTCAAAATCTACAAAGAAAACAAGGTTAATTAACAGTAAGCACTAAATAAGCAAAAAAACGTATGTTACGAAATTACTACGCCAGCGATGACGCTGGGTCATAATTACCCGTTTTCTCTCGACGCACGTGTATCTCACAGCGCACGCGGCGTTGCACTGAGCTTGCGTAGTAAATGGGTAGAGGGGAGCCGTATCTCCAGCTACAGAAACTTTCGAAACACACGAGCGACGCAAAAATAAAATATGTTAGTTTAAAACTGCCTCGGGTCAATATGACCCAGCGTCATTGTCGCCGGGTTAAAAAAATTAACTTTGGCTAAGGTCACACTTCTGAGATTTGACTTAGTTTTATGGGTATATCTTCGTAATTAATAGAGTTATGGGATTTGTTATACTGAGCACATTAGCGCCTCAAAGAACTTGTTTATTAATAGTAATGTTAATTTTGATAGCAATTACAACATGGCAATGAAATCAGATTATATGTTTTGGCCCTCAATTTGAAAATGACCCTTTAACTCCTACGAAACGCAAGTTTATTGGTGTTTTTCAGGCATATTTCCAGTCTCCGTACTGCTAAGAATTGCCTTATGGGAAAACCTAAATTTGTCACTCTATTTCTTTTATTTCATAATGTAAAATCTAAAAGGTGCTTAGTTAACGCAATTAATGAAATGTTAAACAGAAGATGTGGGCTCGATACCGACGAGAAAAATGGTATAGAGGTTCCAAATTCAGGTCTGGTTGTTTGTGAAACCGAAAATGTCTCTCGGAGTTCAATACTCACAACAAGATTTGTATCTTAGTATTTATTTATGAGTGTCAATTGACTGTATTTATTTATTTCAAACTTTATTGTATACCATAAAAAAAATACTCTCCTTTAACGTAAACCTAAAGCCAATGCATCCAAAACGGCAGACGATTTCCTAAAAGTCTAAAAGTCCACATTCCATATTCAATCTCCACTTTCTATTGAAAAAGGCCAAATCGATATCTATTCCCACAAAGTTCCTGGAACATTGAATATATGATTTCGCGTTATGAAATGACTCGTTTGTATCTAGGTTGGGTCGGTTCAGTTGTATATAGCTCTTCTGGGAAGCGAGTGGTGCCGGTTGCCATGGCAACGCGCCGCATCAACACGCCGCCCCTAACACGCTGTATAAGTACAGGTGACCTAGCTAGGCTGGTGACACACTCAGTATACACCTGTCTATCTCGAGGTTTCAGGCGTTTTTATGAAAGGTATTTTACGGTATATATATACACCCAACAGTCACATACATAGTTCCGACCCCACACTAAGATTCGAGTGTTATATCAGAGACTACGATAGACTTTTGGTCTCACAAACACCCAGACCCGAAATATTTGTGGATCACAAGTTTTCATAATAAGATTATTTGTTTTTTATAAGTGGAAACTGTTTGTAATGTATGTGTTTACTGTAAAACTTAGAATTTAATAAAAATTGTGTGTATGTTTCCCAAAGATAATTAATAAAATAAAATCACAAAAACATTTGTCTCGGTACGGGAATCGTAACCACGGCCTTTCGTGTCAAGCGAACTGCGCCACGTAGGCTGTCATAAGATTCCTCCTGCTGTTGCATACTGCCTATGTCCCAATTTTAAACAGATTCGTCGGCCAGTACTACTCTAGAAAATCTAAATTTTTAATTAAACGGATGAAAATAGTTTTAACATATCTCCATGCACTCACGTTTTTGCATTCTTACTTATTATAAAACCAATGCCGCCGCCGCGTCTATATATGCTCAAAAACTACTGAACATATTTTCATGCAGTTTCTACCAGTAGACAGAGTGATTCATGAGGAAGATTTAAGAGTATTATTAGATAAGGTCGCTCCAATTGATTTAAATATGACGTAGAACGTGTAAGTTGGACTTTAAGCAAATTTAAGTGTTGATTTTAGGAATAAAAGGTGCTCTGAATGCGAAAATTTCATCTATATGGGAGTGCAAAAAATAGTTTACTCAACCCAATCATTATAGACTATTATTTTTGGTATGGACTAGGTCTTGGTGAAGGGCATAGACAACTTTCAAAATACAGCCGTGGCCAAAAATATTGAGCACCTATGCCATCTCTCGATTTTGTGAAGAGTATTAAATTAAATAAAAAAAACAATTTTACAAGGTTGTTATTTATTGTTCAAAATTAATATTTTGTGGTTCCATCCTTAGCTTGTATCATTATCATCATCACACATAACTTCGAAAAGTCAGTGGTGTGTGCCTGAGGTTTGAACCCGCGACCGTCGAGATTCTCAACCGCTTGCCTAAACCTCGAGGCCATCACGACTTCTAGGCCAGGCTTAGCTTGTATAAGCGACGCAAATACATAAAAAATATGTATCCTCGCTACACCACCACCCTGTCCATCACTGTATGTGTGTTCGAAGCGTGTTTATCTGGTGTCGGGGACAGCGATGTCATATTGTGATTGTAAGCCGTGTACATAGCATTAAGCCACGAATAACGCCATTAGCGCTTATACGATGCCACGCAAATTGTCACCACAAATGAAGCTTCGATTACTAAGTTCGAAACTTCAGTGTCTATTACGTCATCTCTTACGTTTTAAAATAAAATTTGAGAAATTATAATCATTATTTAACTGCCTAACGAGGCACAATTTTGTGCCGTGAGGTTTAGATTTTCCGGGTTCGATTCCCGGGTTTGGCAAAGTGTTATTGGGTTTTTCCATTGGGAAATTCTCAGTAGCAGCACGGAGGATGGGAATACATACCTCGAAAAATTTGGGCGCAAAATTGAGTCTCTGCCTACACCTTGGGGAATACGGCGTGAGTGCGTATGAATGTACCTACTGTTACTGTATAGGTTTTCGCACTTTCGCGAAAAAACTATTGAATGGATTTTTAATTTAATGGATTTTTTGTATAATACGGTTTATTTAGGGATGATAACGCATTACGCATGGTGAAGGTTAGCAGCGTTAGACGGGATATGGAACCAGCGTTCCCCACAATTTGCATATAAAAAGTATCCTACACGCGTTCGAGAAATTTTTCTGCGAGCAACATTTCATCCGGATCCATTCAGCTATTCACAAGCAAATTTATCATACCAAAACTTATTTTTCAGACCATTTACCAATGTCTTTCAGATCTTTGCAGCTGTTCTTTTTTTTCTTTTTTTTTTATTCAAAAATCTAGCGCAGGCATTTGACCACGATCTCACCTGGTGTTAAGCGACGATGCGGTCGACGATGGAGCATGCCTGTCTAGTAGCAGCCTATTCACATTTGATTTGAATTTGTCCAGATTGTATCGTACGGGAAACACTTCAGCGGGCAGGGCGTTCCACTCCTTCTAGTGGATTTGATTAAACAAAAATCCATTATCCCTAGGATTTAACTTAGTCTAGACAAAGAAGAGATGGTGCATGTATTATTGAACCATGAGAAGCATAATGCGGTTATATTATGCGGAGCAATTTCATTTCTCGCTAGCCTTTATTGCAATTCTCAGGGGAACGCGAGCACTTGGCTTTTGTATTATGTATGAAGACTGCAGAACACGACAAATTGCTGCTATTTGCCTCTACGTCAGCCGGTATTGATTCTTCTCTCCTAACTTGTTTTGGAAGTGAGTTTAATAGCTTCCTTGAATTCTTATATTTAAGCGTAGAGATTTTTATATGTATTTAGGATCGTATTTAAATCTGATAGTATTTTTGAGTGTGACACTCTGAAATCAGTGTTAAGTTTTTTCTAAGCAATTGAAAATATGAGGACATACGACATGCGAATCGAACTATTAACTCCCTATATTTCATAGATCCTACAATTAGAGTTTACTAAACTCTACGCCTAAATATTTATCTGTTGTATGAATTTACACTGTATCCTTCGTCTGATCAATTCAATCCATCTATAAATTAACGATGACAAATCGTCATGACGATAACAAAATTCATTCATTCATCATCAGCCCAAATACGTCCCACTGCTGGGCACGGGCCTCCTCTACAACTGAGAGGGTTTAAGCCTAAGTCCACCACGCTGGCCTAGTGCGGGTTGGAGGACTACACACCTAAGAAATTCCTAAGAACTTTTAGGTGTGCAGGTTTTATCACGATGTTTTCCTTCACCGTTAAAGCAAGTGATAATTCATTGTGAATACACACATAACTTCGAAAAGTCAGAGGTGTGTGCCTGGGGTTTGAACCTGCGACCGCCGAAATTCTCGACCGCGCGCCTAAACCTCAAGGCCATCACTGCTTATTAACAAAATGGTTTCCTCCAATATTTATCAATTAAAATAAAATACAAGCTAATTAATAATTTGAACATATTGCTATATTTATTATCGCCTAACATCTGATAATTTGCCTAAGGTTAATATTACTTTCTTCCTTCAAATAGGTTCTATATTTCGCACGGACTCCGTGTCTTCCACAGCAGTTTCTACCTTCGGGAACGGGATGTGAACTGTCAGCACGCCATCCCGGGAGAGAGCGGACACTACTTCTTCAGGATCCACTCCATTTGGCAGACGGAACTCACGCTTGTACTCCCGGAAGACCAGACTGTTATCCGTCTTCTCTTCATGTGACGCTGACACTATCAGCATGTCGTTGAAGATTGTTACATTTACCTGGAAATTGAGGGAAATAAATCCAGTCTACCTATTTTTTCCCTATCTTAAATGACTGCTACTTCAGGATTTTGTGTCAGTTCCCTGATATATCAGGCTGATACTTAATGCTTGTCTTCTATTCTGCGTTTGTCGTCACTTTCAATACATACTTAGGAGTCACAACTGCTTGGACCAAAGTTTTATCAGAGGAACTATCAAATCAGCTCAACCTGCCCTGGATATCTAAAATCATAGCATATTTGCTTGTCTACAATTTAGATGATTGAGTTTCGTCCACTCTACTTGATTAAGCCTGTGTGAAAATAAAATATAAAATAAAATTGAATACAACGATCGTATATGGTCTCATGCGTTCATATAGTCTCATGGTCTCATGTGTGCTATCCCAATCGGACACAAAGTAACAAATAATCCAGAGAAATATACCTCGGAAGGTTCGAACTGCGTAACATCGAATTGCAACTTCAATGACTTGCTCTCGCCTTCGCCTTGCACCAGAGGGGAGCTCGCCAGGGATTCCAAATCGGTGACCGGGTATGTTACACCATGGTTATCCTTCAAGGTGGACACTCCTGTATGGGCTGTAGAATTTTCGCCGTAGAGAGTCAGAAGATTATTACTGGAAGTAAAGTAAAGTTGATATACGATTTTAATAAATTGTCTTTATATGTATCTTTAGATCAATCCCAATAATGGAGCTATCAGATCGAAATATGTATACGTTCAAATATTTTTTTTTGTTTTAGTATATTTTGAAGACATTGGCAAAAATTCATAAACAGTTTATGGTTGTCGATGGCTAAAAATATTTACACTTGGTGCTCTAGGTATGGTTTTAACAATTGCATCTCCATTAAAGTCATCAACTATGAGACTGCCACTGACATACGCTTTCCACGAAGACATCCAGAATGACCTCTTAGATTATATCTAGCAAGGTCAAGAACAAACGATTTTTCTTTATAAATGATTGTGAGATTCACAAAAATTGCATCGGATACAGGTTATCTTACTTTCAACCCCCATAACTTGGGATCTTAGTATATGATCAGACCTTTATGTGACTTTTGTGTTTTGATCGAATACCTGAACTTATTCATTTCTTCGTCGATCTTCCTCATTTCTTCAATGAATTTTGCTTTCATCACAGCAAAGGCGTTATCGAACATTGAGAGCTCTGTCACTTGTACGGGGATATTGAAGTTCTTTCGTAGCTGGTTATCAGCCATTGTTGCTGTTTTAAAAGTTGTACTGGTATGTAATTTACATTCCTTAATTAAGTATTTGATTTTTTCGATTTAACTCATATTTTCACTAGAAATTTTGACAGAGTAATAGTTGTCAAAAATTAAGATGATTGATTGATAGAATGTTTTTCGCAATGCATGATTATAATCGTAATTTATTATGTTTTTTTGTGCGGATGTACCTATATTAAACAAAAAAATATTATTAGAAATCGCCATTGGTTAAAAAAAAATAAGTACTTAAATATAGAGTTTCAGTTAATTGAGTGCAGAGTAATTTTTAACATAGCACAACCTTCTTTCAGAAATCTTATTATGAAGTAAAATATCAGTGGTTGAGTTTGCTTGAGGTAAAAAAAATATTTATGCTTTTTCTGGTCAGTGGGAATTACTGACAAAATGTACAACCGGTAAATCAGTTACCAAACCAATATTCAGCATCATCATCATCAGCCTATACCCATCCCACTGCTGGGCACGGGCCTCCTCTACAACTGAGAGGGTTTAGGCCTTAGTCCACCACGCTGGCCTAGTGCGGGTTGGCGGACTAAACACCTAAGAAATTCCCAAGAACTTTTAGGTGTGCAGGTTTTATCACGATGTTTTCCTTCACCGTTAAAGCAAGTGATAATTCTTTGTGAATACACATATAACTTCGAAAAGTCAGAGGTGTGTGCGTCAGAGGTGAGTGGTGGGGTTTGAACCCGCGACCGTTGAAATTCTCGACCGCGTGCCTAAACCTCGAGGCCATCACGACCTTAACCAATATTATTTGCAATAAAATCTTAAATTATAATATTGCTTTCATCTCATTTTGACATAGACCCAATCTTTCTAATTTTGTTTTAATTTTTCATCAAATCACACCCTCATAATGCCAAATACGAAATCATTACAGAAATATGAATGTGCAATCATAAAAAACCTAATTAACCTTTTGACATTTGATTCTTTTTTTGAAATACCAGTGTTGCCAGATCACGAAATGTTCCCCCTGAGATGTGGTATTTAGGCGCCCCAACGAGGGACGAACAGATTGACAATCCCACCCCGCGGTGCCATGGAGACCGACGTCTAAACATCGGGCCCTATTAATCTCGATACGAGGGCGTGTCGAATTTGTCTTGTAACCAATTGTTGTGTCAAATTGGGTATTTTTTATCAATGTTCAAATCCATCTTTGCAGCTATTTGTAGTTGTAAGTAGCTATTTATTAATAAGTTAATGGGTCTTTTTAAATAAAACTGTGCTGGATGCATGTCATTCATGTACATAAAATTAAAGAAAATCTTATCCACCTATAAGAAATTATGCATAGAATTATAAGGAAGACATAATTTTTGTTTTACCCGCAATACAATGAACAAGAATAAATTGTTTTAAGGGGAAACATTTAAACCCGTGAAGCCTTTTTCTTCATTTCTATTTCACTCTATATGTTAGTGAAACAAGAAACCAAAAATTTGTCGTTGTCTCTAATACCCACAAAAAGGATTTTGATCTTAGTGTGATGTGTGGGGTAATTTTACTTGTTTTTATGAAACCTCTTAAGGTACCTTTATAATTAAAAAAATAATAACAGTTGATGAACAAAATGGTAAAACTCTACAAAATTATAATTGAATAATTATTTCGTTAAAAATGTCTGCTTTTACACAATTAAATGGTAACCCTAGGGAGTGCGAGGGCGCGAACCGCCGCCAAATTGGCGGGAAAGCTGCTCATTTGACAGATCATTTTTTATTCCGTTCGGAAATTTGGCGTCCATTGTTCCACTGATTACCAGGTGGCCAGGAAGTTATTTACACCCTCGCTCTGTTTATTTGATTGAACACGATTTACAATATTTTTATTTCTCTTAAAAACACCTTTATTCAATAAAAAATGAGTTAGTTATGAAATTACTTGTGTTTTTCAATGATCATGTCGTATGTTGAAAGATGTTCTTATAGGCATATAAAATTTGCAGATTTTTGCTAAAATGTTAAGAATGATTGCTTTTACATTTAGTCCTATACCATTTGGCTTAAATACACGGTAGTGTCCACAGAGTTTTAAAAAGCGTATTAATTGTTACGATTGTGTCAATTTTCAAAGATTTTTATATTTATTATATTAAATAAAAAAGGCATATTTAACTTATGTTTTTTTTCTCAAGTATTCATGTCAAGCTTACCTAATGGTACCCGTTTATCGTGGATTTTTGAGCCACGTTTTATTCTAAGTAAAAAATATAATAACTGAATATTTGTCTAATACTGTATTAATAAACTCGGTTATATTGCAAAAACTCCTGGAACAGATTGTAATCAACTTGAATAGATTATTACGTAAAGGGGAGGGCTGGTCGGTTCGTTTTTAATTCCCGTAAAACAACCGCTGTATCCCTGGGGAGAGCGCAAACATCATTATGGCAAACTGGGCGCGGCGTCTACCAATAAATGGGACTATTTGAACCTTTTTGGAGAGTTTTGACAAATTTATTAATAGAATTATTGGGGCTACGTTGTGATCTCGCGGCAGGAGCGTGTGCCTTGAAGATCCTGGGTGCGATTCTCAAGTCAGGTAGGGTTATTGAGTTTTTTATAACAAAAGTTAATTTCGAAATTGTGAAGTTTGTGTGGTTCTGGATAATGTACAGCACCTCTTAACAGACTGTACCAAATTTTCTAGTTAAAAGAGCCCATCATCATCAGCCCATATACGTCCCACTGCTGGGCACGGGCCTCCTCTACAACTGAGAGGGTTTAGGCCTTAGTCCACCACGCTGACCTAGTGCGGGTTGGCGGACTACACACCTAAGAAATTCCTAAGAACTTTTTGGGTGTGCAGGTTTTATCACGATGTTTTCATTCACCGTTAAAGCAAGTGATAATTAATTGTGAATACACACATAACTTCGAAAAGTCAGAGGTGTGTGCCTGGGGTTTGAACCTGCGACCGACGAAATTCTCGACCGCGCACCTTAACCTCGAGGCCAGAAAGAAGAAGAGCCCAGTTGATTCGCAATCTTTAACTTAATTTATATGATGTTGGCACTTTCGTTTACATATTGTCACAACCAACTTATGATGAGGCTAGGATGTTATTCAAGATGTTATTGCTTTAAGATATTAATAGAAATTCCTGCATGTTTAGTTTTAAGTTAGATATTGTTTAGAATGTGATGGGACTGACATACCATTGGTGGATAAAAAAGTATAAGTAAAATTGAAATGAAAAAAAAAGGATAAAAACAATGTGCTCAAAAATGGTTCCATATTAAGTGAGGTTTAGAACGCACAATTGGCGAAAGGCAGGTGCAGTAATACGTATCTTTTTCTGTCATCTTCAGCCCATATGCGTCCCACTGCTGGGCACGGGCCTCCTCTACAACTGAGAGGGTTTAGGCCTTAGTCCACCACGCTGGCCTAGTGCGGGTTGGCGGACTACACACCTAAGAAATTCCTAAGAACTTTTAGGTGTGCAGGTTTCATCACGATGTTTTCCTTCACCGTTAAAGTACGTGATAATTCATTGTGAATACACACATAACTTCGAAAAGTCAGAGGTGTGTGCCTGGGGTTTGAACCCGCGACCGTCGAGATTCTCGACCGCGTGCCTAAACCTCGAGGCCATCACGACTTCATCATCATCTTTTCATCTTTTTCTGTGCATGCACATAATATGGATTGGACAGCATGATTAAATCAATCAATTATAATATGACCAACTTAAAGGGTTATTTTGGCCCCCAACGCACTAATCAGAAAGAAAAGCAAGGTTCGACTGGCAGAGAATGCCTTAGGCATTAAGTCCACCTTTACAATTATGTGTTAAATTGTATAAAGTGTAAATAAATAAATAAAAGCAACATATTACAACTATTATATTCACTTACCTACGCTTCCTCAGCTAAATTAATCCCCAATTACTCTATGATGCGAAGAAATTTACCAACGAAATTTTATTTGGGACCTCTTGACCGCTGTTGGTTTCGTGGGACCAACAACGAAGTCAAATAAAAATCTACAACAAATAGATTGATTTACTCCGTCATATTTTCGTGATCATTCTGAATCTCGGAACACATTAACGATGATTAAAGCTTGGTAGACTCCCCCGTTCTCGATGTGTACGTAATCATCAAATTGATGTATATAAACAGACACACGCCCGCTTTCGGAACCCCTACTATTTCTTCTCGATAGTAGCTCGCGCAGCTTCGATAGAGAGTAACGTTATGAGCCCTGTGCTATAATTCAACTCACTTCAATCTTTTCAAAGCATGGATATATTTATTACCAGCCCCGTGGCGCAGTTGGCTAGACACCAGTTTGCGAAATGAGAGGCTGCGGATTCGATCTCCGCACCGAGACAATTGTTTGTGTGATCCACAAATGTTTGTTTTGGGTCTGAGTGTTTGTGAGACCGAAAAAGTGTCTCGTAGTCTCTGATACCCACGACACAGGACTTGTATCCGAGTGTGGGGTCAGAAATATGTATGTGACTGTGAGAAATAATTAACATCATCTTAACTTGACAAATAATTGATTCCGTCAACTAACTCTTACTTCATTTTGCTCTCCAAGTATATTTCCTACGTACGTCTCTCCTGTGTTCCTATAAGAATAAGCAGTGTATGTTACTGGGCACATATTCAAACTTCGTGGTGGTATTGAGAAATGGTAAGACCTATTAACATGTTGACCGACCCAAGAATCGAACAGGAATCTCTGGATCGTGCCTACTTCGCAACCAACGAGGCATTGATTGAGTTAATTTCGCAATAATTGTTATGCTAATTCACTCTAGATTATTACTTTGAAACTGTAATTAAATAATATAACCTGAACAATATCTTTACTAATATTATAAAGCTGAAAAGTCCGTTTGTTTGAACTCTATAGACTATATAACAACACGCTATTTTCAATAGAAGCGGAGCATAAATATGCTAAAACAGGGTTTTTTTTTTTTCTTTAAGTCTATAGTTTCGCATTTGTCGTTGCGGGCAACAGTTAGTGGTTTAATAAAACGTCCCTATCAATAGTAAGGGCCAGAGTTTATACGCAAACTGTAATGGGACACGCAACCGCCGTGAGATCGGTATCTGATCCCCACAGCGCGGTGGGATAAAACGCGTGCGTCGCACCCATTCCGGAAATTAGAAAAAAACCCCACGTGTGTGAGGTAATTGCGAGATAAATCCATAAATTGATTGGATATTAAATGGGGGACCAATCGCTAATCATATAAAAATAAACCTTTTTCCTTTTTTATCTTTAAAGTAATTACATTTTTTTTAAGTCAGCTTTAAATCATCGAACGAATTGATATGACGTCATTTCTTTAAAATATAATGAGGACATGCACTCTGTACGTCCCAACCATCACATCATCATCAGCCCATATACCTACGCCCACTACGGACGGTTGGCGGACTACACACCTAAGAAATGCCTAAGAACTTATAGGTGAGCACGTTTCCCTACTATGTTTTCCTTCACCGTTAAAGTAAGTGATAATTCACTGTGAATACACACATAACTTCGAAGAGTCAGAGGTATTGTCAGATGCCTTAGGTTTGAACCCGCGATGGCCGAGATTCTCGACCGCGCGCCTAAATCTCATCACTACTTATTCAGACCGTGATCTGAAACTAAGGCATGCCTTAGCCAAGGTTATACAACAAACCCCCTGGCGTTAAAGAAAATCCCGACAAAAAATAAAAAAAATTACGTTTTCCTAACAACCACATACATTTTATACCTATGGTTGTTAGGAAAACAATTTTTAAATGTTTAAAATAAAGAATTAGGTTAATTCAACAACAAACACGGACAAACCCGGCACGTGACGATGCGTTTCCGTCATATTAATATAATTCACATCACATGGGACGGCGCCGAGCTCCACACGACTCCATTGTGCTTGGTCGTGATGATGGACGGTCGTGAGTGATGGCGGCACGCGCCCACCGTCTCTATCCACTGACTGACCTAATTAATACCTATATTTAATATCATATTACATAGGAAACCTGCACACCTAAAAGTTCTTAGGAATTTCTTGGGTGTAGTCCGCCAACACGCACTAGGCCAGCGTGGTGGATAAAGGCCTGAACCCTCTCAGTTCTAGAGGAGGTTCATACCCGGCAGTTTGTCTTTAAAAATCAATTATGTATTTGACAGCCCCGTGGCGCAGTTGCTAGATACCAGCTTGTCAAACAAAAGGTCGCGGGTTCGATTCCCGCACCGAGACAAATGTTTGTGTGAACCACAAATATTTGTTTCGGGTCTGGGTGTTTGTGAGACCGAAAAGTCTCTCGTAAATGAAATGAAATGAAATTGAAATTGCTTTATTTGGTCACGTAGGCAATCAAATAGCACTTATGACAAGTCAATACAGAAAAGAAAAATCTTTTATTATTACATTATAATTTAACTATGGTTCATTTTATAAAATTTGTACAAAAATATTTACGGTTTTTTTTATAATTTATTTTTAGTTTTCATCAGGAAATACATAAAATCTTATTATTATTATTTTAAAGTAAATAACGAGATGGACCTTGTGTATTTCCGAAACGTCACGTATTGTTTTAATGGTACCACCGGATCCAAACGCGACCCTGACTGAGAAGACCCGGCGAAACAAACTCAGCGGGCTCACTTTACTACTGGAAATTACGCGGCGCGACCCACACCTGAGTAGATCCAGCGAGTCCAACTCAGTGGGCATGTATTTGGTCCAGTAAGGATAACATAATTATATTATATGACCTGCCAAATAAAAATTGCCTTCTTATTATAAATTTGCTCGAATTATTTACTCGATCGGTCGTCATTTTATTTTTATTTTATTTATTTTGTGCACATTTTATATTAGATATCAATTTGTATTTGATGTTTTTATAATGGTTTAAGTTACACTTGGAGCTTTGGGTTAATTTATATTTATTTATGTATTTATTCAAATGATTTGGTTTAAGAAAGAAGAATGTGAAAGGTACTGGGTTCCAAGATGTGGTGATGGCGATGTGCGGGAGAGATCTAATGCCAAATTTCCTTATCCTCTAAATACTGATTTATATTGTAGTATCCCCTTGTCATCAGAACACGTTTAATGTGCACCTTAAATGAATTATCTGATAGGTCAGTTACAGATTTGGGGAGCTTATTGTAAAATTTTACGCAGTTGCCTACAAAGGACTTACTGGTTTTTTCTAATCTTAATGAGGGTATCACAAGTTTATGTCTACCCCTGGTATTTACATTATGTATATCACCAATTTTACTAAAGCTAAATACATTCTTACGTACATACATAATATTTTGATAAATGTATTCAGACGGCACGGTCAGTATATTACAGTCCTTGAATATGGATCGTAAGGAATCACGGCTACGTAGATCATAGATGGCGCGGACTGCTCTTTTCTGTAGTATGAAAATGCTGTTAATATCAGCCGCCGATCCCCACAATAGAATGCCATAAGACATTATACTGTGAAAGTAAGCAAAGTACACTAACCTAGCCGTTGAAACATCCGTGAGTTTTCTTATTTTACGAACCGCAAAAGCTGCGGCACTCAGTTTACTAGATAATCGCTCTATTTGCGGACCCCACTGCAGTTTACTATCTAGAGTTATTCCTAGGAAAACAGTTGAAGTCACCAAGTCAAGTGTTTCTGCGTTTAATGTAACAGGTGATATTACATTCCTAACATTTGGTAATGTAAATCGAATGCATTTTGTCTTTCCTGCATTGAGTAGAAGATTATTACATGAGAACCAATTCAAAATTAAATTAAGTACATGATTTGGAATAGCTAGATCTTTATCCTTACGATTTATTTTAAATATTAGTGACGTGTCGTCAGCGAACAAAACTATGTCTGTAAATTTCTGTACCATGTAAGGGAGATCATTTATATAAACTAGAAACAAAAAGGGGCCCAGAATAGAGCCCTGAGGAACCCCTATTTTGACTGTTGATCCTACTGAGGTGACGCCGTCCATACATACTTTTTGTTCACGACCCGATAAATAGGACATTATAAGTTGAAGAGAGGAACCACTTATGCCGTAGTAACTCAGCTTCGTAATAAGGGTCTGGTGATCAACGCAGTCGAAAGCCTTCGAGAGGTCACAAAAAACCCCAAGAGCATCTTGTGACGTCTCCCAGGCTTCCAGTACAGATTTCATCAAAGATGTTCCTGCATCTTGCGTAGACCGACCCTTTGAAAAACCAAATTGGCTACTATGTAATATCCCATTTCTATCAAAATGTTCCTGCATTTGAGTGAGCATGATCTTTTCGAAGACCTTACTAAGAGCTGGTAGTATTGAGATGGGTCTAAAGTTTGATGGATTGTTTGGACACCCCGACTTAAATATGGGCACAATTTTACTGATTTTCATTAAGTCGGGAAAAATACCGTCACTTATACAAGAATTGAATATTACCGTCAATATTGGAGCAATATTAAATATAATAACTTCAATAGCCTTAACCGACAGTCCCCATATATCTTCAGTAGCCTTAATTTTAAGATTTTTAAAAGCTTTTATTATTTCGGAACAAGACACTCTTTCAAAACTGAAAATGGGCATATTTCCTACAACATTTTCTTTTAAAAGTGATTCAGCCAAGACTGCTGATGATTGCAAGCATTTGGTTATATCTAAAGGTATATTTGTGAAAAACTTTTCTAGGTAATTAGCGATACTAACTTTGTCTGAAACCAGGTTGTTGTTTATAGCCAAGGTTATCTTGTTATCAGTAACCTTATTTCTCCCAGTTTCTGTATTTATAATTTGCCAAGTTGTTTTTATTTTATTGCTAGATAATCTCAGCTTTTCACTAATATAAGCTGCTTTAGCTTGCATGCATACTTTTTTAAATATTTTAGAATATTGCCTGAGATAGTTCATAAAATTGACATCAGGTGTATAGGACCTTTTGTCATACAAGTTATATAAAATTTCTCTACTACGTCGGATGCCTTTGGTCGCCCAAGTACTAAATTTAATGTTAGAATTAATTTTCACAGTTTTAATTTTGCACACTTTGTTGAATTCTTTGCAAATTGTATCAAGTAATGAAGAATATATATCGTTGGGACTGTCAGAATTAGGTTCTAAAATATTAATTTTTGATTTCAAGTTGATATTAAATTTACCTAGGTTATGTCTTGTCAATGGCCTGTACTTAATAATTTTTTGGATGTTTTCTATTCTATGTTTCAATTTGACTAACAAACATTTATGGTCCGATCTAACTCCTATTTGTGTATACTTTTCAACTACTTCGAAATTGGTTATGATATTATCAATGCAGGTTGCTGTTTCAGTAGTTATTCTAGTGGGTTCAGAAAACAAACAAGTATAATTAAATGAGCTAAATAATGACACAAATTTACATTTATCAACTGAATTAACCATTAAGTTAATATTAAAATCCCCACATACTAAAACCATCTTATTATTTTTAATTTTTTTAAGAATATCCTCCATTGTGGATAGGAAAATATTAATGTTCGACGAAGGAGGCCTATACACACACAAAATTATATATAAATCAGTTTCCGCACATGCAACCTCACACACTCGTTCAACAGAGAGGCAGGAGATGTCCTTCCTTTCTTTGAAGTTAATGTGATTTCGGATAAGAATTATCGAACCACCACCTTCCGCCGAGGTTCTATTAAACGAACTAGCGACCCTGAAACCATTCACATTAAAACTCATAAGGTAGTTTCTGATACCCACGACACAAGACTTGTATCTTAGTGTGGGGTCAGGACTATGTATGTGACTGTTGGGTGTATTTATAAAAAATAAATAACCTTTTAGCTTTAAATCTTTATTTAACAAAAACAATTTGACATACAAATGAGAATATCCTGAGCCCACAATAAAACATTATAAACTAGACATAACACAATTAACATGTAACGCTTCAAATTCAAATTCACGACGGAAGGACGGACGGCCGGTGGAGCAGACAAGTGTTAGTAGTAGGAGTTTAGGTTTAGTTTCGTACTCGGTATCAAGTCGATTTCTGTATTTACTTTTTATCAAGACCAGGTGTGAAAACCCACTCTCACATAAGTATGTTGTAGCCACTATTAGTGCCGCACGCGCCTGTTAGGCATCAAGTCGCTATTTCGTAAATCTGGTCGCGAACCCCCTGCCGTCGAGTGGCGAACCCCTAGGGGTTCGCGTACCCCACTTTGAGAAACCCTGGTCTACCTGATCTAGTGAGGGTTGGTGGACTACACATCTGTATACTCGTGTGCTTTCCTCACGATATTTTCCTTCACATTTAAAGTACTTGACAATAGAACTAAGATGACAATGAATTTTTACTATTTCTCAGTAATGAATATTTAAGAAAGCCGCGGCCTCGCAACTTTAATGTATTAATCCATCATAATGTCTTAATATGTATTTCGTAATTAATAGTAATGCTGAGTCGCAGTCCCGCGCCGAAATGCGGCAATTTGCTAAAAGTCTGCCTAAGACTTCTTAAAATATTCTTAAATATGTTATTTTCATGCAAATACTCTACTTTAAAACGAATTAATCAAAATAATATTATAACTATCAATACATACTTACATACATACATACATAAACTCACGCCTGTATTCCCTAAAGGGGTAGGCATTTCTACACCCACATTCGCCAGGTTTGTATTAGTCCCACGTAATAGGTGGCGAGCCTGTTTCCGTTTTTCGGGCACATTTCCAGACTCCGTGCTGCTACTGAGAATTTCCTAATGGAAAACCCAATAACACTTTTCCCGACCCGGGAATCGAACCAAGGACCTCTAGATCGCACGGCACATGTTTGTGCCGCGAGACCACGAGGCAGTCTAATTATCAATATTGGAATATTATAAGGTAACCACAAGTGTATTTTCCATGTTTACTTTTTGAATTATGCCGACGTTCGTTAATTTAAAATAAACTGTAAAATGCAGTAGCTACCAAATTCTTTTCTAATTCAATTTTATTTTCTAATCAAAAAGAACTAAATTTAAGTCAAAAAGTACGTGTTGACTTGTACATGTTTATATTTGTATCCTGTAAGTGACAAGTACATGTTTAGATTTGTATCCTGTTTTAAACGACTGCACGTAGCCTCAGTATTGGACGATATTAATATCAGCTTTTTTAAGCCAAAAACGAGACCAAGTTCTCGGTCGGACCTTACTATACTGCCGGTCCCAGTAATTGAATTAAGGACCTCTACATCGCACGGCAGATACTTGAGATAAATAAATAAATACACCCAACAGTCACATACATAGTTCTGTCCCCACACCAGGATACAAGACCTGTGTCGTGAGTATCAGAAACTACGAGAGACTTTTCGGTCACAAACACCCAGACCCGAAACAAATATTTGTGGATCAGACAAACATGACCACAAGCAGTCATGACCTTGCCTCTAGTTAAGTTTTTGAGTCCAAGTGTAACAATTCGCTGTTACGCTACCGAAATTGCTAAATTTCGGTCGTTTTGCAAAATCCATGATATATTTACATAACGCGACATCACGCAACTTGTCCTCGGCCGCGAGTGACCCAGTTGCTTAGATGCAACTAATATTGTTTACCTAATTATATATTAACGGGTAATAACGGTTTATGGCGTATAAACGCCGCTTACAAAATTAACACATTCCGACAATTAGCGGCGGACTATCGTGTTTAGATTTCAAGTGTATTTTGGCGAATCGTCTTTTTAGTTTCTAGTATATTTGTAGTCGTAATGGCCTTGAGGTTTAGGCATGCGGTCGAGATCCTCGACGGTCGCGGGTTCAAGTCCCAGACACACACTTCTGACTTTTGGAAGTTACGTGCGTATTCACAAAGAAATATCACGTACTTTAACGGTGAAGGAAAACATTGTGAGAAAACCTGCACACCTAAAAAGTTCTTAGGAATTTCTTAGGTGTGTAGTGCGCCAACCTGCACTCGGCCAGCGTGGTGAACTAAGGCCTAAGGCCTTTCAGTTGTAGAGGAGGCCCGTGTCCAGCAGTGGGCCGTATATGGGCTGATGATGATGATGGTGATGATGAAAATGGTGATGATGAAAATGGTAACTAAGTGAAGGGAGTGTTTCTTTGTTTGAGCTCGCTAATCTCAGGAACTACTGGTTAGAATTGAAAACTTCTTTCTGTGACGAATAGTCCATTTTTCGAGGACGGCGATAGGCTATCTATCATCACGCTTCGACTAATACGAGCTAAGCAGCAATGAAAATGTGGCAAAAAAGGGATTTTTTTATCAAACTCAAAGATAATAATTGACAGTATTAGAAATACATCGTGCTAAAACAGTTTATTAAATACAAATTGTCGAGGAGTATAAATTAGTCTTGCCCATAGAGTTCAAATACCATAGACAATGATTTAACCCTAAGGCACGCGCCTCTTGTGACTATTAAAATTCGGCATACACTAATTTGGCATTCAAATCATAGACAAAGTTTCTATTAGGCCGCATAAGGCGCGTACACACTATATTACGTCCGTTGACACTTATTCTAGTTGCTAAACAATACTTAAATATAATACAAACTTTTGTTTACCATTTTCAAAATTAAAACTAGTTGTTCTGCCATGGAAATAAGACTCAAAATCCGGTGAAACTGTCTCACAAACTGCAAAAATAAGTTTGTAATTAGTGTTATTTGGCTGTAAAAACAGAACAAAGACATCTAGACGCCTTTTTTTTGGGCACGATGACACGAGATAAGATATGTCCAAAATAAATGATATATGCAAAAAAAATTAAATATAGATTTTATGCAAGATTTACTTATCATCGATATCTGCTATGTGGCACAGTTGGCTAAACACCAGCTTTTGAAACGAGAAGCAGCGGATTCGATGCCCGCTCCGAGAAAAATGATTATGTGATCCACAAATATTGGAGTCTGGGTGTTTCTGGGACCGGAAAGCCTCTCGTAGTTTCTGATACACACGGCACAAATATCTTATTGTAGGATCAGAAGGTTTTTTATGATAAAAAAATGGTCGCTCCTCGCTCTAAGATACCGTGGTATACCCAAATATGCGTGACGGCCAACGAGAGGTTGTAGTCGGTAGCGTAGGATTTTGGTTAGGGACTCAACTTAGCTAACCGGAAAGTTCCGCGAGCCGGTTTGGAAGGCCAGAAACCCCGACTTTTCGCCCTCCCCGAGGTCAGCTTAAAGCGCTTTCCTCTCATACATCTATGGTTCTACCGCTTTCAATGCTATAATAACTAAAATAAGCTCCCGCTGTCATCTACTTAGTATTCTTGGCACGCCGTCAGCATGAGCCACTGCTTCCATGAACGTATCTACGAATAATGCACAGATGCCCGCCATTTACATTTCGGACAGGAGCAACGCACTCCTTATATTAATATTTCTACTATCGTAGGCAGGATGTGATAGCTCGTTTTCGTCTGGCTGTAAATTACGTAATAGCGAGAATCTAGCAATGTCTTTGCGTAATTTAAGTATGAATAAAGGTTGTTTTTTTTGCGGACAAACGGGATTTTTTTTTTCTTAACAGTAAATCAATTTTTTTTCAACGTCTTAAAAATATCGTTAATACTCAATTTTATTTTTTACTAACTGACCCGGCGAACTTCGTTCCGCCTAACAGTCGATTCTTTAATTATTTTTTTAGCCTAAGTTACTCCTTATTACATCAGCTGCCAGTAAAAGTCCCGTCAAAATCGGTCCACCCATTTCAGAGATTAGCCGGAACAAACAGACAGACAGACAGACAAAAATTGTAAAAAACGTTATTTGGTATATGTACCGTGTATACATATGGATGTACAAATAAATAAAATTGGAGTGTCTGTTTGTAATATTGAAATAACCGCTTTTTAATAAATGCATCCATATGCATTTATTAAAAAGCAGTTTCAGAGATTAACCGGAACAAACAGACAGACAGACAAAAATTGTAAAAAAACGTTATTTTGGTATATGTACCGTGTATACATCCATATGCATTTATTAAAAAGCGGTTATTTCAATATTACAAACAGACACTCCAATTTTATTTATTTGTATAGATAACATTATTATATTTCTATCTTAATTCATCATCAGCCCATATACGTCTCGTAACCCCTCTCATTTGTAGAGGAGGCCCGTGCCCAGCAGTGGAACGTATATATATGGGCTGATGATGATGATGATACATATCTGGCGAAACGAAGGTGTAGAGATGCACCTCTGCCTACCCCTTCGGGGAGTACAGGCGTAAGGTTATGTATGTTTGTATTCTTGGTGACAATGGATAAGACGACCAGTCCCGTCCCGGTGGCCACATCTTCATTAGAGACCTTAGTGCATTTATCTGACCTGTTGGAAACGTTTTAGACGTTATCGCACAGGAGAGTGTCGCTATCGGCTGCGCACGCGCCGACACTACGTGACCACTGACGTCACGGCTTACGAATGTTGTAGACATGTCTGCTGTTAAAAAATCTTCGAGTTTAATGTTAATTCGCAATTATGTTTTTGGAAGTAGGTAAATCTTCTTCTTCTTCATCATCAGCCCATATACGTCCCACTGCTGAGCACGGGCCTCCTCTACAACTGAGAGGGTTTAGGCCTTAGTCTACCACGCTGGCCTAGTGCGGGTTGACGGACTACACACCTAAGAAATTCCTGAGAACTCTTAGGTGTGCAGGTTGCATCACGATGTTTTCCTTCACCGTTAAAGTACGTGATAATTCATTGTGAATACACACATAACTTCGAAAAGTCAGAGGTGTGTGCCTGGGGTTTGAACCTGCGACCGTCGAGATTCTCGACCGCATGCCCAAACCTCAAGCCCATCACGACTTCAGTAGGTAAATATGGCGCTTTAAAAATTGAGTATAAATTAACTAGAGACGCTACGCTAAAATGACCAGGGATTTTAGGAGAGCTACTAGCTAATATCATAAATTTATAACAATACGACTTACAATTTTGCTAAACTTATAACAACGGCCCTTAGCATGTTATACATAAATATACAATAGTGATTAACCTAATAATCCATGAAAAAGTATCGCATGGGATTGGTCAATATACATCCCATTTCAGGCAACCCGGGAAAATAAACTTTACACGAGTTACAATTCCCACTGATCCTGCAAAATATACCTCTTCGGTTGCCCGGTGTGATCAGCAGTTCCCGGGTTCGATTAAGCCTCGGACTATATGGAGGAAATAAAATAAAAGGAAATTCTTAGCAGCAATCCGGAAATGTACCCGAAAATGGCAATTGACCCTAAAACGTATATAACCTATATCATATTATATTATATGTATATCTCATATTATGTTTGTTTATATTTACTGAATTAGTATGTAGTACTTACTAATTCATATATTTTTATTTATTAATGTTATCTATCTTTAAACATTTTGCGTACATCATTTTTTTTAATTTCAATCATTTACGTAAGTTGTGACCACCCACTCTATGCTTCCAATCTCTTTAGTCCATCTAACAGTTGCCTGGAAGAAATCGCCGACAGCGATAAGGCCGCCATTTGTGACACTACCTTATTTAGAGTTACTTATACCTATGTTGTTTTCTTATTATATGGTGTACAATAAAGAATAAATAAATAAATAAATAACGTAATATTTATTCCTCATTATCAACCCATATATATATATATCCCACTGCTGGGCACGGGCCTCCTCTACAACTGAGAAGGTTGCACCCGCACCAGGCCAGCGTGATGGACTAAGGCCTAATACTGAATACAGTTGACGAATCGTGGTTGTAGAAACTCCATCAATCTTGCATGCATTTACCATCGGGTATATCTGAATATTCCTAAGTCTAAGTGAAGGATGTTGGATTCATCTCCCGAGTATTTGACGCAGGGCCACGTTATCTGACTTTTAAAAAGGTTGTAAAACAGGAGGCGACACCCGTTCCAGCTCTCAGCTTAAAAACGAGGTTTTATGAGCGTGCCACTGTTGTTTTGGAGATAAAGTCCGCATATTTGCCTTTATTTTCGTTGTAAAGATAAATATGATAAGATTAATATTGTACGATGCATATTTGCATCCTTTTGTTTTTGGTAACTACGGATTGTATTTTTATTTTAGATATTTTAAGATGGCGCGCGGTTGAGTCAAAGCTCGGCGTTCGTGGGTTTAAACCCCAAGCACAGACCTCTGACTTTTCAAAGTTATGTGGGTATTCATAAATGAAATTGCTTTATTTGGTCACGTAGGCAATCAAATAGCACTTATGACAAGTCAATACAGAAAATAAAAATCTTTTATTATTACATTATAATTTAACTATGGTTCATTTTACATAATTTGTACAAAAATATTTACGGTTTTTTTATAATTTAATTTTAGTTTTCATCAGGAAATACATAATATCTAATTATTATTATTTTAAAGTAAATAACGAGATGGACCTTGTGTATTTCCGAAACGTCACCTATTATTTTAATGCTACCACCGGATCCAAACGCGACCCTGACTGAGAAGACCCGGCGAAACAAACTCAGCGGGCTCACTTTACTACTGGAATTTACGCGGCGCGACCTACACCTGAGTAGATCCAGTGAGTCCAACTCAGTGGGCATTTATTTGGTCCAGTGAATGATCACGTACTTTAACGGTGAAGGAAAACATCATGAAGAAACCTGCACACCTAAAAATTCTTAGGTATTTCTTATTTGTGTAGTCCGCCAACCCGCACAGGACAGCGTGGTGGACTAAGGCCTAAGCCCTCTGAGTTGTAGAGGAGGCCCGTGCCCAGCAGTGGCACGTATATGGGCTGATGATAATGACCCACGCCCTCTGTCACTCATCTCGTATTGCCCGGTCAGCACGCCTAGCGACCCCGATGACCTCGATTAGTCGTCTCTTACGACAGGGGATGCCGTGACGAATTCTCACGCCCCCCCCACAGGATATTTTAAGTCTAGCACTACCATAAACTCAATACACGAAATTCGATTACGTGTAAAGCCACAGGCATTTGACCTCTGAATCATTGAAGACAATGGTGTTACCGCCACGCCTTTCTAAGGACCCAGGCCTCATACGGCGCGCTATAACTGCCAAAAATTTAGTCCATCTCATTCATCGAAAGTGTATTTAAATTAATGTCGGGTCGAAGAACTTTATTCGTGTCGCTCATTTGTTTTGAGAGCATTGCAAGTAAATGTACAGGAATCTTGGTATAAGTTGGCGTGCGATTTAGAGATCTTAGGTTCGATTTTTTGTACGGCAAAATATTTTTTTTTATTCTTAATTGCATCAGAGTCTAGAAATGTTCCCAAAAAATGACAGTAAGCTACGTCCTATTACGTGAAATTTAAAAAAAGCTATTCGTGAAATGTCGGTGCAAAAATGCACCTCAGCACTGAGTCCTAAAACAGCAAAAAATGACTCCCTGTGACGTGGGCCTTCAAACACAGCCATAGAAAGACACCTCTGGCAACCTTTTTGGGTAGGTACTAGTGATTATATCATAGCCATATATACTCTACGGCATAGGCCTTAATCTACCATGCTGCCGGACTAGCGGACTGTACAATTAAGAACCTTTTAAGTGTACAGGTATCCACACGATATTTTCCTTCGCAATTAAAGCGCGTGATAATTTATAATTTCACTCCCTCTCAATTTTAGTGAAGACCCGTGCCCAGCTGTGGGATGTATATAAAATAAATACTCCACGGTTGAGGCCAGGACTTGGTCCACCAATCTTGCCAAATGCTTGGCCAAAAAGAAAGTCACTTGAGATTGCCATAGTTGATCTCTCTTGCACAATTTCCACATAAGTATACAAACAAACAGTAGTACACCTATTGTGATACGACACAAATGTGGGAATGCGTGGGATAGCCTCTCGTTCACCATTAATTCTATTATCTGCCCACTACAATGTACAATTTCTCGGCACGCTTACATCCCTGTGTTTACGTATTTCCAATGTTTCCGACACGGGGTCTATAAAACAAAGTTACTCGCTGCGTCTCTCTTGTCGCGGTAAACTTAAAAAATACACATCGATTTTTCAAGCGGTTCAAAATACACAGTGGTTCACGGAGAAGGTTAAGATGTAATTTACCATAATTTACTTACTGCCTCGTGTTCTCGCGGCACAAGTATGTACCGTGCGATCAAGAGGCCCTAGGCTCGATTCCCGGCGAATTCGATTTGATTTTTCGGGCAGTGTTATTGGGTTTTTCCTTTAGGAAATTCTCAATAACAGCATAGAGTCTGGAAATGTGCCCGAAAATCTTCAATAGCCTCGCCCCCTATTACGTTGGACTTATACATACTTGGCGAAATTGGGCGTCTATGGAAGTACCGCCACTGGTCTAGCCAACTGCACCATGGACTATCAAATATTATTGAGAATTTTCTTACAGAAAAACTCAATAGCACTTTACCAGAATCGACACACTTTTGCCACGCACAGGATCCTCTTAACCCGCAGGTGAATTGGAAAACACGTAAATGGTAAATGGCAAGTTTTGCGTAAGACTGTGTCACTGGCTCCTCTCACAAAGCTCCGTAATTCTATTGTCCACGGGATACAGAATTATCTTAACTAGCGTTCTGTTGTCGACTGTACTGCGTAATGAGAGAGAAAACGATATAATTTCGATTGACAATTTTAAAATTTACAGCCACACCAGTCACCAGGCTATACACCATTTGACAGCCTCCGTGGTGCAGTAAGCTAGACAATAACTTGTGAAAGTCCACGGTCAATCCCCGGACAGAGAAAAATGTTTGTGCGATCAACAAATATTTTGGGTCTCGGTGTTTGTGATACACAAGATTTGTATCTTAGTGTGGATCTAAAACTTATATGCGGCTGTTGGGTTTATTTATTTTATTTACTTAAGACTTTAGGATTATTTTTTCCCCAGTTCAGGCAGTTGCCAAAACAGTTGTTTTGCTACACCACTCCTACGATCGCAGCCTGATGATATCAGTGGCCGTACTGCCATAGAAGCCCAAAAGCCCATTTTGCTTTACAAAATTCCGAATAATAATCTTTAAGCTTTAAATCTTTAGTAAACGATAGCAATTTGACATATAAATGAGAATATCCCACAATAAACTATTATTAACTAGACATTACAAACAAGCGTGTAACTTCTATGGAAGTCCCGCCACTGGATATATTATACCCTAGCTTATATGGTGGTACCGCCACTGGCCTATAGCCTTCCTCGATTAAATGGACTATTATTCAACACATTTTTTCTCAATTGGAACCAATAGTTCCTAAGATTAGCGCATTTAAACAAGCTCTTTATATATTAGTATAGATTACCCAATACCGAGAAAGCCCCGCGATCCAGCTTTAAAGCGGCATAAAACGGGCTAGTTGTTAGTCCGCCAGGGGGAGACACTGCCGAATCGATATGCAAGTAAAATGTACACCTGAAGTGACCAGCTCTGCGTGGTTTTGCGGGACAGTCTCTAAAATAATGTAATCTACGTATATAAAAAATAATGCCTATTGCCTTTGGTTACAAAGTCACTCGAAAACGGCTGGACAAGTTTCGAAAATTGAATTTCCCAAACAACTTTTATTAATGGAACAACGGTATGTAGGAATTTCTCAGTAGCAGTACGGAGTCACAAAATATGCCCGAAAAACGGCGTGGATTTAAACACACACACAGCAAAAAAGTAATTAGGAATACAACTGCTCATACAACTTCGAGTGATACAGTCGTGGTACTAAGTATTATTACGTGGTGGGGTCTAAAAACAAAATAATATGTGAAATATACAAGTGGGATCACTATTAGATGCACAATTACAAATATAACATTCAAAAATGCCATTTATAAATAAATAAAAAATGTTAATCAGTTTTGTTTGATAAAAATCTCCGAACCTACTCGTGGCCTATAAGGTTTTTTTAACGCGCGATGCTCTTATTATAGGACGTATTGGTTAGTACATAGACACGAGTAACGAGTCCAATATGGTTTATTGAAATTAAAAGCACACACTAAACACTTAACTTAAAGTATAGAACATAAAAAATATAACTATATGTATATGTTATATTACAATACAGAAGTGATGGCCTCGAGGTTTAGGCGCGCGGTCGAGAATCTCTGACTCTTCAAAGTTATGTGTGTATTCATAAAGAATTACCACGTGTTTTAACGGTGAAGGAAAACATCGTGAGGTAACCTGCACACCTAAAAGTTCTTAGGAATTTCTTAGGTGTGTATTCCGCCAACCCGCACCAGGCCAGCGTGGTGAACTGACGCCTAAACCCTTTCAGTTGTAGAGGAGGCCCGTGCATATTAGTGTGTGTTTTTATAAAGCGGCCTATTATATTATTATGGTCACCGTACACACCCCCGACAGGTGAGTCACACGTATCTGTGTGTGCGGCGTGTGTGTGTGTGCGTGCGAGACAAACTGGCGTCTGTACGTACAGCCGCGCTGTGCTGAATTGGCTGCTAACACTATAATTTAAAGATAGAAATGTATTTGAGAGCCTGCGTGACGCAGGTAGCTAGTGAGCTTGCAGAACGAGAGGACACGGGCTCCATCCCCGTACAGAGACAATTTCATCATCAAATATTTGTCAAAGACAAAGGCAAAATAATATTTATTCAAATAGACTTTTGCATGTGCTTTTAACTCGCCAATTTTAAGGTATTGCCGCTTCAGAACGTGTTATTGCCGTGGAGAAAAAACTCGCGTCAGCAACACGAAATGTCATTTTTTTACCAATTAAAGCTATAAATATACATATTTTTTCGTTGTAATTATGTTAATTATAGTTTCGGTATGTGTTTCTGAGAATTAAAAGTCTCTCATAGTTATACCCACGCACAAGACTTGTATCTTGGTGTGGGGTCGAACTATGTATGTGACTGATTGTATTTATTTACATACATACATACATCAACCTCACCCCAGTATTCTCCGAAGGGGTAGGCAGAGGTACATTTCTGCACCCACATTTCGCCAGTATGAATCAGACCCACGTAATAGGGGACGAGCCCATAGCCGTTTTTTCAGATACATTTCCAGACTCCGTGCTGCAACTGAGAATTTCCTGAAAACCCAAAAACACTTTTCCCGACCCGGGAATCAAACCCAAGACATTTAGATCGCACGGCGCATACCTGTGCCACGAGACCATTTATTTTTCTATTTGCCTGTGTAAAATTGACCTCAATTTTATTTTATTTACCTTTGACTTTCCCCTGTGTAAAACTGACCAATACAAAACGCATTGAGCATGGCAAACTATTTTTAATATTCTACCGTCCGCTCTCCGGGGATATTCAGCACACAAGATAAAAACGTACACAATATTACGAAATAAAGAGGGTTCCGTCACACCTCACTTTACCCTCCTGTGGTATTTCCATAATTACCAACACACAGTCTCGGAGGAACGGGTATTTTTTACCTTTCAAATTTTGTTAAATTGTTGTTATTGTTTTAGGGCCTAAACCCTCTCAATGGTAGAGGAGGCCCGTGCCCAGCTGCGGGACGTATATGGGCTGATGATGAAATTGTTTCAGTTACAAGCCAAAGGGTAATTTTTGACTAAGTACTTATTGACCGCCTTGTTGCCGTGTACGATTGGAAGGACCTAGGTTCAGTTTCCGGAACAGACAAGGTTTAACTGAGCTTTTCTATTAATTATTTCTATTATTTGGGTTCAATTCAGAAAAATAAAAATACCTACGCATTTATTCAACATAAGGTATTACCCGCAAGCCAGTTTACGAATCTTGAGACTTTAAAAGAAATCTTTTTTCCCAGATTCTGACATATTTTTCATTACTGCCCCACTCCTATTAGTTGTAGCGTGATAATATATAGCTAATAGACATCGTCGGTAAATCAACAAAGAAAGATTTTTTTAAACAAAATAATTTCTTCAGCTTTATAATATTAACAGAAAAAAATAATACTAATGTGGTAGTTCTTTGACGTATTCTGTTTTTTCAAATGATTTGCTGCATTTGAA
Organism: Hemaris fuciformis; assembly: GCA_907164795.1. Taxonomy (NCBI): domain Eukaryota; kingdom Metazoa; phylum Arthropoda; class Insecta; order Lepidoptera; family Sphingidae; genus Hemaris; species Hemaris fuciformis. The sequence goes on along the minus strand of OU015455.1, from coordinate 5,332,255 downwards.
ACAGAAATGATGTTCACTATACTAATGAACAGAATACAAAGTCACATCATATGTATGTATGTATACAGGGTGTATTCAGACCGTGATCGGAAACGAAGGCAGGTAATAGCTAAGGTGATTACAAACCCCCTGGCGTTAAAGAAAATTCTGACAAAAAATAAAAAAAAATACATTTTCCATACAAACCGCGTACATTTAATACCGATGGTTGTACTTTTCAATCAACGACACATTATGCATAAGTTGCGCGCGGTGGATAAATTTTTGCGCATGCGTTATACATGTAGAAATTGCGTTGTATTGTCCGTAGATATAACACAGGCTTATCTACATAAATACCTTTTCATGTCTGGTACCTGTTGTAAAGGGAGTAGAGACCACCAATTCAGATAAGACTGGCCCAATACAAACCTCATATATTACAAGAACTATTCTTGCCCGCAACTCTGTTTGCAAAAATTTAGACTTCAAAAAAATACATTTTTCCCACATTTTTCATTATTACTGCTTCTATCATATTAGTAATATAAAAAATCTTTCTTTGTTGATTTACCGACGATGTCTATAAGCTATATATTATCACGCTACGGCTAATAGGACTGGGGCAGTAATGAAAAAAGTGTCAGAATCTGGGAAAAAAGATTTCTTTTAAAGTCTAAAGATTCGTAAACTGGCTTGCGGGTAATACCTTATGTTGAATAAAAGCGTAGGTGTTTTTATTTTTCTGAATTGAACCCAAATAATAGACATAATTAATAGAAAAGCTCAGTTAAACCTTATTTCTGCTTCTATCATATTAGTCATAGCATAATGATATATAGCCTATAGCCTTCCTCGATAAATGGGCTATTTAACATAAAACAATTTTTTTAATTCGAGATTAGAGCGTTGAAACAAATATACAAAGTCTTCAGCTTTATATAAATATTATTATTATAGTTTAAGTTAGTTTTTTAAGTAGTTATGCCCTCGAGGTTTAAGCGCGCGGTCGAGAATTTCGGCGGTCGCAGGTACAAACCCCAGGCACAAACCTCTAACTTTTCGATGTTATGTGTGTATTCTCAATGAATTATCACTTACTTTAACGGTGAAGGGAAACATCGTGATGAAACCTGCACACCTAAAATTTCTTAGATGTGTAACCCGCCAACCCGCACTAGGCCAGCGTGGTGGACTAAGGTCTAAACCCTCTCAGTTGTAGAGGAGGCCCGTGCCCAGCAGTGGGACGTATATGGGCTGATGATGATGATAGTTTATGTGAAATTACAATAATCTTAAACGAAGCGAGGTGGCAAAGCTATAGCCTAGTATGGGAACAAATCGAGATGAGAATTGTGCTCACAATAATAAATGAGGGAGTGGTTTTTGTGCGAATGTAGAAACTAATGTTACGCATGTTACGTTAAGCAAATTGAATACTTCGTGTTTTATATGGTATAGCTAGGTGGTTTCACTCGCGTCAAATTAACTTTCTTCATACAAAATATGGACCTCATTAGAGGGTGAATTTTCTAAAATCCGTTCTTAGTCCTCAGTTATGTCACATTCTAAACCCATGACTGCCTCTTGGATTCGTGGCTCAAGTAAGTGTCGTGCAAGAGGTTTTTCCATTAGGAAATTCTCAGTAACAGCAGGGAGACTGGAAATGTGTCTGAAAAACGGTAATAGGCTCGTCCCCTATTATGTGGGACTGTTACATAACTGGCGAAATGTGGGTGCAGAAACACCTCTGCCTACCCCTTCGTGGAATACAGGCGTGAGGTAATGTACATACATTGGGTCCATCATTTATCATTATCAGCCCAAATACGTCCCACTGCTGGGCACGGGCCTCCTCTACAACAGAGAGGGGTTTAGGCCTTAGTCCACCACGCTGGCCTAGTGCGGGTTGGTTCAGTACATCCAAAAATTCACGGTCATAGACCAGAAATCTAAAAAACAATTGGTAAAACATAGGGTTACAACTTACAACTTTGCTTACTTTTTCGCAGATAGAGGCAAGTACTCGTATTTATAAACTTCCAAGACTAAAAAGCGTATAATAATAAAATTAAAGGTAAAACGAATAGGCGTGTTTTGTAAATTGTTCAACACGCCCAGCTTTCTAACTCTCTTAATTATCTCTTTAGGGAAATAGGAAATACCTTTTATAAATAAATGTCATATCAACTCTGTTATGTTTTAACCGCTGAGACAATTTTGAAGTAAATAAGAATTTGGAAGAGAATGCCTTAGGCATTAAGTCCACCTATACAAACTTTGTATAAAGTGTAAATAAATAGATAAATTTGCAATAAAAAATATCATAATAAACCTTATAACATTCAAATCTTTATCGAATGTAAGAAAACACTGCAATTTTAGTAGAAATAAATACATACATAAACTCACGCCTGTATTCCCCGAAGGGGTAGGCAGAGGTGAATTTCTGCACCCACATTTCGCCAGGTATGTATCAGTCCCACGTAATAGTGGGCGAGCCTATTGCAGTTTTTCGGGCACATTTCCAGACTCCGTGCTGTTACTGAGAATTTCCTAATGGAAAAACCCAATAACACTTTGCCCGACCCGGGAATCGAACCCAGGACCTCTAGATCGCACGGCACATACTTGTACCGCGAGACCACGAGGCAGTCTAAAGTAAAAGTATCTTTTAGTAAAAATATTACATAATAATAAGCAAAATTCCGCACACGAAATGCCAAAACCTGTTCCATCTTAGGCTTATTGTTAACACCCATAAAAACTCCCAAAGCCATTAAAAATCTTTTCACAAGCCATCCGTTACACCTCTAATCCCGTCTGACAATACAACCCCAAGCATTGGGGGACAAAAGGTCAAGCTACACGTTAATTTTAGGGGTCATTCCGTGTTTTGTTGTACCTGGCCAATCGGATTTTTTTCCGTTCTGACCATTGTCCGAAATGGTCCAGATGACCCTAGTCGTATTACGGTCACCTGAGAAGGGTCAAACACGAATGAGCGGTCAGACAAATTGGGGTCGAAGTGACCGCCGTATCAAGATGCAGTTTAATGGTTGGCAGAGATTGAAGAATTAGATCTTGGCAAGGGGATGTGTATATGAAATCAAACAGTACTTAAAATCATAAAATATTACGTAGAATCACTTTCGATTTTAAAAAAATTGTATTATCGGAGATAAAAATAAATTCCGAATAAGAAAGAAAGTAAAAAATATAAGAAATTATATGTCATTCATCGACTAAACACGAGTACTAATTACGACTCTAACCGTAAAATAATGATCGTTATTTTTAAAAAAATCGAACACAAAAATTATAAAAAAAAAATCAAATGTAATTTGAAAAAATACTCGACACATTATTTGACCCAAAAAAAATGTACTCAATGGCCTTGTAGTAAGCTACATCACAGTAATTTTTGCGTCTCATGCCCGTCGTAAAATCTTCTTAAACCTTTTCTGTCCTTCATTCTCAAATCTTGGTTGCAAAAATCCAGAATGGTTCCTTGCAAAATCATCTACCGCGTCTTCCTTTTCCCATGTCATAGTCAGCCTGTGTTGTTTGAAATTATTTGCTTTTCTGGAATCGTTTCTGAATCTTGAATCACGATGTGCAAATAAATGCGAATTAACTACAGCAATGAGTACAAAATGAGACAATAATTTCATATCTGAAGCAATTTCAGTGCGGTTAACTGTAGATAAAATCTTGCGTGGAATTGATTATTTTCAATCAACGGTTATCGTAATGAAGAGAAGATTATCAATTAAACGGAACACATTTCTTATGAAACCAGAGGTCTCGATTATCCCCGCACCGAGACAAATGTTTGTGTGATCAACAAATATTTGTTTCTGGTCTGGATGTTTGTGAGTGCGAAAAGTGTCTCGTAGTTTTTGATACTCACGACATAGATGTGTACCTTATTTTGGGCTTAGAACTTTAAGTAGAAGGTTAAGTAATCCTGTTTCATTATTAATTGTTTAGTAATTTCTTCCGACACCAAATATATTTATGCGTTGTTTTAAATTAGTATAAATACGGGAACGTCGAATTGTTAAATTTATTAAATCAAATGTTCTCGTAATATCTTCAGCAATGTGAAGTTGTTACATTAATACTCGACTAATAAGGAGAGAGCTTGGTCTTTTGGATACTTTAACAGATTCCGTGCTACAGAGAAGTAGAAGGGTATTTTTGTTCCTAGATTAGGAGTTCTAAAATTACCTTAAAATACGAAAAAAGATGAAACTTTCCAAACTCAAATCATAATATAATTTACTTTCCGTAGTAACTCATTAACCCAACACTAAATCGGAACAGTACGGTCTGTGAGACCGGGTGTCACATAAATTAATCCAAATAAACACTCATACTCATTCAAAATATTGAATAGATAAAAGCTCCGTCCAGCTGCCGTCCGACAAAGCATCCGAGACCGTTATACCTGCTATGGTTAATTGCGAAATATTTGCATAAACACCTCGGGGTTGTGCACAAAAAATTGCCAATGGGGACAGGAAAAGATGCTCTATGATTGATTGCAAATGGTCATGCCAGTAAGGGTTGAAAGTAGCATAGAATTTAGGTAAGATAGTTGAAAAAAAAGACGTGAAATATTATCAGGAAATTATTGGTGTTATTTTATAGAGTCTCAGGTAATGATTCCTTTATAAAGGTGCTTGAGTGCATTAAATAGCGCCGTCAATGCAAAGTTTTAATTTTCCAAAGTGAAAACTTCTTTAGCTGTGCACTTTTTTGGGATGGGTAAAAAATATTGAACTCGCAGTTCACGTGACCCTGATCGAAAATGCGTGAGACGCATTATGAAATATAAATTGTCATGTTTGTGTACGATAGCGCAATAAATATTATATTATACCAGGTAAATGATAGTACTTTTATATTGATAAATAAAGCAATTCGTGCGAAATTATTCCCTAACCATTCCAAAATGTACAACGTTCATGTTGAAGTTTTCACTTCTACCGACACTCCCGAAGTGCCATTTATTTTTAATATGTATAAAGAGGTTTTGCTCTTTATACTATTGTGAATCTGTATATCTAATATATGTCCTGTATCAGAAAGTAAGTATTTCTTATAATAATATAGGTAAGGTTAAAATCCATATAAATAAGTATAGAAAACATCACATAGTCCTGATAATAAACACCGTTTATTATTCAATGAAACGATAACGGTAATCTAAAATTGGAATTTGGACTACGTACCAACAAACACTTGGAAGTTGATCCCAGGAATTTCGACAGTAGACTGATTTGAGCCTTCCTCATAAAACAAATAAATAAAATGATGAATTTAGCACTTGGGTATATACATTTGAAAATACCTTTGATTTAAATAATCTGTTTAATACTTTACTAATTATTCAAATAGGTACTAGGAAGTTTAAAACTGTTTTAAAATGGGAACACTTGCGTCATTAATAGTGAATATTCATTGGACAATGACTTTTGAACAATAAGAAGGAGGTATGCGACACTACATACCTACAACAATACATCGAGTGACATTCATAAGACAATGCTGACTTGCATCATTACACGACCACTAATCTCATTACGGCAGCATCCCCTATCCCACGTCAAAACAAAAAACCCCACAATAAAATTCTAAATTATCATAAACAACGCATTATACCACGTCGGTTGGTGCAAACCGGTCCGAACCGGTTACACCCGGAAACTTCTTGATCCTACAGTTCCGCAACACCGCTACACAATCGCCTTTTGTTTTTTTAGGGTCCGAAAGACCGGCCGTCGTTGGGGCGTTAAGCGATTAAGAGTGAGAAAATTAAATACGCGAGATGAATGCGATGGACGAAACCGAGATGTGAAGGGTTATCTTAATGGCCGGATGTGTTATTCTTTGTTGTTGTAAATTGGCAATTTGGTATTTTTTCCCAGGACCTCATGCCCCTTAGGAACTTGCAGTGGTCTTCTTATTCACTTATTGATGACTAGCGCTGCAAAATTTCAACTAGATTCTTTCTATAAAACTAAGATTTAGGATTGCGGGAAGCTGTTTCTGACAGTTCACTCTAGAAATATTTGGATAGAGGCATATGACCGTTTATCGAGGAAGGCTATCATCACGCTACGATCAGCTGGAGCGGAGCAGCAATGGAAAATGTGGCAAAATTGGGGAAAGAAAATTCCTTTTGAAGTCTGTAATGTTTCGCTTACGGAGTTGCGAACAACGACTAGTAATAAATAAAAAAAAACAATAACACGTATTGATAATAGTCGCCAAGCTATCCTTAAAAGGCCACGCAATAACATACGCTGATTGAGTATTAAAGCTTAAGCCTAGAAGTAAACTACTGAATGTCATTTTTGTGTGTAAGTAAGCGAAGAATGATTTAGAAATGTCTCCTATTTTACAAAGAGTTAAAAATAAAAAAAATAACTAAGTACATATTTTCACGGCGAAGGAAACCATCGTGAGGAAACCCGCACACCTAAAGTTCTTAGGAATTTCTTAGGTACCTAGTTTGCCAACCTGCATCAGGCCAGCGTGGTGAACTTACACCCAACCATCTCAGGAAACTATCGTAACGAAAACTACCCACATAAAAGAGAACAAGTTATTTCTTAGCTAAGTGTAATCTGCTAACTCGCACTAGGCCAGCGTGAATTAAGGCCTAGGATGGATAAGGGCTGCTCAAGACCGCGATGGTTGGCCCCTACTTGGGGAGGCCTACCTTCAGCAGTGAACGGCGATAGGCTGAGAATAGAATAGAATATAGATCTCAATTATGGAGAAAGTCAGTGCCCAGCAATAGGACGTTCATAGAGCTGATATATATAAGACTAAGCCCCCACAGGAGTAATAACCATAAAAGTAAACATTAACCGAAAAATCGATTGTTACATAGCATCTGCCGAAAGCGTCGAAGCGTGGTGATAACGAACCCGTTCGTACGATAAGCGAGCGGTTAAAGAACAATCATGCTGATCTGGACACGTAGCAATACATTTGAGACCCTCCACCTATGGATTAAGATAGAAATTGCAGTAACAATGGACAACGCTCAGCTGCATTTCAGTTTTGTGGTTGTGCGTACAGAGATATAGCTATGCTTTCTGATCTTCTAACAGTCCAACTTCATCCGAGGCTTATTTTAGAGTGACACCACAAAGTGACAATACTGTACCTGATATTGTGCACGATGCTGCCCAAGTAGAGCATTAAGTGAATAGAGACCAGTACCTTACATGTTTGTTCAGGCTAGGTCCTTCAACCTAGAATAAGATGTAAATATAAATTTTTTCTTTTTCTTTTTTTACAATTTTAAAGACAACTGCCAGAACAACCTTTCATGCCAATCACGTAGGTTGTCTGAAAGAGGTCGCAACTAGCAATAAGACCGCCTGTTGTACCTCTATCTTATTGTCATAGATGTTTTTCGATGAAGTTGTATAGTGTACAAAAAATATATGAAATAAAATAAATAAATGAGTTATGAAAATATTTTCTACCAGAAGTTGGGTATATTAATCACAATGTAGTCTTTAACGTTGAAGAATAAGATAGTTTTGAAATTGGAATAACATTGATTAATTAAATTTTGGTCTTTTAAGTACAAAAAGAACGACATTCTTTCAGCAAAAAGGTTACAACCGAAGAGTTACAGAAAGAAAAGCAATGGACTTCAACCAGCAATATGGACAAAAGTTTATATACAACATAATTAAAGTAACAAACGATTTTAGAAGTTTGAAGTAGAGTACTTAGCTGAAGATAGGTCTAACTTCGATAGTCTTGTGGTCTACACCTTGACACTTAGTGTAACGAAACATAGGTACATCTGCCTACCCCTTTGGTCATGCAAGCGTGAACGACGATTAAGATAAGAATACATAGCTTAGCTTCAACTTATACGATCAGCACTTAAATACAATTTACGTTATATTTTTGTACTGCTATTGTTTAACAAACGAAATTCAGTTTTATTGGTATACAATATGGTTAAAAATGGCTTGTTTTTCCATTGTTGAAGGAATGGAGTTATTGAGGTCAACGATTCGCACCTTGGAAGCTCATTTCGTTATCAGTTGACAAGAAAATGTGGGGAGAAAATTGTGTTTTGTACACATATGTTGTGTGCTTAGATAGTATGGTACTTTTGACCTTCGCGGTATAGGAGCTATTAAAGACCTCATGTTTTATTAAAATTGGAACCTATTTTATTTGTATTAAGGTAGTTTCCAGCTATTCATAGACATGTTTTCAAACATAGGTAACGCCATTACATGCAACTAACAAAACTAATTTTGATGATAAGAGTCGGTGGTAGCAACATAATAAATAATTCATTAACATCATCACCCCATATACGTCCCACTGCTGGGCACGGGTCTCCTCTATAATGGAGAGGGTTTTAGATAGATAGATAGATAAACACTTTATTGTGCACCATTTAAACAAAGATATAATACAATGGACAACTTATAATATAGTGGACAATCGGCGGTCTTATCGCTCTAAGCGATCTCTTCCAGACAACCAGGGTTTTAGGCCTTAATCCGGGTTGGCGGACTACACAAATAAGAAGTACCTAAGAATTATTAGGTGTGCAGGTTTCTTCATGATGTTTTCCCTCACCGTTAAAGTACGTGATAATTCATTGTGAATTCACTCATAACTTCGAAAAGTCAGACGTGTGTGCCTGGGGATCGAACTCGTGACCGCGAAAATCTCGACGCGCGACTAAGCCTAGAGGCCATCACTAGTCTAATAAATAATTATGAACAATAAATGATACAAAAAATCGCAATAACTCAATGGTGTTGTAACTCAAAATATGTTGCATGCAAGATAACATGTTATTTTTATTTTGTTACAGTCATAAATCCTTTAAACTTAAGAATAAAAGCCCCAAAAGTATTCAGTTAATTTTAAATAATACATAGTAGATAAAACTCTACTAATTTTGATGGTGCTTTGAAGATAAAATGTCGATATGTCGAATATTTTTGCCCGAATATGTTACATTTCTGACAAAAAGGGACCCTATGGTTTTGGTCTTATGGCGATGAAGGAAAACATACCCAAAAATATTAAACATGAGACTTATTTTACTAAGCTTAGATTTTTTCGCCCTTTATTTGACAGACCTTTTTAAATTTTATTTGTACGATCATTACAAATTTTGTTACTTAGTTTGTGAGGGGTCCTAGAAAAATATTTGAAAAAATATAAGTACCTATTTCAGTATCCTGAAAAATCGTCGTCAATTATATTTATTTTTTTAATATGCTTTATTGTACACCATAACGATAGAAACAACATTGTTTACTGGCCACAACTCAATAACGTAGTGTCACAAATGGCGGCCATATCGGCGATTTCCTCCAGGCAACCTTTAGATGGACTGGAGAGATCAGAAACATAGAGTGGTGTCATATAATGGACATTTTCAAGATAAATATTTGTTACTCTAACGAGTAGTATACTGCACGGTGTCGAATTACGGGTTAAATCGGAACCTAATAAGAATTATATGAAATACTAATAGGAAAAAGGTATCAAATCTGAATCAATATCAGCTTACGTTACTACTGTACCCTCTACAACTGATAGGGGTCAGGCCTTAGTCCAACGCGCTGGCCTAGGCCTGAAAAAAAGTGTTATTGTGGAGAACTTGCTCAAATTGGCAATATGAAAATTTTAATGTTATTGCAATTTAACATGGATATAACACGAGATTAATTTTGTATCTGAAGTGACAATTAGTTATTTTAACGAATTAGTCTGAATAATCTGAGGGTCAGCCTCCGTGGTACAGTTGGGTAGACACCAGATCGATCCCCACAACCAAACCATATGCTTGCATACATACATAATCAGCCCATATACGTCCCACTGCTGGGCACGGGCCTCCTCTACAACTGAGAGGGTTTAGGCCTTAACCTAAGAAATTCCTAAGAACTTTTAGGTGTGTAGGTTTTATCACGATGTTTTCCTTCACCGTTAAAGCAAGTGATAATTCATTGTGAATACACACATAACTTCGAAATGTCAGAGGTGTGTGCCTAGGGTTTGAACCTGCGACCGTCGAAATTCTCGACCGCGCGCCTAAATCTCGAGGCCATCACTGCTTATGCTTGCATAATCTACCAATATTTATTTATTTACACTTGATACATGTATGGTGTATAGGTGGACTTAATGCCTAAGGCATTCTCTTACAGTCGAACCTTGGTGATGCAGAGATGAGATGAATATTTCTTTCAAGTCTGGTTCTTGTGAGACCATGATGAAAAATCCCTCGTAGATTCTGATAGCCATGACACGAGATTTGTATCCAGATCCAGGGCCAGAACTATGTATGTGAGTTTTGGGTACCTACACATAGATATATTAAATTCAAATTGCAAAAATACTTTTTGAGCCGATATTGAAAACTTCATTTCTTAATGGCCACGTTTAAAAAAATCTAGATTGGATTTACAAAAAAAAAGCTGCCAACATTAAAAAAAAAGAAACTACGCGTTAGTGTCAAAGTATTTGTTAGTAAACATGAGGCGAAGAAGTCGATTACCTTACAAATGACGAACATCGAACGCATCTCACGGCGCACAGATCACACCATTGTTCTGCCAACAAATTTGCATAACCCTGCGATGCGACCGACAACAATAACGCACTGTCCCCGGGTCTAACTGACCCATTTTTCCAATGGACCCATTCATTGCAAAATTTCTCACTGTCCATAACAAAGGCATTTTGTCTATGACCAAACCCTTTTCGCTACAATTTTTATGGGAAATAAGTTTGCTCTATTTTTTGCATTGTCCGAACACCTTGGCCCAACGGATTCGCCTTTGGCGTATGTTTATGTGATTTTAATATAATGCCGGCATAATAGATGTATTCTTTATTTACCCACCCAAAGTCTTTTGTTGAGTTATGACCGTTACTCGTCAAAGGCGGTTGTTACACATACTTGTCTTATGTATGTTTGTTAGAAATAACGTATTTTCGTGTCCATTACTGCAATTCGTTGCAAATATTTTATTCAGTAATGAACAAAAATAATGATGACTATTAATTTACACAGCACTGTTAACTTATAACTTCCACACTTAGATTAATATTTTAAACATCATTTATAATATTACTTATTGTAATATGTATATTTTTTGTATGCAGATTTTTAGGAAACTAGCTTTACCTCTACTTTGATTTATCATCACAAATCTTTTACAATAAAAAGACATATTAAATAAAACATGAAATAACATGATATCACAAAATAATCTTCATTCAAAGGTTATCGCGATGTAAAAAAAATTACAACCGTTGATGCGCTGCTCTCGTTTTAATTGTCCATTCATTGGCCGGGGTCGATCTGACCCGTCCATCTCAGGTAGCCAACCCGTGCTGACCTGACAAAGGCAGGGTCACGACAACCCTTTACGCCAGTTTAAACACCCCGAAATCGGTGCAGCGTGAGTGATGGGGTCATTTTACGCCACGGATGACCCAACTGACCCCACCTTTAGAAAACCACCCTTTCTTACGAGGCATTATTTGTAATCCCTTTCGCGAATCTATTTTATTGTGCGTCCGTTCTATCGTTTGTCTATTGGTGAAATTTTTGCGTGAGAACGTTCTAGTTTCTTTGCAAAATTGTAACGCTCGGTGCAGGGTATAAGTTCTTTATGGGAAAGTAGTCTGTTGTCTAGCAGACAAAGAGTGGTCTCCTTTTAATGATCGCTTTGTTAATCTATGTTTTTTTTGCATCGGGTCATTTTGACCGTTGGGCAACGGATTTGCCGATAGTATTTAAGTGAGCCGCGCGACGGTTATGCTCAGAAATGCATGTGCGATGCATGTTGGATGTCCATCAGTATGCCTGAAGGTGGTTCGTCAAACAAAAACCTATACAATTCATAAATCTTTTTCAATAGGATACTTTCGCAATTATTTTAAAGGAATGTTTAAAGAAATCTTTTAGTAAAGAGTTGTAATAAGAAGTTTTAAATAGTTACATTTTATGGTTCTTTTATCAAATCAAAAACAAGAAACATTTTAATTTATTTAAAAAAATAAATTTAAAACACAATATTTCAAATATCGAACGCAGTTTACACAATACCAAAATAACATTATAACTTCCTTTTAATAGAATAGTCTAAAAATAATCTTTTTACTGCCAAGCATTAATTTTATTTATTATCTTAATATTTTAACATGCATAATTTTTATTATTTATCCTACAACGAAAACATATTGAATAAATGTATATATTTTTACATTAATTTAGGCATGTATGTATATTATGCTAGAAAAGGTCATTGACCGCAAATATATTAAGAATATAGCCTTAACATAGTATAAGATACGGCTCACTCATAAATATTAATAAAAAATCTCCTTAGATAATTGGGTTTTTACCTGTTGTTTTTGGCTACTAAATGTCGTAAAAAACCTCCGTATGTAATGGTAACTTTTGAAGTCTTTTAAATTACTGTTTATTACAATAAAAATATGTAAAATGCAATAACGTCATAATAAAATGCAAATTATTAGTTGAATGTTGTAATATTTATCATTATCTAGATTGATTTTTCTAGAAAAAACGGGACAAGGAACTTTCGTATTGCTCTTCACCATGCAATAGAATAAGTTAACTAGTAACTTATACAATGTGTTGACTATACAAGTAACCTATAACCGCCTCTAATACCTACTGCTCTGAAATCTCTATATAATTTCATGTAAAAAACATGAAATTCGAACAAATAATTTAGGCATACAGGATAAAACACAAACGAATATTCACACATACATCACTAATCAGTGAAATGTCAATGTATAAACTTGAGTTGTATCATATTTTTGACGATTCTGTCAATTGAATTTTGTGATGTTGAAAAATTGTAAGACGAAGTTAATAATAAAACCCCCGCATACAAGCCGGTCATCAGATCCCCGGAAGGAAGTGATGAAGGCGCTTGGGGTCCAATCGACCGCGGGGTGGAAGCGTGCGCGGGTGCGGGCATGTCGCGGGGGAGGGGCGGCGGGAGACACGCCACAGTTGGCGCGTGCGCGGGCGCAGGTGCTGCCTAAGTACGAGGATGTCTTCAACATTTGGCTCTTTAAGTAAAATATTATTAAAATACCATTTTTATATTTCCCCTTTTCTGTTCTTTTAGAGTCAAAGTCAAAATCAACTTTATTCGAATAGACTTTTACAAGTTCTTTTGAGATTCTAATTATCTGTGTATCTCAGCCCATGTACGTCACACTGTGCACGAGCATCTACTACTCAGAGAGATTTGGACTCAATTCACCATGCTGCCACGTCCGGGTTGGCGGACTAACAAATAAGAACTAAGAATTAATTATTGTTATATGGCGCGGTATACACATATGTATGTCATATATAAGTCATACACACCTATTAATTAATAGGGAGTACGTTAATTAAAAAATACATTTTCTTGTTGGTCATAATTATTACTCGTTCTTTTTTATTGCGTGGTATTGATACGTACATATACTAAAATATATAGGCATTAATCCATTCTTTTAACGTCATAACTATCTTTATATATCTCATGCAATACCACTGTATCAACGCAAAGCAATACGGATGTTTATAAAAAAAACTTTGGAGAAAGCCGACCTTAGCCACGCGATCAGATTACTAATTAATGCTTTTGTTCCCGATCAAATTATGCTGGGAGACACGTATTTCTAGGAAAGGTAATCATGTATGACAATAAAATGTTCCCGATCCCTACAGCTTCCTTTCACCGCTGCCGTCGGCGCATGAACCAAAAATCTTGATACTTTGAACTTTTTATATATAAAATCATTTAGTCGATCTAATTTTGGAGAAACTTCTTATCAGTAGTAAAAAACCTGAGTGTTAGAAGAATGACAATGGATAAAAGATTTTAACTAACCATTTATCAGTAACAATTTTTTGAGAAAGATGTGGTCATAATTCCTCTATAGCTATAGCATTTATAAAATGAATTAATTTTCTCCACTGATGGTTAATAAAAGCAACTGAGTAGCAAATTGATTTACATCAAAAAATTACTTAACCAAGTATTATAGCCATTGCAACGTTAAATCCTCAAATTGTATCGAATATTGTAGGAATTTTACTTATTACAATACTTAACCAACTGTAAGAGGCAAAGAAAAGAGCATATTTTTATTTTATTAAGCTTAATTGCTTCATAGTCTCGTGTCCTAAGTAAATGCCTTTCGATCGAATGTTACCGTTTACGATTCCGAATTTGAGCAAAATATTATTGGAATTTACATTAAAAAAACAGTAGCAGCATGGAGTCCAGAAATGTGTCCGAAATACAGACATAAGTGTGTATGTATGTAATTATTATATTAATCTTACATACATACATACATAACCTCACGCCTGTATTCCCCGAAGGTGCATTTCTGCAACCACATTTCGCCAGGAATGTATCAGTCCCACGTAATAGGGGGCGAACCTTTTGCCGTTTTTCGGGCGCAATTCCAGACTCCTATTCTTTCATCTTTCTTTCTCCGAGACTTCCGTTTCAATTTGTTTAATGTTATAGCTGCCCGGTAAAGTATCAAGATCCAACCGCCGTATCCACAGGTGTCGAACAGGCTGCGTGTGCGCACCCCTATCTCCCACGCGGCACTTCCTTTGTCTTCGTCGAGAGCTGACTCAGTCGCGCATTTATTATTATTGTGACTTTTTATGTAAATACTATTTAAAAAAAGCATAATATTTAAGTTTTTACTTTCGTTTGTATTATTATTTATGTCTACATGTTTATGGCTGGCTGTTAGTCCTTTTTTTAAATGCATTCTTAAATACTTTAATTGACAGAGATTCCACTGACTGCCTGTGTTTCATTAAGGATTTTATAAAACGTATTTTACAAAATCTACTTTGTAATTGTATTAAAATATATATAAAAAAACTGTTTAATTTTCAATCAATTCAATGAAAGCAAACAAATATTACGTATTTAGAAATTAAATTTCGTATCAATTCCAATTACCGGTGACCTTTTTAAAAAGTCACATATTTTTGATATAAGTACTTATCATATGATTTTAGATTAAAATAAGAAAGAAATTCACTTTTTCTACTAAGAAACAGTTCAATTAATGGCTCGGCGTCATGTGGCAAGGCGCCCTTGTCCGACAGACTTAATACACGTTACCAACCGTTATTTTTAAGGCAGTTATTATTTTATAAGCATCTTGACATCGAATATCAAAATAATTTGCGCACGCGCAACTTATTGCGTGTATTAATACATTATCACTTTATGGATAAAGAAAAATATTGTGACTAATGAAGTCGTGATGGCTTCGAGGTTTGGGCACGCGGTCGAGAATCTCGACGGTCGACCTCTGACTTTTCGAAGTTATGTGTGTATTCACAATGAATTATCACCTGTATTTTAACGGTGAAGGAAAACATCGTGATGAAACCTGCACACCTAAAAAAGTTCATAGGAATTTCTCAGGTGTGTAGTCCGCCAACCCGCACTAGGCCAGCGTGGTGGACTAAGGTCTAAACCCTCTCAGTTGTAGAGGAGGCCCGTGCCCAGCAGTGGGACGTATATGGGCTGATGATGATAGTGACTAATCTTAGAGTTAGGGAGTTTTAGTTATGTTAAGAGCCGTTCTGTGATTTACTAACTACTAACGGTGGACTATGTCCAACAGTGGACGTGAAAAAGGCTGTTGATGATGATGATGATGATGAACGGTGGACTAAGGCTAAATCTTTATTATAGGCTCATCCATGGCTTTGGATATTATGTGTATACGTCCTAAATCTCTTGAAATTTACAATACCCACGGCACAACACTCGTATCTTAGTGTGGGGTCAGAATTATAATACGTTCTAAAACCATTTTTTCTCAGGAGTCTCTCGTAGTGTCTGAAACCCACGACACAGGACTTGTATGGGGTCAGAACTATTTTTTTTTAATAATAAATAAATACACCCAACAGTCACATACATAGTTCTGATCCCACACTAAGATACAAGTCTTGTGTCGTGGGTATCAGAAACTACGAGAGACTTTTCGGTCTCACATACACCCAGACCCGAAACAAATATTTGTGGGTCACACAAACATTTGTCTCGGTGCGGGGATCGAACCCGCGGCCTCTCGTTTCGCAAGCTGGTGTCTAGCCAACTGCGCCACGGGGCTGTCAATTTTATTTTATTTTATTTTATTCGGGAAACAAACAGTCACTTAAAAATCTAGTTATAATTATACATAATTTGCTTAAGGAATAAAATGTTTCCGCATATATACATATAACATCTAAAACACGACTTGCATGAAATCTTAACCTAAATTAAATATAACACAAGTAAAAAACAAATAAAAAAAAAACAAGAGTATAAAAAAATAAATATTAAAAAAATCCCATAGCATTTGAGCATAAGTGAATTAGACAACTGATTTGAACCAGTGTTTTAAAAGTATTCTT
Organism: Hemaris fuciformis; assembly: GCA_907164795.1. Lineage (NCBI taxonomy): Eukaryota > Metazoa > Arthropoda > Insecta > Lepidoptera > Sphingidae > Hemaris > Hemaris fuciformis. The sequence goes on along the minus strand of OU015455.1, from coordinate 5,315,766 downwards.
TTAATATCAGTCGTATTGAAAAGGTCAATATCGAGAACGTCAGCCAGTTCATTGAACAAGTTTGCTGTTCTCAAGAAGAAAGAGTGTATCTATGTATGTGACTTTGTTGTATTTATTTAACGAAACCACATCGAAATATGTGGGGTAAAACATCCAATTAGTGTGCAGTTGTGGGTTATGCAATCGGAGACATCTGGCCGGACACCTGCACCGCTCGTGCCGACACCCCGACAAGCCTTAACGAGAAACTAGCGCTTTTCTGACGTTTGATAATACTCACACGACAGTATCCTCGTAGGGGTAGGCAGAGGTGCATTTCTGCACCCACATTTCGCCAGGTTTAGTTTAAAATCCTTGCAACAGGGGAAGCCTACTCCAGTTTTTTGGGCACATTTCCAGGACTCCGTGCTGCTACTTAGAATTGTTTAATGGAAAAACTCAGTCACACTTTGTACGACCCGGGAGTCGAACCTTCGGATTGCACGGAAAACACTCGCGGCGTTAGAACTCGAGGCAGAAATATGTAATTTTTATTACTTTTTCTTCATTATTAGGTCTAAAGATATACCAAAACTCCTAAAATCTTACACAAAAATATTGTAAAGACAAAGGTAAATCAAAGGTAAGGCAAACACACCTCAAGCGCTGAACCAATTTCGACGAGGTGCAATCATGAGTTAGCATTGAGAAGGAATACTTTATTCAGGCGAATCAGAGCCGGGTCGAAAGTAATTATTACGCTTTTACTTTTCAACCGCCTAAATGATATGAATTTTGGTGCAGAGATAAATTTAGTCGTTTATAAGATCATTAATATTTTATAACATTTCTTGAAAATATCATCATCAGCTCATATACCTACGTCCCACTGTTGGGCACGGGCCTCCTCTTTAACTGAGAGGGTTTAGGCCTTAGTCCACCACGCTGGCCTAGTGCGAGCTGGCAGACTACACATCTTGAAAATATAACGCGATCGAATAATCTAGTATGTAACGGTAAGAAAAACAATCCATTTAGTTCCCTGCCCAATTTTTCAATGTTTTATGGACTTCTATTACAATATTTGTTCAGTTTGAATAACGTAATGAAATTAAAAATAATAGTTTATTCGATCTATAATGTGTCATACATACATACATACATAATTACCGAGAATTTCCTAATGGAAAAACCCAATAACTCTTTGCCCGATCCGGGATTCGAACCCGGGACCTCGTGATTGTACGGCACATATTTGTAACGCGAGACCACGAGGCAGTCGAGTTATTAATGTGTCAATACCATCAAATTCTCTAGTCATTCTCTTTTCAAAAACTGTTACAACACTAAGCTTCTAATCTATACATCTATACAAATAAATAAAATTGGAGTGTCTGTTTGTAATATTGAAATAACCGCTTTTTAATAAATGTATATGGATGTATACACGGTACATATACCAAAATAACGTTTTTTACAATTTTTGTCTGTCTGTCTGTCTGTTTGTTCCCGCTTATCTCTGAAACGGGTGGACGGATTTTAACGGGACTTTCACTGGCAGATAGCTGATGTAATAAGGAGTAACTTAGGCTACGTACATCATCATCATCAGCCCAAATACGTCCCACTGCTGGGCACGGGCCTCCTCTACAATTGAGAGGGTTTAGGCCTTAGTCCACCTACATATAAATAAAATTTGATTGTCTGTTTGTAATATTGAAATAACAATTTTTTACTACATGTATATATGAATATATATGTATAAGTATATACGGTACATACACCAAAATAACATTTTTTACAATTTTTGTCTGTCTGTTTGTTCCGGCTAATAACTGAAATGGCTGGACAGATTTTGACGGGACTTTCATTGGCAGGTAGCTGATGTAATACGGAGTAATTTAGGCAAATTTTATTATTAAAAATTAATTTTCCGCGCGGACGAAGTCGCGGGCACAGCTAGTTTCTGAATAAGAACAGTATTTGTTAATTCACAAACTGTAGTAACGAATATATGACGTAACATAAAATCATTTATATTCAATCACCCTTTTTTACAGAAATCTAAAGAACCAATTATCCTTTTTGTTTTTTCACGACAAAATGACATCACTTTACCAATGATAAACACGGTATATTTTTGTATCTGATCCAATTACCGATCTAAATCGGCCCGTATCAATAATCTCTACAAAGGTGTTATTTTAAGTTTTTTCTAGAGCTAGATATGGGGTTCGATGACCCGTCCAGCTGTCCGAGCATCTGCCGCGACGCGCTCCGTCGGTTCTAACGTCTTTCCCTGTCTTAGGGTGCTCCCTGCGACATTGTACTTGGTAATAACCGCCTCCATTTTAAGGATCTTCACAATATTACGCTTCAAAGTATCCCTGTCATATTCCAATAATAATCAATATGGTATTGGACAGTGACGGTACTTCTATAGAAGCCCAAAAGCGTTACACTTTAATTATGTAATGTCTAGTTTATAATTGTTCATTGTGGGGTCAGGATATTCTCATTTATATGTCAAATTGATTTAATTAAATAAATAATTAACGCTTAAAGATTATATATTATTCGGAATTTTGTAGGCAAACTGGGCTTTTGGGCTTCCATGGAAGTACCGCCACTCGGTATTAGATACTGAGGCCTCTATTTCCGAACGGGTAAGCAAAAGTGCTATTCTGCACCCACGTTTCACCATATATGTAATATCAACGTTTATGGAGCATATACCCAGACCTCATAATGGAAAAATTAATAGCACTTCTAATGAAATGAGCTTATAATTCTGACACACGTGTGTCGCTAATCGAAATAGTTTTAACAACCTGAGGCCTTCAACAAAGTTACCTTGACAACCGTAATCGCTATAGGAGATAAAATTCTATGATATTGACATAAATGATCGCGTTGTTTTCCTATACGTTATGTCAATTTCATATATTTTGATTTTCCTTGACTGCCTCGTGGTCTCACGGTATAAGTATGTGCCGTGCGATTTAGAGGTCCTGGGTTCGATTCCCGGGTCGGGCAAAGTGTTATTGGGTTTTTCCATTAGGAAATTCTCGGTAACAGCACGGAGTCTGGAAATGTGCCCGAAAAACGGCAATAGGCTCGCCCCCTATTACGTGGGACTGATACATACGTGGCGAAATGTGGGTGCAGAAATGCACCTCTGCCTACCCCTTCGGGGAATACAGGCGTGAGTTTATGTATGTATGTATGTGATTTTCTTTCTTAGCGAATAGATATTGCCGCAACTGTATACGAAACTTTTTACTTCAAAGTAAAAAAAAATTCCTCGAATTTGCCATTTTTTCATTGCTTATACGGTTCTATTGATCGTAGCATGGTAATATATAGCCTATAGCATTTCCCATTAATGAAATATTGAACACAAAAGGAACATTTCTATGCGAACCAGTAATTCCTGACAGTAGCGCTTTAAACCAAACAATCTCTTATTAGAACATACATACAACACAATATAAGGTAGCTTTAATTTAATTTTTACTTATGTATGTGGCGCACAATAAACCATATTAAATAAAATACATACAAAACCTCACGCCTGTATTCATCGAAGGGGTAGGCAGAGGTGCATTTCTGTTTATTCATCCCACGTAATAGAGGGCGAGCCCATTGCCGTTTTACGGGCACAATTCCAGACTCTGTGCTGCTACTGAGAATTTCCTAATGAAAAACCCAATAACAAGCCCAACCCGGGAATCGAACCCAGGACCTCTAGACAGTACAGCATATACTTGTACCACGCAGCAACGAGGCAGCCTTCATATTAGTATAGATTACGATTATGTCTGCCTCTAGGGTGTATGTGAGTGATACACAAATTATAAACAAGTGCAAACGAGATTTGTCGTGTACGTGTAGTGGAAGCGGTGGTGTACGGCTTCCCGGAGTCTCGGGTTACCTTCCGACCGGACACCGCGGACGTGGTTCCCCCTCATTCCTGTTCAATTTGTATCTCCCGATGTGGGAACTGTCGATAACTTGACAATGCACGTTTTGTTATTGCTTCGTGGTTCCGCGACAATGTGCGGTGAGAACATCATAGTCATATCAACAATAATGGCATTAATTAAAATTGACATTTGTTTTTTTACATATGGATATTTTGATTGAGATAAAATGCATAATAAAATGACTCATATTTTTCCTTTCTGGAAATGTATAGGTGCATCATCATCATCAGCCCATATACGTCCCACTGCTGGGCACGTGCCTCCTCTACAACTGAGAGGGTTTAGGCCTTAGTCCACCACGCTGGCCTAAGAAATTCCAAAGAACTTTTAGGTGTGCAGGTTTTCTCACGATGATTTCCTTCACCGTTAAAGTACGTGATAATTCATTGTGAATACACACATAACTTCGAAAAGTCAGAGGTGTATGCCTGGGGTTTGAACCCGCGACCGTCGAGATTCTCGACCGCGATTACTGCTTGATAAGTAAATATTTGCTTAGGTTGTGCTAAATAAGTGAATATATAATTATTTTTATTAAACTCTATTTGAGATAGATCCTATAAGAATTAAAAACATACATACATAAGCCTGTATTCCCCGAAGGGGTAGGCAGAGGTGCATTTTTGCATCCACTTTTTGACCGGTATGTATAAGTCCCACGTAATAGGGGGCGAGCCTATTGCCGTTTTTCGGGCACAATTCCAGACTCCGTGCTGCTACTGAGAATTTCCTAATGGAAAAACCCAATAACACTTTGCCCGATCCGGGAATCGAACCCAGGACCCCTAGATCGCACGGCACATACTTGTGCCGCGAGACCACGAAGCAGTCAAAAGTCAGGCAGAAATAGAAACTAATTCTAAATTTGAAAACGTCAGAAATGATTTTGCCGTTAATATTATCACGAATGCGGTTTTTGTTACTAAGTTCCTGTGTTACTATACATAATTATCCTCAATTTACCCCATTAGTATTAAAGATCAAAACCATTCTATTGTGTAACATAGTGACTGCTGACATCATATGCATTTAAGCGGGAAATATCATTTTATTTATGGAAATAAAATCATTTAATAATTATTAAGGGAGATATTTCATCATTCCTTCCTTATGGGTTATTTTTACTGTCTCAGATAGCAACAATATTGAGTAAAACTTATTTAATAATGATTTATCGTGTACTTTAATGGTGAAGGAAAATATCGTAAGGAAACCGGCATACCTAAAGGTTCTTAGGAATTTCTTAGATGTAGTCCGCCAACTCGCACTAAGCTAACGAGGTGGTGAGTCCACTACTGGGCATAGGTCTCCTATACAAGTGAGACCATGCCTTGAGTACCTTAGTCCACCACGCTGGACTAAAGCGAACTGGTTTACGCACCTAAGAAATACTTTCAAACTTCCAGGTGTGAACCGTTGAAACTATTATAACATTCTAAATTTAAAAAACAGTTTCTCTATTCCAAAAATATAATGAGTGACGTTCCGGTTGACTAAGAATATTACTCTAATACCCTATTGCCATCAATAATGATTTTTATTAGCATTCTGTTAATTATGTTAAAATGTTAATTTTACATTCAAAATGCCAAACTAATCACAATATCTTTCGTCTAATAAGACCATTTAGTAACGGAACTCATGTCGAATCTTAACAAAAAGGTCCATTATAACATGACCTGCGCTTTAACAAAAAGGTATCGCCAATAACAATCAGGATACAGGAGACTTTGACCCGAATTCTTTTGTTTTTTTTTTTCAATGCAGATTTGCATTATTTCGTTTCTAATATCCGGCGTAATGTTATGAATATTAATGAATTGGATTTCGAACAAGAACAAAGTATTGGATAATTATGTTTGGTAAATCTTTAGATTTTTTCTAGTAATTTAACATTCATATTCAATTAAATTACAATGTAGACACAGCTTATTGCCTAAAAATATATAAAAACCGTTAAATAATACATTAATAAATAAATAAATACACCCAATGTATGTGACTGACATACATAGTTCTGACCCCACATTAAGATACGAGTCCTGTGTCGTGGGTATCAGAAACTACGAGAGACTTTTCGGTCACACAAACACCCAGACCCGAATAAAATATTTGTGGATGACACAAACATTTGTCTCGGTGCGGGGATCGAACCTACGGCCACACGTTTTGCAAGCTGGTGTCCAGTCAACTGCACCACGAGGCCGTCAAAATTCATTCGTTCTTCATTCACGGGCCTCTTCTACAACTGAGAGGGTTTAGGCCTTAGTCCACTACGCCAGCCTGGTGTATTTATTTTTAGTTTATATCATCATCATCATCATCAGCCCATATACGTCCCACTGCTGGGCACGGGCCTCCTCTACAACTGAGAGGGTTTAGGCCTTAGTCCACCACGCTGGTCTAGTGCGGGTTGGCGGACTACACACCTAAGAAATTCCTAAGAACTTTTAGGTGTGCAGGTTTTATCACGATGTTTTCCTTCACCGTTAAAGCAAGTGATAATTAATTGTGAATACACACATAACTTCGAAAAGTCAGAGGTGTGTGCCTGGGGTTTGAACCTGCGACCGCCGAAATTCTCGACCGCGCACCTCAACCTCGAGGCCATCACTGCTTCATTTAGTTTATATATGAGCTGATAATGATGATGATATCAAATAGACCAAGGAAATAGCCGTATTCGCGCCACATCTCATTGATTAGCACGTTAATTGAGGACCGTTGCTGGTTTTCTCGCACGGTGGTCAGGCTAAGTGAGATGTAACTCGTGCTCTCTCCGGGTGCAATTTGTCGCCAGCGCCACCATACAATCCGCCACGGCTGACAACACATAACCACACGTGTTGGACCATCAACCGTTTTCTTGCCTTTCGACATGGTCTGTAATTGGACGTTTTATGCTAGAACAAGCCCGCTGCTTGGTCTGCGAGACTTCGAAATTGTGCCGCGATCAGGTCAGGCGCGATCTAATCGTGATGGCCTCGAGGCTTAGGCACGCGGTCGAGAATCTGACGGTCGTGGGTTCAAACCCCAGGCACACACCTCTGACTTTTCGAAGTTATGTGTGTATTCACAATGAATTATCACATACTTTAACGGTGAATGAAAACATCGTGATGAAACCTAAAAGTTCTTAAGAATTTCTTAGGTGTGGACTGTGGAGTCGGCCAGCCCGCACTAGTTCAGCGTGGTGGACTAAGGCCTAAACCTTCTTAGTTGTAGAGGAGGCCCGTGCCTAGCAGTAGGGCGTATATGGGCTACATCATTAAGGTCAGGCACAATTTCTAGATCGGGCAAAGTGTAAGGATTGTGTCATTTAAAGAAGGTACATTTCTGCCCCACACTTTTCACTACCTTTATCTTTTATCCCTGTAAAGGAGGCATATTTATTGCCGTCTTTTGGGCACACCCCCAAACTCCAACTTTCTACAAAAAAAACCTATTATAATAATGCTTTTCTTACTGTATATATCTATACACCGTAGGAGAACTAAAGTAACCGACATAGCCCAGCGGATAAGCAAGTTGAAGTGGCAATGGGCCAGGCACATAGCGTGGAGAACCGATGGCCGATGGGGTCAAAAGGTTCTCGAGTGGAGGCCACGTACCGGAAAGCGCAGCGTAGGACGTCCACCCACAAGATGGTCCGACGACCTGGTGAAGGTCGCGGGTCGTCGCTGGATGCAGGCTGCCTCCAACAGGTCACTATGGAAGTCATTGGTGGAGGCCTATGTTCAGCAGTGGACTTCCTTAGGCTGATAATGATGATACACCTAGAAACGCGCGAACGGCGAAGTTTTCCAAAAAATTAAAAAAAACCTTTTCGATTTAAAAAAACAACCTATTGTCTCGTCATATCCGTACAACCGAATGTCTATAAAAGCTTGCCGCCGTTTGCATTATCATGAAAGCCATATTAAAACCCCGTTCTTTGTTGCAACGGAAACACGATTTCAATCAGTAATCTTCAAAAAAAAAATGTGTCTGTTATTCGGGTTTAACTGCTTATTATGTTTATTGGTCCCTTAAATATTCAAGGGCTACAGTTATTTTTTAAACTGGCACGGCAAAGACAATAAGTAGGTAGTGATGGCCTCGAAGTTTAGGCGCGCGGTCGAGAATCTCGGCGGTCGCGGGTTCAAATCCCAGGCACACACCTCTGACTTTTCGAAGTTATGTGTGTATTCACAGTTTAAAGTAAAAGTTCTTAGGAATTTCTTATAATCCTCCAACCCGCACTAGGCCAGCGTGGTGGACTAAGGCCTAAACCCTCTCAGTTGTAGAGGAGGCCCGTGCCCAGCAGTGGGACGTATAGAGGCTGATAATGACGGCAAAGACACCACAGGACGAAATATTAAAAATAAAATGACAATAGCATACTCTACGAACGTCCATACTATTAATAAAATCTTATAGGAAGTAGTGATCGAGGCTTAGGCGCGCGGTCGACCTAAATATCGGTGGTCGCGGGTTCAAATCCTCAACATACATCTCTCACTGTTCGAAGCTATTTGCATATTTGCCGTGAACTATATAACTATGAAGAAAAACATCGTGAGGAAAACACACCTGAAAATTCTTAGGATTTTTTAGATGGGTCACCCACCTGCACTGGGCCAACGTGGTGGACTAAGGCCTAACCCCTTCACCTACAGCGTCAGCGTCAGCGTACATGGGCTGATGGTGATTAATACAAATATCCTCCCTCTACATGCTACTTATATTCATAGACAAATGGTGTAGAAAGTCGACATCCTTACAATCATATTGAATCTCGCAGTACGTTGACTGAGCAGGTGCGCCGCGCGTGCGCAAACACCTTGCGCCTGCGCACCGCCCTTCTCTTATTGTTCTGTACATGTGATTTATATGGAATTCCGACTGCAGAATGTAATTAAATTTAATCTTGATACAAAAAGTGAGCTTGTTACTATAAAATAGATACAATAAAAAGTGGGCAAATAAACGCAGTTAGGAGACTAAATAATAAATTAAGAATATCATTTCAAGAAAAGTAGTGATGGCCTCGAAGTTCAGACGCGAGGTCGAGAATCTCGGTAGTCGTGGGTTCAAAACCCAGGCACACACCTCTGACTTTTCGAAGTTATGTGTGTATTCACAAAGAATTATCACTTACTTTTTTTTTTTTTTTTTTTTTTTTTTTTTTCTGGCACGGCAAAGTGACTCCACAGTACCTGATGGTAAGCACAGTGGAGTCCAGAAAAATAATACCAACCAGCGAGAAACGATGGTCACCCGCTGGTCGACACAATCATGCCGGCCCGCACAAATGCTTCTTCACGCTTCGCTTAAAGGATCCAGGATCATAGGAAGGAGGGAACACGTGAGCGGGCAAACTATTCCACAGCTTGATGGTGCGGCAAAAGTAGGAGTTGGCGAACTTTTTAGTTCGAGCCGCGGATGTTGTGACCATAAAGCTGTGGCTTCGCATGCCTGCACGCGTGGTTCTGGTGTGGAACGGAGAGGATGGGACAAGGTTAAACAATTCTTCAGAGCACTCACCATGATACAGACGGTAGAACACGCTAAGTGCGGCAATGTCTCTGCGCAACTGTAGCGGCTCCAAGTTGGCTGTAACGTCTGCATCATTCACAATGCGGATGGCACGCCGCTGCAATCCATCCAAGGCATCGAGTAGGTATTTGGCGGAACCGTCCCAGAGGTGCGAGCAGTATTCCATACCCGGCCGAACCTGCGCTTTGTATAAGCGGAAAAGCTGACCGGGCGTGAAAAACCGGCGCACCCTGTTCAGGATTCCGACCCTGCGTGAAGTGGCGGATATTATGCCCTCGATGTGGGTCCTTGGGTTGAGATCGCAGCGGATATCCACGCCTAGGATATTAAGGCCGTTCCGCATTGCTAGTGGAATGCCCTGAAAATTGGGGAGAGGAGAAAACGGGGATTTTTTAACTTTAACGTGGACTAAAGCCTAAACCCTCTCAATGGCAGAGGAGGCCCGTGCTCAGCAGTGGGACGTATATTGGCTGATAGTGATCATTTCAAAAGATGGATGGAGTGCATAAGGTGATATATGAAAGAAAAAGGGGTGAATGAAGACATGACGGCTCATAGGGATGTTTGGAAATACTCCAAATAGAATTGGGAACAGGGCAAGAGGAAGATGATGGTGATCAAAACATATGAGTATGTGAATCACAGAGTTGGTGTAGAGCATGATGGCAATACAGCGTCATGCTATTTTACGTCACGCCATACGAGTTTATTTCAAAAAACGGTTTCGCAAAAAATATATTGGAGAAATGTGAATGTAGAAATGTACCTCTGGCTACCCTCCGTCATTACAAGCGCGTATGTATGACTCACATAAAGGGGAGATTACTAGTTTAAAAATGTTAATACTGACGTACAGACAGGCGAATGACTCACAACGCTCACAATGCGCTGAATCATTTATTGTCTAACTTTAGGTCCTGGACAAAGAGCAACCATGAACTTTAAAACATCTGTGACCCGACATTTTCTATTTGAAAACATATACAATGAACTCCTCAACAAACGTTGTATATGTTGAACACACTCGTACATATGTACATACCAGTGGCGGTACTTGCATAGAAGCCTAGCTAGCCTTACAAAATTCCGAATGATAATTATTAATCTTTAAGCCTTAAATCTTTATTTAACAAAAGCAATCTATACAAATAAATAAAATTGGTGTGTCTGTTCGTAATATTGAAATAACCGCTTTTTAATAAATGCATATGGATGCATACATCTATATCTATACTAATAAATAAAATTGGAGTGTCTGTTCTGTCTGTCTGTCTGTCTGTCTGTTTGTTCCGGCTAATCTCTGAAACGGGTGGACCAATTTTAACGGGACTTTTAACTTTCACTGGCAGATAGTGTAATAAGGAATAACTTAGGCTAAAAAAATAATTAATTAAAGAATCGTCTGTGAGACGGAATGAAGTTCGCCGGGTCAGCTACAAATGCATATGGATGTATACACGCCTACATATACCAAAATAACGTTTTTTACAATTTTTGTCTGTCTGTTTGTTCCGGCTAATCTCTGAAACGGGTGGACCAATTTTAACGGGACTTTCACTGGCAGATAGCTGATGTAATAGAATATTTTAGCCTACGTTTATTTTAGAAAAAGTCTTTTGTTTCATATAAAAAAAAAACTAAAAAATTAAAGAATTGACTGTTAGGCGAAACGTAGTTCGCCGGGTCAGCTAGTTTGACATATAAATGAGAATATCCTGACCCCACAGTAAACAATTATAAACTAGACATTACACAATTAACGTGTAACGCTTTTGGGTATCTATGGAACTACTGCCACTGATACATACATACATAGACACATAACCTTAACCCTTTATGTCCCGAAGGGGTAGGCAGAGGTGCATTTCTGCACCAACTTTTCTTCTGGTGGGTATGTATCAGTCCCACGTAATAGGAGGCTTGCCTGTTCCCATAAAATTTGTTATGACATAACATATCATGCCTCGACTGCCTCGTTGTTTCGCGACAAGTATGTTCCGTGAAATCATAAGGTCCCGGAATCGATGCCCGGGTCAGACAAAGCGTTATTGAGTTTTTTCATTAAACAACTCTCAGCAGAATCACGAAATCTGGAAATGTACCCGAAAAACGGTAATAAGATCGCACCCGATTACATGGGACGAAGACACGATTGGAGAATGTAGGTGCAGAAATGCACCCACATTCTTTGCCTACCCCTTCGGGGAATACAGGCGTGAGGTTATGTATGTTATTAATTATTTGTACATTGTAATATAAAACAGAATCCTCATCATCACCATCAGCCTATATACCTACGTCCCACTGCTGGGCACGGGCCTCCTCTAAAATTGAGAGTGTTTAGGCCTTAGTCCACCACGCTGGCCTAGTGAGGGTTGGCGGACCTAAGAAATTCCTAAGAACTTTTACTTTGAACTGTGAATACACACATAACTTCGAAAGGTGAGAGGAGTGTCCCTGGGGTTTGAACCCGCAACCGTCGAGATTCTCGACCGCGTGCCTAAACCTCGAGGCCATCGCGACTTAAAACAGAATCCTAATTAGTTAGAATTGAAAAATATTTATCAGCTGCGTTTGTTAATGCCAAAACATATGCAATCAAGAGACACCTGATCATGTCGCGTGGACGCTCGCCGGTTGAATCAAATGGTACAAATTGAGGTCTGTAGGTCAAAGCACGGGTGTTTTTGGCTAAACAACAGGTGACACTCGTACAGGTGCTCGCATCACCGTTTGGACCTCATAATTTTATTGCCTTGATATGTCATTTAATATATTTGAATGCTTGCGAATGGCTGGGACTGCGCAATAAGTTGGAAACGTTAATCCGGAAGCGGCTTTATATCAAACTAGCTGACCCGGCGAACTTCGGTCCGCCTAATAGCCGATTCTTTTATATATACATTTTTTTTTAGCCTAAGTTACTCCTTATTACATCAGCTATCTGCCAGTGAAAGTGCCGTTAAAATTGTTCCACCCGTTTCAGAGATTAGCCGGAACAAACAGACAGACAAAAATTGTAAAAAAATGGTATATGTACCGTGTAGGTATACATCCATATGCATTTATTAAAAAGCGATTATTTCGATATTACAAACAGACACTCCAATTTTATTTATGTGTATGTAGTATGTATGTATAGAGTAATAAATTAAATAATATTTATTGAATCTATAAAATGTTACATACATTACTTAGATTCAGTCATTTCAAGTTTACCCCCCAGTTCGGAAGGCAGTCAATACTAGAGAAGAAGGGGGAAGAAACTTTAGATAACCTTCTCAGTTGTAGAGGAGTCCCGTTGCTAGCCATATGTGTACTACGGCTTTGAATAGATCGAGAATTATGTATATAGACACACATATTATGTCGTTTCTTGCTAGATAAAGCTCAGTTTAGACTGAACTGCCTTGAGATGTCAAAATAAGTGTTAAAAAAATTAAATATTTATTACTTTCAACTAGGGTTTCGGCCCCAATTCGCCCGACACAATTAAAATAGGAACCTATTATCATGAGTCCATTTACGTCAATTCAAAAAAAAATACATAAAAAATAACCCATTGTAACAAACAGACAAATCTCCATTCGTCATTAGTCTTATTAGTATTATTTTTAATATTAAAGACGTCAAGAATTAGATTGCAATTTGAAAAATATTGAACTATCAACCAAAGATCAAACACAATTAATAATCCATCTAATGAGGATGGCATTAGATCCAGTTCAGTGACCGGAAAATCCTTGGGGCAGGTGCTGGCCAGATGGAACCTTATCATACTGAGGTCCCTGCACCCTGACTCAGGCCCTTCACCCGATATTCTAGAACTATTGACCTTTGCGGTGTAAGGACACTGAATTTTATAGTCGTCTTTATGGACATTTTAGAATCTTTTTATTGTCTTAATAATATTTATATGAGGCTAACTATAGACAGATGTAGAACGTCTATAACAATATTGCCTCATGATAATAAAAACCTAACTCGACTTGGCATGGCAATGACATAAAAAAAACAAAAAGTCATGCATTGAATTGGCGGGAAACATACGATTAGACAGACAGGAATTTTTGAGGTTATTAAAGTATTTACATGTTTATCTTTACTTAGATATTCAGAATATAATAATTTAAGTTAGTTTTATAATAATATGTGTATATTATTGCTTAAATAGTTTATAAATATTAAGTATTTTTGAGTTGTAATTCGCTATAAAAAAGTCGATCACAGATTATAAAAATCTAAAAAGTAAAAAAGAAGGTTTTAATCGATAAATCCACATAAACAAGATACGTAACAAAATCGTAGCGTAAAAAAGAAAGTCCGAGCGATCAGCTGTGCGACAGGTTGTGAGATGAGCGCGTGTGCCGACAGATGCTGGGAACATCTGCCGTAAGAGCGCGCCTACCAGTCTTGATACTTGAATCTTATTGGAACAATTCATAATGGAATTATTTTTGCGTAATATGAAACGCCAAAATTCAATAGACGAATGTAAATTATTTAATGTGAGTGCATAAATTAAATGATTGGTCGATTATTTGGATTAATCTAAAGATATAAGGATTGTTTATTGAAATCGACCGTAAGTCTATAATTATTTCTTGTAAGAATTAAGAGAGTAAGTATGACGTATATAAAAAATCATAATATATAATTATGACTTAAATTAATTATTTCATTGAACCTTTTATTTCAAAATATATTTTCTAAGGTGCTGACATTAATTGTTGCTTTGTTTATATGATAATTTTCTAGAAAATTTAATATGAATAATGTTTCGTTTAGTTTGGGATTTCATTGACATGTCTAATTATTTCTGCAGTAATGATTTAGTAATTCGGTATGCATCGTACATGTCTGACAAATGCCGCTGATATTATAAAAATATTTTGAATTTCTAAGCAGAGTTCGCTTATTTCCAATTATCAAATTAACAAAATTACTATATATATTTTTTTATGAAATATAATATATAATATAATAATGTATAGTTGCGAAAATAGTTAAAATAATAAAAGGCTCAAAGGACAAAGCTCAGGTTACCCAATTCATATGAATTGTAATATAATAAGTATATACTTATAATTCAATTGCGTAATTCGACAGGCCCATGACGCAGTTGACTACACACCAGCTAGTGAGACGAGAGATCGAGGGTTCGATCGCCGCACCGAGACAAATGTTTGTGTGATCCTGGATTCACAAATATTTGTTTCGGGTGTTTGTAAGACTGAAAAGTCTCTCGTAGATTCTTATAGCCACGACACTCAGAACTATGTATACGACTGTTGTATTTATTTCTTTACATATTCTAAAAAAATAAGCTCAAATGACAAAGCTCAAATCGGTAAGAGAGGTGTTTAAAGTATCAAGATTCGTAGGTGCGGTACAATCGGTCAGCTGCTCGGCGGTCGGCGGCGGGCTTGGCGCGTGCATCTCGCGCCTGTCTGTCTGTGTGCGAGAACCAGCCTTCTACTGCGTGGTACATCGCATGAGCGAATTACTACAGAATCAAATGACCAGACAAATTTTGTACATAACATACGCCTGGTTTCCCCGAAGGATAGGCATGCATTCCTGCGACCACATTTGGCCAAGTGTCCCACTTAATACTCGTAGAGTGCAAGCCTGTTGCCGTTTTTATTTTTGTTATTTGTGGTCTAAAATTCATAATTTTGCAAGTACAATTGCGATAAAGTAGGTACCTACCTACTAGTGTGGCCCGCTTTAAACTTCAATAGAAATATTCCGCTCCGCTTTACCTGATCCTAACGCGATATATGTATGTATAACCTCTATCCTTTCTCAATTAATGGACTAGCAAAAAAATAATGCTTCTATTCGAACCAACCAAACTAAATCTTCAGCTCTTATTAGTACAGGTTACCAGTAGTAGGGGAGAGGGGGGCTTGTTGTAACAATTTTTCGTTTCTTGGCTATAAAAGCTTAATTCTTTGGTATTTATGAAATCTAGCAGTACTATTCCAATTAACAACTATTCAACTATCGATTCCAAATAAACTTTTGATCAAACCTGTAACGGTTTTTTGTAGAAACGGCTTTGAAAAAAAATTGACGAGTGTTACAACTTACCCCGTGATTGGGGCTAGTTGTAACAGGCTTGGGGCACATTGTAACATTAGGAATTGAAAACCAGTTTTATATTTAATAAAGATTTATTTGGCATATTTAGCATAAGAAACTTTACAAACGCTAAAACAGGTTTAGACTTTTAAGTTAAATATTTAATCTAACAGGAAATATTCAAAAATAAACAATTAACATGTTCTTTCTTTACTTAAACTATTAATTAATTGATATGATGATAATGAGCTCACAGCCATTTATAATCTTAACTACTTCAGTAATCAGACTTGATTCATTTAGCATTATAAACCTTAGGCACGGTATAAAAAAACGTTGACTTTTAAGTTTTATTCTTAATCTAATAGAAAAATAATCAAATATTAACAAAAACATGGTCTTCCTTAAACTATAAAGGAACTTTAGACTCACAGCCATTTATAATAACAAAATCTCAATTTCTTAAGTAATCAGCCTTTTGATTGACGTAGGTAAAATATGAAATCAGTCTTCATCGAAATCACAATTGAGACACACAAATGAGATCTTATTTCCTGTTGCACATTTTACATGTGCCCACATCTTGCACATGATGCATTGTATTGACTGCTCGTTTTAATTTTCATAAGTTTCCCCACAAGCTAAACAAAACAATTCCATGGGTTCAGATTCCGAATCAGAATTTAAAACACCATAGTTTACTTCTTCTATCTTTTAACTATCTTTATCTTATCTTTTTCCTCTCAATCTTTTTGTCATCGTTCTTTTGCTCTTTCCTTTGCCTTTCCTAGTCTTTTGTGTTTTCTTTGTCTTCTATAACTTTTCTTCATGATCTTTATGGAACCCGTTCTTCTCTGGCGTATCTGTGAGGACACAGCATTTTCTTTTACGTTGAGGGTGGTTAGTAATTTTCGTGGAGGAGTTTTTGGGTAAGGTCTTATTTTAGATGGAGAGAAATTAAATTGATTTTGAATACCAGAAGGTAGGCTCTACGTCAGGTTGACCAGGTGAAGCTAAAAAAGTATTCAAAACATGAAAAGAAGGAATTTAAATACGTCCCGCGTAATTTCATATAACTTTTAAATTAATAAGGGGCAAGTTGTAACATGTTACAACTTGCCCCGTAAAAGTGTTACAACATAGCCCACTGCGAGTTTTTTTGAAATAACTTCTATTAAAAAAAAAGGCGCTTGCTTGGTGTGAAATTACACTTAATATAATCAAACTAAACAAATGCTAAATGTATATTTATAAATCAACAAATGCTAAACAATTTGAAATCTATGATAATCCATTTTGTATAAGGAGTAAAAAATACATTACCTGGCTTTTTCAGAGCGCCTGCACATAACTGCTTCCTGCGCCGTTCGGCAGGGTACTGATCGTGCTTATATGATAGAATGGGTATAACGTAGTAGGTTAGATTGAAAACCAAACGAATTTTCTTCTATTATGTAGGTAAAAAATGCTTGTTACTACTTACCCTTGTTACAACTAGCCCCACGCTCCCCTACTATACCAGTGGTGGTATTTCCATAGAAGCCCAAAAGCCCAGCTAGCCTTACAACATCCCAAATAATAATCTTTAAGCTTTAAATCTTTATTTAAAAAATAAATTCGAAATATAAATAAGAATATCCTGACCCCACACAAAAAATTATAAACTAGACATTACACAATTAACGTGTAACGCTTTTGGGCTTCTATGTAAGTATCGCCACTGGTTACCACCCAGTTAAAGAAGTTACCTAAAAAACTCAGCCGATATATGTTTTACGAAGGCCCGAACCTCTTATAACTTGTGCCTAGTTGTGAGTCACGCGACAATGACCGTGTAATCTTCGTAGATGCAATTAAAGCATCTCGAGTTACTACCGCACTGAGTCGCATCACATTGCATCATAGCGAACATGAACACGAGTGAGCACGCAAACACACCTACATCAATTAAAATATTAATACATTTTTACTAGAAGATTGTGGCTATGGTTTCTCCACGGTTAACCTAAACTAATATAAATAAATAATAATAATAAATACACCCAACAGTTACATACATAGTTCTGACCCTACATTAAGATACAAGTCTTGTGTCGTGAGTATCAGAAACTACGAGAGACTTTTCGGTCTCACAAACACCCAGACCCGAAACAAATATTTTTGGATAACACAAACATTTGTTTCGGTGCGGGAATCGAACACGCGGCCTCTCGTTTCGCAAGCTGGTGTCTAGCCAACTGCGCCACAGGGCTGTCAATTCATCATCATCAGCCAATACGTCCCACTGCTGGGCACGGGCCTACTCTACACCTAAGGGGGTTTAGGCCTTCGTCCACCACGTTTGTCTAGTACTAACCTAAGAAATTCCTAAGAAATTTATGTGTCATCACGATGTTTTTCTTTGCCGTTAAAGTACGTGATTTCTTTGTGAATACACACATAACTTCGAAAAGTCAGAGGTGCCTGGGATTTGAACCCGCGAGCATCGAGATTCTCGGCCGCATCCCTAGACCTCGAGGCCATCACGACTAACATACACTTATAATTTAAGTAATTACATTGTATTATATTTCTAAGAATACCTTTTAACTCGTTGTTTTATGTGTGTAGTTAATTTGTTGGTTTGTTAAATAAATGAAATAAAATTTAAAGCTGCAGTTTGTTTGGTTGAACGCGCCAATCTCAGGACCTCATAGTTAAATTTGAAAAATTATTTTTGTGTTGAATAGTCCGATTATCCGAAAAGGTATAACCAATAGGAGAGGAATAGCAATGAAAAATGTGTCGAGGAAAAAATTCGAGTCTTATATTTCGCATACAAAATTGCGGACAACAGCTAGTGGTCAATATAGGCATTGTCAATCATGTTATAAATTAAAGAAACAAGTAATACAAAAAAAAATCATCATCAGCCCATATACGCCCCACTGCTGGGCACGAGCCTACTCTACAACTGAGAGGCCTTAGTCCACCACGCTGGCCTAGTGCAGGTTGGCGGACTACACACCTAAGAAATTCCTAGGAACTTTTAGGTGTGCAGGTTTCATAACGATGTTTTCTGATGTTGATTGTGATAATTCTTTGTGAATACACACATAACTTCGAAAAGTCAGAGGTGTGTGCCTGGGGTTTGAACCCGCGACCGTCGAGATTCTCGACCGCATGCCCAAACCTCCATCACGACTTCGATATTTAAAAACTTCAAATATAAAAAAATAAAAAATCTATGTCTAAACGTAGTGTAAGACGTCCTCTGTAGGTGGGGTGACGATATACGCAAGATGGCTGGCAGCGGTTGGATTAGGAGGGCCGAAGATCGAGCCCAGTGGCGTGCCATAGGAGACGCCTATGTCCAGCAGTGGACGTGAGAGAGGCTGTTGATGATGATGAAATTCTATGTCGCCCTTTTATCTCATCAAAAAAGTTGTTGTAGGTATATTTTTTTTGTATGCGTCGCCAAGTTGGGAAATCGTTTTTCCTAATGCAAAAAAAATTACACTGTACGACTAACTAGACATCTCAGGTCTGATTCCTATGCCAAACAAAGTGTCAATGGTTTTTTCTATTACAAAATTCCCAGCACCAACGCGGAGTCTGGAAATAAATTCGCTCCTTTTAGGTACATGTTTAAAACACATTTAACGTAACTTTGATGTAGAAATTCCACACCTAATACAGACTTGGTGTAAACATTTAAATCCTATCGAGATTTTACATTTAAACCGAGAATACAGGTCAAGCCTCGTTGATTTTGAAAAGGATGAACGAAATTGAAGGATGTCCTTATAAAGCGTTTTTAATGCGCCCAAAAAGACTGTTTATAAAAAAATGTTTTTCTGAATGAATTTTGAACGCCGGTCGCCTATTTTCTTAGACGCGTGATTGATACAAACATCTTCTTATACACTTTTAATATAATTTATAATAGGTGCCATCACAGCCAATGATCATGTGCTCAAAGTTGAAAGACTTAGGCGGTCGTGGGCTCAAACACACACCTCTGACTTTTCAGTTATGTGTGTATTCATAATGAATTATCAAGTACTTTAACGGTGGAGGAAAACATCGTTAGGAAACCTGCTCACCTACAAAAATTATAAAAAAATCTTTTGTAATCTTTAGAATTTCTTTTGTGTGTAGTCCGCCAACCTACACTAGGCCAGCATGGTGGACTAAGATCTAACCACTCTAGAGGAAACCCGTGCCAACAGTGGGACGTATATGGGATAGACTACATGAATGACAGAATTTCCTAATGGAAAAACCCAATAACACTTTGCCCAACGCTGGAATCAAACCCAGGACCTCTAGATCGCACTACACGTACCTACTTGTACCGCGAGTTATTTTTTCACTGTTCATTAATATGAACCTACAAACATTGCAGATACTTTTACGATGGTTTACACAAGATTTCTAATCTTTAATCACTGCATATACCTACGACTTACATTGGTTATATGATAGACTAGTCAGTCCCACGGTATAAATTGGCGCTATCGCTGAATCCCGGGTTTGATGCCCAGGACAAGCTTAGTATTACTTTTTTTTTCATTTATTTCTAAGTCTTAATCGTATCTTAATTGCTTGATTGCCTCGTGGACTTTCTCCACAGGTATGTGCCGTGCGATCTAGAGGTCCCGAGTTCGTTTCCCGGGTCGGGCAAAGTGTTATTGGGCTTTTCCATTAAAAAATTATCAATAGCAGCACGAAGTCGGGAAATGTGCCCGAAAAACGGCAATAGGCTCGCCCCCTATTACGTGGGACTGATACATACTTTGCAAAATGTGGGTGCAAAAATGCACCTCTGCCTACCCCTTCGGGGAATACAGGCGTGAGTTTATGTATGTATGTTATCTAAATTTAATAATAAATCAACTATGATAAGTGTATTCCTTTACAAATATAATTATAAACCTCTGCTTATCCCTTCAAAGATACAGTTGTTAATGTATATTTTTACATCCGTAAATATGTTTACGGTATAGAATAGACTTGCCAACCTGGTAGAGGAGGCCCGTGCCCAGCAGTCACACTTAAATGGACCGTAATACACAATAAATAAATAATTAAATAAATACACCCAACAGTCACATACATATGTAGTTCTGACCCCACAGTCCACACTAAATACAATTCTTAACTGTCGTTGTGATTACAAATCAAGAACCAATTAGGATCCTATAAGATTTAGGCACGCGGTCGAGAATTTCGACAGTCGCAGGTTCAAACCCCAGGCACACACCTCTGACTATTCGAAGTTATGTGTGTATTCACAATGAATTATCACGCACTTTAACGGTAAAGGAAAACATCATGAGGAAACCTGCACACCTAAAAGTTCTTTGGAATTTCTTAGGCGTGTAGTCCACTAACCCGCACTAGGCCAGCGTGGTGGACTAAGGCCTAAACCCTCTCAGTTGTAGAGGAGGCCCGTGCCCAGCTGTGGGACGTATATGGGCTGATGATGATGTGTCTTGTCCCTTGAGTACAGAAGCGACAAAAATTAAAATAACCTGCAGTTGAAGAGGCCCCATTTCAAACGGGTGATAGTTTAAGGTTCATCTGTGACGGGGCGTGCTACCTGTTCGAAATAACGCAACAATGTGCCAGAACAAAAAACTGGAGAAAATTAACGGTGCCGGCAAAAAACAGACGACAGATGCTGACAAAGGCAGTACGGTCGCGCAGACAAACAGTAAAGATTTTATCAGAAATATACGCATTATTAAATTAATAGTCTTGTGTCGTGGGTATCAGAAAATAGGAGAGACTTTTCAGAAACACCCATATCCGGAACAAATATCTGTAGATCACACAAAACTTTGTCTCGGCGCGGGGATCGAACCAGCGGCCTCTATTTCGCGGGCTAACTGCGCCACGGAGTCATCAAGCCGTCAACAAATAGTGAAAGAGTTAAAAGTGCTATAGCGCTAAGCGAATTGACGTTTATGAATTATTATTAATTATCCCCTTTCTTATAAAGTATCCATAACAATGCTTTGGTCTACATTTATTTTTCTACTATAAGTCAAGTGAGAGTAACCGCAGCTGTCTAATAATGTCCTTCACCATTTTACGAAACTTATTAAAAGTACTACGGTAAAAGACTTTATTATGCCTTCTACTATAATTCAATGTAAAGTAAAAAAAGTTTCTTTTTTTTACTTAATAAACTATTGAAGTAAATTAAACTTATCACTACTTATATACGTAACATAATTAAAATTGTTTCATTTTTTTTTCTAAACGAAAAACAATAATGTCGCTTCTTTTTCCTTTGTCTCTAAATTATAAAAAATATAAAAGAATAAATAATTAGATTCTAAATTCAAATAAAATGACTTGAGTCTTACCCGCGCGTCTGTACCGGAAGGTGTCTCAGGCCGGCACGAGCTACAGACCGGCAAAAACGGTTCAATTGTCTTGTATTGATAGGCGATCGGTTAATGGTGGCTCGATACGAGCACGCTTTTTGTATCTTATTGATATAAAACCACATTTTGCATGTTCACGTCCTCTTAAGACTAAAGGATCTTCGTATTTTAACTTTCAATCGATAGATTTGGTAATAGAAATATATTTTCGAAAAAAATAAAAAACGAGGGTTTATTATTTCCTACAATATTGAGTTCTCCTGTTAGGAAATTATCAGTAGTTAACACAGAATCTGCAAATGGTTAGTTGACCCCCCCCCCCCCCCTTCTCTTCAAAGATATAGACATTTTGCTGTTCAATAAAAAGAGCATAAATACACTTATTTCACATGCTTCTATTATCAGGCCCAAAAGAGAGAAAGTGCTTATCATAACGCACGCAGTGGCTTTGAGTCATCCGCGAAGTGAGTACAAAGATAATTCGGTGAAAGTTGTTGCACGCCCCGCGGTCATCTGTCCCAATGGTGGACACTTTCACTCGCCCCACATAAGGACACGGGGGATTCTGCATAACATTATTTTAATGTCCTTTTTGGCAGTTTAAATTATACCACGTAATACAAAGGTTGAAGCTATCTTTACATACATACATAACCTCACGCCTATATTCCCCGAAGGGGTAGGCAGAGGTGCATTTCTGCACACACATTTCGACAGTATGTATCAGTCCGATGTAATAAAGGGCGAGCCTATTACCGTTCTTCGGGCACTTTCCAGACTCCGTGCTGCTACTGAGAATTTCCTAATGGAAAATCCCAATAACACTGCCCGACCCGGAAATCGAACCCAGGACCTCTAGATCGCATGGCATATAATTGTCCCGGGAGACCAGGAAGCAGTCATAGATAAATTTCACTGCTGACTCGCTGATTTAGAGATCAACACGCAGCCGAAACGGCTGTCTAGTCTAGAGGAGTGTTTATTTTGCAAATCCAGCTTTTAAGGAGGTGATATGTTTGTCTAAAATTCGTATGGAGTAATTAAATTACACTGATGGCCGATGGGGCCAAAAAGTTCTCGAGTGGAGGCCACGTACCGGAAAGCGCAGCGTAGGACGTCCACCCACAAGATGGTCCGACTACCTGCTGAAGGTCGCGGGTCGTAGCTGGATGCAGGCTGCCTCCAACAGGTCACTATGGAAGTCATTGGGGGAGGCCTATGTTCAGCAGTGGACTTCCTTAGGCTGATAATGATGATGATGAATTAAATTACACGCGAGAGAAACCGCAGAGCTGTTGTTTCCTATCCCACTATATACCAGCCACGGCAACTCCTGTGCTCTAGGATCGACAGCGGCACACACAGTATTGCTTTAATTTAATTATTTACTTATGTATGTGGTGCACAATAAAGCATATTAAATAAATAAATAAAAATAGTCGTGATGGCCTCGAGGTTTGGGCACGCGGTCGACAATCTCGACGGTCGCAGGTTCAAACCGCAGGCACACACCTCTGACTTTTCGAAGTTATGTGTGTATTCACAAAGAATTATCACAATCAACATCAGAAAACATCGTGATGAAACCTGCACACCTAAAAGTTCCTAGGAATTTCTTAGGTGTGTAGTCCGCCAACCCGCACTAGGCCAGCGTGGTGGACTAAGGCCTCTCAGTTGTAGAGTAGGCTCGTGCCCAGCAGTGGGGCGTATATGGGCTGATGATGAAATAAAAATAAATATTGACACCGAACACTGAAGATCAGCGATTCTAAGAGAACCAAATATGTCACATGATCCGGTAACAAAATTAATCAGAAAAAAGATACAAAGGAGGAGTTGGAACCAAAAGGTTTTCTACTTACTACCTCCATAGCAAAACGGGGCACAATTAGTAAGTATCTAATATATAAAAAAAAAAAATATTTAATTTGGTAATTTATCTCTTATTGGAAATCCTTTCTTTTAAAAATAGAAAAGCTCTTTTAACAAGTAAAAACTTAGAAGTGACCTGAAAACTTTCTGCAACATTTATTTTTAGTACTTTAAACTACTGGCAGGGTTGGGCAGTATTTGAATTACTTGTAATTGAAATACGTAATTGAAATACAAATACGTATTTTGTATGTGTATTTTAATTACTTTCTTAAAATGTAATTTGTATTTCAAATACGTTAAGCCGAAGTATTTTGTAATTAGTATTTCAAATACTCGAGGCTTCAAAATACATGAATGAACACATGAATTACGTTTTTAAGATTACATTATCACCAAAGTTTAGTCAATAACGGATAATTAACTATACCTACTAGATACTAGATATGACCTTAATTTCTTTTTCAATCTACAAAGTCAATGAATTTCAGAAATCTAATTAGGCCATCCATAAAAAGGTTTGGATCTTACTCAATTTAATTAATATTTTTTTATTGTGGCATTTTAAATCTGTAAATATCTGTGCTTATTAATTCTTATGGCTTCATTTTAACTCAAACTTTATTCCGTTTTTAACGATTAGATCACCTCCCTGAATTATAAAATAAATAAATGATACACATACCTAACCCAAATTGTAAACATTATTATAAGCACAAACAAAAGTTGATCATAGTCTTTCTAAAAATATATCTGCCTTTAAGAATGTCACTACAATCTACACAGATCATAATGTTTTATCGTACAATGTCAAATCTGTGCGCGATGTGACGAAAAGTTTTGAAATATGATCGGGTGGGCGCCATTGGCTGCCTGGCACGGAGGCGTGGCGCGGTACTTCACAGCATCCAATAATCTGCGCGAGATGCGACATCTCGGCGGGGACGAGTTAACATCGTGAATTGGGAACCTTCTATATACAATAGGTATGAGATTGGTGGAAGTCTAATAAGATTGTACGAGATAAATTTATCTTGAAGTTGTAAATGAAAATAATTAATTATTTGATTATGGTTTTGCGGCCTTTTGTATTGGTAGATTAGTTGAAGTCTTGTATGACAATATAATAATTCTAATCTAAATGTCATACATATATAACCTCACGCCTGTATTCCCCGAAAGGTAGGCAGATGTGCATTTCTGCAACCACATTTCGCCAGGTAGGTATGTATCAGTCCCACGTAATAGGGGGCGAGCCTATTACCTAATCTAAAAAACATGCTAAAATAATTATTTATTTTAGAACGGAATCAAGGTAAGTTTTTTGTTATGTAATGAATTATCACGTACTTTAACGGTGAAGGAAAACATCGTGATAAAACCTGCACACCCAAAAAAAAAAGTTCTAAGGAATTTCTTAGGTGTGTAGTCCGCCAACCCGCACTAGGCCAGCGTGGTGGACTTAGGCCTAAACCCTCTCAATGGTAGAGGAGGCCCGTGCCCAGCAGTGGGACGTATATGGGCTGATGATGATGATGATGATGAAAATCAAATAAATATGAGAGAAAAACTCACGTTTTGCTTATTTAGAGAAGGCTTGGATGTTTCAAGGTATGGTTATAGGTATATTAATGTATTATTTTATTATCTGTTACGACTATTATGTGGGAAATTGGGTATTTTAAATATTTTGCGTAAGGAACCAACGTTATACCTATTCGTCAATAATTGTAGTAACTGTATGTACCAACGCTTAAATGCTAATATAAAGTTAAATTCAAATAGGTAAGATTAAAGCGAAACTGCTTTAACAAAAATAATAATCGTAAAAAATTGCGCTATTTCATGAATTTCGTGCAATTATAATAGGTACCTAAATACGAATGCTTACAATAACTGAAATGTATTCCAGTTGCAAATAAAAACATATATTCTAACATAACATAATAAAGTTTTATTAAATTTAGTAATTTAAGTTAAAATACTTTCCGTTGACATAATTCGGAATAAGACCTTTAACCCAATTTGTATCGAAAAGTTAAAAAAATATTTTTAAAACTCGCTGAATGACATAGCTTGAATAACGAACTATTGAAGTTTTATTGTATCTGTTTTGAAACTATTTTTTCATACAAAAAATATTAGGTAGGGTAGACCGAGGCGAATCGGATCAATGGGCGAATCGGATCAAAATAAGAAATTGGTTAATATTTTCAAAAACGCGTTACCAAGGAACACAAATGACTGGTACCTTACGACCCCCTCCCCCCACGCATCTCTCGCCATCGGCAGTATTTTGTTTCGAGTAGTACAATAGACTCAGCACTGCTCGACAGTAAAGCAGGTGTTAGTGTACGTTACAATTTCGGCGCCTATGTAAAATATGGACTTACCATTTCTTTGTGTCATTCTAAAGTTTTGTGTTAATACTTTGAATTATATGGCCTACATTCTTAAGAAAGGTGTCTTTTTTAGAAAACATCTTAGATTTTAAGCAAAATATTACAGGTTAATTTGTAAAATATTCATTTCAAAAGTGTTTAATCTGGGGTTATTCGGATCACGTCGTTGGGAGTGAATTGGATCACTTTTATAAAATTATTTATTTTAAATTTGAGGTTAATTTTGCATTTTAGTTCATTGTATATTGTTCGTACGTACAAAAGAAAGAAAAATGAGGGAGAATGGTCCCAAGAAAAAATGAGAGAAGCCGCAAATAAAGTTCTAACCAAAGAATTAACTTTACGCCGAGCTGCGACTATTTACGACTTGCCATATACCAGCTTACAAAGAAGAGTCACACTCTCCAGAGGTGTTATCAAGACACTTGGACTGGCAGCCTCAGATGAGAAAACTGAGAAGATTTTAGCAGACCGGTTACTGCACTTAGCGAATCGGAGTTACAACCAAGGCGGTCCGTACCAACCAAATTTGCATATGAATTTGCAGAACGTTAAAAAATTAAAGAAGAATAAAAAACGACTGCAATAAAAATCAAGGGTTCATAACAGAGAGATTGGCATTGTATTTACTGCTCAGAAATATTCATTAATCCACCATCAGAGGATTGGATTCAACGCCATGCATGCGAAGAATGGTGTTACGAAAAATGTTTTAATACGGGAGGGAAAAAACCCCTTATATATGTGATTTATGTGTTAACAATTAATACCCTATCTTATTTCTTATTATTTTAATTTTGGTAATGGTTACAAAGCATACAGTATTAAGAACATTTTAATTTAGTTATATAATATGTATGATCCCATTCGCCCCGACATTTGGGGCGATTCGGATATTTATGTCTTTCAAGTTTTTAGACGACATTTTGTACAATTTATGACTAATTTAAGTTTTTAAATGTTTATTGTGCAGCTAGAATGTTACTGATTGCCAATTTGTCAATAAAAGTCACATATAAAACACTTGAATATGATTTTCATACGCTCAAAATAAAATTGATCCGATTCGCCTCGGTCTACCTAGGAATTAGTAGTAGGTACCTACTTCTTTTAAAGCTACTTTATGATACGCATGAAATGTTCAGTGATTGAAATTAATCAAATTTGAAATAAATGCTTATAGAAAACAAGTGTTCACGTATTATATATTTTTCTTTTCTTTTTGAAGGCGCTGTGTCTAATGGTAGGTATCTTATGAAGAAATCTCTTCCCAATTGACAATCTAATGCCGGCCTTTTACACCGAATATTTAAATACATATTCATTTTAAGACACGCTTTCTTAGGCTACTACCGTATTTTCGGATTGGATAAAAAACATATCATCGAAAAATTTATTCTAGAAAGTTTAAATGGGTCAAATATATTACGATGTTTCGGTCGCTATAGAAACAGTGCGAACGTACTACAAATGACATATAAAATTTTCTATACCTAGACATTATTGCCCCGTTATTTCCGCGGCACAAATTTCAATATGCAATTCCATGTGGTTTTTTTTTGTAAGAATAAACATGCGAATTATGCCACTACATATCGTTTTCATTTAGTACATTTTAAGATACCAGTGCCATCTAGTATTGATTTATAGAAATTACTCTGTTTATTTTTATCAACGCAAACAAAATCAAATTAAAAAATATGTACACCTAAATTCATAATATTTTTGATAAAATAATTACAGTAAATAATATATCATTATAAATGTAATAATTTTAGTCATCATATTAATAAAGCGCTATCTACATTGTCTGGAAATACTACATTCACGTTGAAATCAAAACAATTCTTCTATTCGACACTAGATGGCGTTAAATACTTATATTGCGTGTAATTTTATAGCTAAAATCACAATCATGCAAAAAAGTACAACAATAAATTTGCTTACTCGTTAGTAAATCAGTTAAAATTGTAATTAGAACATGAACATAGAAAAACAATTTTATGTGATACATGACATCTTGCGGTACAAAAAACACATTCTGTAATATATAGATGAATCATTCACTCACGTTTTCAGGGTTTCAGGGTCACTCCCGCAATCTTCATTCGGGATATGTCGTACTTACCTTTATTGTTTAAATTTTCCAATTATTTAATTATGACTACAGGTACAGGTATATATCATTGGAAACTTGGCGATGTGGCTATGGCACGTTTATCTAAAAAAGTTTACTGTAGGGTGAAAGTTATTAAAAATGAAAAAGGTTTATTCTACGCTGATAGAGGTAATTGAAATATTAAGTACATTTTATTCTCATATTTTAAACGATATATTGCTGCTCTGAGACATAAAAAAGTAGCAAGCTACAGCAAGTAGCTGAGTATGTAACTTCTACACTTACCTACTGTTGCCCGCACTTCATAGGCGAATCTTCCGACTCCAAGATGGAATATTTTTCTTCGTTTTAGCAACATTTTTCATTGATGCTCTGCTCCTGTAGGGCGTGGCGTAATTATATAATATTATATATGCTAAAGCTTTCTTCGCCGAATAGACTACTCAATACAAAAATAATTTTAAAATTCAAACCAGTAGTTTTCGAGATTATCGAGTTCAAATAAACTCTTCAGCTCACACTGATAACTAGCAGACATAAATATTAAATAAACAAGATCGTTTTCTTTGGGTGTAACAACATGTGCAGTTAATGCTGTTCTATATTTTATGTTAATACTGCAAATTTAGACTTACACTAAATTGTGTTTTTTTTTTATGTTATGAATCTGTGTTAATAAATTATTATTAAAAATAAACTACAATACTTCACATACACACTTATAAACTTAGTTTGTACAATCATTAAAGTCATTAAAGCAATTAATATCACACTCCTAAATAATCTTTTTTATATATTCTGGAACTATATGCTTGTAGATTACATCCATATTAGTTATATGTCCCCGTTTATTCTTTTGTAGCTCTTGGTATATCAGGCAATGAAGATGGTAGCATATCGGTGACTTGGCAACTATGTTACTATGTGGAGACCATCAGAACAAACTGCAGGATGTGGTTACCATACACTTGCATGCATTTGGCAGAACGTTCCAGACCCTTTTATGGCCCAACAACCAGGCCCTCACCATCACCAAAGAAGACTTCTCCTTCAGACAAGCCCGCAGTTCCAAGAAAGGTGTGTTATAATGTGTCATAAATATAACCACTTACAAACAATACTTAATTACATTAAAAGTTTATTTGTTTTAAGTTTCTCTTGTTAGAATTATTACATTAATTAATAAAAAAATACTTGAATATATAATAAACAATATACTTACCTATTTATAGAAACTGTTTTGGATTGTGTACTATTTTTTTTACTTTAATTGACTGTAATTGTTCTGACTGTTTCCCAAAGACATAAAATAAATAAATACTTGAAATACCTTTAAGATTCCTGGTAAAGCCTTGATTCCAGCAAACATAAGTAATTTATTTACAATAGTCTAATTTATCACCATGAAAATAATTTAACACTGACAAACATATTTAACATAATTTGGGTAGGTATGTGCTAAAAATCAAAACTAATTTGACTAGTACCTAAGAATGTTCATAGATGGCAGTACTAGTAACTATTAGTAAATGTTGAGGAGAATTCATGTGTATGCACTTGCAGTATGAATTACTTTTATATTTAAATTTATTGTAGAGAAAAATAAAAGAAGACCACACGTTACCTCTTAGCGTTAAACTAACGAATTTAAAAGAGCCAGATTTTAATACGACGTATGATATCAGACACGTCCCGCTAAAACAAGGCAAATATGAAAACGCCTTCAGCGAATTTGTGAGAAGGGGCAAAGAGATGATTTTTGACGAATATTTTTTCGCGATAAAAGCTGATTCGGGTAGAAATAAAGACGATCTGGATTATTTGCTGAACGTCGACGCGAGTACTGAAGACAAGATGGAGTTAGTTATTAGAAATGTGGCGACGGAAAAAGAGATTGAAAATTATTTGCACCAGTGTTGGAGGTACAACTTCGTACACAAGATGGATAGTAAGGACAATTCGGAAGGTGTGGTGAGTACTTTTAAGAATTTTCTAGTCTCTCCGTGGGGATCGGTTGGGGTCATCGCAATATTTCTAGCCATGTCCAACATCAGCCTGAATATTTCACTACTGGAAATAGACCTTTCCACGGCCATCTTCTCTACCGCTGCGAAAAACATCGTTTGTCTTGGTTCCAGCAAATTACTACTCTTAATAACTCTTTTATGGAGCAATGTATATGTCACCGTAAAATTGTAAACACCGTTAGATTATAATCTATCTAGCGAGATTGTAAACTATCGAAAGATTCTACAACAATCTTCTAAAGGGAGCTTCCCTTGAAAAAGTTTAAGGAATCAATTAAAGATAAACTTTACAAAAAAAGCATTCTATAAAATTTCAGATTTTATTGAAGATGATAAGCCTTGGGAGTAAATAAATTGATCAGTTTTGTGTTGTTGCTACAGTTTGTATCGTTATGAAATTTATAAAGTAAAATTGAAATAATATCAATTTAAAAAAAATGTCTTACGCCTCTTAATAAGGTCTTTGTCCAGCAGTGAGACGTATCCGTCTTAATAAATACAGAAACTTTTAAATAGTTACCAGTTCAGAAAACCACTATCAGATGGCGCCACCAGTATCATATTACTTATAATCTATTATAAAAAAATCTTAATCATTTATTACAGAATTCAACATCTCCAGTAAAAGCGCCAGTAACTGTGCACATTCCCTGGTGCCTGGTCTGCGGGAAGGGGGACAGGTTGCAGGACTGCCCCAACTGTCCTTCAGCTTACCACCTGCCTTGTAGACGAGAGTGGCTCGTCAATATTTTGCGTAAGTATAACGAATAAATATATCCAACAGTCACATACATAGTTTGATACTAACATCACCTATTAAATACATATGTCTCATTTATATTTCAATTTTATACTGTCGAAATTATTTACGTTGCAGATCG
The DNA here is from genome assembly GCA_907164795.1 of Hemaris fuciformis. Classification (NCBI taxonomy): domain Eukaryota; kingdom Metazoa; phylum Arthropoda; class Insecta; order Lepidoptera; family Sphingidae; genus Hemaris; species Hemaris fuciformis. The sequence continues at coordinate 5,284,498 of OU015455.1, read as the reverse complement.
TAAAAATCCGCCCCAAAAAGCGCAGCAGCCGGCGTCGGTAGTCAGAAAAATCCTATCCAGTACTCGGACAATTCGCTCCGTACAGAAAAATAAGGAGAACATTGAACTCTGCCCCAGTTGCATGTGGGGGCCTAAAGTGGGGTAAGGATTTGAAATTTAACAATAATTAGTCAGACGTCCAATAATACTTGTAGGCCTTCACCAAAGACTTCCAGAGTGACATTTTATAAGCAGCCTGCTTCGACGTCCTACCGTACCTGGACGTCCGTCCATTTTGTGCATGAATGAAGGTATGCTGTGTGAGAACAATATCCGTATTTTTATCTTTGAATAACATCGCTCCTGATGGTAAAACCAGAACTGGTAAGAAAGTTTCTCAAATTGCGAAGAAACAGTCAGTCGTCACTTGACAGCCAGCTGAGACGCTTATTCATAATCATCAGCCCATATAAGTACCTACGTCCTACTAGTGGGCACAGGCCTCCGCTACTATTGGGAGGGTTTAGGCCTTACTCCACTACGGTAGCCTAGTGCGGGTTGGCGGACTACACACCTAAGAAATTCCTTGTGTGAGGTTATGTATGTATGTATGTACCTAAAAGATCTTGGGAATTTCTTAGGTGTGTAGTCCGCCAACCAAGACTAGGCCAGCGTGGTGGACTAAGGCCTAACCCCTCTCGGTTGTAGACCCGCCCCCAGCGGTGGGACGTATAAGGGTTGATATAGTGGTATGTCTAAAATTAAATTATAAATCAATTATTTTTCTATTTTAGTTATGACGACGTGGTGTGGCACAAATTGGGGTCCTGTCCGTGGTGGCCGGCTCGAGTGCTGACCCCGGGGTCTACTCCATCCTGTCTGCTCACTCGCACTCATTCCCCGCATCAGTGGCCACTCAAATACTATGGTAAGAATGGGTATATTCCTCTAAACTTCAAGGTCCGCCAATCCGCACTAGGCCAGAATGGTGGACTTAGATCTAACCCCTTTCAGATATTGTGGATGTATATTGGCTGATGATGGTGGTGATGATGATAACGGAGCTTAAACTAGCATGGCAATGGTAACATGGTCCAATAAAAATATTATCCGCCCACAGTAATCAAAATAATGCCGGCCTTATGCTAAATAAACTGTATCCTCAAAACGCAATAATTTATGTGGATTTTTTTAACATATAGTTTCTAATTAGCGATAAACGGAAATCGAAAACAGGACCTCTAAATCGCACGGCACATACTTGTACCCGGAGTCCATAAAGCAGTCACCACTACACTTATCAGATGTGGTGTTGCCAGCACACAAAAATTAAAACAAAAGTTAAAGGTTTTTTTGCAAAATAGTATTTACTCTAGGGATTAACGTGGCTTGGTGATAAAATCGATACATGTGCGAACGTAAAGACATAATATTCTATATTATCAGTCACGCAGTTTTTACAACTATTTAATGTCGTGATATTAATGCCATAAAAAGTGGATTATGGGACAATAAATTGGTTTTTACTTGTTTTTATAGTCACGTACATCAGTCATTCAAGTTTTTATTTAAACTATCTATATACTAATAAAAACAACTGAAAAGTTTGTTTAGTTGAACGCGCTCAGGAACTCAGGTCCCAATTGATAAAATATTTTGGGTTGAATCGTCCATTTATCGAGGGGGGCTATATTATCATCATGTTATGACCAAAAAGAGCTAAACAGCAATCAAAAATGCAAAGACGGGGAAAATATTCCTTTTAATGTTTTGACAGCCCCGTACCGCAGTTGGCTAGACAACAGCTTGCGAAACGAGAGGCCGCGGCTTCGATCCCCGCACCGAGACAAATGTTTGTGTGATCCACAAATATTTGTTTCGGGTCTAGGTGTATGTGAGACCGAAAAGTCTCTCGTAGTTTTTGATACCCACGACACAAGACTCGTATAAAGTAGGGTCAGAACTATGCATGTGACTGTTGGGTGTATTTATTTATTTAATGTCTAAAATTCCCATAAGGAGTCGCGGACATGAGCTAGTTGAATTGAAATATGTAGTGTAATAAAGAATTTACCTATACTGCTTTCGTGAACCATCGCTCGAATTTCGTGACTGTCATACCTCACTGCCTAAATATAATGGAGTGTTAGTTGTAACACCTGTGGAGTGTTAGTAAAGTAATGACATGCGACACCTAAACGAGTCTAGACGAGTTTAAGAAAGACAATAACTACCGTACATAAGCTAAAAGCAGTGTTCCGCCTCCAGAAAAAGTCTGTGGTGAAATAATCGTTTTCTGCCAAACAGAGCATTATTTAGTCTTGACTGCACTTATAAATGAAATAATTTATCTGCGGAGACCAACCCGCAGTGTTTTGTTTTATAGCTTTTCACTACACCGATGGGACTATATGTACCTATTACGAAAGCACTAAAGAGGAGGGTCTTCGCTTTGGGTATTTTTCATAACATACAGGATATGGGGGTGGGGGGTTGTATGGTGATTACGTAAGCATTTTTTTTTCTTTACCAGATTCTCTAAATAATTTTGCCTCGATTTCTTGAATAATGAAACCAGGGCATGTTAAAAATATACGAGTACATATTTATACCAATGCTTACGTCAGCACGGGAGGGAAAATAATAATTGTGAAAAATTCCTCTCGAAATACTTGAACTTTCCCAATGCTGTCATTATTGTATAGAGATATAAAAAACAATTTACAGGAACGCTAAATTACTCGTGGGGCGAGCCTTCGCGCACTTGCTTGTTCCTGCCGAAGCACGCGCCCGCTGCGGATAATGCAAGGGACGCAATGCTCAAACAAGCTGTCCTAGACGCATGCGATGATTATATAGCTGTTTATCTCACTTAATTATACATTATTTTCCTATAACATTCTCGAAAGAAGGGCTGATGACTGCGAACATAAAAGTCACGAAATCAAGAAAACGACACTTCTTTAATATACGAGTATCGTGTTTGGATACGTTGATGATTGTTGATTTATATAAGTTTTTTTTAAGACTGAATAATTCTTCGTGGGATAAAACTGCTTTTGTTTTGTTTTTATATTTTTGAAATCTATGACATGTCATAATAGATTTTAAAACTCTTTAGAATCATTTTTATATAATTTGTTATATTTTTTTGTTTTATCAGTAGATATTAATTGTGTAGACATGATGAGAAAAGTTAAATATTTTTAAGTGTTATTTTTTTCAGATTGTTTTGCATGGCCTGAATTGCTATTTTAAAGACATTATAAGCATCATAACAGTTATTTTGTTTATATATCGAGACAATACCTTCCTGAATGTTTATCGTCTATCTATAAAATTGTGTAGATAACTAAATATTGTTCTTTCGTTTCGTAGTTTCTTTCGAAACATACGAGGTTCGTAGTTTTCAAAATATAGGTATGCCTTTTAGCTTAAATACTAATTTACCCTCCCGCTCATCTCGATAAATAACAATGTTAAAGTCGACATCGTCATGCTTTCTGCTAATTTTAAGTAAAGATAAAAAGATAAGCTTTAATCCTTTATAATCCACTTATCTGAAAATGTTAAAGTGATGTAATTATTCAACTGTTTTAAAACTTACGCATCTGTGTCCTTTTCAAATAACTAGGTTGTAATACTTAATTGGTTTCTGATCAAGTTATAGACAGAACATGGCACTAGAATCTCATCGGATGAGCGTTTAACGTCTGTTTCTTAATATTCATCCACTCTTCGTGATCTATTAGAAATCAATAAATAGACTATTAAATTGAAAGACAATATAGTCATATATTACAGTCGCATTATTTTGAAATGTATCCGATCGCGGATAGATTCGCCTATTTCTTCTTACGCTCTTTTTATATTTTTTAAACAAGTAATCTCTAAGATTTATTTTTCCTGACAAAATGCTTAGTAGGATACACTTAATATTGTTTTTATTCCTTATAGACAAATGTTTATTAATTGTTGTAGTTCTTAAGATTAATCAATGTTTATTATATAAATCAAGAAATATTTTAAAGATATCTCATAAACAAGTATTGCACATTATTGTCAAATAGAAAATTGTATTGTCTTTTTACTAATGATCAAACAATCCAATAAAATAGTTCAATCTACAATTATTTGTTTAAAATAAAATTCGTTTTAACATGAATAAAATACTTTAAGTGATTTATGAGTAAAATATGACGCAGCTGAGATCAGTAAAGAAATTATTTATATCGATTTAAATTATAAAGTGAAGTTTATATTTGTTTGATTCACTAAGTGTTTATATCGCTTCGTGTTGTCGATCACGTTCGTGTGATAATTGATTTAAAGGTGACGCCATTGTTTCTGAAAATTATTATCATTGCATGATATTTTTATATTAAAAAAAACCGTTTAAAAAACCATCAATCATATTTTGACGTGCGCTAATGCGATCAGATTACTTTACCGATAAAATTACGATTATTTCATGTTTATCATTTACCTTGTAAGATGGAATCGTAAAATTAATAAATCAATAAAATTATACTTTAGTTTCATTTTTTCCATTCATATATGTATGCTAAATAAGGAAATTTTTAACATTAAATTGTCATTAAAATTTTACCTCATGTATGTCATAACGATACAACCGCAGCAACTAAACAAAACTTCTGATCAGTTTACTTACTCCCTTGCTTTCCTCAATAGGTATAATCTAAAATTCTGTAGTATGCTTTTTATAGTTATCTTTAATCTTTAAAGAATAAACTTGTTCAAGGGATTGGTAGGTACTAATATAGAAAACTGAAGAGTTTGATTGTTTGGTTAATTGCTCTGATATCAGCAATTACTGGTTCGAATTGATTTTTTTATTTGTTTTGGAATAGTGATGATGCATCGACTTTGTATTGAAATTCATACCTGATGATACTGGGGACCCAGTATAGAACTTATCACACCGGTAATCTCTGATTTACCTAAATACATAGAATATCACGCCTATAACAAAGGGTTAGGAAGAGTTACATTTCTGCTCATATATTGACAATTCTTAATTTTCCAAGTCCCACCTAATAGGAAACACATTTCCAGACTCAGAGCTGCTACTCCTTCTGATGGAAAAACTCAATAACACTGACCGACTCGAAAATGGAACCCGGAACGTCTAGAAACGGCAACACTTTAATTTGGATATATTATTTCCACAAACATTTGTTTCGGGTCTGGGTGTATGTGAGACCGAAAAGTCTCTCGTAGTTTCTGATACCCACGACACAAGACTTGTATCTTAGTGTGGGATCAGAACTATGTATGTGACTGTTGGGTGTATTTATTTATTTTAAAAACATTGCAACTATAATATCGAGAAGTGTATTCTAAAAACGACAAATATTTATTTGTTTTGTCCACTTTGGCATCGGGACATAAACTCAAAAAGAAATTTTTATATACGTAAAACTTGAGTGGGTTCAATTGTAGTTCAAAAATTAATAGTGCGTGGCGTGCTAAGGTCTCACTTCTCGCAACAGAAAAATATTTCGGTACCAAAAACTGGGGCATACATAGATTATATTATGATTATAGGATTCAAGAAAATGATACATTATTTACACCATTTATTAGTCAGCTTTTTTTTACATAAAAATAATACTTTTTTATAATATTCAACATTTAGCAAAAGCACTTTTTATGTGATTCATAATTTATATTTGTACTTAACAAATTAAAATAACAATGTTCACAACATATTGTTGTTCTGCTATATCGATACACAAACTATCGATACGAAAATATAAGCTTAAATAATTAAATGCTTTTTCAAAACAAACCAATTTCTCTAAAATTTTATCTATGTAATATTCTAAGCGGAATTATTTTTTGCAATAAAATTATCACTTTTCTATGTCCAAAAAGTCACGTGACAAAGGAAATAAATTACGATAAATCACTTTTTTATCGATACTAATATAATCGATAGTAGACAAACAATTTATCGATACTTAAAGAACAACCGAAATAATGAATTTTACATTAAACTAAGAACTTAACAAATTTAACACTATACACATGCCGTATTTTTTCCACTGGTAATACATACATTTCTCTTCCTAGATTGGCAACACTCAGCTAAGAAACCATGCGTGTCAAATATTACGTTTAATTTATAGACATGGGAAGTACTTGCATAACTTAATTAATAGAGAAATACAATTTCCTATTGTACTGTCAAAACAATATGTTTATTGACAAATAATTACAGTTACAATACAGTTAATCAACATCACAGACATCAAGTACAATAATAATAATTAATGTGACAAATGAACAGTTCCTTTTGAAGTTTGCAAATACCAAATGTTTTCGACACTACTTTATACGTCACTTTTAGCACCACGACCCGCCATTATCACATTTAGTTTCTTAATTGGCTTTTTTTTTGTCGGAAGATGTTAATACTTCATTGTTGATTGAAAACGAGTTCTATATCGATGTCAACAATTAAGTCCATTTCGAACGCCTTATGTTCTATTTTTCCTATCGCGTGATCTTCTTTTAAACTATTCTCGTATTGAAAACAATTAGCACTTTTGAAAAATAGGTTACAAAAATTTATAGAACAAAATAAAAATAATGGGAACATATAAGATATTTAGTTTGAAAAGAATTCTGCATTGAATATACTGAAGTCGTATCCAATTAAAAGTACGTAATGTTTTTAAACAGCCATTATATGACCTAAAACCTGTTGTATTGTAGTAAGACGAGATTCCTATACAAACATCAATATTCTTATATTATTGGAAATATTGATCACGCTTTGTGGCCTAATTAAATCGCTGTGAACTTCACTTCACTGTGTCATTAATTGTCAAGATCAAATTAGATTCAAGTACGACCCTTTTTAATCGATATTTTCGAAACGATAATCGATAATGGGAGAAACAATCATTTGGCAAATGCAAGAGCTAGTGTAGGATTTCACGAATATTTTTTGGCGTATCATATTCAAACGAATTAAACTAGGGAAAGGATTACAACACATATTTAGTTACTCATAAAAAAATTGAAAAAAATCATCGGACCACTTACAATATTGGCAATGCATATTTTAATTAATGCCTAAAATGTCGATAGATACATCCTATCCCTAGCTATTTTATCGATTGTTAAAAAACATGTAGGAAATAACTATTTTAAAATGTAATTGACTGTCGGCTGACTTTGAGGTCTATAAAATGGTTGAGGCGATTTTAAGTCACGTATTAATTATTTTCTAAGTTATGGATTTTTATGAGACTGTGTTATTGAGAGGACGGCACAGTATACTCAATTATTATACAATGTTTTTCGCAGTATATGCTCATTAGTTTGCCTTTAGATTTTTATAGCCATATTTTGTATTCGATAACCAATAATTCTAGATAAGTGCTAAATTATTACACATGACATTATCAATTTATATATAAGGCACTAACTACGATTGACACATTTCAAGCGTTAATCCTACATCCACAATTGTAAATAGGACTTTATCTGGGACACAATATAAAAATTGTTTTTTTGTTATGGCAACCCTGAATTAACCTCATATATGAGACTGTGTCGTCCTCTTCAAGACAGCGATAACATTATCAACGTCAACTCTCATTAAACCTTTCGAAATGCGCTTCACTAGAACAACACCATCTACATTTATCGACTGACCCCTTTTAGTCGTAGAGGAGGCCCGTGCCCAGCAGTGGGACGTATAAGGGCTGATATGGTAATAGTGTATTAAATTTACTGATTAATGTCCATTTTAAGTGAGATTTTGGTGTATATGCACATAGAAGTATCGTCACTTTCGCTTTTTGTTTACTATTAAATGCATGTCGATTTACACATTTTTGAAGGAATTATAGACACTAATAAATGCTGTTTTGACTATACATTTTATTTATTAGTATTAAAAATTGTCGGTAAAACTTCACTTATTTTTCATATTGTTTTAAAACAAAAAAAAAATCTGGAGTTATTGTAACAAATGTTTTTTTTTCTTATATAGTAAATATTACGCAAATCTTTAAACAGTCAGTTCTCTTTAAAAAAGTTTATATTTTGATAGATATTTATAAGACGGATAAAATGATTTTTATAAAGTATAGTGATCAATATCGATAAAAAAAAAACATTTTTGACGATCCGCTACTGCGTAAAAAAGACAGTGTTGTTCTAACAAATATGCTTAAAACTGTACAAAACATACAAAAGAATGAGATTGACTAAAATAACAACAATGTACACGATGTATTGTCACTTAAACATAATTATATTATTACTATTCACCGGGGCCGATGAATAAGGCGCTTACGGCGAAGAACAGGAACACTAGTCCACCGATTATCGTAACTGCAAAAAAAAAACAATTATAAACGAAGTCATATAATCGGCCTGTAACACGAATATCATTATTTTAATGTTTTTTGTAAGTACAAAATGTATCTTTATTATTTATTTATTTTATAATTTGATTAACACCTAAAAAATCTAAATATTTAAAGATCGAATGTGCAATTTTTTTTTCCCTCATAACATTATTGCAATTTAATAGTAATCATTGAAGATCTTATCATGTAGAGTAGGATAACTCACTCCCTCGCAAACTTTTGAAAATGTCATTTTTATTATACAACGATTTATATTGGTCTGTTTTATATACATAATTATCTAGTTTTGATTAAGTTTGGACAAATTGAGATTGAGATTCCTTTAGAGCGACTTTCCTTCCTAGATAGAGATGGGCAGTGGGAAAAAACCCAACGGGAATATATCCAGGTTTTTTCCCATTTGGGAAAAAAACCGGGTATTTATGTGGGAAAAAACCCAAAAGACGGGTATTTTCATTATTTAACGGAATTATCACGATCTTAAAAAAATCACACTTATTTTTTATTTTTAGAACAAATGCAACAAAAAATAGGTACTTTTCGATGCGCACATACTTTGCGCCAGCGTATGCTGTATATAGGGCCCTAGCTGTTGCCTGTTGTTCGAAACGTCAAAATGTGTAGCCTGATTCAGGAACTAAAATAAAACCAGCAGTTTATTATAAGAACAAAAAGACGTCTTCTTGTTTTATCATAAGATTTTTTCTGCGAATTGTGATGGAATGTTACTTAGTTGCAGAAAGAACGTCCACAAAATAAAATCCAAGTCGTCAATTAAACCAACAAATTAACACAAGTGCGCACAATACGAAGCCAAAACAACGTGTGAGATAAATAGATCACCAACGCGTCGCCACTGCTACTACCTGCTTCCCCCCCCCCCCTTACTCGCGTACGTAGTTTCGGGTTACTTGTCGCTAAGAGCGGATGAAAACACACAAACAGACAGTTTTATTGAATTTCATTTTATTTAATTAGATAGCATGGAGTACATATAACGTATTTATCGAATTATGAAAATATACAAAGTTAGATTAGCTCTAACTAGTAGTAATAGTACGTACTATTTGATGTATACATGTATCTACACATTACCTAGATGTTACATATGCTAAATATGAAAAAACCCGAATATTATCCCATTCGGTAATTTTCCCTGGGTTTTTTCCCTATTTTTTCCCACATTGGGGTTTTTTCCGGGTAAAATCCCATCTATATTCCTAGAGCAGTCTTTACTACTCTCAAAATTAACATAAGGTATCATCGATGGAGCTAAGCTTCGCCAAGACGTAATTTTGAATTGCATTCTCATTTCACGGGAACACAATTTTTTTGGAGATTTAAAAGTTTATTTAGAAGATCAGCTCCATACCAAAATTTATTAAAATCCATTCAGTAGTTTGCGTGATAGAGTTACACACATCCATACCTGAATAATATAACTGTGGTTGTAACTTAACGAAACGTATTTGAACTGTCAAAAAAATATGCTCAACTCACCAGTCCTAACAGATATCTTTTGGGCCACCATCCTGCCACCTATCACAGCCAGTCCGGTGCACAGTGCATGGCCTAGCGAGCCTCCTATCACCACGCCGACTGCATCCTCCCTGGTGGCGAGTACCACAGTCGCCAACTGAGACCTGTCCCCCCATTCCGCGAGGAAGGTCAGCGAGGCGGCCTGTAGTAGCACTTTGAGGATCGCGTTCCGTTTTAGCCTCCTAGACTCAGCCTGGCCTTGTTCCAGCATGTCCAGTGTCTCTTCTTTCTCCTCCTGGAATGTTGCGATGGTGTGAATATTTTTTTCTATTGCCGTCGCCTGTTTCACGTGGAAATTTCCTCGTGATGCATATAATGGTCGTCGGTTATTAAAATAATTAATATTTATTGTGCTAAAAATGTGGTTTTGGTTTTAATTTTCTTGTAAATTATGACTATAACTATAACTGAAGCGAATTATATAGACATAAAATCGTATATTAGAAAAAAAAACTATAAAAGCATTAAGCTATTAAAATAAACTCGAGATTATTTCTGTTTTAGTAAACTATAATTTTGAATAATTGGATTACCAAATAATTTGTAGTTTATTTAAGGAATTATTAAATTATGAAGCTAACGTTATGCTATGCTAAGCTAACATATAAAAGGCGTAATAAATACATCTCATCAAACATCCATAGGTATTTTTGTTATAATTACAGTACAATTTAATAGGCAAGGTGCATTTTTTTTAATTATAAGATATAAAATTAACTCTAATAAAAGCAGTAAATAAGCATCGTAGGCCTGAATAGAAACATTACTGGCTTAACATCGTCAGGGATAAAATAAGACTCATCATCTTTTATATCTTTTATGATGTATGCCACCGAACGGGTAACATTAAACCAATGCCATCTAATTTGGAATAATAGTACCTCTGCAAACCTTTGGCATATTAAAATCTTTAGTAATTTATAGAGAACTATTATGACGGCCATTACTATTTTTACAAGCAAATATGTAAGAAAAACTAAGTAGCTGTCTGGCCTGTGAGACACTGAAGTTGGTATTACAATATAAGAATCAATTATATGAATACCATTAAATGATTTAACAAAATGATCTAAACATCAAAATTCACATGCTAGGCGTGAAGAAAACAAGCTACACTTTCATTATTAATACAGTCGATAATGTTATATCATAGAAAATTTTATCAATAACAGAAAGGGAGGAGGCATGTGCAATGATCGATTAAAAAGTGAGTGAAAATATTTTAATTAAATTTTGCATGCACTTTTTTTTCATAAAAGGCATTGTTTTCATTACGCAAAAGCTTAATGTAGAAAATATATAAAAAAGATTAATGTCTACTTTTTTATCTAATTCACATAATTATAGATCTAAATACTTACGATAAAAACATCGAAAAACATGTTAATTATACAATGTGTGTTTAATTAAAATTACTGAACACGTGTAAATTATTCGCTTAACTTTCTGTCCAACTTTCTAATTGTACGCGAATCAATAATTACATTAATATTAATGATGATACAACGCCTGCCTAAAGCACGACATGTTATGCTGAATTCCTTTGCATCTTTTTAATAAAAAATAACACTATACAAGCTGTCAATAAGCTGTTCAAAACTGAGAAAATGAAATGATCTGTGCGAAACAGAAAAAAAGCTAAGCTAAAAAGAAAAAAAACTATGGTGTCATTCGTACTGCCAGGCATAAGGACGTAAGATCACCGTCAACGGTTCTGACTGTGTGGAAGGGCCCGGTTGGGGTTCAGCCGGAGCCTCGGGGTCATTTTCAGGGGCCCTCGACGGCCCAGGGCTTTGGGACCGACTTGAGGCAGCCGACGTCGCTTCGGGCGACCTCGAGCTCTCTTTCGGAGACCCCTGTATATCAGATTTCGAATTTGGTCTCGTGCTTTGATTTCTTTTCATTATCCAACAACAAACGTTCCGAAATTCCCCATTCTTATCAACATTGGTACTGATTTTAACGCAAATAATCTTTACGATACATAATACGCGTACAAATTAAAAAATATATGAAAAGTATAATCAGGTTACAAACACAATGAAACACAAAGGAATTCAACATTGGCAAATCTACGCGGTCGCAAAACGTTCATCTACAAACACACATTATCTTATCAAGAACATTTAAAAGGCTCTCACTGTTGTTTATAAAGACTACACTACGATAATTCGCAATATGAGGACACCCGTCTTTTACAATATTTGTGGAAGTAATTTTCGTAAAACGCTACAATTAAAGTATAAAGGTTGTTTTACGTTTGTGCAAATAGTAATAAAAAGACAAGTGTGTTAGTGTAGCAGTTTATATAATTAGTAATTATGTGTCATGTTTTATTGACATTTTACTTATTTATTTTAATAATATTCTTTTCCCGTTAACAAAAACTGCTTCCTATGGTATGAATATATAATAGGGTGAATTCACCACTGCTTAACCAAAAGAATTTTTTTCATACACATATTATATTAGTTTTCTAATTAATTGTACGTATTGACAATACTTTCAAATGGATATTAAACGCAAAATAAGTCGTTTTTTTAAAAGGCAGATTTCGGGTGACTTTATCCTTGCAAATTCATTCTGAAAATCAATTATATTAATTTAATCTTCGCAATCAAACAAAGGTATATAAATTAATAAAAATAATGACGGGTACGTGTTATCATTTGAGGTTAAATTTGATTGTTTGTAGTAATTTTGATTTGATTGTGTATATCACAGTCAATTACAGGGTCATTTACCTTGACAAATATTTATAATCGAATAAAATTATCACAACGCCATTGCTATCAGATAAACAGACAGTATTTTCAGATATTAGTTCTTATTTCTAAAGTAATAAATTCAGACTTGTATGATAATTGGCACAGAACATTAAATTAGACTAGAAAAGAAATGCCACCATGCCGAGCGTGCCGAACCTACGATTACATTATCATATGTTCGACACGGCCGTTTCTTAGTAATTCGGGTTGCGTGTAATATCGAGACTTTTATAAATGTGTGACAACCAATAGCAGCCCTTTATTTTTGTTTGGATTTTTTTTTATTGGACGTGTGATCGTAGTAGAATGAGCGACTAAGCGGCGACACTCATTCCCGTTCAAAATACTGTCTATTTCCCTTCTAATCTTATTTATCTGTTCTGTGGTAATTAGGCACTATTAGGAGTGCTCCACACGAATACAACATTAAGGCAACAAACAAACAACATCAGGCAAGATTGGTGACCTAACCCCTCTTGATTGCAATGTTATGTGCTCAATAGTACTACTACTAATAGACTTATTAATTACAAGCTTTTTGGCTAGACTTCGCTCAGGCGCATTTTGTTAAAAAAAAAACTACCATCTCCTTTATCTAGATCTATTAATATTTTGGGTTGCTTAATAATAAACGAAAATCCTTTTTTGTATAATATTAGTATATAGATTGAGATCACACAAGAATACGATACAATTGTCTTCACGAAATTTGTAACAAAAAAAATATCATTATTATCACAAAGCCAAGCGTTTTGTACCCTTTCAAAAATCGATTTGTCAACTGGGTGTTCTGATAGACTTATGAATATTATGATCGATATCGGCAGCTTAACATTCGGCGTTCAGATCGGTCAAATGATAATTGTGTTGGATAACACACAACAAAAGATTTCGATAACAGCTTAGCAGATAAGCGTGTGAAATTATTACACTGATTTACTTAATTTTCAAAATAATTACGTTTTCCTATATAGCCTTTTATTAATTACAATTTAAAAAATATGCATATTTTTTTTAATGACATTTCGTGTTGCGTTCCGATGCAGCGACTTTGAATACAGGATTGCGAACAGACCGCGATCGAAAACTAAGACAAATAATCCTTAATGTGATTAGGAAAACAACATTTTCTTTGGATTTTTTGCGTCACATACATACATACATAAACTCACGCCTGTATTCCCCGAAGGGGTAGGCAGAGGTGCATTTCTGCACCCACATTTCGCCTGGTATGTATCAGTCCCACGTAATAGGGGGCGAGCCTATTGCCGTTTTTCGGGCACATTCCCAGACTCCGTGCTGTAACCGAGAATTTCCTAATGGAAAAACCCAATAACACTTTGCCCGACCCGGGAATCGAACCTAGGACCTCTAGATCGCACGGCACTTATTTGTACCGCGAGACCACGAGGCGTTTTTGCGTCAACATATATGTAATGACGGTATTTATTACCGGTTTTAGTTACCACACTATATCATGTAGCTTTAGGAACGTATAGATAAACTAATGTATAGATTTAATCAATATATACTAAATAAATATTTTACGATAAGCTATAAATAATATTCAGTGCTATAGTATAATTTACGCATAATCTCCAACGATGTTTTGGTATAATTTTGCATTGGAAATTACTGGATCTAGATTTAGTACCTACACAGTTTACATGTACTGAACAGGTGTCTACACATCTAGTTTGTGACCCAATTCCCACAGTCGGACTATGGTCGAAGATTTTAAGAGCATTTAATATGAGGCCATGTTGCATTCACTTATTTAACGCAGGTATTATAAATCGTTCGGTTTACGACACATATTCCTCTAATGAAACCTTGGGAATCTTCAAGATTTAGTCTCAGCGATCAATTATTTTCATTTGTACGTGACTAATCTTGAAACATAGAAATACATACATACATACATAAACTTACGCCTGTATTCCCTGATGGGGTAGGCAGAGGTGCATTTCTACACCCACATGTCGCCAGCTATGTATCAGTCCCACGTAATAGGTGGCGAGCCTATTGCCGTTTTTCGGGCACAATTCCAGACTCCGTGCTGCTACTGAGAATTTCCTAATGAAAAAACCCAATAACACTTTGCCCGACCCGGGAATCGAACCCAGGACCTCTAGATCGCACGGCACATACTTGTACCGCGAGACCACGAGGCAGTCTGAACATAGAAATACCTAACCATATTTAGCTTTGATGACACGATATACACGACTACCTAAATTGGTAGTGCCATGGTTAAAAGTTTTATGGATGGAATAATAAGTGTAAATTAGATCCTAAATGATGACGCTGAGTAAAGCGACGTGTGTATTTGTGTTTGTTGTAAGACTGAAAAAGAATAGTTACCAGTCAACATGAGCTCGAAGCACATGTCATCGAAGGAAGTACAACGAAATATCTAGCATACTCATCAAATTTTTTGTAAAAACAAAATCTTAACTAGAAGCCTAATTACCTCATTAGCAGAAAGCAATATTATCTATACTAACCTGATCCTCTCTCCTCTTCAATTCACTCTGAACCTCCTCCAATTCCTCCTGACCCTCGTTGGGATCCATCTTCCAGCCATCCCGAAGCATTTTTAACCCGAAAATCGCGAACAACGCCGCACTGGCGTAGTAAGTGTATATCCTTGGTATCAGAGTAGCAATTGACCCGAAGGCGGCCGAGAGTATTGTCATGAAGACCAATGCTGATATGGCACCGGCAAAGACTATGACGCGAGGATGCTTCATGGCCATAATAGCTGCGATGAAGAATGTCTTGTCGCCGAGCTCGGATACTATGACCACGGAGATTGATGCCAGGAAACCCTGCCAGAAACTCCCTTGGACTGTTGTTTTCTGTAAAAAAAAAACGAACGAATGTTAGAATTTCTTTAATACTGACAAGATAATGAGGACTGTACTGCGCTCTGGTAGATTTGTATGGGATGTACAAATGCCTTGTAAAAGTGTCGCCTTTTTCATTATATCTGTTTATTAATAAATAACATTATTTATATTGTGTTGTAGTATGAATGAGCTAACAGTATATTTTATGTACGAATTTGGACGAATCCTTTGCATCCTAAATTTTGGCGATGTTAATATACAGTCTGTAAATAATTTTTCGTGAAGCTTTGTCATATTAAAAGCGTGATTATAAGTACATGGTTTTTGGTAGATCATAACCTTATTTATAGTCTTTTTGAGTAATTTATTTTATTTATTTTTATTTTTATGGGAAAGGAGGCAAACGAGCTAGTGAGCCACCTGATGTTAAGTGGTCAACACTGCCCATGGACACCCACAATTACCAGAAGAATCATCGGTGCGTTGCCGGCCTTCGAGGAAAATATAGGCTCTTTTCTTGAAGGTCCCTAAGTCATATCCATTCGGAAATACTGCCGAGGAAAGCTGATTCCACAAAGATGTTGAAAAACTTAGAGAAGAAAACTTAGAGACAAAATGAGTTCAGATATTTGCTTGTTGTCTCTGCATTTGAATAAGTAAACATTAACTAAACATGAATATAATCCTTAAATAACCATATTAACACAAAAAATATTGACTAAAATGAACAAATTTCGTGTAGAAAATGTGTTTAATATTCGCTCTGCATATTGTCAATGCCAAATTGAAACATCCTTAAGCGTAAAAGGTATGATAAAGTCACTTTAAATTCAGTGAAAGCCTACTAACATACTTTTACCCAATAATGTAAAAATAACCTTTTAATTTATTTTACATATTATCAAGACTTAAAGTCGAAACTTGAAATTGACTGATACTAGTACCCATTACATAAAAGGAGACAAAAAAAATCAACAAAGTTAATAAAACAGGTTACTTTGTCTAGTTACAAATGAGTTTATAAGGATATTCATTTGAATTCAAGGTTTTTTTCTAGATTAACATTAAATTTTTCAGAATCGCCTTGGTTTACAAAATGTACGGCTTACTTTTTAACACGTTCATCGCCAACTAAAATTTTATAAAATTAGCAAAAAATGATATTGGTTTATATGAATGTATTTACTCCCATTTGATTACAAATACAAGTTTTGTAGCGATATTTTATTATTATAGCGGTCATATTATATGGTTTAATACGCAGCGTTTGCAAACTGCGGCGTGAACGGGCTTCGCAAATTAGGATCTGTCGTGCCGGTCATTTTGACCCCCCACGGCTTCAATGGGTAGATGACGTGCCGGTCATTTTGACCCACCATGGCGGTTAACGTGTTAAAATTAAACTTTTCTTCTCTATTTAGATAGCCTTGTTTGAGAATATTAAGAACTGTATTACATTGAACTGTTGCTTTTATTTTATGTATGTTGAAGTATTTTTTTCGTAAAGTCGTGATGGCCTCGAGGTTTAGGCACGCGGTCGAGAATCTCGGCGGTCGCGGATTCTAACCACAGCCACACACCTTTAATTTAACAAAGTTATGTGTGTATTCATAATGAATTGTTTCGTATTTTAACGGTGAGGGAAAACATCGTGAGGAAACCTGCACACCTAAAAGTTCTTAGGAAATTCTTTGGTGTGTAGTCCGCCAGTCCAGCGTGGTGGACTAAGGCCTAAAGTCTCAGTTGTAGAAGAGAACCACGCCCAGCAGTGGGACGCTGATAATGATAATGACGGCCTGATAATGGCGATGATTCATTTGAAAATATTTTGAAATTCAAAGCAATTTTTGAAGATTCAGATAGGTATGGTAAATTATATTACCTATTTTAAAACTGTTTAATATTCAATAGTATTTTTAAAGAAAGTATGAAAGAAAGAAAGAAGCATTTATTGCTAGCAAAATTTACAATAACAAATGATATTTAAAAAAAAGTAGAAAAAATAATATATAATGATATAGGTCGTGGGATATAGAGGTCTCTAGTTCGATCACCTTTTCGGAAGTACAGACGTGAGTGAGAGAGAAGACCGTAGTTTGTCAAAGCTCCCGACTGACCATTACTGATAATAAATAATGTGATACACGCATTTTCGTAATAAAACGACGCATGCGCATTGTTATTAATTAATTACAACACGTCTCGACACAATAATTGTCAATTTATTGTTACAATATAATAACGTAATGTTCTTGTTACTTAACAATGTGTATTTACACGAGATAATTGTGTTTCTATGTGACTTAGTGCGCGTAAACAATTGAACTATGTATGTATTGTTATTACCAACCCGCACTAGGCCAGCGTGGTGGATTAAGGCCTAAACCCTCTCAGTCGTGCTCTGCGACTCGTAGAGGAGGCCCGAGCCCCAGCAGTGGGTGGGACGTATATAGGATCATGATGATGTTTCGTTATTCGGGGAGCTCAATATGCAGAATCCATTTTGCCATTGATATTCATACTAATATATATATAACTCGAAGAGTTTGTTTGGTTGAACGCGTTTATCTCAGGAACTAATGGTTCGAACTGAAAAAATATTTTATACTTGAACAGTCTATTTATCGAGGAAGACTATAGACTATATGCATAATTAGGCTACGACCAATAAGAGCATAACAATAATACTAATTTTGAACTCTACTTTCACTTACGAAGATGCAGGCAAAAGCAAATTTGGATATATTTTCTTACATAACCTCCTGACACCTTTCGTACTTTATAAAGAGCTAAATAAACCATACTGTAAAGGCCGAATATTTTTGAACTTCTTATTTCGGCAGCGAACGACCGTCCTTCATGTAGCATCAATTCCCGAAATAGTTAATGAAAATTTAATAATTTGTTTTATTTATAGAACTAACTTCTCATGCCTTTATGAAATATCTAAACACAAATATTCTCAATGTCAAATCGTCACGTCATCAGCCCAAATACGTACCACTGCTGGGCACGGGCCTCCTCTACAACTGAGAGGGTTTAGGCCTTAGTCCACCACGCTGGCCTAGTGCGGGTTGGCGGACTACACACCTAAGAAATTCCTAAGAAATTTTGGGTGTGCAGGTTTTATCACGATGTTTTCCTTCACCGTTAAAGCAAGTGATAATTCATTGTGAATACACACATAACTTCGAAAAGTCAGAGGTGTGTGCCTGGGGTTTGAACCCGCGACCGTCGAGATTCTCGACCGCGTGCCCAAACCTCGAGGCCATCACGACTTCTAAACACAAATATCCTCAATGTCAAATAATATATGGAAACATTTGTTTTAGTGAAAACTCGGGAAAAATCCTTAGTTTATGTTTTATTTAACTGGCAAGGTCCGAGACCTTGCAACAAAAACAGTTTAATGTTTTGTAAAGTTCATTCGGCCACCACTGTAACACAAAAGTAAGACGTTAAAGCTGCCTATGTGCTCCAATATAATTGACAGATTGAAGCTGCCTATGTTAAATGTAAGTGTCAAATGGATCAGAAACGTTTTAATATGTTTCGGATCGAATATTTTTCAAAAAAAGTTTTAGAATGTTTTAGATTTTTAAAATGTTATTAAAGGGATTGACATATTTGTTAGATGTCACATATTTATGAGTGCGTTCAGAAATGTAATACTATGTTGTGTAAACTAAGAACTATGTATGCGATTGTTGGGCGTATTTATAAGTTATACTTCAGTCGTGTGGTATAATTTCTAACGCGTGTACATAAGTACACACACACTTTTTTTTTAGTAAAAACCATGTCGATGGAAATAATCGATCCATCAGTGGATGTTACCATCGTAAGATTTAAACCAGATAACCACACTTTCACATTTACAACATCGATAAAAATGATCTGTCAAACGACAGATGCAATACATAGTCTTGATATAACTACTGATAGCATCATCTATCTTTTCAAAGACTTGTATCAACGGATACTGACAAAACATTTTGTTGTATTGCTACTGTTGCCGGCCTCTCTAATGATAAAGAATATCTGTCACTTATGGAATTTAACTATGCTAGAGGTGCAGTTGAACCACTGGACAACAAGCAGGACTGAACTTACACCCTGTTTGAAGGACCTTATCCAGGAGTTAGCGAAAGAGGAACTCCATCAGAGAGTTAATTCCAATACATACAGACGCCGAAATTGGTACGTTTGACATATTCAAGTTAAGTCTAATGTAGAAAAACATAAATGAATTCTAGACCTTATCAAAAGTAAAACATACTAGAACGCTAAAACAACAAGAATTGTCAACCTACCTATCGCATATCTTAGACTTAATGTCTACGATCTATTTGACGATGAGAAAGAAGAAATTAAAGATAATTAAACTATATTCAATGCTAATCACTTGAATAAAGTTTACAACGATCGTGCTACACTTTGTCCTCAGTCACGAAGCAAACCATCTCGGACTTGATAAATATTTATAAGTTCTGAGATAATAACAAATAATAAAACTCTTGGTCGATTGATGAATGAATAGAAAATTTTTAGATCACATTGAGTAGAAGGTAGAAATACAAATGGAGATGATCGTATATTTATTTTGTATTATTTCGTAGCCACATAAACGAACTTGCGTAAATCTTCATATTTTTATAAAGGGCCGTAATGTAGTTCCTGATTACTATTCGTTTAGCTCGTCATGTATTGTGATTGTTATGAAGCAACAATGTTATTTTTATTTTATTTATTTATTTTTTATTTATTACCACTTCCTTGTATGTACAAAATAATATAAAGAAGCGAGCTATTAAAAAAAGAAAACAAGGTTAAACATGATAAGGTTTTTTTTTATTGAATGAAAGTTTTATTTAATTAATTGATTGATTGTAGTGTTTAGTAGATTAAAAAGCATCATTATTGATAGAAGCAATTGATTTTTAAGAATAACAGCCCATGCAAACATTAAATATTGCACAATTTTAGTCCGTATAAATTCTCGTTTACAACTCACACACATTAAAAGAAACAAGTCTTAGCCAACATAAATTCTACAATTTAGAATTTCCTACGTAGAACTCGTTCATCCAGCATTTAATTAAATTCAAGTTTGTTTTTTCGTTGTCTTATTTACACGTGATGCATCATCTACACAAAGTTTTGTTGATCTATTCGCCTACGTCAAAGAGTTAGTTCGAAAGCTATTTTTAATAAACTTTACACTTCAAAGAATTATCACGTTCTTTAGCGGTAAAGAAAAACATTGTGAGAAAACCTGCACACTTAAAAGTTCTTAGGAATTTCTTAAAGTACGTGATAATTCATTGTGAATACACACATACCTTCGAAAAGTCAGAGGTGTGTGCCTGGGGTTTGAACTCGCGACCGTCGAGATTCTCAACCACGTGCCTAAGCCTCGAGGCCATCACGACTTTAATTCATTACTTATCCGCTCCTATTGGTCGTAGATTGTTGACATATAGCCTAAGGCTTTCCTCAATGAATGGACTATTAAAAACAAAAAAAAGCAATTCATTTGAACATAATTTAAAGTATTAAATTATGCAGATATTCACCTTCCTTAGATACTCTATCGAGAGGGCATTTGTAGTACTTATCTTGACGCAATGTGTCAAACACAAAAAAAAATGTTATCGGTCGTTAAATGATATCTATTCATAGCAACTACGCTTAGCGTATTTATCTGCTTTCTTTAAAACGTTCGCAACTATTGTTAATATTAAACGAAAATTTAAAGAGCCTACATAACTATACAAATCTTTCATTTCAAGTTTCAACATAAGACTATTGAAATGTTTTTTTTTTGCTTTCTACGTTTTTTTCCCACACACAACTTGAGATTCTGAAATAGGAGAACACACACACAACTAAGCAGTAAGCAGTGATGGCCTCGAGGTTTAGGCGCGCGGTCGAGAATTTCGGCGGTCGCAGGTTCAAACCCCAGGCACACACCTCTGACTTTTCGAAGTTATGTGTGTATTCACAATGAATTATCACTTGCTTTAACGGTGAAGGAAAACATCGTGATAAAACCTGCACACCTAAAAGTTCTCAGGAATTTCTTAGGTGTGTAGTCCGCCAACCCGCACTAGGCCAGCGTGGTGGAGTAAGGCCTAAACCCTCTCAGTTGTAGAGGAGGCCCGTGCCCAGCAGTGGGACGTATTTGGGCTGATGATGATGACACACAACTAAGACTATATCTTAAACATATGTATACTACGCATTGACGTTTACCTACGTAATTATTTTCGTAGATCAACACATTTTCTTGCATTCACATTCCAATTACGCCAAACTACGATATTATTCCGAACATGGCTTCTGTAATAGAAGGAAATTTTGTCCACTCCCACTACCGACCAAATGATAGCTAAGTAAATCAACAACTTGTTCCCAATGTCACCTTGTAATTTGGGTAATGGTAGTGCCATATATTTCGGATAGGAGTGTTACGCACCAGCTTTACAGGGGAACGGCTCGCGTGACGCACAGACGGCTGATGAATATAGTATATCTAAATATAGTTTAGACGTAAAAGCAACACTTTAGAAAGTATTTTTCGTATTCGTACCGGAAAATTGCGATTTCATTTAAGATGTTCAACTTCAACTGAACAAGGAACCCAGAAATAAGAAATAGATAGATAGATAACTCTTTATTGACACCCACATTTATACAGTAATTTACATAGATTGTACAAATAAAAAATAAAATAATAATAATAGTGTGACTTTAATTCGGAAAGATTCGTAAAAATTTAGAGTTAGAAGGAAATGTTGGTCAAAAATGATTTAAATTGGGTAGAATTATAATATTTGAACTGCAGTATATAATATAAGGGATCAAAAGAGATAGTTCTACAAAACACCGCCGGATTGCAATTTTCGTCACATTTGTTTTTGTTTACAGGTTTGTCGGACGCAATATCAACGCGACTTCTTCATTTCTTCCTATTTCCCATCTTTTTCGAAAATCAACAGACATTAGATGTCCAAGCCTAGTTTATTGGTAACAGTCGTAACTTAATAGGTATCAAAAATTGTCCGCTAACCCGCAATAGGCGAGCATGGTGGACTGAGGCCTAACCGCTCTTAGATGTAGAGGAGGCCCGTACCCAGCAGTGGCACGTATATGGGCTGATAGTTATGAATAAAACAAACACATAAGACCGCAAGGAGTAACAGAGTGAAGTAAAATTCATGAACTGAATCATTTGACGCGAAGTAACTGTGCAATAGGCGATTATTTTAGGGTCGAACTTAGTAAATTCTTCACGTCCTAGATACAAAACCGGCATGCAAAATTTAAAATGGATATTACACAACTAACTAATAGGGGCTCCATTTCTTGCTTGTACTATCGCCTCAGTCAGTCTATTTTTACGTCGACTAGAATTTTAAATAACGAAAAGAAATTTAATTTTCGATTTAATAAATGTGACTGCAGCCATAAACAAACGATCAAGGAAAACACTATGAAACTAAAAAATCCTGGATATATTCGAGGAGAGATGAGATCTAATAGTCTTTTAAACTAAGATATTAGTTGCTAGGGGAAGAGGATAAAATGACATAGGGTTCCACGGACGGCGTATAACTGAATAGAAAAAATACTTCACCAGTTATAATGACGTCAGTAAAATTAAACTAAGACGATAAAACAGTCGACTACCTGACACTTTATAAGTAAAACCTTTAAATACTTAATATAGCTGATTGCAGCTGCATCAAGTGTTGTTTTAAATATTGTTGTTTTGCTAGTTCTTCGTACCATCATAATCGGAACTGCTTAATACTGCATATTGACATTTTCAAGTTGGCGCAAAAATTCTATCGTTTTATGTTTCTTAGCTTTGAAATTACAAAAACTATTCAATTTTTATTAATATCTGACTGTACTGACTACTGCGTCTCTTGCCATTGATACTAACTAGAGACCTCCAAGAACAACAGCTATTTTTCATAATAAAGGCATCGACAAATCTAGCAATAAAGTTTTCACGTACGACAGCTTATTTTTTAAATGACCACTTAAAATCAAATGGCCTGTCAGAAAAAGGAAGTATATCTCTCGAAACCTTACTGCCTGCCTGCCTGTCACGCTTAATTATTTAATGTTATATTACAGATAAGAGAGAACAGGTGGGCAAACAAAGTCTAATACTGCGGCAAAAATAAGTACTATTGAAACGTAAAGATTTATATTGCCGATTGTACAGAAGAGTATGCGTCGACCTGCGATGCTAATGCCAGTTGTAGAAACGAACACACTACGTCCTGAGAATCTAATTACAATTTACAACCTTGCCACATGCTTTAAACGCTAACATTTGATTGGAGGAGTCCTTATTTTGTTACTTGATAATCAACATCATCGAGGATTCAACATCATAAATTTCCTACTTATGTTAGCATCAGCCTGGTAGTCGTGCGGTTAGGGATGATCCTAACATTTTTCCAGTTTACCCTCTATTTGAACACTGCAATTACCATGAGGTTAAAAAGGTGGATAAACTAGATAATACACACTAGTATTATAATAAATTGCGCAAGGGCTAAGTCTCATTTGGCCTCTCAAATAATAATTAAAATAATGCCGTCGATATTCAGACTAGATCAACTTATATCACACGCTATTCTACAGATTTCCCTAGATTCCATGTTAAAACAAACGACCTATGCCATAATCGTTGAGGAAAACGAAATATATTTACGTTACAGCCGCTAGTCAGGCTAGTTGACATCTATACCTGGAGTTTTTCCTTAATGACATTTTTTTTATGTAATCATAAATTAAACTCAAGAGCTATACATGGGTGTACAAATACAAATGTATCTGCCCCTTCGGATATATAGGCGTAAGCAAGTATAGAAAAACATCATAAAATGAATAAAACAGTCGCACCGATTAGTAAAATGCCAAGAAACAATGAGGATATGCTTTTTATACAAGGAAATCTTAATGTAGCCGGAGACTAGAACTGGCAATGACTTTTTTTGTCATAACAGACCTTCATCAAACAACAGAATTCACTTCTAGTCGATTGTATTTTTTTCAACTGAGAAATTCTTGTCGCTCTCAATCTTAACTTTAGTCACTCAAAAGAGTGCAACGTCACATTTTTTACTAAATAATCGACATTAATAAGCAAGCGAGATCGTTCACAATGGAATACTATGCCCTTCTTTTAGGTGGCGTAGTATCGCGTGACTATCTTTGATTTAATTTTAGCCAGGACCTTGATGAAACAGTTTGCCCTTGGCCGAAACCACATAAAATTATTATTTCACATACATACATACATAAACTCACGCCTGTATTCCCCGAAGGGGTAGGCAGAGGTGCATTTCTGCACCCACATTTCGCACGGTATGTATGTATCAGTCCCACGTAATAGGGGGCGAGCCTATTGCCGCTTTTTGGGCACATTACCAGACTGCGTGCTGTTACTGAGAATTTCCTAATGGAAAAACCCAATAACACTTTGCCCGACCCGGGAATCGAACCCAGGACCTCTAGATCGCACGGCACATAGTTGTACTGCGGGACCACGAGGCAGTCTTATTATTTCATAGAGTTAAAAAACATCGTTTTTTACTACGGCATACGGAATGTCTTGGACACTAGGTATTTAAATAGGAAAATGCGAATAACCTACAAAAAATATATCAGGTTGTTCGTAAAAATCCTCTTTTTAAAATTACTTTAAAATAGATATTTTTATGAATCATGATGGAAAACGCACTTTTCACAATGGAAATGTGTAATATTTGTATTAATATATAAAAGAAAAGTGTTGTTTTTCATTATCATGTTCATGCCGACGTTCGATTTCATGACCTAAGCGCATCGAATAGGCGTTGCGAAGAAAATCATTTATGTAGGTCATACATTCAATTCTTAAAATAAACATTCTTTGACAGAATGTAAATATTTTTTGACATTGTTTAAATCGTCCGCTTCGATCACTTTGAGATATGTTTGTCCTTTCTAACCTTTGTAGGACAGTTTTAGAGGTGCCTTGCGTGTCGTAATTCGTCTTTCCGAAATTCATCATCAACATCATCAGCCCATATACGTCCCACTGCTGGGCACGGGCCTCCGCTACAACTGAGAGGGTTTAGGCCTTAGTCCACCACGCTGGCCTAGTGCTAGTTGGCCGACTATGTTCCCCTTCACCGTTAATGTACACGATAATTCTTTGTGTAACATAACTTCGAAAAGTCAGAGCCTGGGGTTTTGAACCCGCGACCGTCGAGATTCTCGACCGCGTGCCTAAACCTCGAGACCATTACGACTCTTATCTGCGAAATTATTTAATTATTTGACTCCGCTGTTGAACACAATCCTTATACTATAGAAAGGATTAATCCTTAGGAACGAAAATCAGTACAATTGGGTTTTTTATACTTCTTACACTTTCGAAATTCTTGCGGAGAAATCTCAGATGTGAAGGTTTCGACGATACATACTAAAAATTGAATTTTATTAAACTTAGCGCAAGGATCGTTTTTGCAAATAATTTTTAATTCAAGTTATTCAACATTAATACCACTAACTACTTATATAGTGAGAGTAATATAGTGGACTAAGGCCTAAACCCTCTCAGTTGTAGAGGAGGCCCGTGCCCAGCAGTGGGACGTATTTGGGCTGATGACTAATATAGTGAAGCTGTTTCTTTGGATGAAAGCGCTAATCTCAGGAACTTTTAGCTTCTCGGAGTTTTTTTTTTGTTGTTGAATAGGAGCTGAGCATTAATGAAAAATATGGCAAAAACGGAAAAAAAATCATTTCAAAGTCTAAAGTTTTGCATACGGAGTTGTGGACAACAGCTAGAAATAGGCTATAATAAGAAAAACTGTACGGACAATGCACACTAAGCCAATAAAACACGGTGAGCTCATCAACTTAGCACAGACTTTTTTGCAGGTCCCGGTAGGTATCTTAACATATTTTTTATGATTACATAATGAGACGCAAAAAACCTTTTTACGGCTCTTATGACAGCGTCTTCATACGTACTTTTTTGTTGATTTTTTGTTCAACGATGCAAAGATATTTTTCTTGCGGCGAGGAGACAACACTCTGACATTCATATAATAGCATTTAAGTCTTAGTTTTCGAGTCGCTGTTTAATTACAGCGCAGTCAACAATAACGTTACCACCTTTAAAATATACTCGTACATCACAATGACACTCGTTTGACACACAAATATGTGTGAATTTCAAATGACACGTGAAATCATAGCTATTTGAAAATTAGAAACCAAAATTACGAAAAACATACATATACCTACCCGAAAAACTCAAACATAAAACTATAAGGTCTGAGGGACTTAACTGAACCTTTAGCGAAATCTCGAGTTAGGATACTTATCCTAACTCCTTACTAGTTAGTAACAACATCTATACAAATAAATAAAATTGGAGTGTCTGTTTGTGATATTGAAATAACCGCTTATATGGATGTATACACATATATGTACATACATATACCAAAATAACGTTTTTTAAAATTTTTGTCTGTTTGTCTGTTAGTCTGTCTGTTTGTTCCCGCTAATCTCTGAAACGGGTGGACCGATTTTAACGGGACTTTCACTGGCAGATAGCTGATGTAATAAGGAATAACTTAGGCAAAAAAATAAAAAAACGGTTATTAGGCGGAACGAAGTTTGCCGGGTCAGCTAGTTTAACATAAACATCGTGGCACAAGTTTCTACTTATAAATCTTTGAATGTTTCCATCAGTAAATTCTCAGTAGTAGCACGAAGACTGGGAAAAAGGCAATAGGCTCAACTTATTCAACGAGACTAAAAATTGCCGGCACGTGGTCGCAGTAATAACGGATACAAGCGTGCATGTCTATGTGAATATGAATGAATGAAAGAAAGACTCTCGCCAGACAATATAGGCTATTTACACGAAACTATTAACAGCTACGGCCAGATAAGATCAGCCGGTGATCACAAAACGCGTCCATTTTGAATGGTTCTTATACTTTGTCTACACATCACGAGCAAAAAAGGATGACAAAAATTGTACAATGACAATTGCCGAAACATCCGAACGAACATAATAGACAATGTACGAGTATGTAATGTGAAAATTATATGTATTTATATTTTTGGTTAAAGTTAGGACACCGTCACGGGTTAACGAACCATGTAATATCAGTGTTAATGGCGCAGTCGAGGAGAGATGCGAAACTAAAGGCTGCAGATTCGATTCACTCATTGAGAAAAACATCGTATTTATTATCAAGACAGCATCAGGCGATCCATTTTAGATATTTATAACTTTACACTCACATAAATATATAAAGTAATAAAAATAGCTATCTTAACTTTATACAACAAAGGTTTAAATGAAACGATAACACCCATGCGTGCGGTAAACGCATCAATAGTGAGTTGAGCACTACGATCTATTGGAGAATTAAATATTATTAATATAACCAAAACCTTTCACTCATAAAATGTAACATCAATTATTTACTTTGCTGAAATTACAAATCAGAAACGTTAATCCAATACAAAATAAATATCCAACACACGCAAACCTAACTTTGTTTTATCAAAATAGAAAATCCAAAACCAACCTCTATGAACAAATTCGACAACCAAGTCCTAAAATCCGGCGCGGCGGTGGTCGTCTCCGGCATCATGGTGGTAGACATAAGCTCCATCATAGTCGACGATGTCGTGTCGAACACATCCGTAATAGCAGCCGTAGTTGTACTATCGAACAACTCCGTAATACCCCCCGAAGGTGTACTGTCGAAGAGATCCGTAAAATTCATTTTCACGATACAAACAGTTCACGCGCGTATTAATGTGAAAGGACCGTGTAACACTGTCACATCGTCACAAATAAATACTGGGCCGATGATAAAGATATCGTTCAAACATCTGATAATGGCACGAGCCGTCTCAAGACACTGAGCGGTTGGTAGTAGGCGACCGCGCGCAGTGCGTTTCGCGCGCAAACTGCACCCGCCATGTTTATTTTGTAAACTTAGAAACTATTTCGACGCGCGCGATAAACTAGCTACACAACTATATAGGTACGTTTCTTCTACAGTTTCTGAAGGTTATTTGCTGCGTGCTTGGTCTGGTATGGTACCAACTCCGAGGATGTCGTTCTCAGGAGTCGAGTTACCCAAGATATTTTGATATAAGGTATGCCATTACTTTACTAGTTACCATGCAAATATTAAAAAGCGTCCAATAGTATGCCGGAAAAATTATTTTTTAAAATTATTCTTATTTCGAGTCTGGGTATTGTGGGATAGAGAACTTGCTAGATTTCCTAGACGTGCCTGATAATTTCGAAAAGGCGATAGGATTTCGGCTATGAGGACGTTACAATCTTTAAGTGAAGATAGAACTAGCTTCTATTCGTATTTCTAATAACTAAAACATGTTTGTTTTGTGCATGTAGGAGGCATTTTATTGCAAGATTTTCAAACCTAGGATCTTTCGTCTGGCAACAGAACTCAAATAGGAATCTATGCGTATATCGAATTGTGGTATTTAGCGCCACTATTCCTATCAAAAATATGAGCTGACCTTGAGTACATGATAAAGTCAATCAATTATAATATTTACTTGAAGAGTATAAGAGAAATCGGACAATACACCGAGAACCAAGGACACGTGCTATCGGCTGTTTTCAAATCGCAAAAGCTACTTGTAAATCTTCGTCTTCTACGCAGTTATGGAGTTCTACCAAGTACCAAGGTCTTCCTGTAGGACTTATCCACGCACCTAGAATTACCTACTTCACAATTTTTATAGATAACAACAATCACTGCCACTCTTATATGAATATCTTTTTATTCCTACACACACATTCACACCCAAAAAGGGACAGCAGAATTTCTACAACCATTTTTAAATTCTTCCCAATAGGCGTTAAACCTCGGGCACGTTTTCCAAAATCCGTTCTGTTACTGTGAATTTCCTAAAGGAAAAGCTCAATTAAACTTTGCCTGACTAATTCTGTCCCATTAATAAATAATGCAACTAACGAGACGATCTATAATCAAAACATGAAACGAATTCGTATCCTATTTCACAGCTTCCTACAGCAACTGTACACGTTAATAAATAGGATAATCTATCTTAAAGATGTTAAACTACATCAAGGCGGGGCAGATACCAGACAGTAAACACCGTAGCAAAAAACGTAGTAATCCTGAAATAGTTTTGGCAAAGTTTTTTCGGATGGGCGTATTGACGTAAGTCGCTTCTGCAAACACTCCATGACTATTTTCAACGGCGAGGCAGACTTTATATTTTATTTTTGTTTACGAGTTCATAAGATACGGTGATATCACCTCGTAGGTACTCAAAGTTGTAATACCTCCCGAAAAAAACAATCTAACGTCCTAAATATACCTAGTAAGTAAAAAGTAATATATTTATAGCATTATTTATCACCCTTACTTTTTTAATTGAAAATCTGGTTCTGGGTGAAAAAAATTTATTAATAATAAATACACCAGTCACGTGCATAGTTCTGAACACACACTAAGATAACAGTGCCGCGAGTATCAGAAACTACGTGAGACTTTTAGGTCTGACAAACACCCAGACCCGAAACAAATATTTGTGGATCACACAAACATTTTTCCTGGTACGGGTTCGAATCCGCGGCCTCTTTTTGCAAGCTGGTGTCTAGACACCAGCTACTGCGCAACGGGGCTGTCAGATAAATTGAATTTTACAATTAAGTACTTGTTATATACGCATTTATATATAGACAGACATCAGTAAATGAATCGTTTTTTGACTGGCATAGTGCCCCTAAATAATCACAACGCCCCTCAGATATCAAATTTTCTAGCCCCGGGGAGCAGCACTGACAACTTTAAGTACCGCTGTCTCAAGACATTAATATTATGAACTTATTGACCGGTTCTATTAGTCATCATTCGCCAACGCCGCGGTTACTACAATGTGCTGTTCATTAAAATGTACGTACATAATTCATTTAGCACGTCCATATTGGACATTGTGGAGTATACACATTCACGTTGTAAGATGTGTGACAAGTGTAAGATATATGACAATTTTGTCGTAAAAAAACTTTTCTTCTCCGCTTTAAGGTTTTATTATTTCTTCGGGTACGTGCCACTAGCTTACTAGCCCAGTTTACGTGTAAGTATCGATGTAGCGATCTCAAGCTCAAATTCAAAATAATTAGGTCAAAAATTAACAATTATGAACTTCAGAAACATAATACTAAAAGATTCGTAAAGCAAAGGACTAAACCCCGAGAAAAAAAATGACAAGAAAAATTTAAGGCCTCTTTTTTCATAACGTCTAACGTTTGAATTACAATGTCTCAAGGTTTCTTCAAAATTTCCTGTGACGATTTTACTCAAAAACTTCTATACTAATTTCTGTGGTTCTAAGTAATATTCCGGATTAGGTTCTTGGGTCGAGCAAAATGTTATTGGGTTTTTCAATTAGAAAATTTTAAGTAGCAGCTGGAGTCCGGAAACACACACACACACACACACACACACACACACACACACACACACACACACACAGTTCCAACATAAAGACAGTTTTGTCCACAAAACAACATATATCGAAACGTGGGTAAAGAAATGCTGTCTACCCCTTCGAGGAATACCGGCGTAAGTGTTCATGTATATGTATTTAATTTTTAAACATGTACCTTACGAGTAAGACACAGAGATGTACAAAAACAAGCTTTCTTAAATAAAAAATTACATTTATAAACAAAAATATAAAGAAATTTATGCAAACAAGATTTGTATACCGGTTCCACGCGAGTCTCGTGATGTGAAATCTTGAGTGTTATTAACCAGTCTATGGGAGCTAGTCCACGCAACTATACATACATACCCATATACACTAAAAATGTACATGCTACTCTACTGCTTGGAAAGATTTCCAGGTATAAAATAAAATTGAATTGAATATATTTATTGACAAGACGATATGAAAGTACAGCGCGAAATTTGTGAAGCAGAAGAAATTAAAAGAAAAGTTACGGTAAGGTGAGGACATAATAAATGAAGATAATTTAAAAACGGTAGATCCAGAGTGCCATTAAGTCGTAATGCTTAGGAGAGAGAGTTCACGCCACTCAATACACGAAATTTACTTAGAGTACAGTCATTGTGTATTTTTACTTGGAAAGTTTTCCGGGAGTTTTGAAAATTGACAATTTTATAGATTTTGATGTGATTCTTTCCGAATTTCAACTTTGCCACCTGGTATCTTTGTCGTTCGCGCCTCCATATTAGAAAAATGACGCCTAAAAGCAGTTTTTTTGATAATAACTCCTTTCCGAAGCATATTACAGGAAAATATATCTATACAAAATAATTGTAGAGGTAATTTCCTACAATTTATGTCATAATCTTTTTCTCCTAAAATCAATAGTGTCGGCGTACGAGCAACGTAAATCGTTATATATCCACGCTAACGCGTAATATTTAATTTAAACTGCTTATATTTGTGAATTGTAAAATATAAAAATTATACTAAGGTTAAATCACACAAGCACATGAAAATCTATAAAATTGCCAATTTTCAAAACTCCTATAGAACTTTCCAGGTAACCTCTATTTTTTCAACCAAATGACTGTACTAGTAAACGTATTATAATATTACATTGCATTTTTTTTTAAATTGCAAACTTTGATAATATCCAACAAATCTAGGACACCCAAGGAATCGTTAGATATAAGGCTTCCTCAAACCGATCGCGTAAATTTAGACCTTTATATGTCTCATGTGCATACGGAATCATTTTATCGATTTTAATCAGTGTCACTCGTATCCGCGTGAGCCATGGATTAATTCGTATCGCCAATATCTATCCCAGCGATAAGTTTCGAGTGGCGACTGCTTTTGGTAAAGTAATTTATATTTTAGACAAACTCCTGAAGAGTAATACGTCACTGTTGATAAAGTTTTGAAGTGGTGGAGCCACGCTGTAGTTTGATGGGTGATAACTCCTGTGACGTGACGTGAT
The DNA here is from genome assembly GCA_907164795.1 of Hemaris fuciformis. Classification (NCBI taxonomy): domain Eukaryota; kingdom Metazoa; phylum Arthropoda; class Insecta; order Lepidoptera; family Sphingidae; genus Hemaris; species Hemaris fuciformis. The sequence goes on along the minus strand of OU015455.1, from coordinate 5,251,908 downwards.
TTTTTTTAGTCTCACGTAACAGAGGGCGAGCGTATTGCCGTTTTTTGGCCACACTTCCAGATTTCGTAGAGCTGCTGAGAAGTAGGAAATTCCCATTAACACTGCCCAACACGAATATCGAACCCAGAACTCTAGATCGCACGGCAAATACTTGCGTCGTGAAAACACGAGGCAATCTACTTTAAGTGCCTACCATAAATTTAATAGTCAACTTACTCAGTATGGGTCGGGAAGTGCGTGCCTAAATTTGTTTGACCAGTCGCGGTACTAGTGGCAACCACGAAAAGCAGGCTGACGCCCTCCTGAAGGTCATGAGCGATCGATCACTACCAAGCCCTGTGCCCCACCTATTGTACCCTTACTCTCTACCTTCTATAAAGTTATCATCATAATTAATGAATCCACCATTATTACCAACGTAATGCATCAATCTTTCTAAATATGGGGAAGATTATTTGATATACACGGGCTGCAAGTCTTCTCTAACTTACAAGAATATACGATTCATATTTTTGTTATATTATGTATATTATGAAGGCAATTGTTACGAATTCTTTTGCCGCGAGAGAAGCTGCAAATCCTACTAAATAAATAGATACTTTCGCATACACCCATTAAGGTATAAATTAATATAGAATAACTTTTTTTCCAAAAATCCTAGTAACGGTAATAGGTACAGTCACTATGCACAAAAATATTATTTCTCGTATTTTTATATAGTTTAGTTTCTCTATTTGTTTAATATTATTATTTTTTGTACAAGAAAAAGTAAATAAATAAATGAATCTGACTTTTATAGAGGTCATTATCCTACTTGCTGGCCACTTCAATCTGCAATTGTCGGCTGACGTTATTCGAGTACTTTTTTCATGGAAAATATTGTTATGACGTCAAGAGATTTCCTTGCCAACTATATTTTTTAATAGATTAGCCAAAAATAATAAGTTGATGAGAAATATTATTCCACGTTTAAACAGCCAGAATGTTTTAATGGAAGACGCCGAGAAAGTCTAACTTGTAATGAAGAAATTTTACCAGCTTGGGCCCGTGACAGTCGCGAGAAATTGCCTCTCTCAGAGTATTATAATATTCTACTTTAAAGTTGCTTATCTTTATCCCACTCAATCTCAGGAATAATACAATGCTGAGGAGTTGAGCCTGAAAGAATTGCACCACAGTGACCTTCGTAATAGAAGAGTAATTACTCATGGGGGTCGCTGTGCGTGCTGTGTGGGCATTACTTCACGATGGGCAGCCGAACGCGCTTGGTTATCGCAGTTTTGGGCGCTCATACTAGTTGAACGTTCAAAATAGACTCAACTAGGGGGATATCTCAAGGACGTTAAATTCAACGCAATTTGCAACATTGATTTATTAGTTAGAAACCGGAGACCTGAACATTTCAAATATCTTTATCCTTGATTGCTAATAAAACGTACAACACAAAACTCAATTACAATAACAATTGAAGCGTATGAATATTAACACATTATCTATAGTATTCCTAACCGCAAGTTTCTATTGTTTGCGAACAAAGCGAAAATTTTCAACCGAACATCATAAGTTTTCGGGGTGTAGAAAGATTGCTTTTCAAACACAAAAAATCCCTTGGTGTGGGAATTTTACGAAGCAGAATGATAAGAATAAAATATAATCTTATTAGATAAGGATCTTGTTTAGGAAGGTTCAAACGTCAACATCAAACCAATGTTTTTGTATACTTTATACATATTTATAGTTTTCGCACGACTGAAATTTTTGTTTCAATGACGCCATAATGAAATTTTCCACATGAAAAAGAGCTTTTAGTCACTCCCTCGTAACCTATCATTCCCAAGCTAAATATATTTAAACACAATATTAAAAGAAGTAAAGCCGAAGATTTTTTTTATAAATATTGTCATCCAACTATTATTACTCGTGTAGGTGTGTTTTTTTTAAATTGAGTCGTATTTCAGGCTCGACCTGTATTAACAGGCTGGTGTTAATCCGAAAATAATAAAGCAGAAACTTTATATTGGGAAAACACCTGTGTAAAACACGATAATAATACTAATTCCTTACTAAACGACACTGAAAAAACTCTTGATTACCTGCCGTGACAGATCTTAAAGTAACCGTGACGAAACGCTAATTGACTTTAGTAAATAGAAGCTAGAAGGCGTCAGTGACACGACCTTCAGACTCGAGTTTTTCATCCTTTTTTTACGAATATCAATTAAAAAAATCTTCCTAAAACGAAGTCCAACAACTTGTCAGGTTATATAAGTGATGTCTTATCTAGCCTACAATAGATCCCACTGCTGGTCAAAGGCCTCCTTCTTCTTCTTCAACTCCTCTCTCCCTTTGATGAGTAATTTATGTTTTTAATTTATTTGAATACTATTAAATTTAATCTGAGTAAAATGTAATACATCCATATACGTAATAGATTGCAGGTTGACGGACACGCTTAAGAAATTCACGTCTTCCATATTGACTCGTAGTAATAAAAACAAAAACCTGTTTTGATTTCAAACAAAACTGTTCAATAAGACAAGAATAAATTTGCCATCTGCAATACTTCGACGCGAAAATCACATAATCCAACAGTTATATAGTTTATTATTTACCTACAAAGGGAGACGGAAGGCCCCGCGTTGTGGAAAACGCAACGAAATTCTTGAGAAACGAAATTTGGGGAAATGCGGTTTTTCAAGTTTTGTGATTTATGAGTGGTGTCGTCACGAACACGTGTTTAAACAATATTGTCATGGTGTCGGGATCAAACAAGTTGCAAATAAAACATAAAAAATACAAGATACATTTTAGAGTAGAACAGCGACTGCTTGGGATTTGAAGCCGTACAATCACGATTACATCCTTCAAAGGGCAGGCAGAAGTCTTTTAGTCTTGTAGTGACTTTTAGTCCCCTCGTATTGCCTGTTAAGCTTTTCCATCTGGGCTGCTACTGATAAATTCACACACACCAATAACACCGTGTCCAATTCGAAAACAAATAAATAAATAATAATACACCCAACTATCACATACATAGTTCTGACTCCACGCTAAGATGCAAGTCTTACATGGGTATTAGAAACTACGAGAGAATTTTCGGTCTCACAAACACACAGACTTGAAACAATACTTTCCCGGTGCGAGGATCGAACGGGACCTCTCGATCGCACGCTGTACAACCGCGTTTCTTAGGTGTGTAGTCCACCAACCTGCACTAGGCCAGCGTGGTGGAATAAGGCCTAAGCCCTCTCAATTGTAGAGGAGGCCCGTGCCCAGCAGTGAGACGTATATGGGGTGATGATCAGTGGCAGTCCCTCCATAGAAGCCCAAAAGCCTTACACGTTAATTGTGTAGTGTCTAGCTTGTAATTTTTTATTGTAGCATCAGGATATTTTAATTTATATGTCAAATTGCTTCTATTAAATAAAGATTTAAAGCTTAAAGATTATTATTCTGAATTTTATAAGGCAAGTTGGGCTTTTGGGCTTCTATGGAAGTACCGCCACTGCTGATGATGATGACAACCGCGGTACCATTGAGGATGTATCGAGATACCTCTGAATAAGAGATGTGTATGCAGAGTGACGATATGAACACAGGTGCAATAGGTGTACTAAATATTTGACTTCACTCGTTATTTAAACGTCCTCTATCGTTGAAAATGAGGTCATCCGTCTTAAGCAATGTCACAATGTTGTGTGCAATTTTTATCAGGTTCTTTACCGTGAGGAAAACCGCGAGATAAATATACGGCTATAAACAGAAACATGAATAATTGCTCTTTGTCAGCCTCGTGGTCTCGCGGCACAAATATGTGCCATGCCATCTAATCCGGGTCCGATTCCCGGATCAGTGTAATTAAGGTTTCCATTAGAAAAATCTCAATGGTGGAATCTGGAATTGTGCCCGAAAAAGGGCAATATATTCGCTCCCTATTACGAAACTAAAACACAAATAGCAAAATGTGGGTGGAGAAATGCACCTCCGCTTGCTCCTTCGAACACTACGGACGTATATGTATAATATACAGGGTTGATACGACCGAGGGGCTTTTCTTTAAACTGCATATATTAGGTACCATTTTCAAGCTCTGTACCAAAAATCAATTAAATAAGAGCAGTAGTTTAGTCATAAATGTTTTTTTTAAGTTTTTGTCCAATTTGAACACGATGTATATTTCCCAACAGCTGATTACGTCTAACGCATAGGTCATTCAACTTAAAATTAGGGACACGAAAAAAGTATCTATACTTTGTGGTATCGAGTACATTTCCATTCGATATCGATACTTTTGTACTCGATATTTTTACTCAATGAGTACTTTTTGGCAGGTATCGTATCGAATAAGAAATTAAGTTTCGAAGGGGTAATCTTAGAAATTACCACTATCCTTAGATCCATTGAAACAATGGGAAGATCATCATCATCATCATCATTATCGGCCTAAGGAAGTCCACTGCTGAACATAGGCCTCCCCCAATGACTTCCATAGTGACCTGTTGGGACGATATTAAAGTTGTAATCCCAAAATTATACAAATTGGCACGAGAATATTTATCAATTCTTGCGACGTCAGTGCCTTCAGAACGATTATTTTCTAAAGCAGAAAATACAATCACGAAAATCCGAAACCACTTATCTTCGAAACAGCTCAATAAACTTCTATTTTTATTGTATGGAGGAGGAATGGGAACTTTAATTTATGTATATAAGCTTAAAGTACTCAATAATTTAATTTAGTTTCAATAGCATAAATCACATTTTACGGATTAGTATTTTTAACATTAGTTTATGATCAAGGTATGATAGAAAACATAGGTGAATATTACAGCTGTAATGCTATATGTATTTCAAATCCCTTTAAAGTCCATGACCAAAACAAAATATTTAAAATCATAAAGTATCTTGTTGTAAAAAAAAAAGATCTTTGAAAAAATAATTATTTTTCCAAACCATTTTCTGTGACAGCGCCATCTAACGAATTATTTTCGAACTATTACAAACATTTGCACACCAACAATTCAAAAATATTGCCAGCGATACGCATTTTTTCAACGGGAACTAAAACGTTACCAAGCAACCGGGTTTATCATTTCCTATTGTGAGGCAAATTATTTATCACCGACCGATGAACTCGACAGAAACAATACGCATCTTATCTTTATTTACTAATAAAACGCACTTGAGAATATCAACATACCTCTTAACATTACTGCGTTGTCGGATGTAGTACATTAATTTTTATGTTGTTTATCAGCACACATACGTCCCACTGTTGGGCACGGGCCTCCTCTACAACTGAGGAGTTAGGCCTTAGTTCACGACGCTGGCTCAGTGCGGGCTGGACGTATAAAGGTCGATTTAGACTCATGATTATGATCATTTACCATCAGAATTGATAGTCGATGTGTAAATTTTTCTGACATTTTGTACGACCTGCTAAAAAAATAGGACGTCATTAAAGACATTTGACGTCCTGGAAGTGGTCACACTACAGACGTGGTGACACTGATGATTATAAACTTTGCTAGTCTTATCACTTTTTTTTTTCGAGAAAAGCTACAGTAATAACAAAAAAAATCATGTCTTTCATGGCCCCAAGCCATCCATAAATTACGTCACACGATTTCATGATTTTTGGACCCCCCCCCGTCCTTGTCACACATGATCACAAATGTATGAACCCCCCCCCCCCCCCCGGTGTTTTGCAATTATACAATAAATTTAGGAATTTCAATGTCATTCTGAAATATCTTGGATTCAGAATGATTGGAAAGCGCGACCACCGAGGAGGACTCCTTTAACACAATTTTCATTAAAAACATCTCAAAACAATTAAATCTTTTCCAATTAATCGATTATAACTAATCGATTTTATATTTCATGATAACGATTCTTCAAAAAAAAAAACTTTTTTCTCAGTAATAAAGTATAACATACTTTTTAATAGCTTTTAATTTAATTACTGCAAGACCTCTGGCGTGGGGCGATCGTGACCGAGCCGTCCACACGGTCGTGGGTTATCTCTTATCACTGTTAATTAACTAGTCAGTAGACTAAATACAATTTTAATTGATTCACATTTTTGGTGATACATTTTTGTAATATTAGTGATAATGTCATTAACAACCAACGTTTTATTCGGCAATAACAATTTAATGGATCGTAGATTTTGAAATGAATTTTTAGTTGTAAGGTAGATTCGAATTCTGAATACAGAATAATACTCTAAAATTCTGTTTAATACCATTTAACAATATTGATTGACTTTATTTGCTGATAGCTGTTTTTTAGATATTTTTTTCTCTATAAGTACATTAAGTCGTAGAGAACCCACACAGTACCCATAAACCATACTATATAATCATACTTTTTTTCTAGATTATCAAACATATTTTTTTTATTTTTTTCACTTTTATATTTTCCGCTTCACATTTAAACTATGAAGATCTCAGCCTGTAATGAAAACCAATAATAAACCTAATAGTCCGGACCCAACATTAGGATACGAGTTTTTTGTCATGGGTATCAGATACTATGAAAGACTCACCAGTCTCAGTAACACTCAGACCATAAACAAAATTTCTTGGATCACAGCAATGTTAGCTTAGGCACGGGGATTGAACCCGTGCCTTCTCGTGTTACAGCCGGCTTCCAGCCTACTGACATTACAATGAGTTTGCTACCAAGTACAATTTAAGACGAGGTGAAAGAAAAAACAAGAAAATAACGTAATAATGAACAATAGGCAATAGCAACTGTTTATTCAACTGTTCACTAAAAATAATTTTGTATTTCAATACATATTGGAATGAGACATATGACAAAAGCTACATTAGGACATAATTTATTTTCTATATGACAAATAAATTCTCTGGCATACACACTGACGCCTGTATCCAGGAAGGGATAGGTAGCAGTAGCAGGACTTCCATAGAAGCCCAAAAGCGTTTCAAGTTAATTTTGTAATGTCTAGTTTATAACTGATTATTGTGGGGTCAGGATATTTTCATTTATGTCAAATGGCTTTTTTTAATAACCATCTAATGATTAAAGATTATTAGTCGGAATTTTTTAAGTACTGCCACTGATAGGCAAAGACGAATTTCTCTATCCCCTTTTCGCCAATTGTTTTAAATCCCACGTAATTATGCCATTTTTCGACTCATTTGTTATACAAGAATTTATGTAACCGCACAGCTTAGATCAAACTTCAGGTGTTTTTATCATAGTTTTTCACATAATCCATAGAAGCCAAGAATTATGGACTAAGAAATTACGCTCAACTGAATAAGTCTTACACAGAAATACATAAGGCCAGTATAAACTGGCTGATGCAGATTCACATCATGTATTTGCAATAGTACCTTTACAAGTGTCAATTTTTAGCAACCTGTACAAATTTCAGGCATTTATCATACCTCTGTGGTGCCAGGCATAGCTGGTGATGGTGAAGGTGGCACTGGTCCGTGACCCTGGGCTGCTGCGAAGGCCCATGTTGCGGCAAACATGCAGACAGCATGGCACAAACTCCTTCTCTTTAGCATCATGACCCTGTAAATTGCCAAAGGTGATATTGTTATATATTACATGTATTTAACTGCAGAATTGGTTAATTGGCCCCACCATTGTCTTTTAAATTAGTAGCTTAAAGAATAAACACAGAAAAATATTTTTAATTTTGAGATATTGTTTTTATACTATAATATGAAATAGGATTTGAAACATTTATTACTTCCAAACTTAGTAAAGCAAGGTATAGAATATTTAAGCAATTTCCTATAGTATATAATATATACATCTAACCAACATCTAATTAAATGAATATTTAACAATACAAAATATTTTCATTAAAAAATATTTAAAAAAATCATTATGTTTGTTAACTTATATCCTCAACCTTTTTGGTGACTACAAGTTTGGTGCCTAAATTAAATATTAATGGATCCACAGCAGTTCAATATATTATGCATTCACTGATATGGTGCTTTTGCCTAATGGGGCACTGATAACCACTAAATTAATTAGTCTATTAATATACACAATACAATATAATCATCAAATGGTCTGACTATAACAAAATATACTTTAACAATTTTTAAATTATTATTGGAAATACTAAGTTTAAGTGTAACAATAATATGCCTTTATCTATTTTCAAAAATATATACACTCTGGCAATAAAATATGGTAACTAATGACTTAGGCATTAAGTCCACCTTTACAATAAATTATAAAAAGTGTGAATAAATAAATAAAAATATAAAATTTAAGTCAAAATAATAATCTTTATTCAAGTAGACTTTTATAAGGACTTATGAATTGTCAGTTTAAATAAGCTACTGCTGCTTCAGAACATTTTATTGCTGTGGAGAAGAAGCAGAGAGAAACACTCCCTCAGCAAAATGAAATATCTATATTATGAATTAACCCTGACTGCCATCATTGTGCTATAGTTTCAAAATCAGAACCAGGACACTTAGATCTATGTGTATATAATAAATTTCAGTAAAATCATATAAAAGACTATAAAATCTTACACCACTTGATGTGTTGGACCTATGTTTAATTATTTATAGACCATTCTGAACTGGTTTATTTACATGCCAAGCAGTAAAACTGTTCACATAGTGATAATATATTAGAAATGTATAGTTACATAAGCACTGCTTAATGATAAATATTTGTAATCATCAATGTTTTTTTAAGGTTTTTATATGTAGAAGTATGCCATATTTAATGAAACTGGACTGATGTTCTGATTAGAGATAGAGTTCTATTTTCGTGTACGCTTTTATCATTTCACATGTGAAGTATTGATAAGATAAAAAAAATTAATTCTTGCATATACAGTATACAAACTAACTATATGCTAAAAATACTAAGTTAAAGTCTTTCAGTTCTAAACTTTAAAAATTACCATTGATAACACCTTCTAAAGGTTTTACTTTTTGTGCAGTTTAATTATTGTCCATAGAGTATGTCAAGGTTCAAAGCCAATTCAATGCAATTTTTAGTTGTTTATTAAATATTCTGACTAGTGTTCTGTATGCCTGTTTATGTTAAATCCTTACTGACTCTTTTTATATAATAAAACGAAAAACAAAGCAGAATATTATGTTAATTAGTAGTAAATTGGCTTGGTCTATGCTTGAGATTTCAAGGCTGTGAAACGAAAAAGAAGAAAAACCAAGTAATTTTATCAACATTACAAACTCATTTACATTTATGTATATTAAAACATAGACAGACAATTTCTAAGGCTTGTATTATTTTACATGAAAAGTAGCAAACCCTCAATATCACATTTTTTTTTTATCAAGTCATTAAGTAATATGTTAAGTAAATAAATGAATTAAAAGATATTAATTGTATATTAATAATAATATTGCATATTAATAACATAGGCCAGTGTGGTGGACTAAGGCCTAAACCCTCTCAGTTGTAGAGGAGGCCCATGCCCAGCAGTGGGACGTAGTTGATGTTGATATGACTACAGTCATTTATCATATGAAATTTTAATATACCATGTAAGAGAAGTTTATGTCTGCACAAAGATTTAAATTTATATATGTTTTGTCAAACAATGTTACACAATAAATTCTTAGAAACAGAACATTTTTCCAGCGCAATAAGGTCCATAAATATCTCCAAAAAAGTATCTATCTTTGAACCAACAATCATTGAATGAAACATCAATGTTTTAAACACTGCATTTTAATCACTAGCCAGACTACAGATAGCCATAGAACAGTACAGCTTTTATATATTATGTATATGTGAATTAAAAATATAAAAATATGGAATATTACAACAGCTCTTGAATATAAACAATAGAAAAAGAAGTCATTTTAATGAGTTTCTTACCTATGATTTAATTTCAAAGTATTTTTCTAGTGAGTAGATTAGGGAAACCTGTTTTGAATATATATTTTACTTAATAATTAGCACATTTTTCACTATTTTATCACAAGTAGGAATGCCTATATAAATGCCTCATTAGTATGTACCATAAAAAATCAAATACAATGAGCAGTGTAGTGTGTTATCGCGTAACTAAATATAACTTCATTATAACTTTATAAATATTAACAGTTTTAGTAATTATTATATTAAAACACACGTGAAACGTCATCTGTGGAATGGTAAATGTCTGCTACAGATCTACACATACTCACTTTTCTGGCGTGCGCGACGGCGTTCAATTTGCAGAGAAAACAAGAAAACTATCAATACTATAACATTCCGATACAATTCAACTTTATGATAATTATAGGAAGATTAGAAGTTGCTGACACTAGATTGCATATTACATCCAACAATAAACTAACAAGTGAAACCACGACTGACGGCGACATTAAACAACCACTGAGGGGTTGTTGCAAATTGACAGTTTTGACATTGACTTTCTAAACAAATTATTATTACTTTGCTGAGAAATAAATAAATGACAAAACTATTATTGCAATATTTTAAGACATAAAACTGCACATTTATATATAAACAAATATTATTTAATACTACATAAATAATAGCATACAGTAATGTTTAAAACATTATCTGTCTTTATAGCACAGATTAAACAGTAAAAACTTAGCAATGTTATGACTTTGTGAATGTAAACTTTGTGATTACGAATTTACCATTAATCTTTTAGTTTTGAGGTTATCTGCGGAAACTAATAATATAATTAATTCTAATCGTTTAGAATGCCGCTTGACTATAGAAGATTTAATGGCCCAGAAGATAGCGTATCCTACAAAATATATACAAAAGACTATGTTAAAACATATGAAGAAAGTTATCAAGAACTTTTAGGCAAAAATGGACTAAGAAAAGATGGACGCGCGCTAAACGAAGCCCGAAGCATGTGTATGTTTTGTATGTGTTCGTCTTTAAATTTGAATGAATGTTGTATTTGAATCCGTTGTTTATGACAGTTAAATTGTATTTCAGTCGCCAGGACTGATATGGTGTCTCAAGCAAAAGGCTCATCATACGTAGAATTAAAGAAAACAAAGGTTGTTTGCTCTGTTTTTGACCCAAGGGAAATTCCCCACCAGAATGAATTTAGGTAAAAATTATACAGAATTTAATTTAGCCTAAGAGTAATTTTGAAGGACTGGTTGTATTAGTGAAGGCAACGCTAAACTGGACGTTAAATACGCGGGAAAAGCATATTTTAAACGTCCAAGTTCTACTACTGCATAATAATATAAATATATATTGTATGTGATATTTTTATTTTTTGTACCGGAAAGCGCAGCGTGGGACGTCCACCCACAAGGTGGTCGGACTACCTAGTAAAGGTGGCGGGACGTCGCTAGCTGCAGGCCCTGTGGAAGTCATTGGGAGAGGCCTATGTCTAGCAGTGGACCTCTTTTAGCTGAAAATGATGATGATGATGATTTTTTTATTGCATAACAATGTACGTACACTGTATATTACAAATAAAAATATCCATAAATTATAATTTATTAATTAATTATTATCAATGACAAAGAAGCATGAAAAGTTTTCATTTATTTTAATTTTTGCAGCCAACTCGGCGAAATTTATTGCGAGGTGAAGTTTGCCCCATTTTCATGTCCACGTAGACGGAGATCTCATGTCCCTGATAATGAGGAAAGAGCATTATCAGTTGCTCTGAGACAAGCTTTAGAACCTACAGTATGCAGACATTTGTTTCCCAACTATCAGGTAATCTCCTCATATTAATGAGAAACATGCAACATTGAATTAAACTTTTCCATTCTATTGAAAGAAAGTGAAGTGTTTCTTGTAAACTAGTAAATTAAATCTTATTTCTAGAGCACTATAATAAAAGTATTTTCCTTCACAGATTGATGTCTTCATCTACATTCTAGAACATGATGGGTCATGTTTGGCAGCAGCAATAAATGCAGCCGGCCTGGCATTAGCAGATGCCGCAGTCCCAATGTATGATATTATAACATCTTGCTCATTAGCAGTCATTGGTGACAAAATATTTGTAGATCCAACAGAACCAGAAGAGCATTTAGCAAAAACAAGTAAAGACAATGAAAACATTAATCACGGAATAATCACTATGTCATTTTTGTCAGAATTGAAACAAATTGCAGATTTTAGCCAAATTGGGTCAATGGATGTGGAGTGCATTACAAATGCAATGGAAATTTTAGAGAAAGAATGTGAAAATATTGTGCCTAATATGCAACATGTGTTGGTTATGAATGTTATGCGGAACTTTGAACAAAGGAAACGCTTAGATGATGAGGCCAAAGACAGGGAAGTTGCATTGAACAAAATGATAGAAGAGTGGAAACAATTAATGAGTGCTGGATGAAATATAGTTTTATTTTTATTTGTAAATATTGCATTTTTATTTTCCCTTTAGAAACAATACTGGTTGACCATTATTAGTAAGAATTGTTGGATTAATAGTCATAAAATTAGGCTTAGAAATCGAAAACTTTATCCTGGAATAAAGTTTTTGAAGTTCGAAGTATGATATGGAACTGCAAAACAAAAATATTTTCAAAGTTAAATATATATCAACAGAAATAACAATTGTAGGTTAAGTAATTTTATGTCACAGTTGATTTTGAAAATACATTTTATCAATACGTAAACATAATAAGAAAAGTAAAAAATGCAACCAGAGAAATTGTCAAAAGTGTTTGAAACAACATTAATAGATTGTTCATCAAAAAGCTGAACGATTTCCGATTGACTGGTTTGAAATTGAGTTAATTATATTATACAGAATAAAAATAAAAGACAATCCAAGTTAATCATAGCTCATTATTATTAATTATCATAAATACCATTGAAATAGACCTTACATAGCACATTAATCTTCGGGCTTCTCTGGAGGAGGCCCGCACGGTTGCAACATTCTTTCCATTAGATTGAACTTCACTCGCGCCTTCGATTCATTTTCCACTATGGCAAAATAACTTAGCAAGTCAGGATGTCCCATATAGCTGCAGCAAGAGTCCCGGTGTTGGTTAGTAAGCCATTCGTATTTGGTAGTGTCGGCGTGTCCCGTACCAATATATTTGCTCTGAAGATGTTCTAGTTGACTGTGAATATTGTATCGCTCACCCATCTTTAGCTGTAATTAAACGTCGTATGAGTCTATTGAGATCTATTTGAAATAATCACACATAACACGATAATATTTACATATTCAGTGCCTTGCCTTGCCACAAATTAATTATTAAAGACGTTTATGAAAAATTCAGTTCAACACAAAAAACACAACACTGTCATTGACCAGGGGATCCGTCTTTACACAGATTAAATATTTCATTATGTCAAAATGTAGGTATTCTAGCATGTAGTTTTAGTAGGACCTGGTTTACAAACGCGTTTCGTACTTCGGCATACACCTCGCCTCGCGGCTTACTAAATTTGGCCCCACTTTATTTATTTTTTATTATTTGTTCGTTAATGTTCGATTGTAAAAATTGTTTGTTTGTCTTTTATTTATTTATCATTAATTAAACAAATGTTCACCATTAAGTTGGCCCCCATTACTAGATATCTTTATTTTTCGATTATAAAAAACAATTAAATTCCTTAAAATTGACTAACCTTTAATAATGGTAATAATTTATTCAGTTTTTCTCAAACATATAAAGCATCTTACGTATCGAACATCTATATATGTGAGCAATGAAATAATAATGATGAACATTGTCTACATATATAAATATGTAGACAATTAAATATTTACACAATTAATTAAACATTTTATATATATAATAAAATCCTGTCTAAAGAGTATATACGTATATACTGAGTTTATTCTTCCATATTAAACGAATTTCTACTATTTAGTGAATACTCATGTACTCATCAGTATTGACGAACCCTGTCAACTTGTGTACTTGGTGTCAACGGTGTTACCGTTTAAATGAATGAAATAAAAAAAAATAGAGAAAATTTTTCCTCAAAAGACCATCTACAAGATTGGTCTGAGGTATTTATTTTTGTAAAAAGTATATAAAAAAAGTTATGGAGCAAAAAAGATTTTTTTTATAAAAAAAATCTCACTTTTTTGCTTATAACTTCTTAATTTTAAATTTAGGGCAAAAAGTTATATGAACATATTTGTAGGCAAAGCAATTTACTACAAATTACCCCCCCCCCCCACACACACAAGTCCCAAAAATAAAATTGCGTCCTCTAAAAAATGCAATATTAGTTCCTTAAATTGTAACATTTCAATGGACTAAATGTTTTTATCATACGTAAATGTTTTTCATTAACATGCAACAAATAGCTTACGACACATTTTAAGAAAATATATTGTGGGACTTCCTTAAGAGAACCTACTACGTTATAACTAAATAACACTCAGATGGCAAGTAATCAACAATGAAATTAATCTGTTTTATTCCATGGTTCTAGGAGACATAAAATGGACAAAACTAGGAAATAAAAGACATATTACTAGAATAAATATATTTTTAATAATTTATTTGACATATATAACAAACACAAATATAGCACCGCATAAACAAAAATACACATAGAAGGAATGATAAGTTCACATTTAAAAGCCAAATAAATACACAACGCAATGTTATTATAATTTTAAATATTTAATGTAGTGCCATAACTAGATACATATGTAAAAGTGGACGTTTTTTTTATTACCTACAATCGGAGACCAAATCCATGACAGAAATATCTACTTAAATTTTGCAGTTAACTCATTTCAACGTCCCATCTTTATTCTTACGACATAGGGATGTTTACGTATTGAATTCTAAACAATATTATGATTCAAGCCAACTCTAGTTAAAGCACTATATTACTGATAAAAGTCTGTGACTAAAAACCATCTACACGCTAAATGTAAAAGAAATGCAGAAATAGCTTAAAATTAGCTAACTTGTACAATTTTCTATAATTTATAAAAAAATATTGCAACTTTAAGGCATATTCTTAAGCTTTGATGCGCAATTACAACACGAAAAAAATCACATATTTTTGCTAATAATAATTGTTTTTATATATAAATTATTATTTTTATGGTGTAATAAATTACCACTTATTCTAGCGGTAAAAATAACATCGTGTCGACAACTTGACAGTTGATGGCATATGAATTATAATGTTAATAAATAAATACACACAACAGTCACATACATAGTTCTGATCACTAGGATACAAGTCCTGTGTCGTGGATATCAGAAACTACGAGAGACTTTTCAGTCTCACAAACACCCAGACCCGAAACAAATATTTGTGGATCACACAAACATTTCTCTCGGTGCGGGGATTGAACCCGCAGCCTCTCGTTTCGCAAGCTGGTGTCTAGCCAACTGCGCCACGGGGCTGTCACAAGCTTTGACTATTGAGTTTGCTATACAATATTAGAAGACTATGGTGGACTAGAGTCTTGCCCCTCTGAAAAGTAGAGGTCTGTTCCCAACAGTACGACATATTATATGGACTCATAAATAGTTTTACATTAACTTGAATGTCATATTTTTCATTTTAATATTTTGACAATAATTTTATTATTTAGTAAGGCAAAGTAAATATTTTGACTGTTATAATAAAAGTGAAATGAATTAAATTTCTTTTAGTGAGCTATTTTAATAATTAGAGCTACTCTTAATTCTCTTATGTAATGATAAATATTTTTTTACTATGGCTCTCTACCAAAGCTATCAATCATACCTACTCTTACAAATTTACATATTTTTTTTGTCATACCCTAAATTTTAGATTTATTTAGCGATTTCATGTGATACTATGTTAACTAGAACATATAAATTACTCATATTAATTGTAACACTATAAAAATACAACATAATATATTAAATGTGTCGACAATTTCATACTACCTTACAATATAATCCACTGGTTCTTTGGACTTTGGTCAATATTTTGGTAATCGATTTGGTTTTGCGTCAGTTTTTTTAAATATAATTAAAAATATAACGCTTGCATCTAGCAAGAGGAAGGCTAATATCTAATCATGCTATTGGTAAAACTTTGTCCCATACAAAAACCATATACGATCTGATTCATTTTATTGGTCTTAATATATTGAAGTTTATTTGTGTAAGTATGTATATTAATTGACGATATTACATTACGTAATTATATAAAATAATATGGCAACACATTAGGAACATACATCATTTGACATTAAACTATAAATAAAAATAATATTTTTTGACTGTAAAATTAAAATATAAATAAAACATAACAATAACATATAAAAAAATAATTAATATATTGAAACAAGTTCAGTATCCCATAAGGCTGATCCAGAGGCTGAGGCAAGCATCAAGTTGACAATTTTATTAGGAATGTACAAAATTACATTTAAAAGTTATCCTATATACCAAAGTAAAAGTGCTTTTAACAAAGTAGTATTTTTCTTGTAAAAATTTACATTTTAAAAATTACCATAATATGTAATAATTTTCTTGCAATAAGAGTGTGTGGGTACAGTTACATAATAATGGAATTATTTGGCTTCATCTAGCATTTTAATACTTAAACAGGAATTTGCAAATTATATTTATATGATAAAAAAAAAATTAAATTAAAATTTTGATTGTTTTTTTTTCCAAAAATACTAATTATTTTATCCAAATTGATATTCGTTGTTTGCTTTTGGAAGTGGAAATTTATTAGTAATTTTAATTGAAAGACTACATTTGGACTAGGTTAAAATAGCAGTTATTAGATAAAAATGCATTAGTGAAATGTTCTGTTTTGTTCCAAACAGATGTGAATTAGTTTTAGTGCCTTTACAACTTAAATAAAAATCGATAGATTTTTACAACATTTTGAATACTAATAAATAAAGTATGTCATTTTAATAAATTAGTTACCATCAAGGTAATGCAAAACAATAGTAGCATTGGTAAATGTTGTTGAAAATGTTTAAATAAATTCAAATTACTTTGTACCAACTCACACCTAATTTGAACCTGTTTTAAAGTAATACATGATGAAATCTGGATTAATTTTTTACAGGTTCAAACTTAGGAGGTATAAGGCATACAGGTGAATTTAAAAGAATGCATTGCTGGTATGGTACCATTGGCACCTGTTGTTAAGTTTATATAGATGGTGTCTGTAGTATGATTGTTCTACAGGGAGGAATTTATAAGGTTGTTACATAGGTACCTGTTGTTGTTGTTACATGTTGCTACTCTTTAGGTTGTCATAGTACATTTGCGATTGATATTGGTACCTGTTATGAGGATGTTATACCTGTAACTTTTAAGGTTTTTATATAGGATGGTACCTGTTATAAAAATGTTGTACCTGTAACTTTTAGTTGTTATATAGAATGGTACCTGTTATGGGGATTTTGTACCATTAACTTTTAAAGTTGTTATACAGGTTGGTACCTGTTATGAGGATGTTGTATGCTGTTATGACCTGTAACTTTTAAGGCTGGTATACAGGCTGATACCTTTATCAAAGCTGTATAGGGTGCTAGGATCTGTATCCGTCTGGGTTGCTGCTCTGCCAGCGCCAGGTGTGCGCACACATGTCTGTGAGCGTGCGCGTGGCTCGCCAGCCCAGCAGGCGCGCGGCGAGAGCCACGTCCGCGTAGTTGGCGCCCACGTCGCCCGCGCGCCGCCCCACCACGCGGTGCGGGATGGGACGACCGCTGGCTTCCGAGAATGCCTTAATCATTTGAAGGACAGAGTAGCCTGTACCTGTGCCTGGGGAAGACAGTTTAAGAATATTATTTAAATCTAGTTTTAACATATTTAATGGGATAGTATATGACACTGGTAGATAATTAAACGGTGTATTAGCAAAAAACATTGCTGGAGGTATAAATATAATCACTTTCCTTCCCCTTTCTCTATTCATAAGCCGTTCAGTATAAAAAATAAGTTATTCGTGCTTAACAAGTAACAATATAATCATTTATCATTAATATTACTATTTGCTCGTTGAAAAACCTATACCTATGCGTGCATTTTGCATCGTCGATGATCCCAATCTCACGGACAAAGTGGAGTCGTTAGGACTGCGGAGAGACTTCGGGTCTCTCTGTGTGTTCTATTGACTCTTCCATGGGGAGTGTTCTGAGGAACTGTTCAGCATGGTACCGTTGTCACCTTTTTACCATCACACTACCAGACATCGCAGTGGAGTTCATCCATACTACCTGGAGACAATCCGTAGTAGTACGGTGCGTTTCCAGCGTTCTTTTCTACCACGCATGTGCAAGCTCTGGAATGAACTCCCTGCCTCGGTGTTCCCTGAGCGCTATGACTTGTCCTTCTTTAAACGAGGCTTAAAAAGAGTGTTAACCACACGGTAGGCAGCGGCTGGGTTGTGCCCCTGGCATTACTTTAGTCCATGGGCGGCGGTAACCGCTTACCATCAGGCGGACCGCTTGCTCGTCTGCCTACTGAGGCAATAAAAAAAAAAAAAAAACTCTCCTATCTACAAAGATCTATTAGCTGAGCGACAATTAGTAAGTATAACAATCACAGTCGCGACATTTATGTTGGCCTTATCCAAACTAAATGCACAATTTTATCGCATAATGCATTATACGAATTTACGTTAAGGTGTCCATTATTGGGGACACAACATTATCTACTATAAAATAAGAATAAAATTCACACTAACCTAAATTGATCGCATGGAATCCTCTGAAGCCAGGCTGTTTGAAGAGTTTGAGCGCCCTGGAGTGTCCCTCGGCCAGGTCCGCGACGTGTATGTAGTCGCGCACACCAGTGCCATCTGTCGTGGGGTAGTCGTTGCCGAACACTTGCAGCTCGGGCAGACGACCCACTGCCACCTGCAAGTGTACACCATGTAGATCAAATTTTGACGTAGAAATATATAAATGATTAAACTTTTAAACGACTACCATTGGTTTTGACGAAATATATAAAATATATTTAGAAACGATCTTGGTCTCGTGGTACAATGAACAAATGTGCCGAGCGATCTAGAGGTCTTGGGTTTGATTCCCGGGTCGGGTAGTGTTATAGGGTTTTTCCATTAGGAAATTCTCGGTAACAGCACGGAGTCTGGAAATGTGCCCGAAAAACGGCAATAGGCTCGCCCCCTATTACGTGGGACTGATACATACTTGGCGAAATGTGGGTGCAGAAATGCACCTCTGCCTACGCCTTCGGGGAATACAGGCGTGAGTTTATGTATCTATGTGTTTTTAATTTTTGTATATCCTCTTGTATATAAATAGGAACTGTGAACGTTTTTTGTGTATCAACAATAAGCATCGTATATCAATGCTCAACAAGAATTGAAGTAATTAAAGTCTAAATCTAAGGGTCTAAGTTACTGTTCTACTACATATATACTTTTAGCTTATGTTTAACTACTTAAATTCACACACCTGAGATATGTAAGGCATGAGGTTGTTGGGAATTCCATTAGGATCCTCTCCGATGCGGCCGCTGTGATGGGCGCCCACCGGGTTGAAATAGCGTAACGATATTATCGCCCATTTCTGAAAATTAACGGAATTTTGAGTAAAATTGTGTACTTATAAATTATAACATCGCACTCACAGGTCCTATAGCAAATTTAGTTGCAGGTATACATGAATTTGCGTACTCTTACCCATAGCCCACACTTGCCTCACATGACTAGATACTTACTCGTATAGGGGTAGCGACAAAGCACCCCACGCTTATTTACGTTAAAATAATTTATTTTATTTATAACTCTATCCTTAACTTGAATTTAAAAAAAAAATATTTTTTCTTACTTTTTAGTTTGGTTTATTTATAAAAGCGTATTTTTTTAAACAAATTTAATTGGTAATAGTGAACTTGGCTTCCATTTCCCACTTATGTTTTGGATGGGATGCGTGTTACCTGGTCGCTAAGGCACAAGTCCTTCATGATCTCCTCGCAGAAGTACTTGGACTTGCCGTAGGGGCTGGTGAGCGCGGCGCCCGTGGGGTGGGCCTCGTTGATGGGCAGGCTCTCGGGCTCTCCGTACACAGTGCATGAGGAGCTGTACACGAGCTTGTACACGCCGTGTTTGCGCATCACCTGCGTATGGAAATAGACAATTTACTAAACAATCTATATTGTTAGAATACATAAGGGTAGAGGAGTAACCCTATATAGGCCGGTGTCGAGTGTTGGCGGACCCCTCCTTTGGTTGCGCTCCGTCCGTCGCGTCAGTCGGACACAATTGCCGTTGGTTGGGATAATGGTCCCTATCCCTATTATTGTAAATTGTAACCTGGATTACTTAGCGTAAGTTTTGTGTCGGAATTGTTGAATGTTAAGATGATTTGATTTTGAGTAAATTTAATTAATGAAATTGTAAAAAAGTGTTAAGTATTTTCCTTTAAAACAGTCACTTCTGATCGAATTTCCTTAGAATATTTATAAAAAAATTAGGTATGTTGGTTTGTGTACGCTTCAAAAAATTAAAAAGTTCTGCGCCGATCGAGCTGAAATTTTAGCATGATATAATCCGCATCAAGGATTGTTTTTATCTATTTTTTGCATCAGTCCCATATCCGCGACCGCGAAAAAACAGTTTTTTTAACGATCAGCTGTATACCAGTGACCGCGCCATCTGCCGGAAAACACTCGCTGACAACCGCAATGGCTGATGTGAACGATTTATAGACATAAATGTAACTCTGTGACTTATATAAAGATTTCTTCTGTGCGTGTGTTTGTTCCCGAATTCCTCCTAAACGACTGGAGCGATTTTAATGAAATATTCTGTGTATCTTCAGGTGGATTCGAGAATGGTTTAGATTCGCAATTGGACCCGGTAGGTGGCGCTGTGATCGAGTTCTGAGATTTTAATTTTTCGCATATCAGAACATAACTCCAAAATTTTAAACAATTCATTTTCTTTATTCAAAAGAAGGCAGATGATTTTTTTGTGTGTCTTCACGTGGATTCGAGAATGGTTTAGATTGAAAAAAAAATAGAATTTTTGAATTTAAAATTGAGTACATCGTCTGTTGGATACACTAGTCTATTTATATAAAAATGAATGTTTGTCTGTATGTTATCAAACTCCTCTTAAACGGCTGGACCGATTGGGATGAACATTTTTGTGTGTTCGAGGGGATTCGAGAATGGTTTAGATTCACAATTGGACCTGACAGATGGCGTCGTTGTCGGTATATCAAACGGTGGGACCGATTGGGATGAAATATTCTATGTATATTCCTATAGGTCCCTGGATGATTTCATAATTAGCCTTGGCGGATCACAGGAATACAGGCGTGAGGTTATGTAAGTATGAATGTATGAATTGAGATTAAAAAACAAAAAAATCCACGAAGGGTAGCCTGATACACTCGACCATTGGTCCCTACCTTACACCCTGTTTGGACCGCCATGAACTTACCATCAAGAGTTATAGCGGTCACTTTGCCGTGACATTGTAAGAGCTAACGAACTTTACAAAGCCATATTATATACGTTTCATCATTAACGACCTTGTTTACAACCTATTGTAAATAGGCGTAAAGTGACGATCATTATTCCATCTTGTAAACCATTGTGTATAGAATTGTAATAGAATAATATGCTAAGTAAGGTGGGTGGACCATAGAAGGCCATGCTCCTTCGAAGGCCAACTATGAAAAAGTCATAGTTATTGTCATGTGATGATAAATTCCTTCCACTCATACAAAGCTCCATCAAACTCAAGGACACAGACGCGGTGGGGAGTCGCTCGGGTCGTTATTTTGTGAATACGGCCCCTTTCTTCATAGACTACGGTCGTAGATGTTAAAATTATAACTCGCGCTCACAGCAAAAGGTAAGTTTTTACGTAAATAACCTATTATTATCCAAAAAAAAAATACTGTTAATTGTCATATAGGGTTTTTTTTATGGAATTATGAAAATTTTGTTTTGATTTTAGTTAAAATATCAGCAGTTTTCCGATGAAAGCCAGTGGTTCCCTATAAGGCCAATAATTTTTTTGCCACTTGGCCTTGCTAGGGTACACGGGCCTTACTAGAAACATTAAAAATCATGAAAACTCGTTTTGTAGTTATAAATACGTACAGGAAAGTTTAAGCTTTAGTTTATGTTAATATTTATTATTATTTCTAAAGTTTATTCAACTTTTTAAGATTTCAGGTAGTAGGAACATTTTGGCCTTACTAAGAACGGATCCACAAGAAGGCCATTTTTTGTTTTTATAATTTCATTATAAAACGCATTGGTAACTTATTTGTTATCGATATAATACACATTACTATAACTTTTAAACAATTTCCATTAATATATTCTTAGTTATACGATGGCGTTCAAGGAACTTTCGTTGAGTGTTTTATAGAAGATTATAATATGTTAAGCATTAAATTTTTCGTTTAATTGAAAGAGCTTTTTATATAGTTTTAGTAAAAGCGGATATTTTGATTATTAGATTTATCCAGTAAATTAACGAATAAAACCCGTTCATTCCTTACAGTGGCCTTCCATGGTCCACCCACCTTATATGTTTGTAGTAGTGATGGCCTCGAGGTTTAGAAAATCTCGGCGGTCGCGGATTCAAACCCCAGACACACCTCTGACTCTTCAAAATTATAGGTGTATTCACAACGACACCTAAAAGTTCTTAGTAAAACATTTGTCTAAGTGCGGGAATCGAACCCGCGGCCTCTCGTTCTGCAAGCTGGTGTCTAGCCAACTGCGCTACGAGGCTGTCCGTGGCTGACTGCATTTATGATGTATATTACTATTACATTTCAAGTGGTTTGGAACATATTTGTTCTGTTTATCATCTCACCTCGAACAGAGTGCACGTCCCAGTTATGTTGGCTTGATAATATTCGAGTGGTTTCTGCACAGACTCGCCGACCGCTTTCAGCGCCGCGAAATGGATCACGGAGTCTATGTTGTGCTGAAACAAAAGCGTATCAATGAAAATCATTATCCTAGTGTTAGTGGAATGACATACATACATAATCTCACGCCTGTATTCTCCGAAGGGGTAGCCAGAGGTGCATTTCTGCACCCACATTTCGCAGGTATGCATCAGTCCCACTTAATAGGCGAGCCTATTGCTGTTTTTCGGGCACATTTCCAGACTCCGTGCTGCTACTGAGAATTTCCTATTGGAAATCCCAATAACACTTTGCCCGATCCAGGAATAGAACCCAGGACCTCTAGATCATACTAATACAACATACTAATGCCGCGAGACCACAAGGCAGTCGTTAGTGGAATGAATAATTATATTTTTATTTTATCAGAATTCAGCTTTCTTAGTAAAAGATAGATAAAGTCATAGAACATGAAACAATAACAACTGAATTGATTAGAAGAGTCACGATGGCAACGAGGATTGTTCAATTTCAAATCCCATGGATCCTGTGACTTTTCAAAGTCATGAGTGCATTCACAATGAATAATCAAGTACTTTAACGGTGAAGGAAAATATCATGAGTACCAAACACCTAAATTTCCACACAAGCAATTTTTAGGTGTGTAAATCGCTAACCCATATAACGATAGCGTGGCGGACGTGACTAAAGTCCTGTTACTCCTGTCAGTTATGGAGGACGTATATAGACTGATATTGATGGATCTATAACACTCACATTTTCAAAAATTTGGCTCAAAACCTCCCCATCTCTGATATCCGCATGGTAGAAATGTATAGTCTTTCCAGTGAGCTCTTCGATTCTACGCAGCGCCTCTGGTTTTTTCTCTCCGTCCGCGCGGTAAGCGTTCGACAAGTTGTCTACAACCACGATGTCGAATTCGTCTGCATCTTCCTTCTCTAAAAGGGATATGACGGTGTGCGAGCCGACGTAGCCAGCGCCGCCCGTCACCAGGATTGAGGGGATCATGACTGTGCTGCAAGGAGAATAATGAATGTTACAAATGCGAAAATGAATTAAACACTTACACGCATTTTTTTATCGATGGGAAAGCTAATTATGGCTCTACCTCTCGCCAGCCCTCGGAGGAAAGGGACAGAAGGCGTATGTCGGGGTCACCGGCTTTCCAGCCCGGCGCGCGGCGACGTCATGTCCGCATAGATGTTAGTGCCGGGCTGGGTCCCTAACCAAACCCTAACCTACACCGGCATACCGACCAAAACCCCCAGGTGGTCATCTTCGCGCCAGGAGGGTGACCACGGCGTGTGGGCGAGAAGCGCTTACGATGATTCCGCAGCCGCCCAGTGCGCCTCCGAGACGAACTGGGTCTTGGCCGTCTCGGAGTAATAGGGGGCACAGTTGCACCCTCACTAGCTTTGATTGAGCGCCCTGGTTGGAATTGGGCGCCCGCGACGGACACAGACCACAGTGCCGCCGCCCCTCTACGCTTCCACGCTTACCATTAGATCAATTTCGATGGTTTTTTGCATGAATTTAGATGAGTCCTTGGGAAAGAGCATAGGCTACTTATTTTTTTAATTTCGTCCCGAAGAAGCAGGGTCCAACCGCCAATAAATATTTCCCTCGGTGCGGGGATCAAACCCGCAGTATCGAGTTTCTCAAGTTATATTCAGAGTAATTTATGGTTCCTAGACGATTATTATAGGTTAAATGTATCTAGGTTGGAAAGATAGTAGAACTATAAATTACATAAATGACTATAAATATATTTTTACCAACATTACATTTTTATCGTGTTGGCACCGGCATGACGTCAATGTTACGCAAGTTATTAACAGTACTACTTCATAAAAGTGTTGACATAAAAATTACAACGCAAATATCTTCAATATAATAAATACGAGGGTAATTCTATTTAATAAAGCTTCGCGTCTGTAGGCAAATAATTCGAGCCTGTAGGCCATAAGGCAACTTGCTTTGGAATGTACCTACATATAAGTTCAATAATAGTTTAATTTTCTAAAACATACCCTTTAATAATAATCAAACTAATAAGTATGAAGTAGAATAGTACAAACAATTTAAACATAAATGCATAAATACTGCTTCTTAAAATATATTTTTAATATAGTATATGCCTATCGCCGTCCACTGCTGAACGTAGGCCTCCCCAAGAAAGCGCCAACCATCCCGGTCTTGAGCAGCCCTCATCCGTCCGTTACCCGCCACCTTTCTCAAGTCGTCGGACCATCGTGCTGCAGGTCGTCCTACACTACGTTTGCCTAAGCAACATAATTTTTTTAATAACTTACTTTTACTATTATAATATTTGTCATGAAAATTTTAACAGCATTTGATACCTAGCGCCACGATAACCATTTTCCGTTTTTAGGGTTAAATCCATACAAAAAACAAAATCGTTAGGAATAGCTGGAGATTTAAACCATTTTTTATTATGATTAATATATTTTGTATACTGCCTCGTGGTCTCGCAGTACAAGTATGTGCCGTGCGATCTAGAGATCCTGGGTTCGATTCCCGGGTCGGGCAGTGTTATTGGGTTTTTCCATTAGGAAATTCTCAGTAACAGCACGGAGTCTGGAATTGTGCCCGAAAAACGGCAATAGGCTCGCCCCCTATTACGTGGGACTGATACATACCTGGCTCATGTGGGTGCAGAAATGCACCTCTGCCTACCCCTTCGGGGAATACAGGCGTGAGTTTATGTATGTATATTTTGTATAAAGGCGGACCATATTATAGGATTTCTAATACCACAGAAAATATTAAAATAATATAAATGAAAATATAAAGTAATATAAATGAAAAATACAATATCATTTCGTCACAACTTACCTACACTGATCACGGCAAATGTTTTACTATTCATGCAATATTCTATAGAAATTCACTTAATGCTTATGAATGTATTTAAAAGCAACGTATGTAGGTAGGTACCTACATTTAATTGTTAAGTTTTTATGTCAACTTGTGATGATTTCTAGCTGTTGCTTTTGATATTGTCAGCGTGGAGAATTTAGCTAACTCGGGAAGAACTACTTGACAGAATTTGATAAAATTTAATAAACATGATACTAATATAAATAATACATTCTGTTTAGCTTTTTTTTTAAATTTATATTTATCCTCATGAACAGTAGATGGCGCTACGGAAGAAATAATTCGACTGACATATTCGCGCGCGCAACTAGAGTGCGTTTTGTTGCACTTTATTGCTAAACCGATTTTATTAAACTTATGTTCTAAGATAGATAAGATCTTACAAACATCATTGGCTATATTTATTAACATTGAGGAAATCTTTAAACGCCAGCGACGCCGCGTACAAAAGCTAGTAATAAATATAAAACGCACTGCATTCGACATCAATAATTAATTATTGTTTTCACACAATAACATCCACTATTTCTTTAACATTACAGTTTATAATGGTATGTGGATGTTTTACTCACGTTTTCAATTTACAACCATACAATAGTTGGTGCACTTGTAACAACATATCGTGCCTATAGAATGCGAAGACAAATGAATGCAGTAAATATTTCTATGCTATTAGTTAAGGTGTATTACAAAATGCTATAGGTACTACCTATATACTTACATTTGTATTGGGAGTATCACAAACAATCATAATTTTTTTGTCACACTAACACCGGTTTGGCAAACGTAGTGTAGGACGCCCTCTGGCTAGGTGGGGTGACGTTATCCGCAATGTGGCTGGCAGCGGTTGGATGAGGAGAGCCGAAGATCGAGCCCAGTGGCGTGCCATAGGAGAGGCCTATGTCCAACAGTGGACGTGAAAAAGGCTGTTGATGATGAACACCGAGATATTTTTTTTTGCAGATCACACAAATATGTGTCAAAAAGCGTTGATTGAACCTATTGCCTCACGTTTCTTACACCATGTAATGAACGATGTGTATGCCTGTTAATTCTTTGTGAAATGGATGCTATTTAAATAATTTTCAAATGGCGTATGTCTCATACATAATATATTTTATTGTTTTTATCAAGAAATCACGTAATCTTTACTCAAAAAATCTATTCTGTAAATCTATAAAGTACCTAGAAGTAAGAAAACTCAAACGTAAAACTAAGACAAATAAAAAAGGATGTAAAAAGTGACGTCTTCACCGTTAAAGCGCGGGCGTGCGAGTGAGACAGCGAGATTATCTTTATTTCCCTTCATATATTCATACTATTATTGCCTTATGCGCCATGATTATGTATGTTACAAATCGCCTGAGAAACAAGCAGTCAGGAGTTCGATCCCCGTGGTTAGATAAATATTTTCGAGTTTCACTAATTACATACGCATTACTTTATTTACTTCCGTTCCCAAAATATGACTCGCGCAAGAGTAAATAATTATCCTACGGAAACGATAACATGTGTGAATATAGAGTATAATGAGCGATAACAAACTAGCGATCGCGGGTTCAAGTCCGGAGCAAATAGTAATTAGCTAACTCACTTTTACTGTGAAGGAAAACGTCTTGCTTATCTGAGTGTTCCACGGAAATATTTGTTGAGTGTGATAATTTTTATTAAAGTCATTTTTAAATGCTAACGTAAAATTATAATTTCCTATGTCATTTATACGTCCAGCTTTTTATACCGCTTTCTTTGAGAACCGTAAGGGTTATGGACATTTTTTGAAGTGCGTGATATGTTAATCATACAAATAAAGATCTTAAATATATTTTTAATATAGAAACATTCTTCAAGCAATTCAAGCAATTGCAATATTGTTTATCTCAAATAGGTTATCAAGAATTCTTCTTGACATTGGCTTATGCAAACTGTTCCTGGCAACATAATATTAGGATTAATATACGTCATTAATTAGCGTTATAAAATTCCACTGGATTTATTTCAAGTCAATTAATGTAAGTATCTATATCATGAAACTTGAAAGTCTTTTACTTTACCTCAATTACTCCTATGTAAGTTTTTTAAATCTGGTTTTGAGCAATGCCAGCAATATAAAAATACTGTTTAATCTGTAGGACTATGACACCTAAAATTCAGAGCTCTATAATACCCCAGCGGAATATCGGTGCTGGTGGTAGGATATTCGTATCCGACCGGATAGCGACCACCATACACAGGGCGTAAAACCCGCCATAGTGGCACATGCAAGTGTGCCGCGTTCCGGGATCAGCCAGTGTATATCCGGTTTTCGGGGGGGCTTCAATCATGGTGAAAGGATGACCGTGCCGGCATTTTTTGGCCGGTTTGTCGCGGTCGGTCCTTTTATCACCATGGTATTAGTCCCCCAAACTTCTTCACAAGAAAGTTGAAGAGGTATTCGGCCGGCATGATTGCGTCGACCAACGGGAGATCATCATCTCTCGCTGGTCGGCACTTTTTCTGGACTCCATTACATTTGCCATCAGGTGCAATGGGGTCACTTTGCCGAGCCAGAAAAAAAAATGATAAAAAATTAAGGTTACATTTTTCTTCATCCTTCATCTTTAAGAGCTGGTAACTAATCATATTCAGTCGGTTTTAGTTTATAAATCTATCGAATCTAGATTTATATTGTAAAATTACTCTAAGCATAATTCATAAAAAAAAAAACTCGTATCCATGTCAAAATTACAGCCGATACTCGCAAAACAAACGAGCAGAGCTAATTTTATTAATCAAATGAGACTACCATAAAATAGAATTATTCAGCAATTTATCAACGTATAACGAAATGGTTGGAGTTAATACTTATCGCGCAACCGAACCAAATTATCAACGGATTGTTAGGTAATATACTTTTATAGCCAAGACATGACGTGCGTAATTCCATGTTTTTAATTCGTGAAAAAAATAGAACAATTTATTTTTAACAGCCGAATAGGCAAAGATACCCAATACATCCCAATAACACTTAGCCTGACCTGGAATCGAACCCAAGATCGCTAGATCGGACGGCACATACTTGTATCGCGAGACCACGAGGCAGTCTACTTAATCATCATTGGACCATATACGTCCCACTGCTGGGCACGGGTCTCCTCTACAAGTGGAAGGGTTAAGGCCTTAGGCCCCGTTCTACCAGCCAGATACCAACACAGACTGATCAGTCTAAATCCCTTCTAGGAACATAGCAGTGGTAACGACTAAATCTTCTCATTAAAAGCGACACACACTAAAAGCATAAAAGCGATGCAGATATCTTATGCAAGACCTGCAGTACTGCGTCTATGGATGTTCACACATCAAATCTAAATCCTATGATAAATTTGAACATATATTAGTGTAAGATCTGTGGTTTTATCCTAGAAGATGATTAAAAACCAAATTTGTGATATTGACCGAGCCGTATAAAACCAGGCTAGAAGCAAAAGTGTAACAGGGGCCTTATTCATAAACGTTATTTTATATATCTGTCATAACTAAATTAGTAGGTACCTATATGATGTTTTATCTCGTTTTCACTAGTGTCATAACTATATATTATTATTAAAAAAAAATCCCCCGGTTCGTCTGTCTGTCAGATTTATACGCTTATGAAAAATATGGTTAGCGTAAGACTTTCATGCAATTTCGTCATAACAGTTAACAATAGACACTTAAAAACAGAAGTGAGTAGGACTATCAATTCAGCTGATTAGACAAATTGGACGCACACAATTCGCTTGTAAATGAAACCATACGTACGGCACATCGCCATTCATTCATACTTACAATACAAGCACTAAATTATGAACCCGGCACCATTCCGCAATACAGAAACACTACACGAGGAACAAAAACCTATAAACTTATTCATGAAACACTACACTACAGAATAATTAGATCATAGACTTAAAATATTATAAAAATGTAAGCAAAAGTATTCGTGAATCTTTCAAACAAACTTTTCAATGTACAGCATAATAATTAAGCGATACATTACTTGTTTTGACTAACGTGGCACGTGGCAGTAACACAGAATTCAGCACGGCTGCAACGACCGACGATCGCCAGCTCACTGTCAAGAGCTTGTTATCATAAACGACCGCCCAGTAATAGTGATGGACGTTGCGGATATTATACGAAGGGAAATATACAAAAACGTATATCCAGAGCGACAATTCATCTAGAAGGACGGTGGAATATGCCCTAGCCTTTGTCATGTAGTAGACCGACTTCCTAACATACTTCTACTGATGCGGATAGATCTTCAGTTCTAGATCATATTTTTATTAGTAAGCATAAAGACAAAATGACCAACGAAACACAAAAAACAAAATAAGGTTCACCTCGAGAGACAGTTATGACAGACCAGCTCTGCTGGTCCATTCGTAACGTAATCCCAATTTGACTACGGCGTGGTTCTACCACGTTTTGTATATTAGTCACTGGGATGTTGGGGTCAGTCTCAGTGGCATAGCGGGCCTTGGAGGGGCCCTGTATCAAAATTAGCTGGGGGTCCAACTAAAGGGTAAAGATTTCAGAAAAGAAACAAAATGCTTGCATTAAATTGAATAAATATTACGGGCCTCTGTAGCCCGGCGGCCCCGTATCATTGATATTGCTGATACGGCGATAGCTACGCCCCTGGTCAGTCTTTGCATTCTGAAAGCTCCTTTTTTAGTCCCTCAAAGACGACCCCTTTCCTATTTTTTGCACAAATACTAGACCCCCAGTATATGTATTAAAAATATAAGAAGACTAAAAAAAAATTGTCGTAAGTATATGCCGATTAAAAATTCTCGGATATATCTTAACCAACGAAGTAACACTAGTTTTCTATTACAAATAATTCGCGTTATCAGCTTGTATCGCACTTGTTGAGCGGACGATATTGTGTAATGTGCGATACTAAGCGACATTGTTTAGTAATTCATGATTGATGATTGTTAATTGAACTATTTAAGGAGTTCAAAATCAAATGACGTCTGTAGGCATTTAATATCAGCTAGAAAAGCGATACTGATATAGATTGGGAAGTGCGTTTGTCGGTTAGCTTATCATTCTATAATGAAACAAGTTGTATGAATTTTGAAGACAGATATTATGGTTATAATCACGTTTTTGCTTACGCATCGTGCGTGTCAATGTTCTACTTGATGAGTTAAAAAGCCACCTAACTATATAGTTAATAAAACATATGTTTTACTCTATATTAATATCATCCGATATTCACCCACTGCTGGACACGGGCCTCCTTTCCAAATAACAGTGCTAAGGCCTTGGAGGCCGTCTATTAATCACGTGAGGCTCGAAAGGGGGGGATGGGGTTCGGCAAAAATCACGAAATATCACAAGAGGGGCGGAGGGGTGTAGTAAGATATGACGTGTATTAATTTCTTCGGAAACGCGCGATTTTTAAACCGAAAAGCCAGACAAAAAACCAGCATCCTTTCTGCCTAGACATTTTTATCGTGATCCTTACTTTCCGAATAAAATTATATTTTATGCTTGTATTTAAAGGTAATACTCTAAAACTTTTAAGATTCTTTATAGGTATTAAAATATACACGTGATTTTGTGTGCAGGAGGGGGATTCGTCTTACCAAGTATCACCAAGGGGGACGGGGGGTTAAAAAATGCTAAAAAAAAAACCACGTAATTTATGGACGACCCCTTAGTCCACCACGCAGGTCCTAAGAATTTCTAGGTGAGCAGGTTTCTTCACAATGTTTTTCTTCGCCGTTAATTATGTGATAATTCATTGTAATTACACACATAACTTCGAAAAATCAGAGGTGTGTGCCTGGGGCTTAAAACCGGAATCGCCGAGATTTTGATTCGACCATGCACTTAGGTGCAGTACATATTAAAGAATAAGAAAATTTTAAAAGGTTATTAAGGACCCAAGTAACATCATGTTATGGAAATAATGTTTCACCAACTATTGTATGCAGTTATCTGTGTTTTATCAAGAAATAATACACAACATGAAAAAAGCATTACTAATAACTATATGGGTGACTGATAGTCATATAGACTCTTATCTACATGTAGATTTTAAGATTTCAATTCAATAAATAATATAATCCAATTAAATTTTCAATGCAATCTTTTACCTACTATAATGTTGGTCATAAGACAAAACATTATGAAATTAAACATGTGCAAATAGTTAACAGGGTTGTTGTGGGTGTAACTATTTTTCTATTTGCAGATGATCAACATATTCATAAGTAAATAAATACACCCAACAGTCACAAACATAGTTCTGACCCCACACTAGGATACAAGTCCAGTGTTGTGGCTATCAGAAACTACGAGAGACTCTTTCGGTCTCACAAACACCCAGACCTGAAACAAATATTTGGATCACACAAACATTTGTCTCAGTGCGGGGCAGGACCCCACAGTCTCTCGTTTGGCAAGCTGGTGTAAACACCAACTGCACCACGGGGCTGCCCAATTATATATATAACATACACATCCACAAACACATATTTCAGTATTTTAAGTACATAAATAAACTCATTAAATGTATCTTAAGTGTTTAAAATGAAAGGTATCCATGGTTATATTTCCTACTGTACTTAAAAAAAGCTACAGGATAACAGGGCATTAAAAAATAAATAAAAAACACCCAATGTTAATAAATTCACATAGCAAGGCTTTCATATCCTCCTGCAAAAAATATTTATTAACTATTATAATTGGGGAATAAGCAAAGTACTATCAAAATATATTGCGTTACATCTAGACATTATTTAGTATTATATGAAAGAACTAGCGGACCCGGCAAACGTTGTTTTGCCATACATATAAAATTCTCGTGTCGCGGTGTTTTTTGCAAACTCCTCCGAAACAGCCCGA
The DNA here is from genome assembly GCA_907164795.1 of Hemaris fuciformis. Lineage (NCBI taxonomy): Eukaryota > Metazoa > Arthropoda > Insecta > Lepidoptera > Sphingidae > Hemaris > Hemaris fuciformis. Next base: position 5,219,321 of record OU015455.1, on the reverse strand, counting down.
CTGATTTTTATGAAATATTATGTGTATATTGTAGGTAGGTCGGAGAATCGGCCAACATTTAAGGGTTTAACATTTAGGGGTATGCTTTTTTTTTCTATTGACCTAACGTTTTTATGTTTTATGATTCAGCATTGATAAATTATTATAATCTTAAATTTTCACCCTTCTATGATGAACCTCTATTTTTTTAATGGCCATTCTAATTTTGAAACAAAAAAATATGGCCAAAATCTGTATAGAGTAAAATTTTATATGTATATTCAGTAAGTCTGAGAATAGGTTGTTATCTATTTTTTATACCCTTAGGTGTTAAGGGGGGTCCAACCCAAAAGTATTTTTTTTATTTTGTGGACATTTTTAAGTTTTTATTTTTTTATGATTCAGCATTGAAAAATACATACAACCCCAAATTTTCACCCTTCTACGAACAACACCTGTTTTGTAATCGCAGTTTTTATATTTTTATAGCTTTTGCCCGCGACCCCGTCCGCGTAGACTACAGGGTTGGGTGCAGAAAGATAATTAATAAGTGAATCTATAAATCGTTCCTCAAGTGCCCAAAATGGCACTTACTGAATTAAAAAAACAGTGCCTATGTGCTTTTTTAAGGTCCCGTTTTTATCCATCACATCAAATCACCCAAATCGATCAAATGGTTAAGGCGTAAAAGTAAAACTCTGAAAGTTATTTTCGTATTTATAATATGTTTATCCCATTGGAACATTACATTTTCCCGGGATGAAACATAGCCTATGTTACTTCACAGGGTCTTATTTATGTTCATACAAAAAAAATTGTTATTGCGTGAGAGCGTAACAAACATTACATTACATTCACATTTATATAATAGTAAGGATAACCATTCCCACGGGAACACTAAATTTTCCGGGATAAAAGTATCCTATGTACCGATGTACCGATGTATCGGTGGGTCCCACCTATCTGCATACCAAAAGTCATTTAAATCTTTTTTCAATCATTGTCCAATTATTTACTCTCCGTTTTTTTAATAAGAAGTACCTATCCTATCTCCTTTTTAATACCTCGAAGACTATGTGTACAAATTTTAATGATTAATCGGTTAAGTAGTTTTGGCGTGAAAGCGTAACAGACAAATTTACATTCACATCTATAATATAAATAGCTGACCCGGCAAACTTCGTACCGCCTAACAGTCATTGAATGTCATGTTACATATTACCTGAATTTTATTTTTGATTGAATGGAAATAAATATTAAGTTCAGCTCTTTATTGAGATAAAAATACAGAAATAAAAAAGTACAAAAATTAAACTCAATGGTCATACCCGTTGGGATCAATGAAATCTTTAGATCAATCTAATTGATGAATTCTCAAGCACCAATTATTCATCTCTAACTTGCCTTTTGAGTATCGTCACGTGAATAACATTACTCAACAATTTTCTTAACACCAAGTGCATTCCATTGCATAGTTGAGTGTTTTAGATTTCAAAGCGTGATGACTACCGAGCCCGCCTTCGTTTGTAAATTATAAACCAAGGAGTTTAAAAATACATTTCTGAACGCACGTATAAATATTTGACAACCAATAAATATGTCAATCCCTTTTTATTACTGACACTATTCTACATGTTTAAAATCCAAAATACGCAATTATTCGAATATTGTGGATATATGTTGTCGATTCCAAACCTTTATTTAAATACGTTCTTTAATTTGAGGGGACCATTAACCGTATTGATGGGATAAACATAAAATGTCTGACAGGATATTAGGTAGAACAGTTTATATGAGAAAAATGGCGCTGTATGTGAAAAAAGATTTTCCCGCTTTTCTGTTGAAATTTTTCCCAAATTTTCTTTGCTATAAACCTCACGGAGCCCGAGACCTTTCCAACGAATGCAAAACCGTGGAAATCGGTTCGCGCGTTCTGGAGTTATAGCGTCAGGGAGGAAAACCCGACTTATTTTTATATAGTAGATTAAGCTATAATATTAAAGTGCAATTCCTATACAACTTTAATGATCTAATTAATTAGAATGATGTGTATGCATCGAAAAAATAAATTATAATAATATAATAAAAATAAAATATAAAATAAATAATTATAAGGTTGTAATTAATAATTGGTTATCATTGTTAATTTATACCGCGTAAAAAAGGTTGTCAATATATCTTAAATATATTCATCCTATAATAATTTTTGCATGAGGGGACCAATCGAAATTTCAAATTGTTTTTTACTATAGCTTTTTTTTAATAAAATGTAATTCGAAGGACCAAAAATAATACAGTAACATAAACAGTTATTTAACATAAAACTCACCCGTTGCTACAAGGCTTCATTATGTATAAAATATTTCTTCTATAAATGCAAGATCTCACACGTTTTTCAAACAATCTCAAGGTTTGTTTATTCTACACAAACCGCGTAAGTTTTGCCAAGTAATAATTCTAGCAAGCCAATACAATACAGTTACATGGCCTAATTTGACTCGTTATTACGTTCTTATATTGCAATATACTCAAATATTATCATTTTGTATTAAAGTTAATATTAATCAGCTAATGAAAAATTCAAGAGGATTTTCCTCCCGCCTCACGTCATTCGACTTGATTCGTTTACTAAAAAGCTGTCAAACTCAAACGTCAATCAGGTGTTATTTGACATTTCTTTAATGGCAATCGCAACCTTACTCCTTAGGCGCTAAACTCCAAACTGAGAAATAACGCGCAACTCCCCTTGTTTTATATTAGTACGAGAGATGACGACCAAAACCATGTCGAAGTACGACACTAAATTTGTCTGATATAATTTTTTTCTGCATCCAGGCAACTGTTTTCATGAAGTAGAACAGTTTTCAGACAGAATACTATGGAACATATCGGTAACATTTTTCAACACGTTCAAAATGGTTTCAACACATAAAATGCTCACACTTTCTTCTGAATTATTAATTCGCATCAACTGACCAATGTTCACTTGAAAACAAGATTTCCAGACGGTTTGCTTTAGGTTTTTTTTGTGTCATTTTTAATTTTCTCAAATGGTCTTCTGGGTACGTGCGACGCTTGTGGTGTCTAAAAACAGTGTTTTCTTCAGCATCTAAAATTTATCGTTGACATCTTCTAAAATCACAGAACACTATACTCCTAACGGAGAAGAATGCCAACTCCATACAAAAAAATGAAGGATAATTTTACTAGCGCCATCTAAAGTTTGCCCCTAGGCAACTTCGTATGACGTCACGCTGCGTAACACTACGGCGGGAAATTTAAATCAGGGGTTTATATAGGGGCCTATAAAATATAACCAATATTTTATTTTAGTATGGGAATTTTCACTTGTAAGAAAACATGAATACAAATCATGATCGCTCATGAAATTCTTACAAGTAAAAGTTCCCATATCATTTTTCAGGGAAATAAAACAATATAAGTACACTAATTTTAATAACTTTATTTCTTGAATACAGAAATATGGAGTAGGTAAATTAGATTTTTGCAATATGTTTACAAAGTCATTTATTACTATATTTCAATATTATACAATTCGTCCACATGTAAATCTGGTAGTGGATAAGTATGACGAAAGGACTTCCTATCAAAATCCTCCACTGATATGAAATTTCATAGCTATGTAGCCGAGTCCAGGAATATTTATAAATAGCTTTGATCTAGCTGGCAAATGGGGACTATTAGGTCTTAATATTGACATTGACTGCAGTATGAATATAATTTTATATAATTTCAGCACAAATTTTCCTTAGCAATAAAATGATAGCTATATTCTTGTGGCATGACAACTACAGCAGTTTGCTCCATAAATTTTACAATTTGTGTTTTAAAAGTGAAGAAAGCAGATTACAGACTACACAGTAGTTACATCCAATATGCTTGTGTTTACTTTTTTATATATTGAGTTTAACAACATTGGTTTACATAGGTACTGCAGTTACCAGTAATTACATACATTATGACAGTAATATAACAATTTAAAAGTGAAGAAAGCAAATTACAGGCTACATAGTAGTTACATCTATAAGGCTTCCATTTACTTTTTTATTTATTTGGTTTAACAACATTAGTTTACAAAGGTACTGCAATTATTTTAGTATTTTTTCCGCCATAGTTTATAGTTTAGTAAAAGAGTCCTATCTCACACAAAAGCTCCTGATACCCAAATCAGAAAAGAGTCACTTTCTAGAAAACCACGAATCACTGCACTTTTAACACTTTAACGGAGGAACAGAAGCTCAATTCCACGTTTTAGTGAAATTAAAATTGCAGAGAAACACGAATGAAATCACAACAATGAACAATGGCAGCTGAAGCGCTTACCAGTGTTGTCAGATGACCATTTCCATAGGTATAAAATAAATATAACATTCATTTTTACAATGGCAACACACAAAACTTTGCCCCCGTAGGTATCTTTTCGCCCCGAACAAAGTTGACCGGGCCTGTCTAAAATGCGGTCAGGTCAAACATGACGCAGAAAATTTCTGAAATAATTATTTTTAGCAATCAGAATCACCAAATCTATCGATTTTATACAGCTTTGATCGTAAAACGATGAGGCAAAAATTTTGGTCGTGGGCTCCCTAAGCATATTAATAAGTTAAATATATTTGGAAAAACTTTAAAAAATGATGAATATTCTTATATCAAGCTATTTTCTAATATCTACAATGATTGATAACTATATTTCTAATTCTTACTTCGGCATTATCATTCTTAGGTACCTACATATTACCTTAAAGGTACCTTTACCACCTTTACCCTCCATAGTAGGTACATATTCAGATCGTATCTTAAAAAATTAAATGAATATTTTATGAAATTCTAAAATATTGTTTTGCATTATAATTATATATTTCAAAATAGATATGCGTAGGTACATAGGTAAATGGAAAAAGTACCTCCTATTATATAATTTGTAGATACCTACTTCAAATTTTAAAAATTATTATTATATAATACTTATAAGTATTTAAAAAAATACCTATAAGTACATATTAAATACTAATATACTTTTATTTAGACTGAAATTAGAACTATTATTGACTTTATTTCCGAACTGAGCGTTGTTGTGTGTTGCTAGTTATAAACTTCTGATTTTAGCTTTTTTTGGCGGAATTCGTCGATTTTTAAGTTATTAAAAACCACTAACTGTTGGAATAAAAGTAAAAAAATAACGAATTAGGTCAAATACCTACATGATTAAAATTATATCAGTTCTTAGTCAATAATCTTGATCGTCGGTATTTTTTGGTACGTTGTAGTATTTCTAATACTTTCATTTTAGAAAAGATTCTTAATATTATTTTTAGAGTTAAAAGTTACTACGAAATAATTTCGAATGCATTGTGGCACAGAAAATAAAATATCTTAGTTGTCAGTTGAAAAGTTATTGACACTGACAACACTGTTGTTCTATCTCTTTCGCTCCCGTAAAGTTTTCAAGGTAGTTGTCCTCACGGATTTTTAGAAAATTTTGCTGTTATTAAATGATTCAAAAACCAAATACATCGGTTTTAGATATTTCTATTTACCCAGTAAACGTCCTATTCTAAAAATTCGTTGTTAACGGTAATGATCACTAAGATATATTGTGGTGATAAATTCCTTACCTTCGTGTCCAACGTTGTTTTGGTTGTTGAAAGTGGAATTAGTTTCTTTAATTCATTGTTTATTGCTGATATAATCTACAATCCTAGTGGGAATATGAAAGAAATTGTGTTTTCAGTGATATTTTCAGTAGTTTTTGTGTTATGATGTGAAAGTTGATCATAACCTATACGAGGGATATGGTGTATGACTTCGGTGTTTCACGGTTTACAGATGAGTACGAAGATCCTCAAAGCAGGCGGTACTGAAGCCGACTCCTTCGAGACTTCGATCTCGCAGGCGTTGGTCGAGTTGGAGACCAACTCTGACCTGAAGGCGCAACTTAGGGAGCTCTACATTACAAAGGCTAAGGAAATTGAACTGCACAATAAAAAGGTAAATGCTCGATGTTTGTAGTATTTATAATAAAATAATACCCTTATTTCAGAAATGTAAATATATAAAATTGTAACCGCATTTTTCGCGGACGTAACCTCAATAAACTATTTAAAATTTAAATATCTCCAGGAACTATGGTTCTTAATACGAACTGACTAAATTGTTAACCTTTTAAATCTTTTAATATCCACAAACACATGTGAACTTGACACCATTGCCTTATTTAAACTGAAGTTTAAGTGTAACTAAGTATGAGATGTACTAACAAGAGGGTAAATATGCATTGACCCTATGTCTTACATTTGCGTAAATGTGGAATGATAACATATGTATACACAAATTGGCCACAGTGAGTGTACAGGAAGTGCAATAAGTTATTCTTTTGATAAGGAGGAACCACAAGTTTCTGGACAACAAATATTATGTTATAATCAATCTTCTTGTCTTAAACTGACACTATTTTTAAATTGTATTCATATTTTATTCTATGTCTGATGGAAGGTGGTGTATACATATTTTTTAAAGTACTGAGAAACAAGAATTTCATCATATTATGACAGTAAAGCTAGCTTGCTATGCAGATTTTCAAACAAAAACAATATTATTTTTAATCAGAACAGTCAAATAAAATGTTTATTCTGTGAATAGTTTGAGTTACATGTTAATAATATAACCTCATTAATGTTTTCATTGCAATTAATTTTGTTTTCAGTCAATCATTATCTATGTGCCGATGCCCAAATTGAAGGCGTTCCAGAAGATCCAAATCAGACTGGTGCGTGAATTGGAGAAGAAATTCAGTGGCAAACATGTTGTGTTCGTTGGTGATCGTAAGATCCTCCCCAAACCCAGCCACAAGACTCGCGTTGCCAACAAACAGAAGAGGCCGCGTTCCAGGTACCCTACATTTATCTTCACTATTATGCATTGACTCATTAAGTTTAAATACTGAACTGACTTTATTGAATGTTGTTATAGAGATGTATGAAGGATGAGAGGTTGTACTCTGTGCATCAAAAAACTTTGACACTTTTATAACTATTGTACAAAAATCTTTTTTAATGAGCAAAGCTGCAGTAAAAGCTTGAATTACCAAAATGAAAAACTAGCATTATCTCCCTTGGTTAGTCATGTTTACATTGATGTATTTACTGGATTATTATAATAAAAACTACTTTTTACCAATACTTTACATTAAAGCAATATGAAAAATCCCTTTATCAAAATTATATATGCCTTAAAACATTTCAATATTTAATACTTTACATCTAATGCTATGTAATCTATACTATTATAATAAAGAGGAAAGGTTTGTATTTTTGTATTTTTGGATTTTTGGATTTTTGTATGTTTGTTACGAATAAACTCAAAAACTACTGAACCGATTTCAATGATTTTTGGTATGGAGATAGATGTAACCTACCGAAGTAACATAGGATACTTTTTATCCCGGAAAATGTAGTATTCCCGTGGGAATGGGTATAAGTAGCTCTGTCAATATTCAGCTTTTACGCCTAAACCGTTTGACCGATATGAATGAATTCTTTTACAGACATAAATGTGATCCTATAAAGTAATATAAACCACATTTTATCCCAGGAATATGTAGGGTTCCCGAGGGATGAGCATATAATGTAATGCGAAAGTAACACTGCCTGTGTTATGCTTTCACGCCTAAACCATTTGACCGATTTCGATGATTTTTAGTATGGGAGTAGATGGAACCCACCAAAGCAACATAGAATACTTTTTATCCCGGAAAATGTAGTATTCCCGTTGGAATGGGTATAAGTAGCTCTGTCAATACTCTGCTTTTACGCCTAAACCGTTTGACCGATATGAATGAATTATTGTACAGACATAAATGTGATCCTATGAAGTAACATAGACTATATTTTTTCCCAGGAATATGTAGGGTCCCGTGGGATGAGCATATAATGTAATGCAAAAGTAACACTGCCTATGCTATGCTTTCACGCCTTAACCATTTGACCGATTTATATGATTTTTAGTATGGGGGTAGATGGGATCCACCTAAGCAACATAGGATACTTTATATCCCGGAAAATGTAGTATTCCCGTGGGAATGGGCTTTCACGCCTAAAATATTCGCCCGATTTATATGATTTTTGGTATGAATATAAATGGGACACTATGAAGTAACATAGACTATATTCTATCCCGGGAATATGTAGGGTTCCCGTGGGATGAGCATATATTGTAATACGAAAGTAACACTGTCTGTGTGATGCTTTCACACTTAAACCATTTGACTGATTTGGATGATTTTTGGTATGGACAAAAATGAGACCTTAAAAAAGGACATAGGCTATTTTTTATCCTTACTAATATTATAAATGCGAAAGTAACTGTCTGTCTGTCTGTCTGTCTCGCTTTCCTGCTAGAACTACTGAACCGATTTAAATAAAATTTGGTACACAGATAGTTTAGACCCTGAGAAAAGACATAGGCTAATTTTTTTCCCGGAAAAGGGGTTTTAAGGGGTTGAAAGGGGGGATGAAAGGTTGTATGGAAGTATTGTCATTTTTAAAGCTAGAAGCTTGAAACTTATTTTTGTTGATTAGATATAAATAAATATGACATTAAAAGTTTGTAAAAAATGTACCTTTAAGGGGGTAAAATAAAAATAGGGGTGAAAGTTTGTGTGGAAATTCGTCATTTTTGAAGCTAGAATGATGAAACGACGTGTAGACGACTGTAACTATGTATATGTAACTATATGTTTGTTATGCTTTCACGCCTAAATCATTTGACCGATGTTAACGATTTTTGATATGGACATAAATGGGACTCTGTGGAGTAAAATAGACTACAACTTATTTTCATTCTGAATCCAACCCTGTAGTCTACGCGGACGGAGTCGCGGGCAAAAGCTAGTGTATAAATAAGATGGGTATTAACACAAATATTTGTTTTTCTCAAATTTCTTTCTCCATTATATATCTTAAAAGGGTTTTGAACAACAAATAAGCATAGACTGAACTAGATTTCAGTAATTTATACAAATTTAACATTTGAAACCATATTTCAGGACACTGACCTCAGTGTATGATGCTATCTTGGAGGACCTGGTGTTCCCAGCTGAAATCGTCGGCAAGCGCATCAGGGTCAAACTGGACGGCTCACAACTCATCAAGGTGCATCTAGACAAGAACCAACAGACCACCATTGAGCACAAGGTGAGAAATGTACAATATTATGAACATAGAGAGTACACTAATTGTCAAAAATGTGGCTCAACAGTTTAATCTATACATCTATACAAATAAATAAAATTGGAGTGTCTGTTTGTAATATTGAAATAACCACATTTTAATAAATGCATATGGATGTATACACGGTTCATATACCAAAATAATGTTTTTTTTTTTTAATTTTTGTCTATCTGTCTGTTTGTTCCGGCTAATCTCTGAAACGGGTGGACCAATTTTAACGGGACTTTAACTGGCAGATAGTTGATGTAAAAAGAAGTAACTTAGGCAAAAAATAAAAAAAAACGCCTGCTAGGCGGAACGAAACCGTTCGCCGGGTCAGGTAGTGTTGAATAAAATACCTCAAGATCTCATAACATCATATTTACATAGATAAATATAACAATAAGTTGTTAAAGTTATTAAATGTCTGTAAAATTAAATGAATGGTTAAAAAGTTGTTGATGTCAACATGCATGCAATTTTATACTTACTATAATGTGGGTTATGGACTATTGAATTGCCAAGTTGTTAAATAAATATTCTTGGATTAGCTATGCAGCAATTATGTTGGCACCCTAAATATTTCCTAAATATTTGTGTGATCCACAAATATTTGTTTCGGGGGTGGGTTTTTGTGAAACTGAAAAGTCTCTTGTAGTTACTGATGCCCACAACACAGGACTTGTATCATAGCATGGGGTCAGAACTATGTATGTGACTGTTGGGTGTATTTATTTATAAGTCAGCTACTGTAGTAATAGTAACATGTATTAGGCTGTAAGTTCCCCTATGGTTTACTTATGATATCTGATGACATCAGACTTTGTATGTGCTTCAGTCATGTATTTAATTTAAATATTTCCAAATAAAGGAAGCTTTGTTTTAGTAGTTAAGTTAGCTAAATGAAAATATTGCATGAAATCAACAGCAAGCCTGTCGGCTCTCAATAATTTGAAGAGTCAAGTGCAATCCATATTAGGGCATTATTGTGAAGTACCTCTACAAGACAACGGTGAAGTAGGCCCCTTATCTATTAAGGATGTTTGAGTCATTGTTTTTAACATGATTTAATTTGTTTGCAGGTGGACACCTTCCAGTCTGTGTACAAGAAGCTGACGGGACGCGAAGTAACTTTCGAGTTCCCCGAACCCTACTTGTAAACTTAGACTACTTTACAATAAACACAAAACCATAAGCTACTCTTTTATTTTACATCGCTCATACAATTTTGTAGTTGTGTATATCACACAGAGTGTATTCAGACCGTGATCGGAAACTAAGGCAGATAATTGCCGCGGTGATTACAAACACCGTGGCATTAAAAAACATCCCGACAAAAAAAATACGTTTTCCTTACAACCACATCCATTTAATATCTATGATTGTTAGGAAAACGCCAAATTTTTATTTTTAGTCTGGATTTTTTTAACGCCATTGGGTTTGTAATCACCTTAGGTTCCGATCACGGTTTGAATACACTCTGTATATTTTTTTTTGAATTGTTATGAGTGATTGGTTATCTTCAAATACATACACACCCGCACATCAGTACATATGTCTCGCCAGCTTTGTTTTAAGTCGTACTTAATAGGAAGAGAGTCTATGGCCGTTCTCCAGACATTACTTATCATTACCTACCTTGTTGCTGAATGAAATCTTTTTAATTCACCACAGAAGAATCTTTTCTTCAATTGATATAACACTTTCTATAGCAGTACTTCACATAGATAGCGCGCATTACGGATGCTTCTAGTAGATTTTTTTTGTTTTATGGATTCAAACGAACTACGAAGTACCCTCAAAAATATTTTAATTATTGATAAATTCATTTTGAGCCAGAGTATTTGGGTGTTGTTGGATTCGTTCTTTATAGGACTTGGTATGGCGTACGATTTCCTGCTTCACAGTGGGCATTCGTAGGTCACGGTGTAGTAGTTGGGTACAAACCAGGGCGCGTTGGTTATCACACGCGAGCTTTATTTTGAAACCTCTGTATGATTTCTATGTTTGAGTGAGATGCGGTGCCCCATAATTGGATCCCATACGTCCAGATGGGCTTCAGTATTGCCTTGTATAAGAGTATTTTGTTTTCGAGAGATAGCTGAGACTTTCGCCCTATGAGCCAGTAAAGTTTTCGTGTTTGGATACCAAGTTGCTTCCTCTTAGTGAAAATATGTTTTTGCCAGGTAAGTCTTTTGTCTAAATGCAATCCAAGATCTCACATGATCTGCTTGTGGGACTTCGATGTTGTTTAGTGTGACTGGAGGACAGGATCCTCTTCTTAAAGTAAACGTAACATTGACTGATTTGGTTTCGTTGACTTTTATCCGCCACTTTTTAAGCCAGTCTGATATGACATTTAGTCAACTTTGTTTGCACTTGTATCTGGTGAAATAATTAGTCTGTTTTGAAAAACTTACAAAAATGTACATTAAAACTAAATATTATTTTTATTTATATTATTGTTGACTATAACAAAACACCTGGTTAATGATAATTTCACAAGTTTAAATATATACTAAATATATGTTTGTTAAGTTGAATCAATACTTATATTACAAAATGCAGAACTCTTACCTGTCTCCATAACGTTTTCACGCCTAACCCGCTGGACCGATTTTGAAAATTTTTTGGAATGGAAATAGTAAGGAATTTGGGAAAGGATATGGCGTACTTAATCTATAAAATATTCAATAATTTTCCGAAGGTAATGTAGGAATGTCAGGCAGAATAAAAAATATAAACAAATATATTACTAAACCTTATTTATTGACAATAAACAAATCAGTCCATCCCACTAATTAATACTATTATTTTCGAAATATATTAGCTTTTTGCGTAACCGAAAAATATACAAAAGCAATTCAAACTTAACCGCAGCCAAAGAGAGCTTACTATTATGCAAACAATTATTTTTTTACACTTGGACTAGAATGTGGGAAACGAAATCTTACACTCGATACTACATGTGACAATATATAAAATGACTCAAGCACTGAAAGATAAAATACTATTTTTATTAGTTTATCGGCCTTATTGGTGACAATAAATTAGCAAAATAAGTACAAATGTTTTACACATATATCTGTTAATATCTGCAACCAGTAAGTCCTCAATACATGATATGAAAAGTGAATGTCTCTCCTCGAAATTAAATGACTAAATTTCTCGTCGCCTCAATATTTTTTTGACTTCGTCATTACATAATAGTCATTGTTTATATATTAACAGAAAAATTGTAATATCACATTTTAACACCAGCCCACAAAAACAAATTTTATTGATGACATATTAAAGGCATTTAATTGTTTTTTGACTGAGTGAAGACAGTATTCGAAATATAAGTAATAATAAAATACAAGAAAATATTTAAAAAGACGAAATATTACAGAATCAAGGATTAAAATATGCTTAATGCCATTTTGTTTTCATGTATACCTTTTTATCTATTTGATCTTCTGCAATATTAATGTTTAGCATTAGCATTCTTAACATTTGGGGAACATATTTAAAGCTCTCTATTTTAATTTTTAGTTGAGGTATCAATTAAAAAATGTCTTAAATTAAATCCGGATTAAACAATCCTAGCTGTCAATTTTACACAAAAAATTATATTTACAAAGGAGAGACATATTTTAAACTAAGGTTCTTTTGCCCTTCCACCGAACTCTTAATACTAAATGCCATTCAGATACGAGACAGACAATTAGAACATTAATATTCAAACAGGAGATCACTACAAGTGTGCGATTGTGCACAAGGGAGATGCAATATCGGATCTGCGTATTTATTCACTGCACTATAAACCTGTGATCGTTTTGGGATTCCATAGTAATTCATACAATTAATTTGTTTCAAGTTGATATATCGGATAGTCGACTGTTGAATCGATACTAAATGTAATGATCGATATTTTGATGCACAACAGAAAATGAAATCGATTTAACTCTAATAAATTTTTATTTGAACAGTTGTTAATAGTGCATTGTATAAAATAAACAAATAAACATGAAATATATATTACATTGATATCATTGGTCTCGATTGGATATATAAACATTTTTTTCTCTAAAAAAAAACATCAATGCTACGTTTATCATAAATAGTGATTAATGCATCGGATTCAGTTATCAATGTATTTTGTCCATCCTTAGACCACAATTGTAGCTGATAGTAAGTTTAGTGCAATATAATAGAAAATCTATTGGCGAGAATGGCGAATTAATGTCATACCGATCGAATTATGCCGTGCACATTATTGAATGTATAAGTTAGTATTAAATTTAATGAAATCGTGTCATAATCTAGTTTTTGGCATGTTAATTGATTTACGCACGATCCGTGTAGTTTTTTATACAGTCTATTGATAGAAAATGCATAAATATGTACATATTGTGACAACCCAATTTATTGAAACATTTAAAATTACTATTGGACCTTGCCTTACAAGTAGCATTATTTTCTTTGCCGTATTTCTCAGTTACGGCTTATTTATATCAAATGCATAAAAAACCATAGTAAGGTTGTAGTACCGCGCCTGGCGTTCAAACCCGTAAAACTCTTAACACCTAAGATATTTGAATACAGTATATATCCACTATATACTCCATATATCTCCATATAAGGAGTGCCATCGACCTAGGGTCGTCGGAGTTTCCAAATTACACCCCGAAATATGGAATGTTAAAACTGTAAAATATTAACAGTCACCATCAAATCCGTTATCGTCCCTGCTTCCCTAAATTTAGAATTTCATTCCATTTTTCGGCCTTTATACTACAAAATACCCCCACAAAATATGGGGGAGTCAGGCCCACAACCCACTGCCCTGTGGCAAGGGGGCGTTAGAATCCCACCACGGTATCCCCTGCCTGTCGTAAAAGACGACTCAAAGGGGCCCTTGGGGTCGCTGGGCGCGCTGCGGGGGCGGCGCGCCCTCACTGAAAGTGACCCCGAGAGGGGCGGCGGCACTGTGGCCTGTGTACGTCGCGGGCGCCCATCAACAACCCGGGCGCCCGAACCAAGCTAGTGGGGGTGCAACTGCGCCCCCTACACACTCCGAGACGGCCGAGACAAATACGTCTCGGAGGCGCACCGGGCGGCTGCGGCATTACGGTTGGCGCTTCTCGCTAACGTACCGTGGTCGCCCCACTCGGCGCGGAGATGGCCACCGGGGGGTTTTGGTCGGTATGCCGGTTTAGGGATATTGTTAGGGACCCAGCCCGGCACTAACATCTGCGCGGACATGACTTCGCCGCGCGCCGGGCTGGAAGACCGGTGACCCCGACATACGCTTCCCGCCCCCCCTCCCCCGGGGCTGGCGGGAAGTAAAGCCATAAACAGCTTTCCCCTCGAGAACAAAAAAAAAAAAAAAGGCCCACAACCCAACAATTAACAAAGATTGGCGTCACAATGCTTACATCTAACACATTTATGTGAATATCATTGCAATGAGTAAATTAGGGCTAGTTGGGTGAAATATAATCATTATTCAAATAATATTGATTATAGATTACCTCAATTTATAATATAATCAATTCAGTGATTAATGATTACTTTTTTGGAACCACAATCATGATTACATTAAACGACCTTATTATAAACGATCATTATGTTTGGCTTAATAAATATTATTGAAGTCTTAGATCACTATCAAAGTAAGACTGTTAGGAAGCGCAGACATAATCAATGTTTATTTAAAAGGCCCTATTACATGTCTTAACTATACGTATATGATTACATTCACCCAATGATTAGGCAGTTACGGTACTTCCATAGATTCCCAGAAGGTTAATTGTGTAACGTCTAGTTTATTGTGGGGTCACGATATTCTCATTTATATGTCCAATTGCTTTTGTTAAATAAAGATTTAAATCTTAAAGATTATTATTCAGAGTTTTGTAAGGCAAGCCTGGGCTTTTGGGCTTCTAGGAAAGTACCGGCACTGTGATTAGATCGACAAACGCGACCAGTTAGACCCCGGGGTCGCAGTTTACAAGTAAGCTCTTCGCTTTTGTATGGGTACTTGTCTGGTCCCCGACTGTGTGTCACGGTCGCGAGGGGCGGCGCGGACGCTGCGCCGAGGAACCGGATATTAAGCCTGCTGTCCAAAATATCTGTTCATTGTAGCTTCCTCCTTTTTGGGCTCTTCAGCCACTGGTTTCACGATCTTGACGTAGTTGACTGGGACCAGGCCGGCGTGCTGCATGTCGGCGGAGGCCATCAGCCAGCCTGAAGTCCAGAGGTTGCCTTGAAGATGCTGGGGTGCGAGGAACAGTGTCTGGTTGGCGTGGAAGCTCAGCTCTTGCGCGTTGGTGGCTTGGAAAGCGTAGTCTGTGATGGCTCGGAGCGGTGACTGCCAGGTCTTCGGGTCGTTCACTGGAATTTAATGGGTTTTTGTCATATTAATGGTTTAATATAAATATGACCGAAATCGCAAGTCCGAAAATATCTGTTTTGATGGAGAAATATATTTGTGTGACTACTTCAGTTGTTGTTTTTAGTTCCTATGGTCACATCACTTTGTATCTTATAGTGTCAAAATTGTTTTTGAAGGTCTAAATAATGTATAAAAACCCAACATACTGCGCACGAAATAAATAAAATTAAAAGTTTTTTTTTGTTTATCGACGCTAATTTTTAACGTTAATTTTTAACAAAAAATATACGTTTTCCTTACAACCACGTGCATTTAATATCTATGATTGTTAGGAAAACGTCACTTTTTTTATTTTTTGTCGGGATTTTTTTAACGCCAATGGATTTTTAATCACCGTAGCTATTACCTGCCTTAGATTCCGATCACGGTCTGAATACACCCTGTATATAGGTATAAATGATGGATCATGATATCTTAGCCCTGACTATATGGTGTCAGACCAGTGGCGGTACTTTCATAGAAGCCCAAAATCGTTACATGTTAATTCCTAATGTCTAGTTTATAATTATTTTAGTGGAAGTCAACATTTTCTCATTTATATGTCAAATTGCTTTTGTTCAATAAAAATTTAAAGCTTAAAGACTATTATTCGGAATTTTAAAAGGCAAGGTGGGCTTTTGGGCTTCTATGGAAGTACCGCCACTGTGACAGACTATTGCCTGATATGCTATTGATAAAGACCAAAAATTATCATACAACAGATAAATTTCAGGAAAAGTGTACTAACAAGACTCGTTGATGCTGGTGGTAAGTCCCGTGAGCATCTTGTGCACGATGTAGGGCGCGGCCGCGATGATGCCGAAGAACAGCATGACGGGCCACGTGGAGGCGCGCGCGGGCTGCGCGGGGGCCGACGCCCCGGCCGGCGATGCAGACGCTGACACTGCCTCCGCCCATGCCTGGTAAACAAGTTGGAGATTTTACACAGGTACATTTTTTTATTTATAATGCATCACCTTTTAAAAGCAGATCTTATAAGAAATTTGCACTTAAAAGTTATGAATTATTTTGTCTACTAGTATCTAAATGTCTATAGAAAATGCTAATGGCGGTTTTTACGGCTCCAAGGACCGTAGATTGGCCGGACATTCCCAGTTTAGTTGTAATGTAACTAACCACAAATGAAAGTGACATATTTCAGTCTGTGAATCACAATGTGATGGGCAAATGAAAGAAATATATCGATAGTGTTACAAAATATCGATGTACATATACAGAGCATCGATATATCGAAATATCGATATTTTTTACCCATCCCTTCTAGGAAGTACCTTAATTTTCTATACGGCATTTAATTTCATTACTTTATACTGGCCCAATATACATAATATGATGCTATTCATAAGCACTATTTAATTTATTATTGCAATAATTTACGTTTTTGCCACAGAAGAAAGATATTTTTAGCATGTTTTTTTTTGACACTTCTCGATCTGACGTTACTAGATAAATTAACTTTAGTGTGTGTTGCGGGGTTCATTAACCTGTCTAAGCACTTCATGATTTAAACACCGACGATTAATTTGAAAGTTAAATCAGTGAAATTTAGTTAGATAATTCAATTCATTGTGTATACAATTCACTGTCAATTTAACAAACGAGAAAATCCTTTTTATTTTAGGCCAAACTTGAAAACAGTTTTTACTAATAATATATAGAGAAAGTGTAAGTATTTTTGTCCCACTTTAGTAATAAATAAAATCAAAAGCTACTCAAACGATTTGGGTTTATTTTTAATATGTTAAGATTATAATATACATATGTATATGTATGCTTATGGTATCTTCAAATAATTACGTCACGTCTGATCTATTTAGAAAGCATTATGCTTACTTTAGGCGCGCGGTCGAGTATCTCGGCGGTCCTTGTTCAAACCCCAAGGCAGCCACCTTTGACTTTTTGAAGATATGTGTGTATTCACCCTAAATTATCACGTACTTTAATGTGAAGGAAAATATCGTAAGGAAACCAGCACACCTAAGAATTGTAAGAAATTACTTGGGTGTGTAGTCCGCCAACCCGCACCAGACAAGCGTGGTGGACTTACGTAAACCCTCTCAGTTGTAGAGGAGGCCTGAGTCCAGCAGTGGGACGTATTTGGGCTGATGTTGATGCTTACCATTAACTAAATATGTGGCAGAATAAAAAGAATTAAAAAGCGACCGACCTTGAATTCACACTCGGTCCTGATGCCGAGCATCACGAGCAGCTTCCTTATGATCCAGTTGAGGGTCCTGAACACCGCAAAAGTCGACCAGAACTGGCCGAAGAGGGATCTCAGCCTGCCAAAGTTTTCAGCTACGCCTGAAATTTATTTATTTATTTGTCACACCACACAAAAAATAACAAAAATATGATTAAAAACAAAAAATAGACTGCAACAAATGGCAACAATGTATGCGATTCCTTCAATACAATCGTTAGATGGTTTGGAATGTACAAGAATATAGAGCGGGTTGTTACGCAATAATCTATTATTATAAAGAGAATATAAGTAGTGATGGCCACGAGCTTTAGGCGCGCGGTCAAGAATCTCGGCGAGAGATCCTGGATCCTTTAAGCGAAGCGTGAAGAAGCATTTGTGCAGGCCGGCATGATTGTGTCGACCAGCGGGTGACCATATCGTTTCTCGCTGGTCGGTATTATTTTCTTGGACTCCACTGTGCTTACCATCAGGTACAGTGGAGTCACTTTACCGTGCCAGTATAAAAAAAATAAAATAAAAAAAACCTAGGCGGTCGCGGATTTAAGCCCCAGGCACACATCTCTTACTTCTTGAAGTTATGTGTGAAACATCGTGATGAAACCTGCACACCAAAAAGTTCTTAGGAATTCCTTAGGTATGTAGTCCGCCAACCCGCACTAAGCCAGCGTGGTGGACTAAGGTCTAAACTCTCTCAATGGTAGAGGAGGCCCGTGCCCAGCATTGGGACGTATATGGGCTGATGATATATACATACTGTTCTTTATCTAAACAAAATGTTTACAAAAAGAGAAGGTTACGTTAAAAGTCATTTTTCCGTTATCGGTATTATTGAATATAACGAGGTGCAGACAAAATAACGCTTATCATTCAATTTAACAACCCGTGACCGCAATCTCAGACGATAATCTAAAACAATTCATCTTATTGTGTGAATTTTAGCAAGCTATTGGTGTTTTTCCCTCAACTTGCCACTTCAAAGTGAGTGAAAACGTCAATATCAAGAAAAATAATATAAATATACCTAAAATTTTTATATGAATATCACATACATACATAAACTCACGCCTGTATTCCCCGAAGGGGTAGGCAGAGGTGCATTTCTGCACCCACATTTCGCCAGGTATGTATCAGTCCCACGTAATAGGCGGCGAGCCTATTGCCGCTTTTCGGGTACACTTCCAGACTCCGTGCTGTTACTGAGAATTTCCTAATGGAAAAACCCAATAACACTTTGCCCGACCCGGGAATCGAACCCAGGACCTCTAGATCGCACGGCACATACTTGTACCGCGAGACCACGAGGCAGTGAGTTTATTACTTTTAATTATATGTTAAAAGTAATAAACTAAGTACGTAATTCATACAGGGGGAAACAGGCCGTGATCG
The DNA here is from genome assembly GCA_907164795.1 of Hemaris fuciformis. Lineage (NCBI taxonomy): Eukaryota > Metazoa > Arthropoda > Insecta > Lepidoptera > Sphingidae > Hemaris > Hemaris fuciformis. Next base: position 5,200,084 of record OU015455.1, on the reverse strand, counting down.
AAAACTAAGGCAGGTAAATAGTTACAGTGATTAGGAACACTTTGTCGTTAAAACATTCGTAAAAAATATGCAATGGCATGGCCTCGAGGTTTAGGCGCGCGGTCGAGAATTTCGGCGGTCGCAGGTTCAATCCCCAGGCACACACCTCTGACTTTTCGAAGTTATGTGTGTATTCACCAATAATTATTACTACTATAATGGTTTTACTTTAACGGTGAAGGAAAAAGTTCTTAGGAAGTTCTTAGGTGTGTAGTCCGCCAACCCGCTCTAGACCAGCGTGGTGGACTAAGCCCTAAACCCTCTCAGTTGTAGAGGAGGCCCGTGCCCAGCAGCGGGATGTATATGGGCTGATGATGATGATAATCTAGTTCTTACCTAGAATAGCTCTAAACGAGCTCGTGAGCGCGAATAATGTACTCTCAAGCATCATGGCAACGCTTCCGACAGCGTTCACCACACCTTGAATGGAATCGAAGGCGTGCCGCGAATTCTCCTCCGCCATTTGCACGAATCTGTAATGAAAACATATTTGAATTATCGTAGCATATAGCCAACTTAGGCTATGACAAGAATATAAGCACTGTGTCAAAGAGTTGCAATGTGCATACATTATGTCGTTTTGAAATTCTTTCGATGAGTGATATTACCCGGGGGTCTTACAGTGTCCCCTCTGCTTTCTTCTCTTTCCTTTTCCCAGTTTACAGAATTCAGAATTTCACCTCCATTTTATTTAAATCAGGGAACAAGCTATTATAATTTCAAAAATATATGAACTAGTTGCCCGAAAAAACATATTATGCGAAACTTTAGAATTTAAAACGAATATTCTTTCATTATTTTTGTCACATTTTCCAATGCTGCTCCTTTCCTATTAGTCGTAACTTTTTTATGCAACATGCTGAGCCTTATTGCTTAGATAGGTTTTAAAAAATCTATATATATAGCTATAAGAAAAAAATATATGAGAAATATGCTGTTCGAAGCTGCTGTCCAGTTTTTATAGATCCAAGTGAGCATTTGTACCTATGGACCGTACTACCGTCTCTACAGTTTTTGTCTACCCCAATGGGAGACAGGCGTGAGTTTATTTATGTAGGTATGTAAGTGAACATTGAAAATGAGAAATAGTCTTTAGTCTTTGTAAGTCACCTGTTGATGGTAAAATTGTCGTGTCCAACCAAAACGTCTAAATCCGATATACGAGTAGTAGCTTACGCAAGGTTGTAACGTTTCGTGATTAGCCTCGGTATTACCTAATTTAACTTTAGTTTGTATTGAGACAGCAAAATTGTGTCGACTGGTGATAAATTTGCTTTTGCCGCACCATCAAGCTGTGGAATAGTTTGCCGGCTCACGTGTTCCCTCCTTCCTATGATCCTGGATCCTTTAAGCGAAGCGTGAAGAAGCATTTGTGCGGGCCGGCATGATTGTGTCGACCAGCGGGTGACCATCGTTTCTCGCTGGTCGGTATTATTTTTCTGGACTCCACTGTGCTTGCCACCAGGTACATCACTTTGCCGTGCCAGATTAAAAAATTATAATTGTAGACCTTTGTTCGTTATTTGTTGTTGTTGTAAAGAAAGAAGTTATTTGTTTATTGTTGCCAGTTGGACTTGGAACTCTATATGGAGCGCACTAAACTTGCCATCAGACGTAGAAAGTTCCTATAACCGTGCTAGTATCAAAAAAGTTATTTTGATAAATTTACTGAGGAAGCCCTTTCATTTTACTATCCTTATGAATTGTATCAATAAAACAAACTTTTGTTACGGACATTCGTGTCCAAATTAGTTCAAAATATTTCCGCAGATCAACCGGATCAATATTTCAAACCGGTTGCGAGTTATTCCGCGCATAAGGTACGCTATTCATAGAACATACCGGGCTTCCAAATCGCACAAATATAGCCATCAATTTCATTATTACATTAGTCAGTCTGAATTTTTTCGCTCCGAAAATACTGAGTTTCAGGGAGGAATATAAATTAAAATCTCCATAGGGTAGTTGGTTATACATATTCGGGCCGTAGGAGAACAATTTTTTATTATTTATTTATTTCCGCTTTATTATACAAGTAAATGAACAAAATAGGTAATAGTAATCTTAAAATGAGGTTGTGTAACAAATGGCGCTCTGATATCGGTGATTTGTTCCAGGCAACCGTTAGATGGATTGGAGCGGTCAGAAGGATGGAATGGGTGGTCACAATTAATGATAACGACGAAATTACAGTAGTTGTTGCGCGCAGCTCCGTATGCCAGACATTAGACTTCAATAGGAATGTTCTTTACCCATTTTTGCCATATTATACATTGCTGCTCCTTATGGGTTGGCTCGGAGCGTAATATGTAGCCTATAGCCTTCCTCGATAAACGGGCTGTCTAACAATGAAGGAATTTTTTAAATCGGACTAGTATTTCCTGAGATTAGCTTATTCAAGTAAACAAACAAACTCTTCAGCTTTTTATCATTAGTAGGTATTATTACTAAGCACCTAAAACATATTCAATAAACATAAACAAACATGTGAGATATACATAGAGTTATACAATAAGAAGATTAACATAAAGAAAAATGAAAGGAAGAAAGACAAAAAGTATACTTTACTTTATATTTTAAACATTTGTGTGATGGATGAATTTTGTTTCTGTTGTAGGTGTTTTAGAGAGAAAGTCTCTTATGGACTATATTGCATAAGACTTGAATCTTGATGTAGATCCAATGTAAGTGTTGGATTAATAATAAAAAAAAGTTTTGTGAAAGTAACATTTAAAATATCAACAAGTAAAAAATCTATTATTCTTAAATAACAAACAAGGAACATGGTTATTATTCATATAAAATACAGACAAATGAAACAATGTAATTACTAGAAATTGCAACTGTGTCATATTTATTATGAGCATGATGAAACAGCCAGTAACAATAATTAAAGTGTTAGGTTCTTACATTGTTATGTTGGTATTTTTTTAATAATATTTTGAATCACTTTCTACTTGGACAGTATCTGAATTTGTCATGTAGCACTAGTGTAAACACTTAGTCATGCCAGTATAAAAATGTCAGACCTTGGATTTGTTTTCTGGTTATTATTGGGATTAGCCACTAGAAAATTATCAGTAGCAGCATAGAGTCTGGAAATTTGCCCAAAAAATAGCACAAAGCTTGCCTTCTGTTACATGGGACAGATATGTACCTAGCAGGATGTGGATGCAGATATACACCTCTGCTTTCCCATGAGGCATTTATACAGGCATGAGTTTATGTATGTATAAAAAAGTATAGGAAACAAACAGCTAGACTCTGTTTTTCCCAGGTGCATTGTTATAAAAATAAGTACCCCAAGTTCTTTCCTAAGGAATCCCAATCATCAAAGTCAATCTATTAGGTATAATCACATTAATGATATTAATACAAATATGTCTGCCATAATGGTAGGGTTTGTTCTACAACAATTTGAAGTTTTGTTTTATTTGTACAGACATAATAACACATATTCAAACTAGCAAAATGCCACATTTGAAGAATAGTAATATTAACATTTTAAAAATCCAATACATATGTATTTAGACAATTGAAGCTGTAATATGACAAAAATTATAATCTAACAGTAATCCCACTTGCGGTATCTTTAAAGATTAATTTTAATAAATTTGTAATAGCGATTCAATATATTGCAAAAGTATATATAATTCAATAAGCTAAAAGATTAGAGAAGCAACACAAGTGCCAATGATAACATTTATCTTAATATTCTAAACAACTGTTCTTAGGATAGATAAATATTGTTTAGTATGTGTGACTGATAAGAGTGAAAATCTTTGTAGTCTACTGTAGATAGCATCATGTGGAGAGGAAGAGAAATTGGTTATTTAAATTTTAATTTAGAATTTTATGTTACTGACAACATAGCTTAAGTTTAAAAGAGGGATTAAATATTTTTTAGTGCCTTTTGGGCTTGTATACAATGAAATGAAATTTATCTCAGAAACCATGAACACAATAATTTGAATATCAACAGGTTGCAATATAGGCAAATCCATGGCTTTGGTACCTGTTTTATCTACATTGGATTCAGGCCTGGGCACAGCACTATATCCGCCCTCCTTAAAGTGACTGGCGATATTAGGGCTGGTATGGAGAACACCGAAGTCACAGTCTTGGCTTTGGTTGATTTCTCCAATGCCTTCAATACCGTCAGTCACGACATCCTATTAGCTATCCTTTCCCACCTCATGATCTCATCTGAGGCACTGGATTGGTTCTCTAGCTATCTTCAGGGACGTCAGCAGTCTGTGCGCCTTGGCGATTCATCGTCTAATTGGCGCAATCTGGGTTCTGGCGTTCCTCAAGGCGGTATACTTTCTCCTATGTTATTCTCTATTTTTATTAATCTCATAACGCAAGAGCTTCAATGTGCGTATCATCTGTATGCCGACGACCTGCAAATTTACGCTCAGTCTAGTGTTGACTCTGTGACTTCTGCGATAGATAAGGTTAACAATGACTTAGCTCGCATAAAAACTTGGTCAGATAGCTTTGGCCTAGCAGTTAATCCTGCCAAGTGTCAGGCCATAGTTATAGGGAGCCCTAGGTTGATAAGTAGACTGAACTTCAAGTCTATTCCACCTGTAGTTTTTGATAGCTCAGATATTCCTTGGTGTGGTAGTGTTAGAAACCTAGGGCTGCACATAGACTCAACCTTTAGTTGGCGAGCTCAAGTTAACTCCGTATCGCAGAAAGTCACGGGTACTCTTCGTGCTCTCTATCGCTTGAAAAACTTCCTTCCCTCCAGGACCAAAGCGATGCTCGTGCAAGCCTTAATATTTCCAGTAATCGACTATGGTGATGTGTGTTATTTCGATCTGAATGCAGAATATCTCAATAAATATGACCGTCTTCTTAATAACTGCATTCGATTCATTTTTAACCTTCGCAAATTTGATCACGTTTCCTTTTTCCGATCTCAATTAAATTGGTTACCTATCCGACAGCGCCGATCTCTTCGCGCACTCACTACTCTTTTCTCAATTATTAAGTCTTCTACTCCGCCCTCTTATCTGACTTCTCACTTTCAATACTACCACGACAGGAATCTTCGCTCGTCTAACAATCTTCTGCTTTCATGTCTTTCTCACAGCTCAGACTTTCTACATACTTCTTTCTTCATTCAGTGTATCCTTCTATGGAACGCACTCCCCCTAGAAATCAGGATGTTGACAAACCGCTTTTCCTTTAAAGTAAGGGTTCGGCAACTATTTTTGAATCGACTGTCAGAATCATCTTAGTTTGTATATGTATGTATATATATTTATGTATTTATGTATAATATATATTTATATAAGTAGGTTTTACAAATATACTATTTATGTTTATTGGTTATATATTTATATATATATAAGAGTATATATTCTGTATCAACAATATTTATGCACCTACCATGTATCTCTGCACCACCTTAAGGTTGACTGGTAGATAATGCCTTAGGCATTAAGTCCGCCTTTATACGCTATTATGTATAAAAAGCATAAATAAATAAATAAATAAATAAATTATACAGTACATTAGCTGAAAGTTTTTTTTAAATAAAAGTGAATGAATTGTAATCTTAGTTTATGCTTTTCAAAGTTATGTGTTTATTCTCAATGAATTATCACTTACTTAAACGGTGAATCAAACCATTGTGAGAAAACCTGCACAACTAAAAAGTTCTTAGGAATTTCTTAATGTGTAGTCCACTAACCTGTATTAGGCTAGGGTGGTTGACTAAAGCCTCAACCCTTTCCGTTGTAGAGAGGGGGCCCATGCTCAGCAGTGGGACATATATGGGCTGATGATGATGGCAATTGATGATGATTGAATTGTAATTATCATAAAGTGAATTTGTAAACAAAATAATATAAAAATATGAGAATATATAATATTCACCTCTTGTAAATTCATAAAAGCTGGTTTTTAAGAATAAGCTGGCCAATATCATATTATCACAGCAATTTTAGAGATTAAAGTAACATTACATGAAGTGTTACGGAATTTAAGAATTCTTCAATCAGAAATATATTAATACCAATAGGTGTTAGCTGCTAAAAAATCATAAGTTTGTAAATGTTAAGAACTTGTTTATAAATGATCTGAACTTCACAATCTTCACTATAATATAATAAAGAGGAAAGATTTGATTGTTTGTATGCATTGAATAGGCTCTGGAACTACTGAACCGGTTTGAATAATGGGGATAGATGGGGCCCACCAAAGTACGATACTTTGTATCCTGGGAAAATTTAGTGTTCCTTAATATAACTTACTTTTGATGTCTATGTGGACAGTTGCGGGCAAAAGCTAGTATTTAATATTTATACTATCTGAGAAGACAAATCACAAGCCAGCAACATATATCAATATTTTAGCCACACAATTTAAATCACATAATTATAGAGTGGAAAAGACAAAATAATCTATAAAAGTAAGCTATATTTTATTCAACATATATGTGCACATACCTGCTCTCTACATCTCCCATATACATATTTCCACCGAATCTGTTGTATCCTCCGTAGGGCGCCATCCCTCCCATGCCTACGCCGTAGCCACCTCCCATGTTATTGTATCCGTAGCCACCGTAGCCGCCCATACCATAATTCCCCATGCCGTAGAACCCCTGATTTACTCCGTAGTTCGGCTGGAGTCCGGACACGTCAGGCTTCGGGGGAAGCGGCGGAGGGGCTACCATAGGGGCGGGGGCTACAACAGGCGCCTGCACAGGAAATGCGGTGGAAGTAGACGGCACTACATTTCTAAACGCGGTTCCATCGATACTTTGCGTCACACTCGTGTTAGACAATTGTAAGTCCCGTTGCCCTTCGAACTGACCCGTGGGCTCGCTCATTTTGCAAACACTAGACTAGTAACGACTCTAATCACTGTGAGCAATCAAGTACTAAAGTTCAATGATAAGGTTCATGCGCCATTTGAATATTTTGCTTTACGATGTTATCAGGGACACAGATTTACAATCAGATAGCTGGCTTGTACTATGTACGTACGCGTTCAATTCAATCAACTTATTCAATTTCACGGAATATGACGTTTCTAGTGTTTGTACATAGATGTCTAGCAGTAGCAGCTGGTGAGTAAGGATATAATGTGATGTCAACTGTCAATGTATTGACTGTGTGATATCGATTATAATCATCAACTCACAGAAATATTTCCGATGCATTTCTATGCATAAAATATACAGAAATTTGATAATTATTTCATGTAGTTTTTGTATATTAAAAAATTCACTTGAATAAATTGTTTTATTATTAACACAATGTAATTATTCTGTAGAGAAAAATTATGGGATGCGAAACTTATAAATTCCAAAGTTTTACAAGGGAAAAAATAATATCACTGCTCATTGTGTTCATTCATATTTTTCCATAAATAATTCAATTTTGATAGAAAAACTGATCAAAATTGTGACGTTGTCAGCTAATTTAAATCGATTTTATTATTATGTAAGACACATCCCTAGTGATGAAAGCTCTTATCGAGTGTTGCCAGTGCATAAAAATTATAGATTTTTTATTGATTTTCCTAGCATTTAGTGCTATATTAAACCGATAGCGACGTTACCCCGCACCAGATGGTGGATTGCCAACCCACACTAAGGCCTAAACCCTTTCAATGGTAGAGTAGGCCCGTGCCCAGCAGTGGGACGTGGGATGATGATGATGATGACACTTATAATTCTGTTACACTGATGCATTTGGTCTTAAATTCCTATATTGACTTTTAATGGCTTAACCCCTTAATAAATATTACTATGGAGTGTAATCAATTTTAATGCATGATGAAAACAAAAATCGTATTCCTTCGTAGTCATTAAATAGTTGTAGGTAGTTAGGTACCTACCTATGCTTGAAACAAAATGATCTCTGCATGATGTAGAGTACCTTTTCTTCATTATAAATAATAGTAAACAAACGTTTTCTGTAATGTTATAGCCTAATTAGCTGTTTATTTAGCCTTAGAAAATGGAAAGTTTTTTATATTTTATCTTGTTTGAAGAATAATTTCGTTTAGTGTCGATACGCAAAGTAATAATGAAAAATATTAATTGACTTGTAATGATATTATTTTAAAGTTAGTGCAATGAAATATTTATTAATTTACAAATCCAAAATTATTATTGAAAGTGAAAACAGTTTACCGCTTCTGACCTAGTTTTTTACTAAAAAAAACACTATTGTCTATGCTCCGAACTTCGGAGTCCGAAGGGTGTCAATAATTCCTGTGTGATAATTTTTTGTTATTGTTTTAAATATAATCAGTTTGTGATTTAATAGTTTTAGTCACATAAAGTGTGCGGGATATTAGCTATTTTAAACGGTAAGCACTTAGGAATAATGAAATTTGGCACACAAATTGAAACATTACATTATTTGTGAGACTGCCACTAAGGGATATTGTATTTTATTGTTATCTAGATATAAACATACAATATGTCTTGTAGTATATTTTTTTCTTAGTTTTCAATATGTCAATAACTTAATATCATGTAAACACAGGAGTAAATAATTGTTTCTAATAAGTTTACTGGTTTAAAAATTATGTCTTTTCGATACCGGTTTGTCGAAGCCTCGTAGCGGGTTGATGCTAAATGAATGTCAATTATTCATTACTAAACGTTCTAATGACGTCTGGGACACAGTAAATTATGTAGTAGAATATTTTCATATCATACATTATACTAGACATTACTTTTAATGGTTATACAAGTCACCAAATAGTTATCACTTAACAAACACGACATACGGAAGCTTTGGTGATTGCATTCTAAACTAAATTCCATACCTACTAGGTCACAAATATAGAAACTAGATAGTATACTTTAGGTTTCAATTTAGTATTTTATATTTTATGGCTCTAATAATATTAATAAGTAATTTAATGGACTGTGAATTTTAATATTTAGTTTTTCATAATATTTTGCAAAAGTTTTAGCATGTTTTGTAGTTTTCTTATATGTTTACTGTTATGACTGCAAAGTGCACTGAATTTGTCAATTTATAATGTACTAAAGTTTTTTTTATTGAATTATATTAAGAAATATAAAAATAAAAGCATGTAAAATTTCAAAGTTGTATATTATAGTTCTTTCTACTGACTTTAATTTTTTTCCTATGATGTCTTTAGTAAAAACTATCAATAAGTTATATAGAAATAAATTCTTTAAATTCTAATAGCTCAAATAACAAACAAAATATGTTATCAAATAAAATAAAAAAACAACATTTGGAGCAACAATTAATGCAGTATTTTTTTTCTAAAATGAGACATATTAATAACATAAATTATTTAATGATGCATTTTGGTTCAGTCAACAATATAGTTAATGTTCAACTTGAACAATCACTGTTGTACTTCCATAGACAGTCTTTATGATGTAATATCTAATTGTATACATTTATTATCTTTCGTATTCATTCGTTGAGCATTAGTTTACTCTCTGTTTGCATGTTTACTGCACAAGTGATAAATCATTAATGCATGTGTCACAACTACAAGTAAACAGCCTTGTATAACAAATCATTTAGATGATTCTATTGGTAGTTGTATTTTCCTTATTCAAAGAAAAATTGTTCTGTAATTTAATTTTATTACTGTGAATTTAATGTGATATTTCGAGTGTAGTGCATAATTGTCGTTTCTGGGATTATGTATATTGTAAGTACTTCATATAAATAGAGAAAATGTTTTAGATCTAAATAATTGGCCTAGTTCCACGGCCGGTAGTGATATATGTATGACAGTGCAGTAAACACTGGTTTTGATTATAATACTATAATAGAGTGTATTAATGACTTGAATGCTCTTTGCTGTACATGATGATATGAAATTATTAAAATGATCTTAATTTACAGCCTCATACAATTGGGCTAAACAAAGTCTCATGATAAATATTGAAAAACTTTTAAAATCAAGTATACAATTTTACTCCATACTGTATGTTTTAAATGGTGATTTTATATTTAATATTGATCATGGCATGCTATTAGTAGGTAGGCTTCTTAGTTGAGCAAATTACTAGGATTATTCATAAAGAATTTCTCAATGACACCAGTGGCTAATGTGAGTTAAAAAATATACTTCTGCTTACCCCCTCAGGGATTCGGACAGGAGTTTTTGTATACATGCTAACTAAAGAAATATTTGAATACCCATTCAAAGTATTATCCATAATTTCTTTCCCAAAACCTTTTGCTTTTTGACAAAAAATATTCCCTATGAAATCAACTATTCCTATACCAAAAATCCATAAAAATTAGTTCAATGTTTTATATGCTATTGCATTGACTTCTAAAATTCTTTTAAGTGATAATTTAGAAAATCTCATACAATAAAAAACTATTGTATTCAAAATTACACCAGACGTTTAAATATAATTTTATAAAATAGTAGTGGTATGTGTGATTCTGTGGAGAACAGTCGCAGGAAGCGGCGGCGCCACCGGCGCGTCGCACAGGAAACCCACTGCAGCGGCCACCGTGTTTATTATGTAACGCACTCAATTGTACCGACAATTATTTCATATATTATATGCTGAACGAGACACAGTTTACGATTATGTATGGGAAAGTACAAAGCGTGTAGTCCTCTGTTAGTTCAAAGATAATAACGGATTTTTGAAGGGACAATATGTATTAATATTTTAGGGCGTATAAGAACTTACAATGTCTTAAAAAGTAATTACTCGTAGAAGGTTTAGCAGTTTAGTTTACTAAAATTATAGTTGATGTAAAATTATAATATTTTCATTCCTATTGAATACTAATTCTTATTCCTGTCAAGAGATGTCGCTGTGTGCCACTTATGCAACTCAAGATAGCATGAGATTAATAGATATTTATTTTTGTAATAATTTTATTGCTATTATAACATATCAATCTACACCAAAAGTGAAACAACAAACGTAATATGACATAGCTATGCGGGAGTCACTTGAGATTAATATGAATTCGGGAATTAATTGGACTCATGATGTCACGCAGCTTACCAACTTGCGGAACCCACGAGACTGTCATTAAACACATTAATACTTCCGATTTTAAACAGTGCAACGCTAAACACGGTACATTTATCGTGCAAAACAATATAATGCAAGCACCACAAACTTAAGTTTAATTTCCGCCACATTAAAGCTGTGTGAATGCAGTTTTCCCAGGGTGGGACAAGCCGGCCGGCCGTTATTTCCGCTCACGTCTGTAAATGGGCCACCAGGCTGCCAGGGATGGTAGGCCGTGTTCCAGCATAGCTTTGTGAAGTTCCTCGGCTACCTACAATAGTATGGCTAAGTTTACAGTTATGTTTTGCGAATGCGGTTGGGATAATATATTTTAGCCAAAATTTGATCCCCATAAATATGATTTGAACTATGGACAGAGTATTATTTTGTCGCTGACTATCCTATCAGCCTTACTTATAAAAGTTTGTTTATTTAACTGCTATTTAATCATGCTTTAGTCTGTCCTATTGATTGACATGCGACGTTAGGGAAAACGAGACAAAGCATGTTTAAGAAGTAGTTAAATTAAGTAACGTGTTAAGTATGGCCGTATAATTTTTGGGGATCTCCGTAGACTCGTCTAAAACGGTTTAATAACAAAATTATCACTTAGTGATGCATCTCAGTGTTACATCCACGTTAGGGCAGTTGAGTTTTACGCTCTAGGCATAGGGACGAGTCTTGCCGTTTTTCGGAAACATTTTAAGACTTCGCGCTGCTATTGAGAATTTCTTATTAGAATGTTTTGTCAGTAAATAACTGCATTTGTTACTTTCAGGTGATATTCCTGATACACCCAGCTGATCGTCTTGGTAAGTAAATAGTCTATCAATGTTTATGACACGCAGCACAAAAAATATCTCAAATAATTCTTATCTAAGGATATCAGCGTTCTGATGACTAACATCATCAGCACTTGCTGGGAGTCTATTATTGTTTTTTTATATAAATTTTACAGGAATTTTTATAAATGATACATTTTTTCTCCAAGCTATTCATGCTACTTTCTACATCCCCATGTTGATTCGGTTAGCGTAACACAGCGCCTACAGCTTATGACCCACCATACCAATCATCGAAAGAAACTCATAGATGATCATATTTTCGGTTTCTCGTGACACTGGATATACCCCGTTCGAGCGCATCCATTCGTACCGTAGTTCAATCTTGCTACAGTGCGGTGTGGCACAATTTGTGGCGATTATTATAACTACTGTAAGTTTGAAAACATCCATCTCGCATTAGGATTAGGTACAGTTATGAAATAAACTTCACTTGCTTTATCCTCTTACAGATACATCTCTAATCAGAATCAAAATGTTCCCTTCGCATTTGGAACTTACGACTCAAGCCATATCTCAAGACGTGTGTTACTTTCCCATACATTTATGATTAAAATTGATTTTTACAATATTAGTTCTATCGGTGTATCAAGAGCAAATATCTTAAAAAATATACGGTATTGATACTGCAAATTTCAAATAAAGCGCACGGGACGTCAATACAAACGGCAAATACAAATGTAGTAGGACAATAAACGGTATCGATGTAGCGTGTCCACGGCGTATTTTCTCAGTGCAAACATTTACCAACATGACAAAGTAACTGTTTAAGATAGTAAGGTATTTATATTATACCTCGATGAACGCGGGTTGTGTAACTGCAACGAAAAACCTTCGCGCAAACGTTTTTAGTATAACCGCTTTTTTGTCTATGTTTAGCTGGAAGGTTGAGATTCTAGTGTGTAATTAGCAGTATGGGCGGATTTAGGCCGCGGTTGCGTGAATCGTGACCTCCTAATGGCTTTAAAAAGTGTGCTTTTAAAAAAGGAGAAGTGATTTAAAGATTTTTCTTTGAAAACGATATTATTTTTTAGTTTGAGTCATACGATGATGAAGCCAAACATGCCTTTATTCCTAAAGAAAATTAAAGATCCTTAGAAGCACCAGTAGAACTTACATTTATTGAAGATAATATTATTATAACACAAGACTTCAGCTAACGGTAAAGCAACATCTTATATGATCAGAAAATTGTGTTATAGTAACAATATTCACATTGCATATGAAATACAATAAAAAAGATAAATATAATCCACATTAAAAGAAATTGCCTGTGGCATTATGTCTATCGTTACATTATATATTTATGAAGTATTATTAAGTATACCTAGGAATTTCTGATTCTATATTATACCATACGCTCTGTGATGTTTTGGGTGTTCGTAGTATGTGGTGGCCACTAACACCACATAAACTATTCGTTGGCCTCGTAAAATATAAAACATATGACCCCCATTAAACCGAAATATATACCTTCATACGTCTCCGCCCGTCCGACTAACCCACAGCAGTCGTCAGCACTTAAACACGCGCGTCACTGACTCAAATTGTGAATCCTTTTGTGTGGCAGACACACCGTCTGACTTGTTAGCACACGTTTGTTGTGACGACGTATGCTATATTATGTATTCATCCGTGTGTACGGGGTTTATTTATGTATGTTTGTGATCATAATCTTGGTAGATTAAATTTAGAATGGCTGGTGCAATTTGCTTAAAGGTCATAGGGTTTTTGCTGCTGTTTAAAATGATATCCATGAAGCTATTGATATTAAGGAACTTATGTTAAACTTCAGCGTTTAATGTTTTAAGTATCATTATTTTGTTGTACTGGAAATGTGTCGATTCATTATGGGGCTACGGAATCTGCATAGTTTAAAAGTTTAAGAAGCAATCCCATTTGTAAAACGCAATTAATATGATAAAGGAATGAATTGTAGTAATTTATGGACAGTGGAGTGATATTTCGCACCAATAAATATTAAGAGCGCAGCTTCAGAATAATACAATTTAACCATAAACACTGATACAAACCTGCTGTTTATAGTAATCTCTGTCTAATTGAGAGTCACGACAATAATGTTACTCGCGATTCCTTCCCCATTGTGATGGGATTCGATACGGCGTTTTGTTCCGCACAATGTGTCACCATTGAGTTCGCCACATAAGTTGATAATAATACTGGATTAATCTGTTCGACGTGCCTCTTGTTTCTTTGATCCCGTTGTGGGACATGGGGTTTGAGCACCATTGTAGCGAGGGTGTTAATGTACGGTTTCTGGATCGTTGGATTGTGACATTCGATCCATAAAGGCTTTTATGTATAAAGTAATAGAGTTGCATATCGCTGGTGGATGGATATGTAGGTTGGTTTGAAAGGATTCATTTTGATTCACATAGAGCTGCAGAATTTTCCATGTTATCAATGTAAGTTCTGTACACATCGTGATTTAGTAATCAATAGTTATGTACAAAGACTGGGACATAAGTAACTTACTAATTTCAGTCTAGATCGTCTCAACATTAGTAATAACAAAAAGGTGTCTTTATTTGCATCTTCTTGTTATTAAAAATTGCAACTAGTATTCAAAATTATCGTCACCATCAACCTCAATGTAATATTTCCAGGGTGACCATTTAAACCTTTTGTGCCTAGTGATCTATGGTTTCCTATCTGAGTCTCTGTCCCAACTTGTGGCTAGACCACTCTGCGTTAGAAGGTATTTTAAATTCCATTTGATGATCTTTTCCTTTCAATCGGCCTTCGGCGTTAGGAACCATGCTCATAAATTTTGCATTTATTTTGTTTTTTTTCATTTTCAACGATTACAATACCTATTTCATGGTATTATTTATACTATAGTCAGAAAAATTTAAAACAGGATTTACTGTATATCTTTGTAATTGCATTTCACTTTTCCAATCTACAAACGTTAAATCTAACGTACAGACATGCGTAAAGGTCGCGTGTATGTCGAACTCTGTAGAGAGTGAACCGACCATAAAGCAACATTGAGTTTGTGCAATTACATGGGTTTATCACAAAATTTTACACTGACAAGCGTTGTACGGTGAATATATTTAGAAATGTTGTTAATACAAACTTTCTAGGTCGAATGCCACTAGATAAGGCGGCGCGGTGTGACAGTGTTATCTGATTGTATTCTGGTTTCAGAACTTTAGTTCGTTTATTTAGTATCGGTCGTATATTCACTTATAATTGACTTTGATGCATATTTCTAAATGTTATCGTTAATGGCGAATGGCGCTCTTGCTGGCCATGTTTAGCATTTACTGGTTACCGCTTTCGTCTGACCATACTGTTATTATTGATGTGAAATTTGATTTGAAATTCTCTTCTGTTTAGTATGTTTTAAATAGTGGGCTGGTTTAGTAGTATGTTCACTCTTTGTTGTTCCTTACGTTCCTAATTTATTTTGTACAAAAGTTTTCAAAAAAATGCTTTGAATTTTATATTTAAAAAAATCTGTTCAACTTTATTTGTCTATTTTTGTTATTTTTTTTTATTTGTTTCACAATAGAGGATCGATTTAAAGAAACATAATTATTAAATTACTTTTTCTTCGACTGGCATTGCAAGGTTAGCTGAAATTCTCTATACTCTAATATTTTCGCTGGTGAGAGACCCGTTTGGATTTTTTTAGATTTTAATTTCGCAATGAAAAAGAAGGAAAAATTAAGGAGAGAAACTAGAAGAGGCTATACGACATTGAGAATTAACAGAACCATTGTATATTCATAGTCATCGTGTTGTGCGAGGCGTCGATGTTTTAAACAGGCCGAATCTTTTTTTACAAGAATGTTCTGTTACATTATACTCATAACATACTGTAGGTGAAGCTGGCAACCAAAGATAAATGTTTCCTTATCGACCACAAACAATTGTAGATGAGGAAATATATTAAAACTAATCTTGATAGCCAGGTAACATTCTGATGTCAAAAACCCTTGTACGGCATGACTCATAGTATGATAAAAAAAGATACTGAAAATATAGCTTATCTCCATCCTTTTATCATCATATTGCGGTAACAATAAAATAAAGAACGTTAATCTAAAATCGATCTACAAAGAAGGTTTATAATGAACAAACACATTTGTCAAGTAAATTAAACAGGCAATGTATGACAAAGTAATTATCTTCGTTATTATAGTAATAATACAGTACTGTTAGAAGGCATACAATTTGCTAAACAATGGATGACTGTATATTTCTCACGTTTTTATTGCAAGTCAATTAATTCCCATACAAGAGTTATTAACAAAAGAATTTATGACGCATCCGTTAATACGATGGCTGACCTGTAAAGTTGGCATGATGAAGATTTATACAAACATCATTGTATAGACAGTCGCAAGCACTCTCCGAAACCAATGCACAAATGCAGAATTAATAAAAATTTTTTTTTAACTAACTGCCTTATAGAACCCATGGTGTTAGAATGCGTGTGGCGTCCGATTCCCGACTAAGTTTTGTTGGGTTTATTAGTTCAAAAATTCTTAAAAGAATCTCTTCTTCTTGTGAAGAATCTTAACAATGCATAAAGCATCGATGTTTTCCTCATTTGCACAATTAGAAAGTGTTAAAATGACAAATTGGCTTCGTAGTTCATTTTATATCTTACAGAGTCATTGATATTGATATTGATGATCGATTGACGATTTTTTTTTAGTTATATTTAAACAACACGTAGGTATAACTTTACAGAGAAAGATCATAAATAAGAAATAATAATTCGATCGATAGATATCAAAATGAAGTTTATGTAAGAACAAGAACGTAAGAATTTCTAGAGTAAATATTTGAAATTTCACACTAAGATAAGGCGATGGGTGGCGCCGGTCGTTGCATAGCTAATCTGAACCGCTTATCATAATGCTAGCGAACAGCTGACGAGCTTTGTGTGCGACAATTTTTCGCTGAGATCTGCTGCATTTTTTATAGCGTCTAGTTTCATGATAGAGTTTAATATTTAGTTAAGAATATTGAAAACAAGAATAATATGTGCAGACTCACTACAATACATACATAAACTCACGCCTGTATTCCCCGAAGGGGTAGACAGAAGTGCATTTCTGCACCCACATTTCGCCAGGTATGTATCAGTCCCACGTAATAGGGGGCGAGCCTATTGCCGTTTTTTCGGGCACAATTCCAGACTCCGTGCTGCTACTGAGAATTTCCTAATGGACAAAACCCAATAACACTTTGCCCGACCCGGGAATCAAACCCAGGACCTCTAGATCGCTCGGCACATACTTGTACCGCGAGACCATAAGGCAGTCGTCACTACTATAGCTACGTAAAAATTGCGGTAAAAATCACGGCCTTATGACTCTCAGACCCGAATGAGGCATTTTTGAGTAAATAAATAAACATGCCTAAGAGACATGTATAATTTTGAACCCAGATCGAAGACTTGTGGTAACAAACTAAACTTGATGCGGGAATTAAACATGGGCCTCCCGTTTTGCAGACGGTTTTTCACCGACAGGGAATCTGTAAATATTACTGAATATTATGAATTGAAGGACTACGATCCATGCGTATCCATCATAAAATATCTCGTGGATTTTCCAAAGCAACTCAGGACTATCTGTAGAGCACACTACAGTAAGCTGAAACAATTGTTAGTTTCCTACTTGGTATAAAAATAAAGTTGTAAGGAGATGTGCACTGCTGTTTGTAAGGCAGATCAGCAAAAAAGACCTGAGTGTACTATTACGGAAGTACGGGGTTATCTTCCAACCACCGTTTCATAGCTGTTGTTCTTAAAACTCGCTTAGCAAATTAAGCGTGAGCAAGTAGTGGTGTTAAATTATAATTAATTTCGGATAATGGATTGCTTCATCGAAATTAGCAGACATAAACACAGAAGCCATCGGTAACGAAACCTCGTGTATAATTGCCTCCCTATGAAAGAGATCGGGATTTGATATTCTTCTATATAAATTTTAGAGACACGTGAAGAGTACCAAACTAAAATTGGGCCATCATTGCATATACAATAGGGATTGATGAAAACCGGCAAAAGGAGATAAAACAATAGGGTAATTCGAGATTATATAAATTAACGGAAAGACTAAGTCAACAGTTCATGGCGACGTTGGTTAGAGATTAACTTGTTCTACGCACAAGGGTATAATTTTGTGTTATTGACAAATAATTGTTTCTGGTTTGATTGTTATCGAAATCAAAAAAGTCTTTGGTTTTCAAAAAAGTCCTATGTAGTGGGTATCAGAAACTACGAGAGACTTTACGGTCTCGCAAATACCCAGATCCGAAACAAATATTTCTGTATCACAAAAACATTAGTGTCGGTGCGGGGATCGAACCTGCGGTCTCTCGTTTCGCAAGCTGGTGTCTAGCCAACTATGCCAAGGGGCTGTCAATGTGTCTCTCTCTCTCTCTGGTCGGTCCCTCATATCTGAGGATCGTGGTCAGCATTAGGGTGACATCTGGAGCGGATGATCTGCTTCCACCGGTTTCTGTCCAGCGCGTCTCTTACGGCAGTATAGAATTTGGAGGTCGATGACTCTTTTACTTGATCGGACCATCTCAATGTGTGTAACTGGTGAATTTATTCCTCTATACTCTATACAAATAAATAAAATTGGAGTGTCTGTTTGTGATATTGAAATAACCGCTTTTTAATAAATGTATATGGATGTATACACGGTACATATACCAAAATAACGTTTTTTACAATTTTTGTTTGTCTGTCTGTTTGTTCCCGCTAATCTCTGAAACGGGTGGACCGATTTCAACGGGACTTTCACTGGCAGATAGCTGATGTAATAAGGAATAACTTAGGCTACGTACATATAAATAAAGTTGGAGTGTCTGTTTGTTATATTGAAATAACAGTTTTTTACTACATGTATATATATGAATATATATGTATATATGGTACAGACAACAAAATAACATTTTTTTACAATTTTTGTCTGTCTGTTTGTTTCGGCTAATCTTTGAAATGGATTTTGACGGGACTTTCACTGGCAGGTAGCTGATGTAATAAGGTGTAGCTTAGGCTACTTTTAGTTTATAAATTTTCTTATTAAAAATAAATTTTCCACGCGGACGAAGTCGCGGGCACAGCTAAATGTAAATGGTATTTCTTCCATACACTAAACTAAAATGCAACATTGTAACACCCAAGATCGTGAACATGCAAGCAGATTCAACTGACACTGCGTTGTCTATCGTTTCCCACGGCTCCGAAGTGCGTGGATGCGGAACGCGGGCCCGTTCAGCAAAATGTACGGTTTGACGGGCTCGTGGCTTTTGTGCGAATCCCGGATGGCACCGTTTTAAATTCCGCCGCAAAATTTGCAATTGCGGTTAATGCCGTTCGCGGAATTAAATTTTGCACCGTGTATAATGCGTAAATAAACTGCCGGGTGACAATTTTTTACGTTCCGTCGCTTGTGTTTATGATTGGAGGTAAATAGCTACGTTTTTGTATATGAATAATTGTTTTTGTATGTGTATGGCGGATGGCACTTGAAACGTGATTGCTATTCTTCTGGGGCTATGATTAGTGTTAATGATTTAGTTTCGTCGTTTTTAAAAATGTCTTTATTTGTGATTTAAAACTTTGTTTGTTTGTCCTACTATGGGTATCCACTCCTCCAATCGTATCACTAATATCAAAAATATAATGTCAAGGTATAGGTAATTCATTTCTTGCAAAGTCATAGTTACATTTTTTTTGCATCTGGTTTGCTTAGCGGAGTAGCTTTACTTTGTTTAAATAAGATTTTATGATACGTTTATTATGCGGCTAATGGCTCGTATCATCTTTACAAACACTCCATTATCATCAGTCCATATACGTCCCACTGCTGGGCACGGCCCTCCTCTACAACTGAGAGGGTTTAGGGCTTAATAAGCCCTCCATAATCACATAAAAATGATGATGTATGACTTATTACTGCACTTTAGCTCAATATTTTAGAGGTAATTAAGTCGCGTTTGATACAGATCAAATTTCTAGTTTGACCGTGGAATCGAAGTCATCAAAGTTATCTATATTTTTACGTAAACCGAATCCGATGGATTAACATGCTTTCTAAAAGGCAAAACGTGATTAACGCCATTTATATTTGTTAAGAATATGATCGACAAAACTTCTAATTTTCTAATCGACTAGTTGATGTTACAGACAGATGAAAATACTAAGAAGATGAATCAATGGTATGTTAGCTGAATAAAGGCTGCAACGTCGAGACCAAGTTGCGTCAGTGACTTAACATACTTAAAGTTTCATTATTCTAAATGTTAGACAAAGATCGTACCAAGTACCACACACGTGTGTACTACTCTAGATATTACCATAAGTATTTTAATATGATGTAAAAGTAGTGAAATAACAATATAGAATAGTAAAGTTGAAAAAATATAAGTAGTGTAGTAACATAGTATGTACAGCTGACATCATGTAGTATACGAGACAGAAAGAGAGAGATGCTGTACTGACATATTATTGTAGTGACCCAATATGACCAGACAACAAGGCATACACATGTAATATAACGAAGAAAATAAAATTTTCGCTTAATAGGTACTTATAAAAGTATAACGGTTATAGGCTATAGGCTACATTTTATCCCGAAATCTTTTATGGTACCAGCGGGTTTAAAAAAAATAGAACAGGTACGTCAAGTGTTTTTAATACACACTAGCTGTGCCCGCGACTTCGTCCGCGCGGAAAATTATTTTTTAATAAGAAAATTTATAAACTAAAAGTAGCCTAAGTTACTCCTTATTACATCAGCTACCTGCCAATAAAAGTCCCTTCAAAATCGGTCCAGCCATTTCAGAGATTAGCCGGAACAAACAGACAGACAGACAAAAATTGTATAAAAAAATATTTTGGTGTATGTACCGTATATACATATATATTCATATATACATGTAGAAAAAAATGGTTATTTCACAAACAGACACTCACATTTTATTTATATGTACGTAGCCTAAGTTAATCCTTATTACATCAGCTATCTGCCAGTGAAAGTCCCGTTAAAATCGGTCCACCCGTTTCAGAGATTAGCGGAAACAAACAGACAGACAGACAAAAATTGTAAAAATCGTTATTTTGGTATATGTACCGTGTATACATTTATTAAAAAGCGGTTATTTCAATATTACAAACAGACACTCCAATTTTATTTATTTGTATAGATAGATAGATTTCTATTTATTTATTTAAAACTACTTCGTACACAATAAATCAGGTCAGTTAGGAACCAATTCCAAACTAATAAGTCCAGTAAACTCTATTCAAAATCTAGATTTGATCATAAAATTAGTTTTAAAGCAGAATTCTGTGCGCGCACAATGTGTCAGAGGCAGTAGTCCAACCGGTGTCGTGTTCGACAGTAATAGGATCGGCTCGTTCCGAGCGGACGCTACTGAGGAACGCACCTTCAATGCAAACTGTACGATTTGTTTCTGTTTACGAATCACTGTGTATTTGTGCAACTGTGTTTTTATCTTATATACATATATATATGTGCACGTATGAATAGGCAGAGATTTTTTGCACCCACGTTTTGCCAATTGTGATTTAATTCTATTATCTTTTTTTGGGAACATTTTCATACTTTGTGCTGCAGCTGAGAATTTTCTAATTGAAAAACTCAATCATCATCATCGAGATTCCCGACCTAACCTTGAAAATCCCAATAAACATATGTTATCAGAGATTCATAATACTTTGTTATGATAATGCATTTATGAAAATTTTCCCTAATTCGACTCTGTTATGCAGGCTTGTTGCTAACCGGATATACACAATCTGACCCCGTTTGCGACACTCTTGTGTGGGCCACTATGGCGGTCTTTTTGCCGATATCCTATATCCGGGCGGATATGAATGCCCTCTCACTACCGGTAAAGCCGTTTCATGTATCAAGGGGGTGGTTTGACCACTTAATTCATTTGCCTCAAACATTGTCATTTACCATTCACATTGTTTGACTGCTTTTAAGTTTTTCAACATCTTTTTATAGTGGTACGACAAAGTGACAACGCCTTACCTGATAGTAAGCCTGAGGCTGTCCGATAGAGCATCAAGAGGCGAGAGACTCCGATCTCTTGTCACTCTATACTCTTATAGCCTGTTCAGATGCTTCTTCATGCTACGCTTAAAGGACAGAACAGACAGAAGGATAATAGGACAGAACACGTGGGCTTGTAAATTAATTCCAATTTCGTGGTACGAATTTAATCTCTTCTGTTAAATTACTATTGGGAAATTCTATGGAATATACTGCAGGTTGTGATAAACCCGATTCGTGTACGCAGTGCCGCAGTGAATTTGCCTTTATAATTGCATCAGGTCGGCGGTTTGGTTGAGCTACGGGTGCCTACTGAATTTGTAGTTCCGAATATCGTTTTGTGACAAATTGGCAATACTGCACCAGGTTTCGGTAACACAGATTTGTAAATAAATTGTACCTTTTGCTTGCTATTACTCCAAAATTGGATAGGTTCTAAGCAAAATGACTTCTTTGAATGTTATAATTTTTTCAATCGGTACCCTACATGCCGTCATCATTTCTTGGAACTCGGCTTAGTTCACCACACTGACTTAATGTAGTTAAGTAGATTTACTAATATTGAAAATTTTTAAAGGAACGTAGAATTTTATATTGACAATTTGAAATTCTCTACTCCACTAACAGTTTATTTAAGAGATAAAAAAGTAGTTTTTATTATCTTAAAAAACACAGAAGTCCGTATATAAAGTAAGTAGATGTCCAAGTCGACAGAAACTCAAATCCGAATGATTGAAATTAACGCGGAAGAAATCAGCGACACACTAAGTGGTGCATTATTTTCTGCAAGTTTCAATACATATTTTGCAAGGAAACGACAGTTTTGCATTAACGAACAGGTTTAGATATTGGGATGCGAGCGGCCCGTGGGTGGGAGCCATGATGTGCCACGGCCTTCGGATTTCCACTGAACAGATGGTCTGATTGCGTCTGGCTTGCGAATAGTTTTCAACTAAATCCCGCCTCAGACTGCGCGGATTCTTGCGAAGTTGTCGGCGATGCTCGATTGTTTTATTTCATCATTTGGATGGTGAGAATTACTGTTATTTTTGCGGTAGCTAAACAGTCAAGAAATCAGGAATGAAATGAATTTATCTTATGAGAAAGCAATGTAGTGAAAGGCTTTCTTTTGATTAAGAACATTTGTTTTAATATTAGCATCTGTTGCGTTTACTTAATTTTGAGGTACTACAAGATTTGATTATAAAATCGAATGTCAGCATGTATGCAAAAAAAAAACACATTGATTGATTTATTAATCCTTTATTTTTCTATTAATGATTTATGACTTCTTTTTTATGCATTGTTTGTTTTGTAGGCTCATCACCGCTGCTTTAAAAACCATACTTAGATACTCAGTCGTATCATTTAAATTCAATTTTTTGTTTATGCTTTTTAATTTCACGTAAACATAGGTTATAAATTTTGTTTAAGATATTCCAGTATGTCATAAAATATCTTAAGTTTTACTGGAGTTTTAGATATTTATTAAAGTCGTCCGGAAATTACTAGAAGGGACCAGCCTGTTTATAATTTTATATACGTCCCTTCGACTATGGACTTATCATATCTGGTGAAATGTAATGCTTTGTAAAACGTAATGTGGGTACTAAAAATTCAAATGAGCTGCTTTTACGCGGTTTCCTTGATTATGTTGAGCTTGTAAGGGTAAATATTCATGCGGTTATGATACCGAACCTAGTGCTTGTATGGAAACATTACAGATATGGATAGCACGAAGTGTGTGGTAGTAAAACTAGTCGGGAATAAAAATAGAAACATGAAGGTTCTTGCGGAGCTGAACTGTTTTTGGCCAACTCAAATTATATTGAGACGTTGCCTCGAATTGATTGCACGGCCAGATATCCTAAATGCAATCTACCTGCCAGCGTATTAATCGTAATTGCGATCGGAAATATTAATAATAAAAATCAGTAAAATATCACCGACCAAGTAACAAAACCAGTAGTGAACAAATTATTTTTTATTGAACCCATTTGTTTTAATTTATCGTTTCTTGTAAACAACCCACACGTTTATAAAGCAACATTTTTGCACCGGTCCGAGTCACAATTTAAAAAGGGGAAATTATGGTAAAAGCGATCAATATTTCGAACATTATTGCCTGTTTATTACACGTGCGGCACTTAAGTGTTCGACATTTTATGCACTCGCCTAATGAAATCCGAGATGGCAGCGTTGCACATGACCATTTGCTTATTAAAATTATGTTGCATTTCGCAATCGGTTCAATGCGAATTTGGCGAAAATTCACATCGGCCGTTTTGGTCACGGGAGCGGAGGCGGAAAGATCTGTTGTCCTGTTCCAGGAGCATCGATTCGTGTTGCGGTGCGGCGTCAGGGGATTTTGGCTCTTGTCGGGTTGTGTTAAGGGTGGTTATGTCGCGTGTGTGGGAGTGAGTTGGGTCGTTTGCGCGTCGGGCGGGGGCAGCACGCGGCCGGCCGGCACCCGCAGTGCCACGCCGCTCGTCGGCACTGCCGCCCGCGTCGCCACCTCCCCCCATTCGGGAACGTTCGGGTCTGCCGTCGCGTTGCGGTAGCTTACGCCGAAGCTTTCGGCATGCGTGCGCGAACACAGTGCTGTCCAAAATACATATTTGTATGATATGTGAATGTTTTTTATACGTCTCGTATTAATGTTACAGTGTTTAGTGATGTGATGGGAATGTAAAGTTTTGCGCTCTGGTTTGTTTGTATTTTGTTAATTGCAACGACGGTGCGTATTTCCATAACAACGTCATAGATGTTTTGTAATGTTTAATGTGAAGAAAATGTTGGATGTTTTCTTAAATATCAAAGGATTGACGACGTTTGGGTGAAGTATACTTGATTGTAACTTAATTTAAAAATAAATCTTTTTTACTAATTACAATGAAATGAATTTTGCGTTTAATCATAAATAAATAAAGAAAAAATAGTAAATAAATTTCCAGTCGCATTAGACGTGTTCATACGTTGAACATTCGATTATGATACTCGATTAAATATTGACAAGCGACGCCGAAACGATTGGGAGCAAATTGAGTGAGGTTCTCGGTGTGGTATTTCGTTAATTAATTGCTTATTTGAGTTGGAACGGGTGTTTCTGTCCTCGATGATGATTCACAAGCAAGACCTTGGACGGATAACAGCGCGTCTGTATTCGCGTCTTGTGTACGAAATTACGATTGACGGCAGTTAATACATTTCTATTGCGGCTCTGTGGCTTATTGGAGTTAACAACTCCAAGAAATTAATAAAAATATTAAAAATACGCAAACATATGTATTAAGGATTTTTTTAAAATTAATAATAAAAAAATATCAATAACAAAAAAATAGCAAAAAGTCTCTCTTCGTAAGTTTAAGTCTTTAAAACAAACAATATTCTCGTATATATTTAGAAGTAAAACGGTTTCTATGATGTTTTTTTTTTCATAAAGATGACTAAAATTGTTTTCCGTTAAATGAGGAACGCAAAATTAGTTGTAATTGAATTTGTGTTTCATTAAGATCATCTTCTTAAAGCTTTATATCGTTCAATATTTTTTTAAATCTATCTCACTTGAAAGATTTTGCTTTGGTTACATAAAATTATAAATTTAAGTACATATTCAATAAGTAGATATTACTTTTTCACAAGCATGGTAAAATATGTAATTAACTTTCACAACTATAATATAATCCCCATGACATAAAGAATTATACTTAAGTTACGTAATTCTTGAAGACTATTTCAGACAGGTGATTCGGAATGTCACTTCTGTGTATCTATAATTATTATAAACGCAGGTGTTTATTCATACTAAAGACGCTCACTCACCGTTCGCATTTGAAAATTACTGATCACTATTTGAAGAATTTTAACGTGCTTGAGATGAAAAAGGAGAAAAAAAAATATATGTTAATTAATTTTTTGTTAGTTATAATTGCATTTTACCAGTGTTTTTTTGTTATCACTCTATTTTAAATAATTTAAAGATATTCTCACTTTAATCTCTAAAAAGGAAGGCATATGCACTAAATATGTCTACATGCACTTTTCGCAATCGTTATTGAGTCCCATATAATAACTAATAGAATAGGCTATCGCTACTTATTTCTCAACTACGTCCTAAAACAGAATTGCATCGTGAATACCAGAAATTGATCCCAAAGAACTTCATGACATAAGAATCAGATTTGCTGCCTTTATTTATATGCCTATGTAGGTATTCTCTACTGCACCATAAAAATTATGAGCATGTAAGGTATTTCTTTTCAAAAGGCCAGTAAGTAGATCGTCAATCGTGTATTATAAAATAAAATGTATTTAACTAAACCCCGCACGATACTAAAACAATAAAATTCAATATGGCCTCGAAATATTTTCTAATTATGTTTCTTTCTCGCCCGGAGTCAATTATGTTTTACGATGGTAAAAAACGATCTCAGTCCAGAGTGATAATAAGCGTGGGTGTGCGATCATTATGCCAATTACCTCTCGACCTCTCGTTTTGACAATAACCCAGAGATACGGAGGTCTTTGACCTACATACATCGTGTTATTATAATTTATCCAATGGCTATTTGATTACACGTTGTTATTTTTAAGTGCATTTTTTTATCTGTCTACTGGTCTGATCGTGCAGTATGCTAGCCTTGTTGATCAAGCGACATAACTCGTTAGGAAAACTCAGTAGCAGCAAATAGGCTGGCGAAATGCACCTCTGCTCACCCCTTCGAGGGTACATATGTATTATAATACATATATATCAGTGGCGGTACTTCCATAGAAGTCCAAAAGCGTTACACGTTAATTGTTTAATGTCTAGTTTATAATTGTTTATTGTGGGGTCAGGAAGTTCTCATTTATATGTCAAATTGTCAAAAAGCCTAATGATTAATATTCGAAATTTTGCAAAGCAGGCTGGGCTATTGGGCTTCTATGGAAGGTACTGGTATATAGGTCATACATATGTTATGTGTATTTGTACACTACTACTACTTACTCTATGGTCCAAAATAGTAAAGTCACAATCCACCATGACGACTTGATATTTTCTTATACGAGGAAAGCTATTAAGTTCCTTTTTCAGTTGACGGGGGCGTCTGAAAAGGTCAGTGTAACCAGCCTTTGTAAACAGACGCGCACACTCGAGCGGCAACTCTAAGTATCTAAGCCAGCATATTGACTATTGAGGGCGTT
Organism: Hemaris fuciformis; assembly: GCA_907164795.1. Taxonomy (NCBI): domain Eukaryota; kingdom Metazoa; phylum Arthropoda; class Insecta; order Lepidoptera; family Sphingidae; genus Hemaris; species Hemaris fuciformis. The sequence goes on along the minus strand of OU015455.1, from coordinate 5,172,917 downwards.
GCAAGACAAGACTTGGTACCTAACTTTTTTTTAACAAGAGCAAAGCGCCTTAAGCTCCCTGTTCGGTACCTTGGGGTGGCCGAAAAGAGTATGTCGGGGTCCCACACTTGGCCCTATTTTGGACGTTCCTTTGGTGAGAGCGACCGCGACATTCACGAGGCCATGCACTCTGCCGCACATCTCGGAGTTGTACAACTCTTGTAAGGGCGTACCTCCCCCGTAGCACGCCAAACAATCCCGATAACCCCCATTAGTCGCCTCTTACGACAGGCAGGGGATGCCTTGGCGGTATTCTTGCGCTCCCAAATCACAAATGGTATACCTAATAAATTCCTTATGAAGAACTGACAGGTATGCAGATTTCTTGAGATATCGATAAATTAATATTTTAATCTAGAGATAATTCACGATGAAATTGCACATCATACTAATAAATAAAATGTTTGGGGTTTTGAACCAGCTTCTATTGCAAAATTAGGCGACTTTGAACCAGGCCGCCAGGCATTTGATTTTTGCAAATTGCAGACCTGCTTGTACTAATTATTATATGTAATGGAGTAGAGGCTAATCTGAACGGTATCTTATTAGATTATAATTAGTTAATGATAGTTTAGCTTGTCTGTATATCGTTTCGTTTTTGGTTTTTAAAATGCTTTTGGTTTCATATTTATGTGAATATAATTGTGAGTTTGGTCGTGGCAATTAAATATAATAGGCCAATGTTGAAGAAATTACGTAAAATTTGTCTTAAATTATTTTATGGCATTTGGATAATGAAGTCGTGATGGCCTCGAGGTTTAGGCACGCGGTCGAGAATCTCGACGGTCGCGGGTTCAAGCCCCAGGCACACACCTCTGACTTTTCGAAGTTATGTGTGTATTCACATTGAATTATCACGTACTTTAACTGTGAAGGAAAACATCGTGATAAAACCTGCACACCTAAAAGTTCTTAGGAATTTCTGGGGTGTGTAGTCCGCCAACCCGCACTAGGCCAGCGTGGTGGACTAAGGCCTAAACCCTCTCAGTTGTAGAGGAGGCCTGTGCCCAGCAGTGGGACGTATTTGGGATGATGATGATATATAATTCAATAAGCTAAAAGATTATAGAAGCAACACAAGTGCCAATGATAATGTGGGAGCATCGTCAGCATAGTCGATGAACTCGAAGTATGCCAAAATTTAGTATATAAAGCAATAAAGGTTGTATATGCACTGAGTCATATATTAGCACGCATCAAGACCGGTCGTTTCATTTACGTCGCTGCGCTTACCCTAATTACGCAACAACTTACACGTGTATCACAGGTTCACGTACATCGGTGACTCCACGTGAACTGATACACTTACAACTGGTGACCCCGACGAAAAAAAATACCCCGACGCAAAACCCGACGCAAAACCGACGTTCGAAGCAAACTTCATCAAATTGTGATAACTGTACTGCACAGCCTTATCAGCCTTCCACCAGCGGAACTCCCTGATTTGGCTTTCAAGAGGCACATTATAGTTATTCAGAAAATGAACCCAAACGCAGGTTGTGAGCATGCTAAATCCAAATATGGAATAACGGACGTCAGTAGCATCGACATCGCAGCGCTGAGTGTTTCCTCAAAGATCCCGGAATTTTGGAACGAAATGCCCAGAGTGTGGTTCGCCCAATTTGAAACCGTAATTGCTCCCCAAAAACAGGGTGACGAAGCGAAGTATGGCCTTGTACTCTCCAAACTCGGCAAGGAAGCAGTTAGGCAAGTAACTGACATAATAATCTCACCCCCCGAGACCAATAAATATGACGCCATCAAGAAAAGACTCCTAGAGGTTTACGAAGAATCGGAGGAGCGTCAATTCCAAAAACTCGTTAGTGAGGTTGAGCTAGGCGATCAAAAGCCGTCCCAGCTGCTAAGACGAATGAAGGAATTAGCACGCAACAGTCAGATAACCGAAAAAACCCTTCACAACCTCTGGACGTCAAGACTCCCAGACCACGTTCGAGCTGTATTAATGGTGAGCCAAGATCAAAATCTCGACAATCTCGCCGCAATAGCTGATAAAATTTTAGAAGGAAAGTCGGGCGAGGTGTCAGAGCTATCCAGTAGTCATCCACAGCTCATGATACAGCTAATGAACCAAATCAGTAAGCTCACCATGGAAGTCGCAGCACTGAAATCAAGCTCATTCAGAAACGGACATCTTCACCATAGACGCAATCGAAGCCTAACGCGTCAAAGATCCCGATCGCGAACAAGAATCACGCCGGAAAGTCCTCAATGGTTATGTAAATATCACTTACGCTATAAGGATCGAGCTTGGAATTGTGAACAACCGTGCAATTGGAGTAAGCCGTCGGAAAACTAGAATCAGCGTTGACAGAGGCGGTCGTCAGCGCTATTGTACCATCAAACCGCCTATGCGTTACCGACCGAAAAAGTGGGTATCGTTTTTTGGTTGATACTGGCGCTAACATCTCAGCAATACCGAGAAGAGGTAACAAATTAAAAACCGACGGCACTTACAAAATATATGCCGCAAACGGCACTCCAATAAAAACATACGGCGACAAAACGCTGACGTTAAATCTGAATTTGAGACGACCGTACCGTTGGACTTTTATCGTCGCTGATATTACACAACCAATACTTGGAGCCGATTTTTTGGAAAAACACAACATTTTGGTCGACATTAGAAACAAGCGTTTGATAGATGGTACGACTGGACTTCAAAGAAACGCAAAGTTGATGAAGTCAAGCACACCAACACTTCGGACCGTTGACTTAGCCGAAGATTACGCAGATATTTTAGCAGAATATCCAAATATTTTAAAACCGCTCGATACTCTGTCACCACCAAAACACAACGTGGTTCACCACATTATCACGGAGGGACATCCTGTGTACTCCAAGTCAAGACCTTTGCCGGCTGACAAATACCTAAAGGTGAAAAAAGAAATAGAGGACATGTTACAGACAGGCATATGCAGGCCTTCCAAGAGTCCCTGGGCTAGTCCACTACTGGTGACAAAGAAGAAAAACGGCGAATTACGACTATGTGGCGACTACAGAAAATTAAACGCCATCACTGTACCGGATAGATATCCGATCCCGAGAGTATTAGATTTCACATACCTGTTGCCTGGAGCTACTATATACTCAAAAATTGATCTAAAAAGAGCTTACAACCAAATACCCGTCAAAGATGTTGAAAAAACCGCAGTAATTACCCCGTTCGGTCTATTCGAATTCACTAGAATGCCGTTCGGTTTACGAAACGCGGGCCAAACCTTTGTCAGATTCCTGAACACAGTACTAGCAGGATTAGACTTCATTTTTGTATATATCGATGACATATTAGTGAGGTCATCGTCACCCAGTGAACATAGACAGCATCTACATGAAGTGTTTAAACGACTCAACGAGCACGGCATCACTATAAATCGCGCCAAATGTGTATTTGGACAACCCCAAATAGAATTCCTCGGATATTTGATTACTCCAGAGGGTATCAAACCATTACCTGAAAAGGTTGAAGCAATCAAAAAATACCCGACTCCAACAACGGTGCAAGAGCTACGCAGATTTTTGGGCATGATCAATTTTTACCGCAATAACATACCACAGGCAGCCCGACATCAAGCTCTTTTGAACAAATATCTCATAGGCTCAAAGAAAAACGACAAAACTAAAATACAATGGACTTCCGAAGCACTAGAAGCATTCGATCAATGTAAAGAAAGTCTAAGCGACGCTGTTACATTGACGTCTCCAAATCCGCATTCTCCATTATCACTCATGACAGATGCTTCGCAATCTTGTATTGGCGCCGTTTTACAACAGTACGAAAACGACACGTGGAAGCCACTAGCATTTTTTTCAAAGGCACTGAGTGAAGCACAAACTAAATACAGTACATATGATCGAGAATTGCTGGCAGTTTACATGGCTGTAACGCATTTTCAACCTTACATCGAGGGACGAGAATTGATAATATACACCGATCATAAGCCATTATGTCACGCCTTCACTACTAAACAAGACAGTTCAAGTAAAAGGATATCCCCAAGACGACTACGTCATCTAGAGTTTATTGCACAATTCACGACAGACATACGTCACCTCGCCGGTAATATGAACCCAGTGGCCGATGCACTATCACGAGTCGAACAAATAGATTGCCCCACACCTGTGGATTGGAATGACATAGCAGATTTGCAACGCAGTGACAATGAACTCCCTCAGCTGTTAAATAAAAACAACCTCAGCTGGAAAAGTATCCAGTTACCGGGAACGAGACAATTATGGTGCGAAAATTCAAGAACAAATTCACGACCGTACATACCGAAGTCGCTTCGAAAACAAATATTTGACTCTATGCACAACGTTACGCATCCTGGTGTAAGATCATCAAAGAAAATGATTTCTGAACACTACTTCTGGCCAGGCATGAATACAGACGTAGGCACATGGGCGAAAACATGCGAGTCATGCCAGACAAGTAAAACATACAGGCACAACTCAGCCCCAATTGGAAGTTTCACGCCAACAGCACGTTTAGACCACGTGCACATAGACATCGTCGGTCCATTGCCAGAATCCAATGGAAACAGATACATCGTGTCAATGATCGACAGAGCAACAAGATGGCCTGAATCCGTACCAGTACCAGAAGTAACAGCAAAAGTTGTAGCAGAAGTTCTCCTGAATACCTGGATAGCAAGATTTGGATGCCCAACTACCATTACATCAGACCAAGGACGACAGTTTGAGTCAGACTTATTTATCGCCTTAACCAAAGCACTCGGTATCAAGAAAACCAGAACTACCAGCTATCACCCACAATCAAATGGATTAGTCGAACGCTGGCATAGATCAATGAAAACCGCACTAATTGCGCGTGGTAACACAACTAATTGGTCAAATGAGTTACCCCTAGTCCTATTAGGGTTGCGAAGCGCCTTACGATTGAAAGAAAACATCAGCCCAGCACAAATGTTATACGGAGCAAATATACGTCTACCTGGTATGTTTATCGAGCCGAAAAAGCAAAACACATCACCAGAAATTTTTACACGGACACTACAAAGGACAATGGCCAACCTAAGCCCGTTTAACAACAGTCACCACGCTACAAACCATAAACCATATATACACCCGGACATGAAAGATTGTGAATACGTATTCGTCAGAACAGATGCTGTAAAGAAGCCCCTAACACCATCATACAGAGGACCCTACAAAGTGTTAGAGAAATATGAAAAATATTTCAAAATACAAATGCCAGAAAAAACATCCATAGTAACAGTGGACAGATTGAAACCTGCTTACATGGTAAATGAAGAAAAGGCGAACGAACCTTTGGCACACTTAAAAAGCACATGCAGCAACAACGTCAACGACCACAAGAGTGCTGAGCTCGCGGAAAACAACAAGGCCACGCTGACGACAACACGATCGGGTCGCGTCATACGCCCTGTAGTACGATTCGCTATAGAGCCTGATCAGCGGAAAAGCAAGAACCTATAATTAGTTTATTTGTGTCACATACATTTTACATTTACTTTTTTTTTTTTAAAAGGGGGGAACTAATGTGGGAGCATCGTCAGCATAGTCGATGAACTCGAAGTATGCCAAAATTTAGTATATAAAGCAATAAAGGTTGTATATGCACTGAGTCATATATTAGCACGCATCAAGACCGGTCGTTTCATTTACGTCGCTGCGCTTACCCTAATTACGCAACAACTTACACGTGTATCACAGGTTCACGTACATCGGTGACTCCACGTGAACTGATACACTTACAATAACATTTATCTTAATATTCTAAACAACTGTTCTTAGGATATATAAATATTGTTTAGTATGTGTGACTGATAAGAGTGTGAAAAGGCCCGTGCCCAGCAGTTGGACGTATATGGGCTGATGATGATTTTGATAATACTTTGGCTTATGGAGGAGTTGTATTGTTAATTCGTAGGTAAATATAAAATTAATAAATATTACGTAATGTTTTAGTGACTTTACTTCGTTATACAAATATAATTAATGTAAATGACATCATCAATTAACATGAAAATATCGCGTTACTACATAACTTTTTAGGAGTAACAAAATTGCAAGAAGTTGTGAAGGCAACAGAGGTAGCATTACAAAAAATATAAGTTCGGTTTATACACTTCATCAATAAATAACATAGACTTGAATGGCTAACTTTGAACGAATACACGAATCTCACTGATACCAATGATGTTTTATGAAGAACGATGAAGCAATAGACTGATGAAAATGATTTATAAACACTGATACAGAGCAATTTATGTAAATAGGTACTAGCTGACCCGGCGCACATCGTTTCGCCTAACAGTCGATTCTTTAAAAAAATGTAGCCTAAGTTACTCCTTATTACATCAGCTATCTGTCAGTGAAAGTCCCGTTAAAATTGGTCCACCCGTTTCAGAATATAGCCGGAACAGACAGACAAAAATTGTAAAAGTGGTTATTTAAATATTACAAACAGACACTCCAATTTATTTATTAGTATAGATATCAAATTTTAGTTTATTATTTATCCTGATGTGATTCACGCATAGGCGACTGCATGATGGGAATTACGCAAGATAAAATTTACGCGCCCGAACCAATTAATTGAAATAGTTATATGGTCTTTTAATGTGCTTCTCTTGGTCGATATTAGAGATACTTAAATTGCTTAGTTTTTTATCCTTTTTTTGGAGACGTAAATTGCGTGGTTCTCGTCTTTTTCAACTTTTATAACATACTAGCTGACCCGGCGAACTTCGTTCCGTCTAACAGCCGATTCTTTAACATTTTTTTTTATCCTAAGTTACTCCTTATTACATCAGCTATCTGCCAGTGAAAGTCCCGTTAAAATTGGTCCACCCCAGAGACTAGCCGGAACAAACAGACAAACAAAAATTGTAAAACACGTTATTTTCGTATATGTTCCGTGTATACATCCATATGTATTTATTAAAAAGCGATTATAAAAAGCGGTTATTTCAATATTACAAACAGACACTCCAATTTAATTTATTTGCATAGATTAACACAAAATATTTCAATTAAACAAATTCATTAAATTGCAGTAGGTATATAACGATACATGTATTAAAAACCAGCAAAATACTTACTACTAATAATTCAGACGGATAATTCTAAAAACAGTGATTTAATTTTATGTATTGTAATAAGTTTTAACTTGAATTCTTAAATATCGATATCGTCAAGGAGTGTTTTTTATGTGAGTACTTAAGTAATGTTTTATAAAAAAGTACTCCTTAATAAAATAATGTTCCTCTGGCGGATGTCTGAGTGAGGCCGCTCTTAGCGATAACACTGCCAATTTGTTACACCTTAGTCAAATTTGTTCGCCAAATTTCTGCAGTGTAGGGTTGGCAGTGATTCCTTATTATTCAATTAATTATAGGAAAATTTGTGGTAGGCACACGTCGTTTTTCGAGTTTATAAAATAATTTTGAATTTACTATAACTTCAATGAACGACATTCCAGAAAAATAAAAAATGGAATTTCTTCTTTTTACATACATACATACATAAACTCACGTCTGCATTCCCCGAAGGGGTAGGCAGAGGTGCATTTCTGCACCCACATTTCGCCAGGTATGTATCAGTCCCGCGTAATAGGAGGCGAGCTTATTGCCGTTTTTCGGGCACATTTTCATACTCCGTGCTGTTACTGAGAAATTCCCTAATGGAAATAAAACAATAACACTTTGCCCGACCCGGGAATCGAACCCAGGACCTCTAGGTCGCACGGCACATACTTGTACCGCGAGACCACGAAGTAATTCTTCTTTTTAAACTCTCCGAATCTCTATCAATCAAATCTATAGGAGACATGTGCCCAGCAGTGGGCTATATACTAATACTAATAATACTCATGTATTTCAACGCACTTATGAATGTTATTCCTTCTAGTTTGTTGTTTAATTATTCATGTATAAAATTTATCCTGTATTGTCGCGTACAGGCACAATGTGTTGTAGGTCGCAACGCTAAATATAGGCGCGGTTGTATTCTAGTGATGCGTTTGGAACGAAAAATTCATACAAATTGCCTTTTTTATACTGGCAAGGCAAATGACATGATATTGACTTGGTAGTAAGTGCAGTGCCGTAGAAAAATATGTGTGTGGTATTGTATTCATTCATCATCAGCCCAAATACCTCCCACTGCTGGGCACGGCCTCCTCTACAACTGAGAGGGTTTAGGCCTTAGTCCACCACGCTGGCCTAGTGCGGGTTGGCGGACTACACACTTAAGAAATTCCTAAGAACTTTTAGGTGTGCAGGTTTTATCACGATGTTTTCCTTCACCGTTAAAGCAAGTGATAATTCATTGTGAATACACACATAACTTATAACTAATATTGTATAGGTCTAATAAAAGAGCAAATGGTGAATATGATTATATTTTCGGCCTAAGAAAAAACTCTTGAATTTAGTGAACTATATGTAGTTGCGCAATCGACTTTAGTAAATTTCAATGGTGTTTTGACAAAAACATGAGATGAAAAAACTAGATACTGTATAATTTGATCGACTTTTTAACGCTGTTTTCTTTGCTACCATTCCAATTGCAGATTAGACCGAGAGTCACAACGACTAGTCTTGTTAAGGATGTAATAAGATTAAATGTACGAGTAGCTATAGAAAACAAAAGCCGGTAGTTCCCGAGCATCACAGCACTAGGACAATAACGCATTGCGTTGAATCGACATTAATATTCGATGGCACGTTCCCGACACTAGCGCATGTTATATCGGTACTGTTATTGGGTTCAGTAGATCAAGTCGGCGGTGATTCGTAACGCCAGTGAACAAATACCCACAACTGTTTGTTTGGCTGTTTAGAGCCATACGTTTTCTGGTATCGTACGGGACTCAGCGGAGTTTGGGTGTTTTAAACTTTTTACTGGTAAATGTTTGGTGTATTTTTTTTGTTCAATATAGCGAGTTAAGTTAAAAGCAGTGATGGCCTCAAGGTTTAGGCGCGCGGCCGAGAATCTCGGCGGTCGCAGGTTCAAACCCCAGGCACACACCTCTGACTTTTCGAAGTTATGTGTGTATTCACAATGAAATATCACTTGCTTTAACGGTGAAGGAAAACATCGTAATAAAATCTGCACACCTAAAAGTTCTTAGGAATTTCTTAGGTGTGTAGTCCGCCAACCCGCACTAGGCCAGCGTGGTGGACTAAGGCCTAAACCCTCTCAGTTGTAGAGGAGGCCCGTGCCCAGCAGTGGGACGTAGTTGGGCTGATGATGAACTCGGTTTTTGATTGTATTTTATTTTTATAAGTTTAGTAAGTTAATTTATGATCTGTTAACAAGCTTTCTAATTGTGTAAACTGCTTAAATAAATGTATTTAGATTAGATACAAAAGAAATTCTGTCTTGTTGGTTTTATCTCTTTAACCTGGCAACAAAAATAGTAGAATCATAATAATTTCTTTGTCTGCAATACCCCAATAATCTTTTTTTTGCTAGAACGTTTTTCAAACCAAATCAGTTGGATATCTAAACTAGAATAACCGGGAATGGAAGTATGTCGCTTAGTATAGCATACCTATTCATAGAAGCGATATTTAAATAGCCGTATTGGTAATGTATAAGATGATTCTCCGGGCACATTACGTCGGTCGGTTATTATTAATTAACACTACACGGCACATGCGCACAACCCCAGCGAAGAGTCGATAACCTCGAGATTATTCATTGTCGTGTTTACATTGTACAAAAATTACGATCGCTCCAATAGATGTTGGTCTAATTACTACAATTGTTATGGGTAATTATAGATCCGTTGGCGAGGAATTTGGGTCCAATTCTGATATTGTTAATGCGAAAATAACTTTGTGAATGATGAAGATGTGAATTGATAGAGAAATAGACAGTTGTGTTGGGATTTTTTCGTGCTTAATAAATTAACTCACTTTTTCTGGACTCCATTGCGCTTACCATCAGGTGCAATGGGGTCACTTTGCCGTGCCAGAATAAAAAAAAATAAAAAAAAATAACACTAAACCTGACTGACAGATTTCTTACGTTCACGTCGTATTTTCTAGGATATTGAGTTTTTTAAAAGCAGCGTAAGTAAATATGACACGATGCATTAAGTATTGATTATCGCCCCTTGCCTATGATAGAACACTATCATCGGTTTTATAAGTCTGTTCATTTGCCGTAACACGATAAAAAATTCTTTGGTAAAATGTTGCCTCGTACCAGTGGTGGTACTTCTATAGAATCCCAAAAGCTCAGCTTGCCTTACAAATTCCGAATAATAATCTTTAAGCTTTAAATATTTAATTAACAAAATAAATTTGACATATTAATGAGAATATCCTGACCTCACTATAAATAATTAAAAACTAGACATTGAACAATTACGTGTAAGTCTTTTGGGGTTCTATGGAAGTACCGCCACTGCCTCGAACCTTTAAAACTTAACTCGAAACATACTCATTCCCTGGGGAAAAGGAGAAATATATAAGTCAAAGAACTTTTAAAAGATTCTCTTGTGAAATTAAGTAAAGCTAGCTTCAAGTCACGTTAGCACGTATGTTGAATAAAAAATAAGATTCGTTGATAATAAGCGTCGATAACGTGAGTGTTTAAACAAATGCAATCCTGATTTATGTGTTTAGGATACACAAATAATACTAGACTAGTGCATGCGGTGATGAATCATTCATGGCAACGTTATGGGCCGCGGTGGTAGGGTCGCGTGGGCGCGGTGGGCGTCTGCCGTCTCACTAAACACGTCCGTTTTCAATCTAGATATTGTTTAGTGCTTATGTTGAGCTTGTTGGGATTTGAAATCTTTTGAATATTGTACACTCCATATGTAGTAGTAATTTTGTATCATGAGTTTTTTTATGTTTAAATATACAGAGGTTACGGTACATGTAGTCTAGTAGTGATGGCCTCGAGGTTTAGGAGGTCGAGGATTTCGGCGGTCGCGTGTTCAAACCCTTAGCACACACCTCTGATTTTTCGAAGTTTTATGTGTACAATACAAAATTAATTCACAATGAATTATCACTTTAACGGTGAAGGAAAACATCGTGACGAAACCTGCACACATAAAAGTTCTTAGGAATTTCTTAGGTGTGTAGTCAACAAAACCGGACTAGGGCAGCGTGGTGGACTAAGGCCTAAACCCTCTCAGTTGTAGAGGAGGCCCGTGCCCAGCAGTGGGACGTGTTTGGCTGGATGGTGATGATGATGATGACGGTACATGTTGTCTTTAACAAACCAGCAGTATAATATTGGTGCTCGTTCGATCTTTATATTGTTGTATGATAAACTAATATTAGTTACGGTTGTATGTTACGACACTGCAAATTTTCTATAAAAAATGACGCGAGATGCAAAATTATTATACATTTGGGATATTCTCTTTTAGTTTCATTTTTATATGTCAAAAATGTCCAAACACGAATGCATAACACGCTAAATTCAGGAAAATATTGCAAAAGCAATTTTTTGAAGTAACATCCGAAATAAATTGCAAAAGAGCCGCCTGGACACTTTTCAAAAGGACGGAATGTGATGTACGCGGCGACATTGCAGTACGAACGCAGGGCTGGTGCGGGCACGAGTCCCTGGTAGTTACTGCACGCTGTTATTATTCACGCCCCGAGCATATTTATATTGTGGGATTAATGAAGCATGTAAGCCGAGATGACATTGAGGTTTAGGCACGCGGTCGAGAATCTCGACGGTTGCGGATTCAAACCACAGGCACACACCTCTGACTTTTCGAAGCTATGTGTGTATTCACAATGATTTATCACGTACTTTAACGGTGAAGGATAAAATCGTGATGCAACCTGCATACCTAAAAGTTCTTAGGAATTTCTTAGGTGTGTAGTCCGCCAACCCGCACTAGGCCAGCGTGGTGGACTAAGGCCTAAACCCTCTCAGTTGTAGAGGAGGCCCGTTCTCAGCAGTGGTACGTATATGGGCTGATGATCATGAATGATGCAAGACTATTGGTTTTTGTCATGTTTGCTGAAGATACTGGGATTTTTTTATCAATATTTTGATTGTCCGACCTGTCAATCAGACCCTGCAAGTCTCGATCGAACGCATCAATTTACGTTTCGAGGGTATGAGGTCGGCGAGCATACGAAAAAGTTTTAAATTGCATATTTCTTGCAATTGAAATATGTTTAATAAAAGTGCAGCACTGGCACAAAACAGCAGTTTTTATTCCTTTTCTATTGGCCCACACATGTCTTTCATATGGCAACAAAAGAAGTATTTAATAAACAAAAACCCTAATTTTATACTTCACGTAACGCATACGAGGAGGAAAGCACATGTGTACAAGAGATGTAATATATCTTAAATGAAGAACGATTGTACCTACATATATATTACGTGATGGTGTCGAAGTCGTTTCTAATGATTAAGATATAATTTATTATTTTGATAATTCAAGGATAGTTTAATAAAGGTAGTCTTCAAGAAAAGGCATGGCAATATTGCCTTTTTTAGTACCTATAGCGCCATCTAACAGAATTTTAACTTTAAGGTTATTAAATGGTTTGTTTTTCATAACAGGGAGAATCAAGAAGCTTAAAGACAAACTTGAAAATGTTTTTGGATCGTTCTTTTTTAAAATGACAAAGCTGTCGAACAGTAATGTTCTGCATACCTAATTAATTCAATAACTGGGCAAGACCCTTTTCTAACATTGACAGGGGTAAGACGGTAGTCCACTAAACCTGCATAGCACGGGTAAATTAAAAAAAATACCTACGAAATTCTTGTAAGGAAGTCTTGCGAGTAAATATCGATCGATAAATATGTATCTTTATTGTCTGTCGTATTATCCACACTGCTGTATATTCTCCTTTTCAAAAAAAAAAAAATATATCCTGAAAGATTTTTCGAAACGGCCTATATTAACCCATTATTTCCTAAGCGTCGAAAACAATGTTTTTTTTCGATGAAATTTATAAATTAATAACATAGTACATTAAGAAAAAAATTTATGCGAAAAAGGAGTATTTTTGTCACGATATATGAAGTCCGATCATTATGCTCTTCCTTAGCCAACAAAAAAAATCAATTTGAAAATATTACATTAAAATCATCTTATATATATCGAGCGAAAAAGAAATATTTTATAAGAAAAATTGTGTGAAATTACGATTTTCATCAGAAATAACAAAAATAAGAGCCCTAACAACAAAAAAAAAATTATATAGTACAGAGAGGAGAAATGGGTTAAATGATATGCACAATGTTCATAGCTTAATTAGTGGCAAAGCCGGTCATAATTAGGTTTGTGTAAATATATAGAATTTTCTATTTAGTATGCTTGTTGCAAGGTGAGTGAAGGTATAGTCTCTTATTTGACGTCGAAGTTACGAGATGTTATAATAATAAAAAACAAGTACAGTACAGTAATGTACCAGCCCTGCAGCGCAGTCGGCAGTCAATTTGCCGTATCTGAGTCGCGGTGTTTACGCGAACTCTCGCTCGTAAAGCGCTAACACGTGAAATATTGCAAAACGCCTTATTAAGCGGACGTCACTTTGTTTCATTTTCGTTTGCGTCGGATTTTCGCTTATTGGTAATTTGGCGGTATGCTGAGATTACTGGTTAGCTTTTCATCGCGGATTTTACCGAGAGTTGGCCTATTTACCTTTTAGCTTACAGAGTATGGCAAAAAAGGAGGAGGCTTTAGATAAGGTGGGATAGAAGGCTAACTAGGAGGCTTGTGTCCAGAAATATATCTTAGAATTCACTGATTTAACATGTTATTATTATGAAGAAGAACATCGATTCATTATTTAGCATACAACGCAAACGCGGAATATATTAGATATTTTTATATAACATTTTGACAGCCCTGTGGCGCAGTTGGCTAAACACCAGCTTGCGAAACGAGAGGCTGCGGGTTCGATCCCCGCACCGAGACAAAAGTTTGTGTGATCCTCAAATATTAGTTTCGGGTCTGGGTGTTTGTGAGACCGAAAAGTCTCTCGTAGTTTCTGATACCCACGACACAGGACTTGTATCCTAGTGTGGGGTCAGAACTATGTATGTGACTGTTGGGTGTATTTTTATTTATTTATTTATTTTCCATACGCGTAAACTCACATATCCAGTTATGGACACAAGTGCCAATCATTTCTTCATTAAATCTCGATGCACATCCCTACTTTTTACTTTTACATCAGGTGGCGGTGAAAGTGGCAGTTCAGTAATTGATTTTTGGCACACACGCACACTCAGATTCGTCCTTAATTATCAACCGTACCACATAATGCGGTGCGAAGCGTGATTCCGGTAAGAATTCACCGCACAATTATTTGATCTCGTTTTGAATGATTTGAAATTCGCGGTCTAATAGATAGTGCACGGATTATATACGCTTATAATAAAGTCTTTTTTCCTAGTCAATTTGTTAACTTCTGCCAATGTATCTAAATATAGGTGTTAACTAAAGTAATGCCAATAAGTTTCTAAAATTTGTATACTCGTAGTATCTACGTGCTGTCTCGCCATTTTGTCCCCTGATTTGAGTAAATCTTAGAAAGTAAACTAGTTTTCGTCATTGTAATCAACCTGTCTTCGTATTCTAAGACCACCATGACAACATGGCCAAACAATAACGTCATTAAAAAAGTAACGTTTCTTCTGTAACAATGGAAAATGAGACGACCATTTTGACATTTAGGAGTTGTTGCCATGTGTCAAATTTGCATGACAAGAGCCCGCTCGCTCCCATTCGGCGGGTTCGTGTCAGAATGTAACTGAAATTGAAATTCGGCCTTCGTCCTTCGCCCTCGAAAACACGGCGGCCATTTTTAGCCGGCGTGCGCTCCTTGCGTGACATCATCGATATGTCAAAAATGCTGTTATGTACGCTGTTGGAACGGAACGGTTGTACAAAACGTGCCAGTGGAACGCGTGTAGGCCGATAATAATGTGATAATTATTAAATTGAATTAACGCTTTACGTGCGATGTTTAGCGGATTTTCTGCTTTTTTATTTATTTATTTAATAAAATTTATTGTTTGCGAACGTGGGTTCCGTTATTGTTGACGTACAGTTTAAGTCTTCTTTTAGCCATATTCTTTAGTTTCATTTGCAAATATTTATAATAAGTATTAAATTTTATAATAAATAGAAAAATAATGTTACATGTATAAAATCAGCATAGTTAAATTATAAATACACCCAACAGTCACATACATATGTAGTTCTGACCCCACACTAAGAAACGAGCCTTGTGTCGTGGGTATCAGAAACTACGAGAGACTTATCAGTCTCACAAATACCCAGATATATGTATTTGTGGATCACACAAACATTTGTTTCGGTGCGGGAATCAAACCCGCGACTTCACGTTTCTCAAGCTGGTGTCAAGCCAACTGCGCCGCGGGGCTGTGTTAATTTGTACCGCACTGTATTATCAGACCCTTGTCAATCGTCGAGGAACCCTGGGCTTACGACCTATTTAACCAGAATACAATGTATCGAAAGATGGCAGAACCAGATAGAATGTACACGATAATCTTAGTAATTGTCAATACTTTAGACGGCTGTGCACTTACAATCAGACGTGGTATGGCCACTTTGCATCGAAAAAAAAATACATTGATGACGTCATAAATATGTCCAAACTGCTATATATACGGTGTTGTTTTGCCTCGAATGTGTCACAAAGTGTGCAGCAAGCTCACTCGGGTTTATTTTTGTCAAAGGACGTTGTCAATGTGCCGGCTTAGTCATGTTATGATTTATTTATTTTTACTGATGATTTACGGCCTGTTGAGTGTTATATGGGTTATACAATGCTTGAGGGGATGGTAATTGAGTGATGACTTGATACCAATTAATTACAGCTACTGTTTTGACGCGGTCTTTTGAGCTGTAATCCAGCATTGTTATAGTATGTTCAAGGTATGTGTGGTAAATCATTATCATCATCATCATCTCATCACAACTGAGAGGGTTTAGGCCTTAGTCCACCACGCTGGCCCAGTACGGGTTGGCGGACTACACACCTAAAAAATTCCTAAGAACATTTAGGTGTGCAGGTTTCATCACGATGTTTTCCCTCGCCGTTAAAGTTCGTGATAATTCATTGTGAATACACACATAACTTCGAAAAGTCAGAGATTGAACCCGCGACCGTCGAGATTCTCGACCTCGTGCCTAAACCTCGAGGGCATCAATCACTACATACAAATACACAAAACGAATAGAAACGCTCTATATTTTTATGGAAATAAGGCGATGAATACACTGCATCAACACATAATATTAGCTCCTTTTAACCTTTCTTAGGAATTTGCATGCGAAGTGTAGTGAATCGTACCTCCCGTCACGCTCCTGGTGTTGCGTGACTAGACATCGTAGCGAACGCTGTCTGCGGATATATCAATGATTGATGGCTGACTCACGAAGCCAAGGGCTGTTTTGTGACTCATGTGAGGGCCATAGATCTTCTAGAGTTTATGGTAGATTCGAGTAAGTTGAAGAGGTATTTTATTGGTAGGCTGTGGAAAGTTGAGTTTTGTTTGTTGAAGCTTACGCTATGTTAGGTAATGGAATGAAATCCTTTCCAAACCCACATAAATAATTACAGAAGATTTAGTGAAAATTGTTCAGAAATTTACGTCTTCAAAAATTTACAATCTGTACATTTTACTTCTTGCCACAGAGTTGAGAATATAGTTAGTCCCAACGCTCCATATTAATCATCGGATCTAAAGAAGGTAGTATCATACCGTCGAATACGGGACTCTGCGTTATTCATCTTAGGATGTTTTCCATCAGATAACATAAAAAAGTGTGAATTCGTGACGAATTTCTTCTTCTTAAAACGTATTTTACAAGGCTCCTAGTAACTAGACTATATTGTGCACAAGCCTGGTTCGTAATAACAAAAAAAAGAACTCATCTTTGTCTATTAATAAATGTATCAAGGCACAGTGTCTAATAAAATAAAAACAAAAAACCACAATGGCCGACATGGCGGATTAATATCATTTTCAAGATGGCGGAGCTTTTCCACGAAATGCTTGTTTTTCATCTCGACAACTCTCGCGAGACGCAATTAATGTTACGGAGCTTGTGATTCGTTAATTATTTTGTCTTTTCGGCTTGTGACGTAATTATACTTGTTTTTTTTGTAATTACTCGACTTTTGAGTGTGAAATGAGACGGCGTTTGATCTTCGTGACGAATGTTTGTGTGTCCCAACAAATATTTGTTCCGCCTCGGGGTTGATGGGGCTGATAAATCTCCCTTATTAATGATCATCCCGGCGCAAGAAATTAAACTGATTTATTATGGGCGGGGATTATGTGACGAACCACATATGTGGTATATGTAGTTATTATTCTAGCCGATATTGACTATAGATGGCAAAAAATATTTGGCAAATTTTATTACTACATACTACAAGTTGTGATGGCCTCGAGGTTTAGGCACGAGAATCTCGACGGTCGCGGGTTCAAACACCAGGCACACACCTCTGACTTTCGAAGTTATGTGTGTATTCACAATGAATAATAACGTACTTTAACGGTGAAGGAAAACATTGTGATGAAACCTGCACACCTAAAACTTCTTAGGAATTTCTTAGGTGTGTAGTCCGCCAACCCGCACTAGGCCAGCGTGGTGGACTAAGGCCTAAACCCTCTCAATGGTAGAGGAGGCCCGTGCCCAGCAGTGGGACGTATATGGGCTGATGATGATGATGATTACTACATTTAAAAACTTACTAATACTACTACTAACTACAAACTTAGTTTCGAAATTTATGTCTAGCCAAAAGTAACTAACAATAATACTCCACCGATTTTTGTCGCTTTCTGTGTTAACGTATTAAAACATTAACCAAAATCCTTCCATAATAAAATACGAATTACGATGCTAATTTCGGTCGTAATAATATTTTTTACTTATAATAAACAACTAACACACCATTAGGCGTTTAATTGGCTCGCATCCCGTGGGGATCATTTAAGTAATTAAATTATGTTTCGGATTAAACGAGGGTGGTTGACCCAAAATAAAATTAATTAATTCCCTACCCCCCTGGTAGGGGACCTACGTATTAGATCAGGGAAATAAATAGCGACTTTTATTTAGTTAGAAATTATACAATACTGATTTTTCCAAGTTTTGGGCGCACACTTTGCGCCCAATTCGGGAATCGAACGTGGACCTCCACATCGCACGGCACATATGTACTTGTGCCGCGAGACCAGGAGTCTTAGTTCTCAGGTATGTGTAGTCCTCTAATTCGCTGTTCCTCTCAAAGTCACTCTATTTACTACGTCTTTGCGGCCGGCTTATGTCATGCGGTGTATGTCTTAGGCTGTTGAGATTATAACATTCAAACAATCATGAGGGCAAATATCAATGGTAATCAAGTACTGATGGCCTCGAGGTTTAGGCGCGCGGTCGAGAATCTCGGCGGTCGCGGGTTCAAACGCAAGGCAGACATCTCTAACTTTTCGAAGTTATGTATTTATTCACAATGAATTATTATACTTCCTTTACCGGTGAAGGAAAACATCGTGAGGAAACCTGCACACCTAAAAGTTCTTAGGAATTTCTTAGGTGTGTAGTCCGCCAACCCGCAGCAGGCCAGTGTAGTTGACTAAGCTCTAAATCCTCTTATTTATAAAGGAGGCCCGTGCCCAACAGTGGGTCGTATATGGGTTGATGATGATGATGATGATGATGAGGGATCTTACTCTAGCATTATCTCGGGATCGCTATCTTAATATATTATATAACTCAAAGGTGACTGACATAGTGATCTATTAATGCACAGCCCAAACCACTGGATGGATCGGGCTGAAATTTGGCATGCAGGTAGATGTTATGACGTAGGCATCCGCTAAGAAAGGATTTTGCTTAATTCTACCCTAGGAATAAAATAGGGGATGAAAGGTTGTATGAAACTTTGTCAATTTTAAACCGATCGGGCTGAGACTTTGCATGCATAAAGCTACTATGACGTATGCTAACCTTGTACCCAACCCTGTAGTTTACGCGGACGGAGGACGAATATTTTGAACCGAAGCGGT
This sequence comes from Hemaris fuciformis, assembly GCA_907164795.1. Lineage (NCBI taxonomy): Eukaryota > Metazoa > Arthropoda > Insecta > Lepidoptera > Sphingidae > Hemaris > Hemaris fuciformis. The sequence goes on along the minus strand of OU015455.1, from coordinate 5,153,807 downwards.
AATTCTGCATGGCGATGAAACGTTTCCCCCGTGCGAACTATTTCTATTGATAAATCTATACAGTGCCAGAAACAAAGCTAACGAGCTGAATAACGGGATTATCGCTGCTGGTAAATCTACCTATTATTGGCCTTCCATGCGATAAAATCTCGATCAATTGTGCGAAATTCCCACGTAGGAGACAGTATCTTCTTGTGACGGTACTTCCATAGAATCCTAGTTTATAATTGCTTAATGTGGGATTAGAATATTCTCGTGCCTGCGTGTGACTGCCTCGTGGTCTCGCGGTAAAAGTATGTGCCGTGCGATCTAGAGGTCCTGGGTTCGATTCCCGGATCGGGCAAAGTGTTATTGGGTGTTTTCATTAGGAAATTCACGGTAACAGCACGGAGTCCGTAAATGCGCCCGAAAAACGGCAATAGGCTCGCCCCCTGTTACGTGGGACTGATACATACTTGGCGAAATGTGGGTGCAGAAATGCACTTCTGCCTACCCCTTCGGGGAATACAGGCGTGAGTTTATGTATGTATGTATGCAGAATATTCTCATTTATATATCAAATTGCTATTGTTAATTATAGTTTTAAAGATTCTTGTTCGGAATTTTGTAAGGCAAACTGGACTTTTGGGCTTCTATGGAAGGACCGCCACTGGTAAGATACTCTGTGCCTGCTGGAGCTCAATGGAATTCTCGAGCGGTCCTTGTTAAGGGCTATGAAAAAAGCCACGATTGTACGATTTTTTTTGTAATAATACGTATTTACTTAATAAATAACTAACGCTCAGACTTCAAATCGTGAGTAGTACTTAATATAGTACATACATACATACATAAACTCACGCCTGTATTCACCGAAGGGATAGGCAGAGGTGCATTTCTACACCCACATTTCGCCAGGTATGTATCAGTCCCACGTAATAGGGGGCGAGCCTATTGCCGTTTTTCGGGCGCATTTCCAGACTCCGTGCTGTTACTGAAAATTTCCTAATGGAAAAACCCAATAACACTTTGCCCGACCCGGGAGTCGAACCCAGGACCTCTAGATCGCACGGCACATACTTGTACCGCGAGACCACGAGGCAGTCTTAATATAGTATTACTATATAATTAGGCTATTAAACTTTCTTTGTGTTTTCAGAGGGGTTTGGTCGGAAACTACGAAATATTTTAGGGTCACCAAAACATTTGTCTTGCTACGGCGGCTTAATATTTTGCAGGTAGGCCTGTTACGCCAAGAAGTATCGATTTATATTTTACGCTCAACAACCAATTAAAATAAATGAGTATACAATCAATCAAATTAAATTTAAATGAATAGTACCTTGTACCCACTTGATCTGCCTCTGTGTTGTGGGTGGTACAAACAAAACACAATAGGTGCCTACCGGAAGACGAACCTGTACTCTGTGGGCATCGTGTTACAAGCTAATTGAATTGTGCACAATGCAAGTCAGATATCTACGAGTATATTAAAGGTTGTATGATGTTCAACACTCTGCGTTGAATAATTAGAAATGGATTTTAATAAACCGTTGCAATACTTAGACCAAAGTAGGTAATATTAACGTTCTCTAAATTAATTAAGCAGATATAGTTAGTAAAGAGTAAAGTTAGTATATGAAATTATGAAGTTCAAAACTTGCTTTTGAAACATATGCCAAGACAACCTTTCCTTGTGCTGATGATAAATATGCAAAAGGACTTGATAAGCCTCATATTGACATTCTGTCTAATAAAGATTTAAGACGTATATGGACTCATTACATGTAAATACCTATATCGAATAGGAAAGGGAAGACACAGTGTCTGCATATTTTTTTTGCAAATATACATACACAACAGTGGCGGTACTTCCATAGAAGCCCAAAAGCCCAGTTTGCCTTTTAAAATTCCAAATAATAATTTTTAATCTTGAAATATCTATTTAACTAAAGCAATTTGTTAAATAAAGACCCCATAATAAGCAAATATGAACTAGACATTACACAATTATCGTTTAACGCTTTTGGGCTTCTATGGAAGTTCCGCCACTGATACACAACATCAATATTCCTATAGAGGTTAAGAAGAGGTATATTCCATACTTATTAGATCCCATATACAAAGAATTTAAAGTCATTGCGGGCACCTTTTTCTGACAATTTCCTAATATAATACCCAATAACACGGTCCGCCTCACACGTCTAACGATGTAGCATTTTGTACACAACTCCTGTAATACGATTGCTGCCAAAACTGTTGTAAAACATTCATTATTTTCACATTAAATTACGAGTTAGTTTAAATTCATAATTGCTGCGGCAGCTCAAAGCGAGCTGGCGCATGCTGAAAAATTTCACACACGGCTTTCAAAAAAAGCCTTTTCAAAAACAGCACTGTAATTGAAAATGTTTGTGGACACGTGTTTTTGATGTAAGGTTTTTGACTTTGTGCATGGGTAAGTAAAAGAGTGCTACGTGATCTTAGGGGTTACTTCTTGATGGGGATTTGCGTATGAATCGATTCAAACGATTTATGTATTTTTGAAAATTATTGAGCTTTGGAGTATATCATTAGTATTTTATTAATTAAAATTGTTGCAATTTTGGGTTGTTTCATTCGTTTAGTAACTAATTAATTTTAATAGAAATAAGCATTTAAAATACATAAATAAGGTTTCTACTAGCATAAATAAAATTAAAATAAAATAAAAATCCTCCAACCGATTTTCGGCCATGGCGACCACTACTGCTCCGTTAAGTCCCTCGTCTAGCATGTGCTCTAGCATGGCTCACATAGCCGATTTTGTTGACAAAGGTGCGCGCACACTGCGGACACGTTAGAGCACCATTTCTATAATTGTAGGTGATAGCCACTGGTGGTCGGGCTTTCTACTAGCATATTAAATTCATGTAGGTATACACATACTTTAAATCAGCGTCGTGACGAAGTAATGAAGGAAGTTTTTCCTTTAAAAACTTCATAAAAATGTAACAAGAAGACACTTGTTTTATCTTGCCCCTTTTGCATGTGCATAACATTTCTAAAGCAGTATTCATAAAATAGAAATACTTATTAGGACGTGTAGGAAGCATAATGTAGCGGACATTTTGTATACAACTTTAGTGGGACAAAACAAAAAGCTATTTGTAAGTTGGACATATTCTGCGTGGTATGGTACGTGCGCGAAGCTGTCAAAGCGGAGATTAGGCTGTGTTTATTAAAATAAATGACTTTAAAAATTAATATTGGCTTGCTTTAGCTAGCCACAAATAGATAATCGGTTTTTTATTTGCCAGTGTGTAGTCGGAGAGTTTCATGGTTATTGACATCCAGTAAAAGTGCCAACTGGCGGGTAGTAACCAATAAATTATAATAGATTATTGTTATTTGCGCATTATTAAGAAAGTTGTACTTTTTGCCATACACTAGCGAGGTTTTATAAATTGTATGTTTCCTGATAGTCTTTTATGATAAGAAATATACGCGTTCACGCCCTAAGCTTCGCCTTTACTATAAAATTTGTTATGTGTGCAGATAAGAAACAATATTTCGGATACAAAAAAGTTTTGCCAAGAATTTAAAATGTAGAAATAAATATTGTATGTATTTAAATATATTCATGAATTAATAACATTCCATCAAATCACCTTCCGCGCTCCGAAGATCAAACTTAAAACAACTAAAAAAACATTTTCCCTCTCGTCGGAGATACGTCGAAGGGGAAATAAAAAGAACTTCAACCGCTACCGGCATCCCGCCTACAGACGACAAGTTGTTCATTAAATGATTTCCGATGTAGATTGAATTGTTTCCAGCGGGCCCTCCGATCGATTTCATTATAACGTTTACTTCAACGCTGCACTTCATCCGAGATGGTTTTATTCGATTTATCATTAACAGTTTGAGCAAAATAAGTTTAGTTCTTGGGATGTTTTAAAAGAGTGTTATTCAACATTTTAGAAAGATTAATTTGGCTTAAAAGCTATGTAAGCTTTCTTAGAACATAAGGTATGTATTATAAATGTTAAAGCAACTATTTCTTTCTGTTACTAATAAATTTAGCATAGCCTGTTTAATATAGAATTAAATAAATTAACTACACATATTTTTTTGTACTACCGGATCAGCAAGGTCATTTAGTCTCAAAGAAACAAGTTACTGAGAAAATCTTCGGGAAAGATATGTCCAGTAGTGAAGTACATGTGGTTGATATTAATAATTGCCGGCATTAGTTTGTGCCGTGCGATCTAGAGTCCCGGGTCGTGCAGTGTTGTTGAGTTTTTCCATTAGAAATTGTCAGTAGCAGCACGGAGTCTGGAAATGTGCCCAATAAACGGCAATAGGCTCGCTTCTCTATTACGTGGACTGATATGTGGGAAATGTGGGTGCAGAAATATGCCCCCGCCTACCCCTTCGCGGAATGCAGGCGTGAGGATTTGTAGTAACCTCCGTATTTAATATTAATTTGGAAACCATATAGTTTTCTGTGTCTGAAACGTCTTTTAAAAGGTTTCAAGACAATGTGCTGAAGACGATCATGTATGTGGCTTCAGAAAATAAATTGTTGTTTATTTCTGAAGCCACAAAAACACGATCAAAGCAAAGATCATGAGAAAAGAAATTATCGGACTGTAAGAAATTCGAATACCCTTTATAAATTATTAATGGTATTGTTAACTTGGTGTAAACACCGAAGTTCGCCGACCTCTGAAGTTCCCTTTTGTGTTGTATTTTTCATATTACGGAGAAATTTAATTCCGCGCCTGAGAGACGGTTGGCGGGCTCGCCGGGAATATTTCTGGAAAATTCTGAAGTCTGACTAGAATCAATTTTGAATGTGTGATGTTTAGGTTATTAGCACGATGTTTTGTGTTGTAGTTTGTTTGTTTAAAAACAATTATGTTAACAATAAAAATGATATATCTGTCTAGTAATATGCAGTAAACTGTGAGGCGTTAGATTAAAAGGTTCTGAGTTGTGTTTCGGAAAAACCAAATGTGTTATTGAGTTTCATCACTACCTAGTGATGGCCTCGAGGTTTAGTCGAGTATTGATATTTTTGCTCGCATGATAGAAAACAATATATTCTCAAAGTGAGTAATAAATATTAAGTCATTCGGTTGGCTTTGGCTTGGATTTGGCCCAGTTCGTCGAGCCATGCAATCTTTCAAGTGTATTTATTAAATCGAATTAGTCGCACAGGTTGTATGAGATACTCGTATGTATATCTTAACCGTTTATAAAATTGCTTTATATGTATTTAAAAAACTTAGTAAGTTATTTTATGTTCCTTTATAGACTTTGCACATATCTACTATTTATTTATCTACACTTAATACAATGCAATAATTATAAAAGGGGGACTTAAACTTACATAATAACTATACTTATATAATTATACAAATTTAAACTTAGGCATTAAGCCTAAGGCATTTTCTGGCAGTCGTTCCTTGTGCCTATCAACTATATAGTTTGTTATTTTTAGGCACATAAAGTAAAAAAAAATGTTTGTAAAGGTAGAGCGTAGCTTATTAATTTTCAGTTAGCTAAAAGCAGTGATGGCTTCGAGGTTTAGGCGCGCGGTCGAAAATTTCGGCGGTCGCAGGTTCAAACCTCTGACTTTTCGAAGTAATGTGTGTATTCACAATGAATTATCACTTGCTTTAACGGTGAAGGAAAACGTGATAAAACCTGCACACCTAAAAGTTCTTAGGAATTTCTTAGGTGTGTAGATCGCCAACCCGCACTAGGCCAGCGTGGTGGACTAAGGCCTAAACCCTCTCAGTTGTAGAGGAGGCCCGTGCCCAGCAGTGGGACGTATTTGGGCTGAAGATGATGAAATTGGTCTAAATTAATTTGCCTCGGTGCGGGGATCGAACCCGCGGCCTCTCGTTTCGCAAGCTGGTGTTTAGCCACCTGCGCTACGGGGCTGTCAATAATAATAATCATCGATTAATATTTAATATTTTACTACTTATATTTTAAGTATGTGCTATAGAATTCCTGTGTATTTTTAAGTTATTAGTTTAGTGCATTAAAAACTAAAGCACTTGAAGTTTATATCTTCTAGTGAAAACGTTATTCCAAAGGCGTTCACCGTACTCACAGCATTCAGACTACGCAATGTAATTTCAGATAATGGCTAGCCGTCTCAGGCTCTGCCACCGAGAGTCCTCGGTTTCTTAAAGGCGTTAAAAAACTTAAAGGGATTGCTTGAGACGCCACTGAAAAATGTAAATACTTGGCAAGTTTTAATAAAGAAGTGTTGCTTAGTTTTGTTGTAAACGAAGAACTCGCTGAATGTGCTGTCTTTATTGGTGCATTCTTATAAGGGTCTGGAAAGTTTTGGAAAAGGAGATTTTGCCAAGAATTTTGCCAACAGATATTATCTAAAGTTTTAGGAGGTGGCATTATGTCGCAGCACGGACTAATAGTTGTTTAATATATAATTATTTGTCTGCTTATAGCTGTCCTTGTATAATAATGTTTTTGATACATCCACTGTAAACGTGAATCTAGGGTTTGTTGCGAGATTTTTAAAGATTCTTCATATTGGCTTGATGCAAGTTCGTAAAATGTTCTTGTAGCTGACAAGCTTATGTATGTATGTATTATATAGGTAATGACAATCTTAGTTTTCATTTTGTTATCATTAGAGGAGCTCATATCGTCCCGTCGCCCATTTGATCTTTCACGAAAAATAAGGCTAAATAAATACGAATTATTATGTGCTTACACGCCATCGTTAGCCAATATTTGTTTTCGTATCATTATTCTATTTACAGAACGGGAAATTGGATGTATAAGTTATACAGTATAACTGTTATCGAAATTACAAGCTTTGCCTCCTTTTACCTGTATCACAGGGGCGCTCCATGAATGACGTAATCAAAATAAATATGGTTCCTTCAAAGAGGTATGTTATGTTATGCCAATATTTATCCAAGGCAATTTATCCAACTTAATATTTTGTATGTAATCCTTTGCGTGATGGACGAAAAGCCGACGCACCCGTGAAATGCTGAATCACTGAAACAAATGATTGGTGTAGGAATATTTATGTCTCGTTTAAGTCTGATCATTCGTATTATTGCTTAATATATAGATTCAAAAGTTTCAGGCCAAGATAAGATAAAAAAGCAAGATAAATGAAGTGTTTTATCTTTCTATATTGCTTCAGAAGATTTCATAACGAGAACGTTTTTTTAATTGGTTGAGACTTGTCGTTTCGCTGAAGCACGTCAAAATATTATGCAGTTGCAAACTATATACGAGTATATGATAATAAAATTAAACGATGAAAATTAAGTTACGGTAGCGATTTAAGTTATGTGTGTATTCACATTTAATTATCACGTTCTTTAACGGCGACGGAAAACATCGTGAGGAAACCTGCACACCTAAAAAGTTCTTGGGAATTTATTAGGTATGTAGTCCGCCAACCCGCACTAGGCCAGCGTGGTGGACTAAGGCCTAAACACTCTCAGTTGTAGTGGAGGCCCGTGCCCAGCAGTGGGGCGTATATGGGCTGATGATTATCAGAGCAAATACAAATATCCTACACCAACTAAACCGAGTTTTGTGTACGCATACCTGCTGTCCATCAACTGCAGTTATTTTAGAAGCAGCTCGTACTTGGCCGGTCGGAGTTAAACAAAACAACTAAAGCATCCAATCGGAGTTTGTATCACGACTTCTGGATTTACATTTGCGAAAATAAATTTGTTATTTAACTTCCCCTATTACGTAGTACTGATACGGACCTGGCGAGATGTGGGTGCAGAAATGCACCTCTGCCTACCCCTTTGGGGAATACAGGCTTGAGTTTATGGATGTATATATAAAGTGTTTCTTAAATTATGTTACATTGAATAGGGGCGAGCCAATTGCTCGACGCGGTAGTCGAACCCGGGACCTTTATAATTATTTATTAGTTCTCCGACTTTCTGGACCAAAAATATACACTGTAGGTACCGTACCGTAATAAAAATTAGGGCTTGCCCTGGCTAGAGACCCTAAGCATGCCATTGCTTTACATCGCACGATTATAATCATTTGTAGTCCAAGACCACACAGCAATATGTATTCATCTATCTGCAATAACAAAATTTAACTCGCTAATTTCTTTAGTAATATCTTTATTCAAAATACGTAGATGATAATAACGAGGCTATAAGACTCCACAATTTTGGTTTGCAATATTGTTTTAAAGCTAGTACACAACGTTAGTAAAGATACATAGCGAAAGCAACTTAACGCTAGTCGGGAGGGTGGACTGCATTTTACGACGTAAAAATACCCTACAGTAGACGGGAGCTTTCGGCGAACAAGTCGGAGTAAAGTTTGTTAGCAAGCCGATCAAGTGAGCGATGTAGCTGAGTTTTAGTTCGGATGACCGCGCATTAGCTTCTTGGAAAGTCATCCTCACGTGAATTGGATGGAAGAATTGGTATTGGTCAGTTGCTTGGGTATGTTGACTTTTGTGGTTGAAAGTGTTGTTAGTGACATTTGCAAGTATTTTTTATAAATTAATGAATGGGTTTATTGTTGGGTAACTTTGTTACATACGTCCTTTAAAACTGAGAAAGGATTGGTGTTTGTCTGCGGACTACACACCTAAGAAGTTCTCTTTGAAGATTTTTTTGGTTATCAAGGTTTCCTCGCGATGTCAAATTGTGTACTTGAAAATAATGATTTCAATTTTATGTCGGAGCATTAATTGTACAGAGCCCAACAATCCTGTCCCCGGGTTACGATAGTGTAAAAATGCATGTAGGTTATGTGTGTATTTATCAGGCATGTAGGAAAACACAATTTACCTCAATTCCGCTTAAAGTGTGCGTCTGGCGCATTCAACGTCCCAATTAACTCATCACCGCGGCACGTTTGTGAATTGAGTCAACGCAGTTTCCTTCCTTATTTATATAAGCTTATTTCAGCGATGTTTATTCCATTTCATTACTGTGTTTAAGGAAATCTTAACATGTGAACGATCAGCTAGATGGGGACGGCAATGGAATAATTAAAGTTACCGATTATAGTTTAAGAAATCATTTTTGTAGGTATTTACTAATCTGTCTACCTCCTTGGTTTCTGGTTATTGAATCATTCCACTACATAATTAACAGTGACAGCATATTGACTGGAGATGTGCCTTTTTAAGGCTTATTTGGTGGCTACTTTTACATTATCATCAGCTCAGAAATGTACGTCCCATGTCTCTATTATGTGGGAAAAATAAAGTTGGCATTATCCATTCTTTACGAATTTATATACTCGTATGTAACTACTACGCCCCCCTCTCTGATTCAAAGACCAAGGGCTTGATCCACTACGCTGTATAAATTCACCCAACAGTCTCATACAATGTACATAGTTGTGACCCCACATTAAGATACAAGTCTTGCGTCATGGTTATCAGAAACTACTAGAAACTTATCGATCTAACAAACACCCGGACCCGAAACAAATATTTCTCACGGCATGTGGTGTGAGGATCAAACTCGCGGACTCTAGTTTCGCAAGCTGGTGTCTAGCTAACTGCGCCTGTCAATATACTCCACGATGTACGCTAAAAGAAACTTAAAACAGTAAGCAACTGTTCGTTTCCAACCTCGTCGTATCGATCCACACGACACGTGCCCGGCACGGGAGCGTGAAGACCCCGGGGCGAGCACGTGCTGGCGACCACCCGAGCTAAATTGAGAGGAATTGGCTCCGTAGTGGCAATGCTGTCAGCATCGTAATACGTGACTTTATGCTACACCTATTGTTTGTATTTGTTGCATAAATATCACGTTTGAGTCTGTAAAGGGGCAGAGAGAAATTTAAAGTACGTCTACTTTTCGACATTGTATGCTATAGAAAGTCGTGATGGACTCGAGGTTTAGGCACGTGGTCGAGAATCCTCCGAAAACCTCTGACTTTTCGAAGTTATGTGTGTATTCACAATGAATTAACTTGAATACTTTAACGGTGAAGGAAAACATTGTGATGAAACCTGTACACCTAAAAGTTCTTAGGAATTTCTTAGGTGTGTAGTCCGCCCACTCGCATTAGGCCAGCGTGGTGGACTAAGGCCTAAACCCTCTCAGTTGTAGAAAAGGCCCGTGCCCAGGATTGGGACGTATATGGGCTGATGATGATGATACTATAGCGAGCATATTAAGTTCAACAAAAGTCGTATTGCTATTTGCAAGTGATATTTTGTTAAGATAAAACTCAGTAATAATTTTATTGACCCGAGATTTTAAAAAAAACAATTTGAAAATGACACGCGCTGAATTGATCTGATTTCTGAAGATCTAGTTCCTAAGCTGGTTTTTTTTGGGAACGTAATAAAATTAATCTTAAAATATATTAAAGTGTTTGACTCTCATTTCATTAAAATCTTAGGTACTTTAATTAAAATTTTATATGGGAACTATGTTTTATTACAGTCTCAATTATCAACAATTCCTTACTCCAAAGTGATTGCACTAGTTTATTCAGGTTTTACAACCCGTGAGAACAAAACTCCAATCGCATAAAGGTGCGCCACACGATCGTATAGAGATAAATTGGCTCCACTATCGGCGCGTGTAGTGCCTTTATTAATCATTGTTGCCACTGTGTTATCATTAGTGGACGGCGATCACGTTCCAACCAATGTTGATAGCTATGTTCCGATTGTTGGGTTGTTTGATGTTTTATTTGTTCTGATTGTACTGTAGGGTTTTGTAGACTATTTAGTTCAAATACCTGCGATACTGACATGTATCTATTACATTTTCTTAGGTCATATAGTTATTGTGAAGTTTGATAGAGTATTTAGTTGTACTAGCTTAGAATTCCTATCTAAATTATTAAATTTATTTCTCACTATTGGGCACGGATGTCTTCTACTGGGGAGGGGGGGAGGTTAGGCCTTAGTCCACTACGCTAGCTTTGTACCGGTACAAACCAATGGTGTGCGGGTTACGTTAAGGATTTTTCCTTCCCTCTTTAAATGCTTCATAATGCATTGTAAATACGCCCATAATTTCGAAAATATTGTCAGAGATTGGGATTAAAACCCTCTGAGAATTTTGCATCGACCGCTCACATCCACTAGGCCATCACAACCTTACTCACGTAAACTCACTGCAAATATAATATCTTAAAACCTGCAGTCTGCGTCGGTGCGTCTCAGCCCTCAGTTCCATCCGCTGCAACTCGCCCCATTCAGGAAATGAATTTAAGAAAGCGATCCTGCAATGCTCCTACAAAATGGAGCAGCACTCCAGCGCTTTATGTCTGCACCGTACACTTTACGGTTGCAAGTTAGAGCTTGATTTCGTGCTCAATTTCACGGTGCCGGTTTTTATAAGAAAAAGTTGTGTTTACTTGAAAACTTTATGTGGTCATTACATCAATTAGAAAAGAAAGAAAACGTTTATCACTGGCACAATATAAATAAAACTTTATGACATAAATTGAAAAAAAAAAACCTCCCAATCATCTGTCACTCGGTGTTTCTAATAGGTCACATATCGCACCCCCGGTGCGAGACTGTCACTTATGCAAAAATGCAATTTTTCAGGAGAAGCATTTAAAACTTTGACATCTCAAAAAATAATGATATTTGAAGATTTAGACAAGATGACTAGCTTTTACTACAACATCAAATTTGAACTTACTTTTGAATAAATAATGACCACTTAATGTTGTAAAAAAGATACTATACTATTATTATAAACTTTCCAACCCCCTCAGAAGTGACGTTATGGCACTAACGAAAAATAATAACTGTAATTATGTTATACTGAGTTAAAAAGGAAACAAGAACAAATTGTTTTCTTAGTTTTAATTTAAATCAAAATATGACCATTGAACAGTTATTGGCGTAAGAAAAAAATAATTCAAAGTTCTATAAAATACACATAAAAAACTTTTGTACTTCTTAACATTTCTACAGTAGTGTAGTATTAATAGAATAAAAAATCAAGTATAAAATAGTGTAACAAAGAAATAACAATCTTATATAGCATCTAGTATAGGACAAAATGAGAATGTTATGCAAGTACGTATTACGTATATTTTTTTCCAATTGTTAGGATTACGAGTACGTTTTCTTCCCCTTTTTTTCGGTGATGATTTTAGTTCATGGTCATCAACAGCTTCATGCTTAGATCTACTATTACTAGATGAACTGGAACTGGAGGAAATGCTGGGTGAAGAAGATGAACTATTGCTCCAGAATCAAAAAAATATTATGTCACAATTACCAGTAGTAACAGTGTTGCTCCAAGACACACATGCAATAGCAGGGGGACTGGGCACAACTGACCAAAAAAACGATGTTGCTCCCAGCATTGCCGTGATTTGCGCCAAAACCACAATGACACTCACGCCCTCATACGGAAACTATGCGTACTACGAAAGTAATGTTATCACACCAAGTAAAGGGGTGCATAAGGATACTTATTACATATTTAACTCATTTTTGCAATTTTTGCATAAGTGACAGTCTCGCACCGGGGGTGCGATATGTGCATGCCATATTCCTGGTGTACTTGAGCGACGGCAGTGGCATGTGTTGATGGGATAGTCTTAAAGTGGGATAATGAAAACCCCAAGGGGATTATGATCCTCAAAATCCAATAGACTTTCACAGCCTCGAGCTCTTCTTTGTTAAAGTACAGTTTTCTATAAATTATTGTAGTACTACTACGGTATTGTTATTTAAGTACAAAATTACTCCTGCTTGTCGCCAGATAGATTTAATATAGACAGTAATGAACAATTTTCGTGCCATTCCTCTTCATCGATTCAGCTGCGTCGCCGCGGGGAATACTTGTCTTATTACGTCGGAGAAAGACTTTCTTCTCTTAATTATACTTCGGTTATTATTCTCTACAAGCTTTTATTTAGTGCGCATAGTTCTTTTAATAAAGTAAGACTATTTAGTTCAGATAGATTTAGTTTTAGAATCTACCTAACGCATGTCATCTGTTTAATTGCATCATAAGGTTCCAAAGTAAAGTTATAGGAGGGGAATACGAGGTAAACTGTTTCACAGTATGATGAAAGTTTACTAAAGCTTAGTAAGCGAATTATTTAGCGTCGCTGTCGTGTGTCCTCTACATCCTCACATCCTCTACAAGATCTATTTTACGCAGATTGGTGTACTTGTGTTGAAGGACACAAAACATCTCGTGGCCTACAAAGACTCTAGATATCATTTTGCTCGATCCAAAAATCAAATCAAGTAGCTTTTGATTGCATTTTTGAGTTCACTCGAGACTTACGACACTATTGTGTGAGCAGAAAGTAAAAAAGGTAGGAATGAAACCATTTTCGATACCGAAAACCCCAACGTAATACCACAGTATTACACACGGTTGCTTTACTGCATCGCTAAGAAGTGACGGTATCTCGATAAAACCAAAGACCAATCAAATCATTAGCAAATCAAAACCACTCCATCCTTTGACGTAATAGCTCGTTTCCATGCGAATCTCCACCGTTCCCGAAGCTGACGACGTCTGCAGCTTAGTAAACTTCAAACCTCGTCCCTATTCTATGGTAATTGGTACAAATTGCTGCCATTGTTTCTGACCGGGCGGCCATTACCGACCTTTGAAAAGTTCGATAGTTCGTCGCTTGTCTCCATTTGAAATTCTAGTAGTTTAGTCGTTTTTTATAGCTTCGCTGTTGGCTTCTGTTTGAGCGGTTGATAGGTCTTTGATGAATTTGCATCGGATATTATTCAAGTCACAAGAGTAGGTACTGTTAAATGTTGACAACTCGAGTGTACCGTTAGGTATAAGAAATTGTCAGTTTGAATTATGGATTGCTTGTGATTTGAAGGGACGGGGAAAAATTCTCAACTAAAAGTACCTACTATGTAAGTAAACTGTTACCTAGAATATAGATTCCTATGTCTAATGAAGATACGTGTTTTATAAGTTTTAAGTTTTTTGGAAATAACGGTAATCTTCATTGATAGAAGATTAGTCTCAATCACTAGATCAAGATTAGTTTGAAATATATTAATAGACCACCAACCCGAAAAGTAACAGTCTGTCATGTTTTTTATGAAGTAGTTACATTTGACCGTCACGACCCTGCATGTTTTCACGAATATTTTCCAACGATCGATTCTCATCACAACCATTGAACTCCCATTTACCCTTATCAGGAGTCGATGAGCCAATCTCGCCGACGATATTTCCGTTTCACCGCCTCGCTCAGTTATCTCGCCCCTTCGCCCGACATTGTACGCCGGTTCATAACTGAAAACGCAGTTGTGAATGAACAGAATTCACATAGTGATATTTTATGAATGGTTTTGCTTCACACGAAAGCGTCAACAAAAAGAAATATTTTTAAATACATGAGGATAAGTGTTTGCCAATAATTTTTAGAGTAAAAAAGTATTTTATTTGCAGTCAAGGTCGGTCTGATTATGAAAACTGTTTAAGACGATTTAAAGTAGCATTGAAATGTGTTCGAATAACGGTAATGGATTCGCCCGAAATTATGTCTGATAAAATTAGCAAAATGCGTGTGTACGAAGGTTGAGGTGTTTTAGGTATCTTAACTTCGGGGATAAAGGCGTGAAAAACTATTTGTTACTAAAACTATTCAGAATCCTTTCGGTAATTTTAACATGCTCTCATCTTGTAAACCAACAAACGATAATTTTCTTCAACAGAAACGAGGGACGTCACCCGCTCACCTCTTGGGGGGTAGTCACCCCTTCAACCCCCCGCCGATTCCCACCCTGGCCCGTTAATAACATCTCTTGTGATGAAAACTCCAATTAGCACCGACAATGGTTCTCCGTTGTACAATAAATTAACATGAGCCCCCATTGTCTCGCGGAGTGGACTGTGCCAACTTAACGCCGTGAAACACGAGTTGTGGAAGCACGGCCATTTTGTTTTCAATTATGACGGTGTGGTGTCGAATATTGTGATCATATGTCTGTATGAATTGTTTTTGATACCTTCAATGTTTTATTTTATATCGTAACTCAGAATGCGGAACATGAGACTTGAAAATGAATATCTTTTCCTCGTTTTTGCCACATTTTCCAATGCTGCTTCATTCCAATATAAGCAGTGATGGCCTCGAGGTTTAGGCGCGCGGTCGAGAATTTCGGCGGACGCAGGTTCAAACCCCAGGCACACACCTCTGACTTTTCGAAGTTATGTGTGTATTCACAATGAATTATCACTTGCTTTAACGGTGAAGGAAAACATCATGATAAAACCTGCACACCTAAAAGTTCTTAGGAATTTCTTAGGTGTGTAGTCCGCCAACCCGCACTAGGCCAGCGTGGTGAACTAAGGCCTAAACCCTCTCAGTTGTAGAAGAGGCCCGTGCCCAGCAGTGGGACGTACTTGGGCTAATGATGATGATGATGATGCTGCTTCATTCCTAATGGTCATAGCGTGATGATATATACTATAGTCTCCTTCGAAAATTGGGCTATTGGGAATTTATTAAATCGTGCCAGTATTTTCTGAGATAAGCGCGTTCAAGCAAACAAACAAAAATATCTTTAGTTTTATAATATTAGTATAGATGTTATTGGCAATAATTAAGGTTTTCGGTGTGTTAATAGATATTCGCCTAGGCAGTTTCTCTGTACAGCCTGTAAAGTTTAAACAATAAAAACTTGCTTTTTGTTATAAAAATACATGGGCCTTGCATTGCTTTTCGTTCTAATTGGTTTATCTCCTGAATTATTAGATCGATTATAAAAATACTGATAAAAAAAAACTCCATCCCTAAATGGCTTACAAAATATACCGGAGCGAAGCCGGGATACCATACTCATTAAAAATGTTTACTATATAAAGTCAATTATCCATTCATTATTGTCACATTAAGTAAACTTTATTATCCATACAGTCCAAATTTATTTATCCACTGCAGTAAAACTTTATCAAAAAATAAATATAATGCAGTATTTAAAATGACTGCCTCGTGGTCTCGCGGTACAAGTATGTGCCGTGCGATCTAGAGGTCCTGGGTTCGATTCCCGGGTCGGGCAAAGTGTTATTGGGTTTTTCCATTAGGAAAATCTCGGTAACAGCACGGAGTCTGGAAATGTGCCCGAAAAACGGCAATAGGCTCGCCCCCTATTACGTGGGACTGATACATACTTGGCGAAATGTGGGTGCAGATATGCACCTCTGCCTACCCCTTCGGGGAATACAGGCGTGAGTTTATGTATGTATGAATGTGTTTAAAATATTTCGTCCCGCGCGCCCGCTGTAGTCGGATTACCTCCATATACACATTCGCAACCAACGCGCCGGATCGCTGACATTTCGTATTCCGTGTACGGTGTGGCGAGTGTGTTTCTGCACCATAAACTATGCATTTGGCGCTCTTGATGTTATTGAATCGAGTTTTTTTCGTTAATGCTCTGTTTATGTGGCTTTTGGGACGGGGAATAAAATAAATAAATACGCCTGAATATGGGGTAATATTAATTAATTAGTCCGCGATCCCGCACTAGGCCAGCGTGGTGGACTGAGGCCTAAATCCTCAATGGTAGAGGAGGCCCATGCCCAGCAGTGGGACGCTGATGCTGATGATGATGACGTAAAGTATTCTGAATATGAAATTTCCCCGTGAAAGACGTGTCTCGACTGTAAGTTGCTTTTTGATTAACACCATGTCTCGCAACGTCGTCTATTTGTTAATGGCCATTAAGTTGATTGCGTTGTGGGAATAAACTTAATAGTTGAATGATTAGTTGATAGAAAGTGTTAGGTTCATTGACTGTATTAGTAATATTATAAATTGCGTTAACAGTCGTACATAAGTCTAAAAAACAATAAGTAGTCACATATTTACGTGCTTACATTGTGTTTCTGCGAAATTTGTTATGTAAACCAATATTACTTTTCCCCGATCTGGGAATCGAAGCCGTGGGTTCTGGATCGCACAGCGCACATATGCTATGGGACAAACGAGGCTGCCTGGTATGAATCTAAAGATACTAACGTTATTTGTATTGGAGAAAGATTTTTTTTACTTTAACTCGAAATATACTTATCCAACATCAATATTTCTTGTTACTTTTATTTTTTATAATTTTTTATTTTAGATACGATCTTGGAGCAAAGACTACTACTTGTTTATAACCGCTAACTATAACTAGACCTAAGTGAATCTGTTAATCCATAAACTGAATACCCCTCCAAATTGGTGGTAGGCGCAGTTGTCTTCTCCCCCAACATCTCATTGGCCGCATCTAGTTTGGCTACTTAACATCACTTAGCTCGTTCCGAACGCATTAATCATGAACACTGCACCACTGGTTCGTCTTTGACATTAACGATTTTATTTTTGGACCTTTTGAAAATGGAAATTCTGTTTTGTGATTCTTGTTTTGGTTCTACGCTCAGTTTTCTAGGGAAATTTTGGAAGTGTTTAGATTTTTATACCCAGTTTTTGAGGGTGATTTTGCTTAAATCTGGAATGTTTCAAAATGATTTTGTTAGGATTTTTAAAAACGTCATAAGTGTTAGGCGTAAGAGGTCTTGTGTTTGTTTCCATTCCAGTCAAAAAAAAATAAAAGAAATTAGTTTTAAATGAAGTTATCCTTTGACTAAAACTTAAAACCTTTTCAATTGTTAAGCAAAAGACTATCAATTATTACTCCATATTACCTACATTATACATGTTAATAATTATCGCAGCTGCACCTGATAGTAGATACAACATCGTCCATTTATATCTCTTAGGTATAATATAACATAATGTTAAATAGGACTTTTTCCAAACAAAAATAAAATTAAAATACACAGTTATACTTAATTATTTTTTTCCTTTTTTTATAAACGTGTATTGACGTGTCATAAGTCCCTATTAATATATAAGCGCCAATATGAAATAAACGAATATTTCATTTCGACATCGGCGCTATAAAACTCATACTTAAATCGATTACTACTACCAATCGTGGCAGATGCATGGCCACTAACAGCTGCAATATCTAACCAACTATCGATGCTTCCATGAGCTAACAGTACACCAATATCCCGTTCTCCAGGTGTCATACGTCATAAGGGCTTCCGAATTCCGAAGTCCCGTTACCAAGTCCCTACATTAGGCGAGCAGGAAGCGCCTACTAATTGCATCGAATGGCCGGGTCAACGACCTCCATTGTCAACGCAGTGTTTGTGTGTTTATTGAAGATAATCGCTCAATTAGCTTGCATACTGTAACGCTAGTTGTATCACTGTTTGTATCGGGCCGTTGCTCCTTCAATTGTTGTTAGTTTATTTAGTGTGAATAAAAAAGTGTGTGTGTCTACTTTTGTACACGCGTTAGAAGTTATACTTGTTTGGCGGACCAAGATAAAAATCTTTAAAAAAAATATATTTTTCAAATTTAATAAAATTCCTTGGTCTTCTATCCTGTGATGAGTTCGTTGAAAACATCTCACTTATCCAAACAAAGACAAAAGCTCGCGTCTTTAAATAGTGAAAAGCCAATGTCTCGGCGCTAGATTGAAAACAATGACCGCGTGTCTTTTTATTTGGCGCCCGCAAATGCCTTATTTAACGCTGTGTCTACAATAGGAGTACAGTTGTTCCAGAGTACTATTAACTTGAATTAAGGAAATAATATTGTTAATATAACAAAAGCGAAAGGTCGTTGGATACTCTTAATCCTGTGAGAGTTTGAATTTGGGTTACATTTTGTACATAGACTGTATCGTTGTCTCGCGGTACATGTTTCGTGCGATCTAGGTGTCCCTGGTTCGACTCACAGGTCGGGTAAAGTGATTGTGGGTTTTTCAATTGGAAAGTTTTCAGTAACAGCGGGGAGATTAAAATTCTGCCAGAAAACGGCACTAGAGTTGCCCCCTAATACATGGGACTTAAAAACACAACTAGGGATGAGTCAATGCAAAGATACGTTTCTGTCCACCTTTTCGATGAAATCATCATCATCATCATCATATCATCATCATATCATTATCATATCATTATCATATCATCATCATCATCATCATCATCATCAGCCCATATTAGTTGGACACGAGCCTCCTTTACAACTGAGAGGGTTTCCGATGAAATGAAATAATGAAATTCAATGATCGTTTATTTATCGTGTAGGCAATAATATAGCACATATGACACGTAAAAGCATGTTTAAAAAAAAGAAAAAATGTAGGTAATAAAACAGGCGTAAAACACACTGATCAATAATTTATTTTAATTTTTATAAAGAATTGTTTATTCCAAAAAAAATCTATTAACAATATTATACGAGTAAGAGTTATAAATGGACATAGGAATTTCCGTAACGTCCTGGTGATGATGTGTGTGTATGAATTTAATTTTTATAGATTCGTGCAACCATACAGTTATTGGTTTATTTACACAAGATTATCGGAATTATTTCAAACTTCTATGTAGGTATGTACATCCGCAATATTTCATGTTTTGCCGTACGCCTACGTTTCACCACGATTGAAGCGTAAGGTTTCTTACTCAAGTCTCAAGGCGAACAGCGCAGTGCAGCTCTTGGCAAGCTGTTTGGAACTTCTGACAGCCGTTTGAGTTGAATACCTGCGATACCGAGTGGCGAGATCCGAAGCAAGTGTTTCTTTTGTAAGGAGACGTGAGGCAAACAACCGCACTCAGAGAACAGGCAATGCTGCAGCTGGAAATGTGCCTTGTTGGTGGCTGCAAAAGCCTGTGTTCATAGGTTTAATTGCGCATATTAGATTGCCGTTCGTTTTAGACGTTCTTGGTTCGATTCTCAGGTCGGACAAAGTACTAGGTTATTCTTAATGTGTCATTAAAAATTTGATAAACGGGCGTGCAGAAATGCACCTTTGCTTAACTTTTTGGCGTTTTATGTTTATACATTCGTTTTAGTCAATGTGTCTAATCATTTTAATTAGAGTTTCCAACTCAACCCGCACTAAGCCTACGTAGTGGACTAAGGCTTAAACCCTCTCAGTTGTAGAGGAACCCCGTGCCCAGTGGACGTATAAGGGCTGATGATGAGGATGATGATGAATAGAGTTTCAATTTGGTAACATATAATAGAACATACTATATTACAAAATCCAAATAATTCCAAAGGCATATAATGTTAATTCGCTATGGCTAATATATTCAGCAAGATTTTATATCCTGACCGCTTATTCCAACATTACATTTCTTAAGCGATTTGTTTTCCTCCCTCAGTATTTTTCTAGTGTAACACTAGCGTAACAGCATCTTTAGACATCTCTCCACTACGTTGAGTAATTAGACAACAGACGCAATAACCTTGCACTAAAAGCTTGGAAACTTAAATGGCGATATAAAAGGCCGTCTGTGGTACGTCTCGAATGCGATTCCGTCTCGCGATTTTCAGATTTTACAACGCAACTGCACCTTTCATTATGTTCTGTGTTTATGCTAGCAGTTTGCAGTTAATGAAGATGTAAAGTCCAATTCCTATTGTCTGCGAATAGGAATTACGTATATTGGTGTCTGTTAGATTGAAGAGTTCCAATGGATCAGTTATGGTATTGTTTACTTTATATCTTGACAGCCCCGTGGCGCAGTTGGCTAGATACCAGCTTGCGAAACGAGAGGCAGCGGGTTCGATCGCACCGAGACAAATGTTTGTCTGATCCACAAGTATTTGTTTCGGGTCTGGGTGTTTGTGAGAGCGAAAAGTCTCTCGTAGTTTCTGATACCCACGACACAAGACTTGTATCTTAGTGTGGGGTCAGAAATGTATTGGACTGTTGGGTCTATTTATTTATTTTATTTACTTACTTAATAATGTGGGGTCAGAACTATGTATGTATGTATAAATGTATGTATGTGAGTGTTGGGTGTATTGATTAATTATTATTTATTTATTGTCAAATGTAGATCTATTTTAGCCAATATAGTTTCCTAAATTGTATTTCTAAGCTTGATTAACTAATTTTGGCTAGTTTAGAGGGAAAAATCAGTAAAGTTGTCTTATATAAGTCTTTCTCTTCTATGTAAGTCGTCGTACCTACAATCTAGGTTTGTTTCTTTATGATTTAAGATAGTCAATTTGTTTATGTTTCTTTCCATATTTAGGCTTCTGATGTACTTAAAAATATTGCTGACAGAATGAAATAATCTCCCTTCTCTCCATTATTCATGACTTTAACGTTTATTGTTCCCTAATTTGCATTTATAGCATTATTTTCAAGAAAATTAATTACATTTTCTATGGTACAACCGCCTTTGTTTTACTCATGACTATTTGCATATTATTTTGCGTCCAATAATGAAGTTATAATTATAAGGTAATCTTGTCTCGCTATGGTTGTCAGTATGTGCACAATTTTGATATTAGCTCTGTGATTAATAATCCCTGTGCTAATTGAGTCGCGGTATCAACACTTTAATTATTAAGGATCTCAGAAATGATATCGGCAATTGTTTAATAGACCGAATCCATTATACTGTGAGTGACATTGTTCCATTAACTTTTATGAACGCATTGAGAAGTCTTTAACTTCATCTTTTAAGTTAGTTGAATTTGAAACATTCCTAACTATACTGAATTGAAAGAAGTTGTTAGATAAAGTTTGTTATTTAGTGTTTATCAGCTGAAAATTTTGATTTTAAACTCTTTAATTTATTATATTGTGTATTAAAGTATATTATGTTTAGGAGTGATGCTTGATGAGAATATCTGTATCATCATCATCAGCCCATATACGTCCCACTGCTGGGCACGGGCCTCCTCTACAACTGAGAGGGTTTAGGCCTCAGTTCACCACGCTGGCCTAGTGCGGGTTGGCGGACTACACACCTAAGAAATTCCTAAGAACTTTTAGGTGTGCAGGTTTTATCACGATGTTTTCCTTCGCCGTTAAAGCAAGTGATAAAACATTGTGAATACACACATAACTTCGAAAAGTCAGAGGTGTGTGCCTGGGGTTTGAACCTGCGACCGCCGAAATTCTCGACCGCGCACCTAAACCTCGAGGCCATCGCTGCTTATATTATAATGTAATATCTGTATACTACAAACTTCAACTACTAATTGTGCATCAAATGTTACAAGAATATAAATGAACGATAAATATACATAAATATGCATAAATCAATTTAGCTATTAATGGATCTTAGTATGAAGCCTTAGTGTAAAGATTAAGTGAAAAATAATAACTTCTGATATACGAGTAATGTGAGCTCGAGTTCCGTGTTAAAATGTGACGTTAAAGAATATTTTAGTTTACTTAGTTTTAACCACCATGCCAGTATAAAAAAAATTGACTGCATATGGTCAGTTAAATCGGGGTACTACTTTGGCAAGGTGATCAGAAATTATAGAATTTAAACAACTTCAACAATTTGAGATCTCTAAAGACAGATGTAACGGAGGGAACTATTTAGTTCGAAACATCTGCATATGGCCCACGAGACAATGTGACATAATCACCATTGCTACACAATTGAAGGTCGTTAGTGGCGCCTCAACCAGTCGTTAAGTGTCATTAAGCCCGGCGCAAATGAGCAGATTAGCATGCTTAGATGTTTAGTCGCTTACCCTTTTTTTTCAAGAGCAGCGGACCAATTGCCTCTACTGTTGTCTCCAATATATGGATATTTACGATTTTTTTCCCAATTTGTCGGGTGTTGTCTTTACAAAAAGGCATTTTTTGCACTTCGATGATTATCCTATCGCTGCTCTAACTTTACGAAGCGAATAAGGAAAAAAAGGTTTCCGTTTTCTTTGCTTAATTGACGGTATTGCACAAAATATAGATTTTATTAACCAGGCGATGCCCATATTTTTATCAGTACTTTGTTTTTGCTTAGTCTTTGCTAAAGAATTGCGTAAAGAGGTTTTTTTGTATTTTCGATATCAACTAGGATTATTTCCTATACCCTGCAATATGCGTTATCTAAATTTATTCATTGATAAACAATTGCGTAACACATTTTTCGTATTATATTGTCGAAATTATTCGCCATAGCTTTCAATGTGCGTCCAGCCTTACTAGGATTCCTTTTTAGCAGTCCTATTGTGTATCAGCGGGATGAGCTATCAAGATAAACATTACTGACAAGTCTAATTCTGGTCGGGTGGCAGTCTTACTCGAGTAATTAACTTCGGGGTCGTTGGCCTCGTCTGATTGGTAGACTGGGCGACGTCGGTGTTTGTCTACTCATATGTTTGTTCATTGTCAGAGGTAGTGGGGTATTGTGGGAGATGGAATTATTGGTAAGGAGGGAGATGAGATACAAACAAAAATTTTCCAAGTTCTTTGTTTTCTTTTTTGAACACGTTTCGAAGCGGCAATAGTTTAAAAAATATTAAAAAGTGTAAAACTGACAATTCAAAAGAACTTGTAGAAGTCTATTTGAATAAAGATAATTTGACTTTGACTTTGACTTTGATGTTGATGAAAAGAATATTGAGGGCAACTACGTATGTTTAGGTTAAGTCCACCAACCTTCTCTGGTGTAGAGTTTTGGATTAATGTACATCTCTTTTATCTAATTAAAAAGGGTTCGGTCTTTTATCTAATTAAAAAAATTCTTTATCTAATTAAAAACGGTGGGCGAGTATTTAAAAAATTCCACCCTTTTCCTTTGCATTTAAAGGGATTAGGGGTTATTTGTCATACTAATGTGTGTTATCTATAGTACATTTTGTTTAACTTTGATGCGATAAGAAAATAAATACTGTTAATGTGTGAATGCTTAGTTGTGCTTGTTTATGCAGATATTTTCTCGTCCATGAATAACAGCGGTGGCTAGAGAATGATTAAAAGAATGTATGTATATGAAAGTATGTATGTATGTAAAAGACTTGTTGCTATTATTTTTCTCGTACACTGACGCATGTATTGAAGGGGTGCCAGACATGCATTTCAGCACCCACATTGCCTATTGCATTAATTTTGAAAAATTTGCTTACGTAATATTTGAATGGCCTCTATCTAATTTAATTTGATTTAATTGTGAGTTAAACTGTTAACTCTTACTAGTAAAATAGAAGTTCGAAGTTTTCATACAATAAAGGAAAATTGGAAAAGTTTTATAACTTCTTTTTGCAATCAAAGTTGTTATTAAGGTGTTGCAAGTGTAGTAATTTTTCTAGAAGTGTCGTCTACTATAGTGTAGTAGTGCTAGATAGTTCCTGAGACATAAGTTAGCCTCGGTGCGCGAAACATCACACGGCGAGAGGCGAACTTGTGCCTCACGTAATTTCGCACGAACAACACGACTGCTGTGTGCTCTAGAAGCTTGAATAAAGTTTAAGCGAAGTTGCTTTTATTGAGTTTCATATTTTATCAGTTTTGTTGAAGAAGATAATATTTTTATTTCGTTTTGAAATGTTCACTTTTAGCTTAATTGAAAGGTTTTTGACTAAAAGTTTTGTTTTTCGTATTTTTATTTACAATAAATTGGTAATGATTGTTTACGTGAAGTGATGTTTTGGGTATTTAATCTCATACAGGGTATAAGCAGACCGTGATCGAAAACTAAGAAAAAACGCAAAAAAATCAGAAAACTAAAACTTTTGATGTTCTTCTAACCACTATAACTATTACCTGACTGTTTGAGTTTTCGGTCACGGTCTGTTTACACCTGTATAGTAAAGAATAGCCGTCACAATAAATTTCTTAACTTCAACTTAATCTTTATACACATTGAAGGTTTTTTATTCTTGTTATAAGTCAATCCTTACTAATATTATAAATGCGAAAGTAACTCTGTCTGTCTGTCTGTCTCGCTTTCCTGCTAAAACTACTGAACCGATTTAAATGAAATTTGGTACACAGATAGTTTAGACCCTGAGAAAGGACATTTTATCCCAGAAAAGGGGTTTTAAGGGATTGAAAAAGGGGATGAAAGGTTGTATGTTGTGTAGACGACTAAAACTATGTATATGTAACTATATGTCTGTTATGCTTTCACGCCTAAATCATTTGACCGAAATAAACGATTTTTGATATGGACATGAATGGGAATCTGTGGAGTTAAATAGACTACAACTTATTTTCTTTCTTAACCCAACCCTGTAGTCTACGCGGACGGAGTCGCGGGCAAAAGCTAGTGCATCTATAAACAATAAGAGGCTCCTAATAAATTTTGTCTACGTACATTTATTTAAGTAAGTCATGCATGACCTATAACTGTATGTACTGTTCAGTCCAACCACCATACTTTGATGATAGTACGTGTTCCGAAAAGAGGTCCAATTAACAGGCGTGGGTCATCATACCCCGCTGTTTTGTATTCGTGTGGCGACAGGTGGTACGACACCTGCTTCCGTCGCGTTTAGGATGCGCACGCGCCGGTACCATTGGACCATTGGTCAGTCGCGGTTACGCCTTCGTCGTGTGCGCAGGTTCACTGCCGATTGTTAATGTTTTGTCGGCGAACGTACAGCTGAGTGACCGTTGTGACTCGAAGGCTAGGAATGATATGGAAGATCCAGTAATAGTTAATAGTTATTCTTTTGTATGTATTTATCATCATTCATCATCAGCCCATATACGTCCCACTGCTGGGCACGGGCCTCCTCTACCATTGAGAGGGTTTAGGCCTTAGTCCACCACGCTGGCCTAGTGCGGGTTGGCGGACTACACACCTAAGAAATTCTTAAGAACTTTTTAGGTGTGCAGGTTTCATCACGATGCTTTCCTTCACCGTTAAAGTACGTGATAATTCATTGTGAATACACACATAACTTCGAAAAGTCAGAGGTGTGTGCCTGGGGTTTGAACCCGCTACCGTCGAAATTCTCGACCGCGTACTTGAATCTCAAGGCCATCACGACTTATTATGTATGTATAGTTTATAGTTATATAGTTGTATAGTTTATGTATTTATAGTGCACGTTAAATAATGTTATTAAAATATGTTAAAATTAAAGGTTTTGTTTCGAAATTAGGGACCTATTCATATATGTTGTGTGTTTGTTACACCTGTAATGATGTTTTATACTAGTTTAAAATAGTCCCGACAAAAAAAAACATTTTCCTTACAACCCCGAGTATTAAATGTTTGTAGTTTTTTTGGAAAACGTATTATTTTTTATTTTTTGTCGGGTTTTTTTTTAACGTCTCGGTATTTGTAATCACCGTGGCTATTGCCTGTCTTAGTTTCCGATCATGGTCTTTATACACCCTGTGTAGTGTTCTATCTCGTCAGAAAACACAGCAATACAAAAACCTGCAGTCTGTAAACGTAAAGTAAATTGATATAACGTTATTGAATAACGCAGTTAGTGTTCAAAGTTGCAGTTCGAATATTAACTTGTAATTCTTTCGACAAAATATGAAAAGCTTTATTCAAAGCATCTTATCTGTTTCGCGGCACAAGTATCCATCATCAACAGCCCATATACTACCCACTGCTGGGCACGGGCCTCCTCCACAACTGAGAGGGTTACGGCCTTAGTTCACCACGCTTGCCTAGTGTGGTATGACGGACTACACACCTAGGAAATTCCTAAGAACTTTAAGGTGTGCAGGTTTTATCACGATGTTTTCCTTCACCGTTAAAGCAAGTGATAATTCATTGTGAATACACAAAACTTCGAAAAATCAGAGGTGTGTGCCTGGGGTTTGAACCTGCGACCGCCGAAATTCTCGACCGCGCGCCTAAACCTCGAGGCCATCACTGCTTCATATTGCTAAATGTAAATAATACATTTAGCAATAATTTATTGTAACTGTGTGGTCGGGGACATAATCAATGTTTTCATTATGAGCGTAAAGTCCATTCATGATATACATATTATGGAGAATACGCGTGGGATCTGAATTTATGAATGATCGCTTATTTTGGTGAAAACTCATACTTACGTTTACATACATACATGACCTCATGCCTGTATTCCCCGTAAGGGTATACAAAGTGGATTACTACACTCACATTTCGCCAGGTATATGTCAGTTCCACGTAATAGGAGTCTATTGCCGTGTTTCGGGCACATTTCCAGACTCCGTGCTACTGAAAATTTTCTAATGGAAAAACCCAATAACACTTCGACTCGGGAACTGAAGACCTCTTGATCGCACGGCATATACTTGTGCCGCGAGACCACGAGTCTTTAGTATTTATTATATACAAATGTAATATTGAGTCTGTATGCCTCGCTATCGGCACAGGAACAATGCGCCGCCGGATACTGATGACAGTTGGTAATGATAATATTTTTTTACCGTCCTCCCGTCCACTGTTATTGTATGTTGATTTGTAAAAACAAACCGCCATTTAACCTGTATGGGGATTTTAAAAATGTCTTTACGGTTCATTGAGTTATTTTGATGTGTTTTTCGTCGTCGTGAAGTCGTGATGGCCTCGAGGTTTAGGCGCGCGGTCGAGAATCTCGACGGTCGCGGGTTTAAACCCCAGGCACACACCTCTGACTTTTCGAAGTTATGTGTGTATTCATAATGAATTATCACTTGCTTTAACGGTGAAGGAAAACATCGTGATGAAACCTGCACACCTAAAAAAAAGTTCTTAGGAATTTCTTAGGTGTGTAGTCCGCCAACCCGCACTAGGCCAGCGTGGTGGACTAAGGCCCAAACCCTCTGTTGTAGAAGAGGCCCGTGCTCAGCAGTGGGACGTATATGGGCTTTAGTTTCGGCTTCTACATTATACGACTTACGTCTTTTGTGTGTTCATTTATGAATAATGCGCTTTTTACTTTAGTATTTTATTAATGTAGAAAAAGCTTTAAATAATTTGTTTTCAATTTTATACGATCGATTCAATTATTCAAATGTCTTTAAAAAATATCTTGTATTTATTGTTTTAGACGACAGAGCAGATGACTTTAGATTGTATTTTAGTTGAAAGTCCTTTGCGCGTTAATATTTCAACAGTTCTATGCGAATGGAACATATTTGGGCGGTACAAACGGCTTACTTGGCATTATAACATTAATTTGCATGAATTTAAAGTCTTACACAAGTGGGAAACAAAATATGTTGTCGATTTTGAATTCCATTTTCTTTATTAATGGTAAAAGTGATAGCTACTATATAAGTTTTATTTATGTACTAGTTGTTGTGCGCAATTCCGTCTGCGAAACTATAGGAAATTATTAATAATAATAATTTACTCTTTTTTTACTAATAAAAACATAGACAAATGAAAATAATTTACTAAATTAGGCACAATAAATTGGCGGTCTAGGCAAGGATAGGAATGTAACTGATAGACTAATAATATAATAATTAATATTTTTTCCCCGTTTATGCCACATTTTTCTTTACTGCTCGGCTTCTATTGGTCGTAACGTTCATAAATAGACTATTCACTATTTTTTTTTTATCGGAATAGTACTTTCTTAGTATATTTTACCGAACAAAGAAATATATTGTATATTAGTATAGAAGTATAATTTAGATACAATTCCTCATAGGAATTATCCGTATCGGTTATCGAATATTAAAAAAATATTTTCAATAGAATAATATAAAGAGTAACTCGTAATGTGATATGGAATTTTCGCAGAGCGCGAATGGACGTCAATCGCGTGGAATTGACGGTTTGAAATGTCTATGTTGTGAGGGGGAGTTAACAAGTATTGCCAGTGTTAATTTAATTTTTAAAAAAATTCTGAGAGCATATGTCCGATTTCATATAATTATCGAATAAATATTAAAGGATATGGTTTACTCCTTGTTAAATGTAAAAACCTCAGCATTTTACAATAAGTATAATAAAGAACAACAATATTATTAATGTATGTTTTACGTTATTTAAGAATAATGTATATAAAAAACAAAAGAAATCATCCAACTAAAATCAAATTACGTTCGAAATTTAAATTATCACAATAGTTAATGTCGGGAAATCTTGCGAAGATTGGGGGAATTTGCGTAATTCACATGGCAACACCACGATCCCCCTAATGACGAGGGTCGGGGGCAGTCTTTTAATGGTTGCGGGCGGGCACCTCATGTCTTTTGTTAACTGAGCGCCGGATATGAGATACGCGGTTGTGGAAATACGTGACGTTCGTTTTGAATAACAAGTGGTGTGCTTAATGTTGTGTTGACATTCGCCAATATTTACATATTCAAATTTCAAAAATGGAACGACTTTATTTTTTATTGTACTATTTATCAAATATGTGAGTTTTTTGAGAAATAACAAAGACAGAAATTTAAACAGCCATGTTATTTCTTTAATAAATAAATGTTTTTGGACCGTCTTTAAACAACATTAGTAACATCATTGTGTAAATAAACAGAGCGCAAATCATTACGTTTCCCTATATAAATGCTAACAGTGTTTTGCAGGCGCCGAATGAAGAACCCCATCCAATAACTGTACTGTGATCGCCATTTAGGCGTTAAAACGTAGTGTAGACGAAAAAAGTGCTTCTTTACCAAATAAACATAAACAAAGCCTTAATTAGGAGCGTACACCTTTAAGGACCAAATTAAGTAGAGTTTTGTACCCATTTACGTCTAGTGTACCCGCGGGTCGCCTTAATTTTTTTTACCCACGTAGTGTTAAGTGCTTTGCTAAATTTTTTACTTGTTACCGCGAATGGTAGCATGGTAAGTGTGGTGAGGTGTTGTGGTAGTGGTCACGTGACAACGTGAAGTGGTGAGTGATATATTAGTGACGTCATCATGGAGCGCTGTGACGGATTCCTGGTGTACCGCAAGCCGGTGTACAGGGTGTTCCAGTATTTGGAAACGTGAGTATACACGACGTTTCATAGAGTTCAAAATTGATATTCTGGATTCTGTGATGTTCAAGCATTGATTCTAAAGTGTTCTTTGAGATCTCTTACTTTTTAACACACTTTCTTACACATCATCCTAAGATTGTATAATATAATTAAGCAGCATAAAGAAATATAAAGTTGAAAAGATCGAAATAATGAAATGTCAAGATATTACTTTCTCGCAATGTTCTATTGAGAAGTACGGTACTGTTCTCCCCATCTGGCGAAAACTTTCGGCCGACCCGACAAACATTGCGGCCCAAATGGCTAAAACTAGACTTGTATGAGTAGAATTGTCTTTTATTACTTGTATAATGCATACAAACAAGGCGCGCGGTCGAGAATTTCCGCGGTCGCAGGTTCAAACCCCAGGCACACACCTCTGACTTTTCGAAGTTATGTGTGTATTCACAAAGAATTATTACTTGCTTTAACGGTGAAGGAAAACATCGTGATGAAACCTGCACACCTAAAAGTTCGTAGGAATTTCTTAGGTGTGTAGTCCGCCAACCCGCACTAGGCCAGCGTGGTGGACTAAGGCCTAAACCCTCTCAGTTGTAGAGGAGGCCCGTGCCCAGCAGTGGGACGTATATGGGCTGATAATGATGATGATGATAAAAACTATCACGCGAAATGTATAAAATTTAGTTTGGACTTGGGAACTCGTTTATCGCAGAACGATAACGTTAACTGCGTAATTGTCATTGTTGGGGCGTTGTATTTTTTAATACGGTTTTATATGCATTTGACACGTGTCTTGCGAATGTAAAGGCGGCATCGAGTGAGGAGAGTCTCGTGACTAGATTCTCAGTATATACAGGTGTATTCAGACCTTGATCGGAAACTAAGGCAGGTAATAGCTACGGTGATGATAAAACCCATTGGCGTTAAAAAAATCCAACAAAAAATAAAAATTTTGAAGTTTTCCTAAATATCATGGATATTAAATGGATGTGATGATGGAAAACGTATTTTATTTTATTTTTTTCCGGGTTTTTTTAATGTCACTGTGTTTGTAATCGCCGCAGCTATTATCTGCCTTAGTTTCCGATTCTTGAATACACCTGTATACTCGGCCTTTCGCCGTCCACTGCTGAACGTAGGCCTCCCCAAGCAGGCGCCAACTATCCCGGTCTTGAGCAGGCCTCATCCATCCGCTACGCGCCATCTTCTCAAATCATCGGAAAATCGTGCTCTCTGTTTAGTATTTTACTTTACTTATTATGATTTAATGAACACCACAAAAACTAAGATAAAATACAGCTATATCTTACAAACTATGTGTCACAAGGGCTGTCTTTTCGCTATCAGCGATCTCTTTCGCACAATCCAGAAAATAGCAGTAAATATGAAAGGGGTGTAATATCGTCCATAATTGTAGTCCTGAACTAACATTAGTGCTAAAATTTACGCTAATTTTACGTGTTCATTCCTAAGGAAATTAAGAAATGCATGCATGAAATTTAATTGGTCGAAACCAACGTATACTCATTCAAATAAGCAGTTATTATTTTTGGACCCATACAAATAATCGTAATATCTTGCAAGTTTATACTCCTCATGTATTTATGGGACGCCAGTACGCTCATTTTGTCAAGTACGCTAAAAATATACCATAGCTCAGAGATTAAGTATACCTTCCGATTTTTAAACATTACAGGCGGTGACAGTGAACTTGAGCAAAAGCAATTAAAACGACAAAAATGTCAGCGTTAACCCTGACGACGGTTCGCGAAAGGGGTGAAGGGTTGGGACACTAAACCCTTCTGTACGCGTCACTGGCTCATCAAATTTGCACAGATCGCATTCAGAGCAGACGATTTTAGGTTTGCTGTGTTTTTTTATGTGCGTTTGCAGTCATGGAAAGTGCAATGAAGTTTTTATTTAAATTGTCGGGTTGGGTAAACTTGGTGTTCTTAATAGGTAATCCTTTATAGAAGCATGGGGACTGGAAATGTGTCGGAAAAACGACAATTGGCTAGTGTCCTATTACGTGGTCTCCAAAATAAAACCGTAGATGTAGAAATAAACAGTGGCGGTACTTCCATAGAAGCCCAAAAGCCCAGCTTTTGCCTTTAAAAAATCCGAATAATAATCTTTAAGCTTTAAATTTTATTTAACAAAAGCAATTTAAAATATAAATGGGAATATCCTGACCCCACAATAAACAATTATAAACTAGACATTACACAATTAACGTGTGACGCTTTTGGGCTTCTATGCAAGTACCGCCACTGGAAATAAACCTTTATTTACCCTTTTTGATGATCGAGCGTAAGTGTATATGTGTACTCACATATTTTAGGCTCAAATTTTGAAAGCAAAAGAATATTTCTAACACGTTTTGCATGGGCTGTGTCTAATACCTCAATCTTGATCTCAAATCGTCATCAGCCCATATACGTCCCACTGCTGCGCACGGGCCTCCTCCATGTTTAGGCCTTAGTCCATCACGCTGACTTAGTGCGGGTTGGCGGACTACACACCTAAGAAATTTCAAAAAACTTTTGAATGTGCAGGTTTCATCACTGTTTTCCTTCGCCGTTAAAGTACGTGATAATTCTTTTTGAATACACACATAACAGAACTCAAATACAGCCTTAAATTTATCGACCTCATCTTCGACTATACAGCCTAGCTATAAAGACTACAGTGGTTTCATTACGTATGCCTTCTGCACGTCGTGTCTGGACGTAGACTCCGCGATGCGTCTAGAATTGAATGCAGTCTAGACCGATATCGTACAATTGAACGGTGAGCTGTCCCGAGCAGTGTTCCCGCACAATGGAGCGTGTTGTCGCCCCTGGCTGCATAGAAACGCTATTGTTTTTTATTTCAATACCTCCGTCTGTGAAAATGATTGATTAGGTCTGGCTTTCTTTTCGGAGTTGTATACGATGAATGATCACGTACTTTACTGGTGAAGGAAAACATCGTGACACATGTGTAAAATATTCTTAGGAATTTCTCAGGTACATACATAGGCTGACGATGATGATGATGATGATAGTCTGGCTTAGGTTTGTAAAAGTTTGAAGCAAGGATTATACAGAAATATATGTATTTTACTCGAGAAAATTTCCAGACTCCGTGTTTCAACTAAGAATTATCTATACAATCAAAAATACTTAATAAAACTTGTAAAAACCCCTCTATAATTCTGTGGATTTCCGGGATTGGTCTACCTAGAGGTATCAGTCAATTTAAAACGTCCGACCTGATTTTATCAACCTACAAGATTTTGTTTATCACGCAACTTTTATTACACCAAATTTACCAAGTCGTATGAAAACTGGTAAGGTATTACAATTACAAGTAACCCAAACTTGAGACAAATATTTTCCGATCATACAAACATTTGTACCAGAGCGGGTATTGAGCCTTTGGTCCTGTTGATTCACATACGAGTATAGCTTCGATAAAACTGCGAAATGGAAGAACTAATTATTTTGTTGAATTGCAAAATTAACCTTTAATGATTTCTTTCAAGCCTACTTTGTTTTCAACGCCCAACACTTATCAGTCCCAAACACTTTTGTCTTGATCGTATGAAAACTGCTGTCCAATCTGCTCTCAATTATTTACTACAATTTCTTGGAGTTAACTACCTAGTAATAGTTTAAATACTCAAGTTATCTAAATTCATCCAAAACTGATGAAATAAATCTGTTCGAATTCAACGTGAAGTTTAGTTTATCATTATTCCTATACGTGTGTGTGTTTGTGTGTGTGCGTGTTTAGACATGTGTATAAGAACTAAGCGCGCCAACCGACTGGCCACCGCTTCACCGGCCCTCGAGCAATCATCTATTTGTAAACGATTCCATTACACACATGGGCGATTTCGCTTTACTGCTCGTCTATGCTAGCTTTTATACCATCTCTATGATTGTGATCGGATCTAACGAAGTCCTTCATACAAGCTCACGTCAGTGGCGGTACTTCCATACAAGCCCAAAAGCGTTACACGTTAATTCTGTAATGTCTAGTTTATAATTGATTGTGGCGTCAGGATATTCTCATTTATATGTCAAATTGTTTTTGTTAAATAAAGATTTAAAACTTAAATGTCATTATTCGGAATTTTGAGAGGCAAACTGGGCTTTTGGGCTTCTATGGAAGTACCGCCACTGTCACGGGTTGGGCAGAGACTATCGAGTACCACAAACTACGACACTGACATACCTCATTTGCTTCTTCTACTTTCGCACATGTTCTCGTATACTTTGTCCGTTTATGGCTTTTGTAGAGAACGTCATGGCTTTGATCTTTACATTGATTTCATACTGTAACTTACGCATAATACAATCGTAATATTACAACTGATTTCACATATCATTAACAAATTACACGACTTAACCTTGTTAAAAAATCACATGTATAAGTTAAAGCCGGATGGAAATTCCTTAATGAAATGAAATGAAATGAAATGAAATAAAATGAAATGAAATGAAATTTATTTCGTAATACATGTACATTTTTGAGTATCGACAGGTCCCAATATAGGCAAGCCCGTGTCTTGGGTACCTGTTTATTTACCAATCTGAAAATCCAATTAAAAGTGACACAGTTAATCATCTTAAAAATACGTTAACAAAATAACATGAAATAAAATAAAAATCAACAAAACAAAACACAACTAACAGGTAATTTAAATATGTATCTGTATTGTATGTGTGTGTGTGTGTGTGTGTGTGTGTGTGTGTGTGTGTGTGTGTTAAATAGTTTTAGAATTTATCCCGAACTTACGGACTGATGCTGTGGAAGTGGGGGGAAGGGGGATTTTTATCAAATATAATTTTAATATATTATGAAGCTGAACAAAGGACAACAAACGGAGATATACAAGGAAAAATTGCTAATAGTTACCACATTTTATCAGTAGCTGGCAAGTAATGCAACTGACTGTCGTATTGTGTTCTCGTGTCGTATACGACACACTACATATGCTATAGCATATTCAGTTTTGCGGGATTCTGAAATAAAGCTAATAGTTTTTTAATGGGAAACTCCATATGAAGTGACCAATAGATTGTGACATTATTGTTGGTAGAATGATGGACTTGCTGAGTAAGTTGTGTGATTCTTCGTGGCTAAATGAGTTTGAGAAAAGCAAAATTGACAGGCAAGTTTTTTATGTATCGATTAGTTTCATAGACTTAATGTTCTAGGCAACCATGACTTGACTATTAACTGAGAGATTAAGGTAGTCAAATATATTATTAAAAACTCTCTAACACTTTTGAATCTTATTTCTATATTCATCTAAATACTTCATTGTTTTAGGCTTGAAGTCGTAAAAACAGATAAAGAACCTACTTTATCAGTTATTAGCGGTTGGTACCTACTTCGCCCGTTCGCCATTTTTGTAAAAAAAAGTAGCCTGTGTTCTATGCCAAGGTCTCACCTACGTCTATATAAAAAATAATACGAATCGGTCCAGCGCTTTTTGAGTTCATTATTTACAAAAAAAATTCTCCTCAGCCTATATAATAAAGCTTTTGATAAAATTTCAAGTGAATTATTACATTGCGCAATTTACAAAAAATCTTTGTGGGAACCGTATCGATGGCTGGCATCATTTTCTGGTCATTAGCCAAAGAACCACTTAAGCCGATAAGCAGTGCGCTCGCAAACACCGGCCTGGCTTTGGATTCAGCTCATTGATTAAGAGCCAATTTCACATTTCGCGTGGGAATCCGTGGATTACGTGCTTACAATTAGATGTAATGAATATGATTCGCAACCAACCATTTGGTTGTGGCAATTTTTTTTTTTTTGGAAGTAACAGTGGAAGTCGAATTAAGCTTAAGTACCTATATTGGTAATTTTTTATGTAAAAATATCTGTGGCATAACGCATGAGTTTAGAAAAATTAAGAGTTAGTCGAAAGTAGGACTACAGAAAAGATTGAAAACGTTAGTACTGAAATATTTCTATTTTTTTTACTATATTTCCCGTATCTAAAAACAAATAACACTCTTAACTGAAACTTAAATGTAATGGTAATTAAATATAGATAAAGAAATCTGTAGTTTATTGTTTTACATACAAACTTTTTTTTCATTACCTGCATTCACCCAAAACATAACAAAACTAATAATCCCTTACTTAGCTGATGAAGGATGGAATCGGGAGCAGTGAAGCGTCCTTAATTTATTCTACGAGCAACTAAGAGCACTTACAAATTACTCTGAACCGTTAATGAGTGGACGCAGAATTGTGCCTTTTTTAAACCCAAAGGGTGGGATGTTTTCATAACGCAGTTTTAAATATAGCGCATAAAGGGGAGTTAAGTGTTTTTCTTAAGTTTGTTATTGGTGCCCGGTTTAGAACGCGTTGCCGACGGCCTGTCGTTAACGCCACTATAAACTTTCATGATATGTCGAAGTAATTGTTTGACCTGATCTTCTGTTTACACGATGTTTAGCGCTTTGTTTTGTAATGTCGATCTTACAGTGAGCATTTTCAATCACACACTGGTTTTCCAATTTTGAATTGTTTTTAGGTTTCATTGATGTTTCATTGACAAATGATGGGGTAACTGAATAGAACCTATTATCTATAAGGTTAATGTCCTGTTCAAGGGTCGAGAGTTCTATAAACAAACGTGAATACATTAAATGAAGTGTAAAATACATTATAATTACATACATACATACATAAACTCACGCCTGTATTCCCCGAAGGGGTAGGCAGAGGTGTATTTCTGCACCCACATTTCGCCAGGTATGTATCAGTCCCACGTAATAGGGGGCGAGCCTATTGCCGTTTTTCGGTCACATTCCCAGACTCCGTGCTGTTACTGAGAATTTTCTAATGGAAAAACCCAATACCACTTTGCCCGACCCGGGATCGAACCCAGGACCTCAAGATCGCACGGCACATACTTGTACCGCAAGACCACGAGGCAGGCACATTATAATTATGTTTCATATTGTCACGAGACGCGGATTTACAATGTGTGACAGGCCTAATACTACATTAGCTGTGGACCAGTTGATAAAAAACGCGAATGAAAGGCTCCTACAAACAAGGGGAGCTCAGTCCACTGTCATATCCCCTTCTAAGCAAACGTTTTAAAGCAATCCAAGCGGACCCTTAATTTCCTTAATGGACTTTCTAAACTTCTCGTGTAAATTATCCATCACGGAGTTATCTCGCTACCGTCAGCTGCGATTCCGATTTTTTATACTTCCAACTTCAAGTTGATTATTTGATGCCCAGTTTGAGTTTTGATTGTAATTTTGTTATCCGGTGATTGGACCGCATCACAGCTGATTAGGCTTTTAATTGTTTTTTATTATTGTTGTTAGTGAAATGTTTTTGAGATGAGATGGGATAATTTGATTTTAGCCTGTGAGTTTATTGACGAAAAGTGTCACCATAATTGATAAACTATAAGTAACCGACATAGCCCAGCGGATTAGCAAGTTGAAGTGGCAATGGGCCGGGCACATAGCGCGGAGAACTGATGGCCGATGGAGCCAAAAAGTTCTCGAGTGGAGGCCACGTACAGGAAAGCGCAGCGTGGGACGTCCTCAGACAAGATGGTCGGACGACCTGGTAAAGGTCGCGGGACGTCGCTGGATGCAGGCTGCTTCCAACAGGTCCCTGTGGAAGTCATTAGGAGAGGCCTATGTCCAGCAGTGGACCTCCATTGGCTGATGGATGGATGGAATTGATAAACTGATATCATCTGTAGATGTGTGGTCGAACTTCAAAGTATATCAAAATGTCACAAAGATATCAAATCTGGTTAACCCATCTGTTTGCGTCGCAAAAGAAATTCTATTCATGAGGTATTCTATACAATAATTAATATTTATCTGAAGACAACTAAATCTTTTTAATAATATTTTAAAAATATCCTTTTTCATCTCGAATGGAATTTCCTATATTTCTAGTTGTGTATTTTGTTAATAATATAAACACCCATTAATAAATAAAACATCAATTGTCGTTCGAAGCGGCGCGCTCGAAGTGGCCCATCAATATTGCTTTCACAATAATGAGTTTCCCATTTTCTTTATATTCCCTGGATAGTTTTCTAACGTATCAGAGCGCTGCAGGGGTTCCGATGTCGCTGCTGGCTGGGAATTTATGGCCGGGCGCATAATCGATCGGCGTGGCGCACACTGTGCTGCCGGCCGTGCCAAACGACCCTCCGACGGTGGAGGATTTAAAAATCTGCCTGTTTCCCACGAACTCTTGGGGTTTGGAGATTTCATATATGCATATCACGCTTGTATCCCACCCACATTAGCCAGTTTTTATCTCACGTAATAGGGAGTAGTGATGGTCTCGAGGTTTAGGTATACTCGTAGAATCTCGTTGACTTTTCGAAGTTATGTGTTTATAATGAATTATTACAAACTTTAACCGTGAAGGAAAACATCGAGAGGAAACCTTCACACCTAAAAGTTCTTAAGAATTTCTTAGGTGTGTAGTCCGCCAACCCGCACTAAGTCAGCGTGGTG
Source organism: Hemaris fuciformis (assembly GCA_907164795.1). Classification (NCBI taxonomy): domain Eukaryota; kingdom Metazoa; phylum Arthropoda; class Insecta; order Lepidoptera; family Sphingidae; genus Hemaris; species Hemaris fuciformis. The sequence continues at coordinate 5,115,642 of OU015455.1, read as the reverse complement.
GACTAAGACCTAAATCCTCTCAGTTATAAAGGAGGTCCGTGCCCAGCAGTGGGACGTATATGGGCTGATGATGATGATGATCCTATATTTGTTTTTCCGGGAAAAAATGTAGACTCTGTTCTACTACTGAGAAATGAAAATGTTCTGGATGAGTGTAAAGTTCAAATGTATGAAACATCTATCAGTAAAAATTAAATTAAGACAAGATTTATCTTTACTGCTTATCCTGGATTAAAGGTATTATGTATTAACAAAGTATTTAATAAATAAATAAACAAAAGCAGTCAAAAATATTAAACTGACCATGCAGTATTGGGTTTTGCAGCTTTATCAATGGCGTTACGAATAACAAAACCATTAGTTACTGTCATATGTGTAATCAATTGCATTCAATATAATAAATTGAATTAAGCAAGGGGCTGTAGTGTGACGTGTAGTTTCTGTACACGCCATTATCGAATGACGTAATGCATTAGCTTTATTGCCCCCTTGTGTTATTCATCAGGGAATAGTCACATACACTCGAGCCGGTATTCCTAGACAGGTGCATTTTCACATTCACGTTTCGTCGATTGTTTTTTTAGTCACAACTAATAGGAGGTGAGCATATTGCCGGCTTTTGTTCTTTCACAGACTCCGTGATACTAAGTAATCATTATCATCATCATCAATTACACATTTTTGGGATTTCAAATTATCATCATCATCATTCTCAGCCCACATGTAACCACTGCTGGGTATAGGCCTAACCCAATGTTCGACATTTTTCTCGGTCTTGGGCTATTCATAGCTTTCCGGCTACATGGGCTATGTCATCCGACCATCTAGCTTGTGGTCTGCTCCGTTTCCTTGCACCTTCCCGAGGCCATCATTCTGTTACGGCCTTTGGGCATCCTAAGAAAATCATCATCATCAGCCCATATACGATTCACTCCTGGGCACAGGCCTCCCCTTCAACTGATAGGGTTTAGGCCTTAGTCCACCACGCTGGCCTAATGCGGGTTGGTGGACTACACACCTAAGAAATTGGCGTGCAGGTTTCATCACGATGTTTTCCTTCACTGTTAAAGTAAGTGATAATTCATTGTGAAGACACACATAACTCTGAAAAGTCAGAGGTGTGTGCCTGGGGTTTGAACCCGCGACTGCCGATATAAGATAATACTAATAAGAAAAACCCAATAACTTCCTGATTCGGGAATTGAAGCAATGACCTCTAGATCGCACAGCACGCACTTGAACCGCGGGACCATGAGGCTGTCTTATTGAATGACGTAAATGCATTAGTTACGTCACCCCCTGTGTTATTTGTAAGGGTGTACGCTTAGGGGTGGCACGTGTTGAGTTTCGCACTAGATTAATGCTTTCTATTTTTTTGTGCTAGTAAAAGTTCAAGTTTCATTGTGTATTTGATGGATTTTTTCTATTTTTTAGGGTTCATTCGCGGTGTGAACAGGGGTTTTTATTCCATTGTTATTGGTTCTATTGAAAGTTTTATTCTATAATTGAAATAAATTGATGGTTTTTTTAGTTTTATAGTGCTGGCAACTAATTTTATTAACAACTCATGTTACTACATCTACATTTTACTATTTATAGTTGTTAAGTAGGCGATGAGTCAATTTTCCTTTACGGGGAGGACTTCTAGATTTTATGTTGAAACGAAAGTAGTTTACTCGATACTGGATTCGTACCGGGGGATCTTACATATGCCATATCCATAAAATGTGCACAAAATAAATAAAATAAAAATAAAATGACGACCGAGCGAGTAAATAATTCGAGCAAATAAATAATAAGAACGCAATTTTTATTTGGCAGGTCATATAATATAATTATGTTATCCTTACTGGACCAAATACATGCCCACTGAGTTGGACTCGCTGGATCTACTCAGGTGTGGGTCGCGCCGCGTAAATTCCAGTAGTAAAGTGAGCCCGCTGAGTTTGTTTCGCCGGGTCTTCTCAGTCAGGGTCGCGTTTGGATCCGGTGGTACCATTAAAATAATACGTGACGTTTCGGAAATACACAAGGTCCATCTCGTTATTTACTTTAAAATAATAATAATAAGATATTATGTATTTCCTGATGAAAACTAAAAATAAATTATAAAAAAATCGTAAATAATTTTGTACAAATTATATAAAATGAACCATAGTTAAATTATAATGTAATAATAAAAGGTTTTTCTTTTCTGTATTGACTTGTCATAAGTGCTATTTGATTGCCTACGTGACCAAATAAAGCAATTTCATTTCATTTCATTAAAGCAATTTCATTTCATTTCATTCAGGTCGTTGTCTTATAGTAGTAAGGAACCATTGAGTGCCACAACCTACGATCCTAACATACTTCTATTGCCTCGTCCACATTGGCCGTTCCTTCATCTTACTTGCCTATTTATACCATGGTACTAAGTATATCGACATTATTATTTTTTTTAATCTTCTATTCATTAAAACATAAATATCTTTCCTCAAACGATGGCGCGACACAAAATTAGCAATATTTTAAAATAGTACCACCGACTGAACTTAATAGTCCAATTTACGTAATTGCATGGCAAGTCGGAAACTTTTCCATGCACATTGCTCGCTGGAGGAGGCCGCAAATGCCTTAATTATACAAATTGCAACGTTACGCCAGCAGTGTACAGTGTACAGGCTATTCGGACGGTTATTATGCACTGTACAAGCTTATGATGGCGTGAAATGTTTTAATGGGGTGAAAAGGACTGTAAATCTATTGTTTACCATCTCATAGGTCCCACAGCATATGTGTGTGCATCCATTTTTAATTTTCTTGTTTCTTCTTTGATATCGATTTCCTTTAGATATCCGAATTTACCTTGTATGCAATAATGTTTATTTGTCAGAAAATGTATCTCTTAATAACCATCGATTGTCGTTAATATGCATTTTTAATTTAATATACACATAACATTATGTACTTCATATGCACAAAACTCGCTGTTTCATCCATGCGATTATCCGGATTTTCGATTATCCGAATGCTTAACGACAACAATTACTCCGGTTAATCGTGTTTCTACTATATTTAGTTCTTAGAGTATTGTTGTGTTATTTACTATTAAATTGTATACAGTTTTATTGCCCCAATAGGTACGATGTATATAGACGTTACGCCTCTCTGTGAAGAGGTAACAAATTGCTTAATTATGCGGATTGCCACGATTCACCGCTCACATTCAATCGTAGGAAGTTGTCGTGCTTATGGAGCATGCGGTGAGATCATACCGGTTGTATTAGAGAACTCTTATATACATACATAACCATGCATTCATCAAAGAGGTGCATTTCTGCACCCATATTTCGTCAGGTATGTATCACTCCCACGTCGTCACAACTATTGTCGTTTTCGGGCTCATTTTCAGACTCCGTGCTGCTTCTAAGAAGTCGTTTTTTTTTTTTTTTTTTTTCTCTCGAGGGGAAACCTGTTTATGGCTCTACTTCCCGCCAGCCCTGGGGGAGGGGGCAGGAAGCGTATGTCGGGGTCACCGGCCTTCCAGCCCGGCGCGCGGGGCGTCACGTCCGCGCAGATGTTAGTGCCGAGCTGGGTCCCTAACCAAATCCCTACGCCGGCATACCGACCAAAACCCCCCGGTGGCCATCTTCGCGCCAAGTGGGGCGACCACGGTGCGTGGGCGAGAAGCGCCCACAATAGTGCCGCAGCCGAAGAAGTCGTTAATAGCAAAATCCAATAACACTTTCCCCGACCCGGGAATCGCACCCGGGAAATCTAGATATCACGGCACATACGATAAATGCAGTGTCGTCTAAATAATGTCGGCTGACGAGGAACGATCGCAAACTCTCGAGAGTCTATAATTAAGAAACCCTTAATTGAAATTTCCTTAATAAAGGAACGTTTAAATAAATTCCCAGTAGCAGCTCGAAGTCTGTTAATGTGCCTGAAAAATGGCAGTGGCCTCTGGAGAAATGTGGGCGCAGAAATGCACCTCTGCCTACCCCTTAAAAAAAACCCCGGCGTGAGGTTATGTGTGTATGTATTTACGTACTTATCAAGTTTCAGTACGGTTACGGGCGTGATGCTATAAAAAAGTTAACATCTAGTTTACCGCAATATGTGTTGTTTATTACATAATAAAGTTCCAGTAGCAGGTGACAGGGGGCGCTGGTGCGGCGCGGAGGCACGTCTAACTTATACAACGCTTTATAAATTCTTCCGCCGTGGAATGTTCTGGAACGTTCGCGGCGCGTGCGGAATCTAGTCCGCTGCGATTTTAATATTGGATTCGTTATTTTGTTTATTTCCAAGCGAGTTTTATTAAAATAATATTTCTGCTTTGGGAGTTGCATTTTATTATAGAACTGAAAGTTATTTTTATATAAATGGAATGGGTCTTTATAAAAGCAAAAATAAGTTTGTTTGTAACGCTTTCACGATTTATCCGGAAGTCGGTTATAGGTTCCTTTTTGGCCCGTAAAGGGATGAGCCTCTGGAACGTGGGTCTATAATTACAGCTGACGAAACGTCGGTGCCAAAAAACCTCTAGGTGTCTGTAATCTAAGTGCAGTTGTTTTGTCTTAAATGTTAATGTTTTTTCTAACGTTAAGTATCACTGCCTGCCTCGTAGTCTCGCGGTATAAATAAGTGCCGTGCAATCACGAGTTCCCGGGTTCGATTTCCGGGTCAGGCAAAGTATTTGTGGAATTGTGCTTGAAAAACGGCAATAGATTCGCCCCCTGTTATGAAATGTGGGTTCAGAAATGCACCTCTACCTACCCTAAATTTACCAATTTTTGATCTAAACCTATCATGTTTTGATATTATTTTTACATTAAATTCCTGTTTATCACATCACATAAATGCATGCTTAACGTGAAATAATCTATCATTATCATCGGTTGGAGCCTGTATGATACGTCTGGCGCGGTGCCAAACCGAATAGGCCTATTATACCGAGGCGGCCGCCTCTAGTCTTGCAAATGAGCTTACTCCAAGTGTCCTTACACTCAGACTAAGGATAACTCTGTGTCTAAGGAAGTGGATCTGAAGATAATTATTGGGTAAGGAAGTTAATTTGCGTCTCAATATGTACGTTCACTTCTGTTTCAAGTAAGGGGTGTAATAATAATAAATAAATACACCCAACAGGCACATAGATAGTTCTGACTCCACACTAAGATACGAGTCTTGTGTCGTGGGTATCAGAAGCTACGAGAGACTTCCGGTCTCACAACACCCAGACCCAAAATGTCTATGCTACACACAAACATTTGTCTCAGTGCGGGGATCGAATCCGCGCGCTCTCGTTTCGCAGGCTGGTGTCTAGCCAACTGCGTCTCGAGGCTGTCTGGTGTGGTTTCTACACATACTTTTTGATAGATGCGAAGTTCCGCGTAATGGGAGAGTCTATTGCAGTTTTAGGCACATTTTTAGTTAATGCTATTGATACATACATACATAAACTCACGCCTCTATTCCCTGATGGCGTAGGCAGAGGTGCATTTCTGCATCCACATTTCGCCAAGTATGTATCAGTCCCACGTAATAGGGGGCGAGCCTATTGCCGTTATTCGGGCACATTTCCAGTCTCCGTGCTGCTACTAAGAATTTCCTAATGGAAAAATAACACTTTGCCCGACCCGAGAATCGAATCTAGGACCTCTAGGTCGCACGGCACATAGTTGTACCGCGAGCGCACGAGGCAGTCAACCGAGAATTTACTTATAGAGATGTAACCTAGGACCTGTAAACCATACGTCGTACAATTACATTGCAAAACACCCGAGGAAGCCTTACATTATGAATTTATCATAAAACCTTATAAAAAACAATCCAAGCTTTAACCAAGTAAACACAATATTGAATGAAACAGAATTGTATATAAAGTGAAATACAATTTGTACAAGTTATTGCAAACGTCCATGTTATTTGTTGGAGTGATACACTAACTTTTGAAATGCTAAATCCGAAAACCCGGTAACGTTGCGACTGAAGCGATTCGGACTCGAAGCTCTGCACATCTCTGGGGCTGAATATGTTCAGACAGGACAGTAGGTAGTAGGGCTGACTGCTTTTTCTGAAAGGAGAATATCGATTGGTCCACTACTGCACGACGTGTCTTTGATCAGGAATTATGTTTCCTGATTAATTAAGTCTTTTAGATATCATTAATATTTTTTTGATTATGCTATCATTTATTTATAAAGGCGGAATGAATGCCTTAGGCTATGAAATGAAATGAAATGAAATTGCTTTGAAATTGAAATGAAATTGCTTTATTTGGTCACGTAGGCAATCAAATAGCACTTATGACAAGTCAATACAGAAAAGAAAAATCTTTTATTATTACATTATAATTTAACTATGGTTCATTTTATATAATTTGTACAAAAATATTTACGGTTTTTTTTTATAATTTATTTTTAGTTTTCATCAGGAAATACATAAAATCTTATTATTATTATTTTAAAGTAAATAACGAGATGGACCTTGTGTATTTCCGAAACGTCACGTATTATTTTAATGGTACCACCGGATCCAAACGCGACCCTGACTGAGAAGACCCGGCGAAACAAACTCAGCGGGCTCACTTTACTACTGGAATTTACGCGGCGCGACCCACACCTGAGTAGATCCAGCGAGTCCAACTCAGTGGGCATGTATTTGGTCCAGTAAGGATAACATAATTATATTATATGACCTGCCAAATAAAAATTGCCTTCTTATTATAAATTTGCTCGAATTATTTACTCGATCGGTCGTCATTTTATTTTTATTTTATTTATTTTGTGCACATTTTATATTAGATATCAATTTGTATTTGATGTTTTTATAATGGTTTAAGTTACACTTGGAGCTTTGGGTTAATTTATATTTATTTATGTATTTATTCAAATGATTTGGTTTAAGAAAGAAGAATGTGAAAGGTACTGGGTTCCAAGATGTGGTGATGGCGATGTGCGGGAGAGATCTAGTGCCAAATTTCCTTATCCTCTAAATACTGATTTATATTGTAGTATCCCCTTGTCATCAGAACACGTTTAATGTGCACCTTAAATGAATTATCTGATAGGTCAGTTACAGATTTGGGGAGCTTATTGTAAAATTTAACGCAGTTGCCTATAAAGGACTTACTGGTTTTTTCTAATCTTAATGAGGGTATCACAAGTTTATGTCTACCCCTGGTATTTACATTATGTATATCACCAATTTTACTAAAGCTAAATACATTCTTACGTACATACATAATATTTTGATAAATGTATTCAGACGGCACGGTCAGTATATTACAGTCCTTGAATATGGATCGTAAGGAATCACGGCTACGTAGATCATAGATGGCGCGGACTGCTCTTTTCTGTAGTATGAAAATGCTGTTAATATCAGCCGCCGATCCCCACAATAGAATGCCATAAGACATTATACTGTGAAAGTAAGCAAAGTACACTAACCTAGCCGTTGAAACATCCGTGAGTTTTCTTATTTTACGAACCGCAAAAGCTGCGGCACTCAGTTTACTAGATAATCGCTCTATTTGCGGACCCCACTGCAGTTTACTATCTAGAGTTATTCCTAGGAAAACAGTTGAAGTCACCAAGTCAAGTGTTTCTGCGTTTAATGTAACAGGTGATATTACATTCCTAACATTTGGTAATGTAAATCGAATGCATTTTGTCTTTCCTGCATTGAGTAGAAGATTATTACATGAGAACCAATTCAAAATTAAATTAAGTACATGATTTGGAATAGCTAGATCTTTATCCTTACGATTTATTTTAAATATTAGTGACGTGTCGTCAGCGAACAAAACTATGTCTGTAAATTTCTGTACCATGTAAGGGAGATCATTTATATAAACTAGAAACAAAAAGGGGCCCAGAATAGAGCCCTGAGGAACCCCTATTTTGACTGTTGATCCTACTGAGGTGACGCCGTCCACACATACTTTTTGTTCACGACCCGATAAATAGGACATTATAAGTTGAAGAGAGGAACCACTTATGCCGTAGTAACTCAGCTTCGTAATAAGGGTCTGGTGATCAACGCAGTCGAAAGCCTTCGAGAGGTCACAAAAAACCCCAAGAGCATCTTGTGACGTCTCCCAGGCTTCCAGTACAGATTTCATCAAAGATGTTCCTGCATCTTGCGTAGACCGACCCTTTGAAAAACCAAATTGGCTACTATGTAATATCCCATTTCTATCAAAATGTTCCTGCATTTGAGTGAGCATGATCTTTTCGAAGACCTTACTAAGAGCTGGTAGTATTGAGATGGGTCTAAAGTTTGATGGATTGTTTGGACACCCCGACTTAAATATGGGCACAATTTTACTGATTTTCATTAAGTCGGGAAAAATACCGTCACTTATACAAGAATTGAATATTACCGTCAATATTGGAGCAATATTAAATATAATAGCTTCAATAGCCTTAACCGACAGTCCCCATATATCTTCAGTAGCCTTAATTTTAAGATTTTTAAAAGCTTTTATTATTTCGGAACAAGACACTCTTTCAAAACTGAAAATGGGCATATTTCCTACAACATTTTCTTTTAAAAGTGATTCAGCCAAGACTGCTGATGATTGCAAGCATTTGGTTATATCTAAAGGTATATTTGTGAAAAACTTTTCTAGGTAATTAGCAATACTAACTTTGTCTGAAACCAGGTTGTTGTTTATAGCCAAGGTTATCTTGTTATCAGTAACCTTATTTCTCCCAGTTTCTGTATTTATAATTTGCCAAGTTGTTTTTATTTTATTGCTAGATAATCTCAGCTTTTCACTAATATAAGCTGCTTTAGCTTGCATGCATACTTTTTTAAATATTTTAGAATATTGCCTGAGATAGTTCATAAAATTGACATCAGGTGTATAGGACCTTTTGTCATACAAGTTATATAAAATTTCTCTACTACGTCGGATGCCTTTGGTCGCCCAAGTACTAAATTTAATGTTAGAATTAATTTTCACAGTTTTAATTTTGCACACTTTGTTGAATTCTTTGCAAATTGTATCAAGTAATGAAGAATATATATCGTTGGGACTGTCAGAATTAGGTTCTAAAATATTAATTTTTGATTTCAAGTTGATATTAAATTTACCTAGGTTATGTCTTGTCAATGGCCTGTACTTAATCATTTTTTGGATGTTTTCTATTCTATGTTTCAATTTGACTAACAAACATTTATGGTCCGATCTAACTCCTATTTGTGTATACTTTTCAACTACTTCGAAATTGGTTATGATATTATCAATGCAGGTTGCTGTTTCAGTAGTTATTCTAGTGGGTTCAGAAAACAAACAAGTATAATTAAATGAGCTAAATAATGACACAAATTTACATTTATCAACTGAATTAACCATTAAGTTAATATTGAAATCCCCACATACTAAAACCATCTTATTATTTTTAATTTTTTTAAGAATATCCTCCATTGTGGATAGGAAAATATTAATGTTCGACGAAGGAGGCCTATACACACACAAAATTATATATAAATCAGTTTCCGCACATGCAACCTCACACACTCGTTCAATAGAGAGGCAGGAGATGTCCTTCCTTTCTTTGAAGTTAATGTGATTTCGGATAAGAATTATCGAACCACCACCTTCCGCCGAGGATCTATTAAACGAACTAGCGACCCTGAAACCATTCACATTAAAACTCATAAGGTGTGCCTTCAACCAAGTCTCAGTAAAACACAGTATACTTATATTAAATGTGTCACTAAAAAGTTCTATTTCTAATATTTTGCCAGAGAAACGGTTTATATTTTGATGAGATAAAACTAAATATTCAGAACCGTCTCCTTTTGTCATATCTAAAAGTTTAAATTATTCACCACATTAATTTTAGTAACATTACTAATTGTGGGGGTACAAAGGGACTTTGTCATACTACTTATGACTGTGTTAATATAGTTAGCTACAGGTGTAGCAATAAGTCTTAAAAATCTATTTGGTAGATACAATGTATCTCTTGTCAATTTACAATATTTTCCAATAAATATATTGGTGTCAAAAAATGAAAATTTGTCACTATAGTGACTAGTTAAAAATTGCATATGTCTATTTAACACATGAATATAATTATTTAATTTATCTGATACATTATTTAGGTATGGGAAGGCACACAATATGATCCTAGGTAAATTAAGTTTTAACATTTTTTCAAAGGCTTTAGTGACATCATTTTTCCTTAAGTTGTGGCAACTTCCTACAAGTACTGTTAGGCATGAATTTTCATCATATATCTTTTCTGACAACATATCTACAATATGATTGAAACTAGATCCTGGTATACAGTAATTGATCAGTGTGTGACTGAGGGTATTCTTTAGAAGAACTCCAATACCCTTTCCTACTTCATCAGTAACAATAATTGAACTATGCTTGGTATTATTTACACTTGGAACATTATGATTAATGCAGTGTGTGATAATCTGGTTTAATTGATTTTGTGATGTGTGCGAGATATCCTCCTGTGCATCTACAGATTGGTTAACTAACCTACTTGCAGAGTCGGACAGTGGGGAAACTGTTTGTGTGGAAACACCGCTTGTGTTATTTTCTTCACAATCATGGAGCAGTGTTTTAATCTGAGTCTGTGAATCTAAGTATTTATTATAAGTTAGACTTAATTGTTCCTCCAAGGTTTTAATATCTGATAGCAAACGTTGGGTATCAATTTCATAAATTTTTATGCTGTCCTCTAGTTTTATCTCATAGTTATTAAGTTTTGCCACTAAAGCCTTACGTTCTTTCCTAAGCACTAAGTTATTCTTTTGTTGATTTTTTTTAGATTTAAGATATTTGAGTTTTTTAATTTGTCGGTTTATTTTTACGTATTTTTTTATATTTTTATGGCTTGATTTGTATATACTATGTTGATACTTTGGTGAGTCACCTCCTGTAAGATCTATAGTGTCAGTTATTTTAGGAGTGTGCTCTAGAGTATCACCTATCAATTCATTAAACAAACTTTGGTTTACGACAGTTTGAGAGAGTTCGATTTGGTTCTCCAAGTGTAACATTTTATTATTAGCTTCATTTAATTCTATTTCTAGGTCCCTAACCCTACAAAGGGACTCCTCATATAACGTGGAACAATGTATGAATGACTCTGTCACCGCTTGAAGTTTGTCCCGTTCCTCAGTCACCAAAAGATAGTTGTGGTGTAATGAAGCCAACTCCCTTTTGAGTGCCGAGTTCTTGTCCACAACATTCTTCACTTCATCCTCACTTTCCTCTCGCTCTTGTAGAAGCTGCTTGCATTGGTCTTTGTATGCTTTGAGTTCCTTGAGTGCCTTGCTCAACTTAAGCTCAGCCTCCTGAGAAACAGCTCTACGGGTCTGCATAGTTGGAGGTAAGTGCGGATTGACTGGAAAATAGCAAAAGCAAACAGAGGAGTCTTGATTGTAAACAAAACTTAAATTTTATATTTATGACAAATTCTAATAAAGTTTATTGTTGTGGGGACTAATAAAGTCTAAAATTTAATTCTAAACTGAGAAAGTGTTTTTATAAAATTGTAAGATTAATAAATTACGAGGTACTTTAGTGTCGTATTGGTGAAATATAGAAAAAAAAAGTGTAATTCTGTCTGGGGCAATAAATGTTCGTCGTCAAGTTTGCTTCCACTTTTAGTCAAGCAAACTGAGAAATGAACGTTGCCAATGTGTGTTGGACGTGGCTCACAATAGTGAAACAATGTACAGTGTAATGTAGTGGTTCATGAATAAAAACACAAAAGTACTCGCCGTGTATCCGTTAAACATTCGAATTTAAAAACTTCCTCAGCGGTGACAGTTGACACTCGGTTAACCTCAACTTTATATATTAATTTCTTATTTATTTAGTCACAACCACTATTTAGTGATAAGATATTTATACTGACGATAGTTTTAATTAGTTTTATTACAAATTTTGTGCACTTATTTCAATTTTATTTAATTTTATATTAAGAGCTACAATTTGACGACCGATCGTACCGGTGTTCTATTTCTTACAGTACTTAGGGTGACCCAGAAATAAAATGTAGGTGAACAAATAACAGTATGGTGAAAACAATATTAAGTAGGCCACTAACAAAAATATGAATCCACATATAAAGTATATACAAGTTATATACAAATATGTACATAAGTAGATAAAAAATATGGAAGACGGTTAATCAATCGTAATATTGATGGTTTTAAAAGCAAATTATAATCACATTTATGTTTTTTTATTCAAATAATAGTGTATAAAATACACAATTATACATAATTTAGTCACATGCATCTTTTGCTTTACGATATAAGCGTACGACGTGCAACCGATAGGCCCTGGAGTCTATTTCCAGATCAGACAAAGAGTTACCGCGTTTTTCCATTCTCAGCAGCAACACGGAGTCACAGAAGGTGCTCGTAAAACGGCAATAGGCAAAACTTGCGTGTAGAAATACCATTGCGCCTATCACTTAGAGAATATAGGGATAATGTATTTTTTATATTGACCAAGTTAACAAACATAATTCCTCCATAGATTATTTCGAAATGTGCGATGCAAACTTTTCCAGCGGTCGTGTTAAACTGCATTAAAACGCCCAACTCCGGACACGTCATGGGCCAGACGACAGTTATTATGCTGAAGCGTTGATACGTCCACTTTGCTCATTATTTGGGCGTTTCGTACAAATGACGTGTGCTTTTTATCCCAAAATTGACGGAGTTTAAACGGAATTCCATCCAACTGCTGGGGGTTTACAAGGAACAAAAGGTGACTGTTAATTCTAATACATACTATTCTGGTCTGTGTTTTATTGGGGTAGTCAGATAATTATATTTAACACAAGCTACACACTTGATGTAACTCCACTGCTTATATCTATATAGTACACATTCATCATCATCGTCATCATCAGCCCATATAACCCATCAGACTTATAAAGTTGAGAAAATGTATGTATGGATATTTGTTACTTTTTCTCAAAAAAACTACTGAATGGATTTAAATGAAGTTTGGTGTAGGGGTAGCTGGGACCTGGGATTAACACTTGGGGTACTTTTTATACTGGAAAATTAAATGTTATGTGGGTGAAACCACAAGGCACAGATGACTAGAAAGTAATTTATAGTTCCGAAGATTATGAGTGCTTTTTACTATTCTTTAATGGTCATTTGATTGTTTCCCTTCGAAGCTAAGCATCATTTTGTCATCACACAATTGACCTTATTGAACATAATATGGTTAAGGTCAGCCATTGAATTTGCACTGTAGCTTAATTAACTGTTTCTTTATTAGCATTCCCAGTGAGGATAAGACCTTTTAAAATATTTGCGTGTATATGAGTAGGTAGATAGTATGATACCTCAACGATCTGTAGAGGACACGACCTCAGGTGCGACCTTTGCAATCAAACAACAAAAACACGTGTTATACTAAAAATAAATGATGAGAGATAAGATTGACTTTATCCTTTTTTGTTGGCGGGACGAAGAATCGTTTCATAGAATTCCATATTTTTCTAATCATATGTCTTATGTGTTATAATATAAATGTTGTTTTGGCAACGTGTATTGTGCAAACTGCCATATCGTTATAGATATTTTGTAACGCATAGTCGTTTATATGTATATTACTAAAAAAAAGAAAAAAAAGTAATAACGACATACAAGTATTAAATTTCTTTAATACAATTCTTTTAAGAATGTATAAGTAAAAAAATTCACGAATTACGTAGAAGAAAATAATAAAGAGCGTCAATTTTTCAAACTAAAAGATGTTCTGCAATATGGTTTTAGTGGATTAACCAATTTTTGTTCCAGTACTGAAACTGTGCCAAGTGTGCGAACACACGAATTTATGTTACCGATAGTAAGCCCCTGTGTTTTATGTTGGACATGATCCAATTTGCGGTATGGCCATTGAATACAATGCATTCATTTGTGGTGCAATACTTATGACAGCTAGAAGCTCCTAAGTGCAGTTCAAGTGCGGTTTGGTCGCGTTTTTAAGGAAGTATACAAACTTACACTCTCTCGCCTGTATCCTAAAGGGTGGATTTCTGCACCCACGTTTGGTGAAACGTGGTTTAAGTCGTAATGGCCTCGAGGTTTAGGCACGCGGTCGACTATCTCGTCGTGGATTCAAACCCCAGGCATACACCTCTACCTTTTCGAAGTTATGTGCGTATTTACAATGAATATCACGTACTTTAACGGTGAAGGAAAACATCGTGATGAAACTTGCACAGCTAAAATTTCTTAGGGATTTCTTAGGTGTGTAGTCCGCCAACCCACTAGGCCAGCGTGGTGGACTGAGGCCTAAACCCTCTTAGTTGTAGAGCTGGCCCGTGCCCAGCAGTGGACGCGGGACGTATATGGGCTGATGATGGTGATGGTAATGATGGTTTAAGTCTCGCGTAATTAACACAAGTCTATTGTCGTTTTTCGAGAACATTTCCAGACTGTGTTACTACTGAGAATTTCCTAATTAGTAAACCCAATAACACTTTGCCTCGAAGAAACATCTCATGTGCCAGTCACGGATACTTAAATCAAGTTTCAATGAAAATGAACAATGTTTTACTTAAGTAATAAAATGTCTTGGTTGGTCTAGGGCTTTGTTTACAACACTATTCCTTTGAGACTAGATTAAATTAAATATAAACGACAAAAGAAAGATATCTTTAAATAGGCTAGTTTTGACTACAAATGTTACTTAATAGTCCCACCGCTGGGCACGGGCCTCCTCCACTACTGAGAGGGTCTAGGCCTTAGTATACTTAATAGTACAGACTAGTAAAAAAACTTGGGACCTCTAGATCGCACACTTTTGACCATAACCCAGTCGTTACAAAAAATACATATAACACTTTTTTAACTCCATTGGCAATTATCACGTCAGTTTTAAATCAAAATTGTTGAGCGGTATCTAGGTGTCTGGCAGACGGTCGGAGTGATTGGCGGCGCGCACGCGACCTGCCGTGATCCAATGCCTTCCATTACAATTCTGTAGATACCAGCTAACTGGATTTATAGAATACCTCGAGGGATGTTTGACAGGAGTCATTGTGATTTGGGTTAGTGTGAGGCGACAGTGAGCGAGCAAGTTTTTCTAGTTAGGTATAATTTTAAATTTAAACGAATAGGTATCACATGACTCATAAAGCTGTAAGATTTTTTTATACGTAGTATATGGGCTAAGCGCGGTCTCCACTTCAACCCTTGTCTGCTCCACTTAGGCACTTACGCTTAGACAGACGTAGTGTGGGACGTCCTGCAGAACGATGGTCCGACGTCTTAAGAAAGGTGGCGGGTAGTGGATGGATGAGGGCTGCTCAAAATCGGGATGGTTGGCGCCTACTTGGGGAGGCCTTCGTTCAGCAGTGGACGGCCATAGGCTAAGAATTATATTTATATGGGCTACGTATCATCAGAGTATGAACTTTAGGAGTGGAGTTTATTACCATAAAATGTAAGTTAATAAATTACACGGGAATTCTGTTTAATTAATTAATTAATTAGTAGAATGGTTGGTTAATAATAAACCAAAATACAGTGACAACAAATGAACCTAGGCGGAGTTGAGACAGGCATTTGGAAAAATAAAATCCTTTTACAAAATGCCATACCCAAATCTCAAAATGATGAGCATATTACGTTTTAAAATTCATCCCGTCCCGTGTTTAATGTTTGGTTTAAGATCGTAATTACAGATTGGAACGGGTAAGGTCCCGAGTAAATATTAAGAATCCATCAAAAACATCCGTTCTGTATTTAGGTTTAATATCATAATTACGCTATGATTAGCTTTTGCCCACGCTCCTGTTATTGCAAGATAGATTGTACAAGGTATTAAAAAGTAGTGTGTTGTGGAGCGAAAAATCCATTGGAGTTTCTAACACACAAAACACTAGATAGTACATAAATAAAAGTGAAAACACGATAGGTATAAAGTCGATGATAAACTGCTAATGGAAGTCATCGCATTTTTATCGTAATCCATTGGAATCAATCAAATTTGCTAGCCCCGTGGCGCAGTTGGCTAGACACCAGCTTGTGAAACGAGAGGCCGCGGGCTCGATCCCCGCACCGAGACAAATGTTTGTGTGATCCACAAATATTTGTTTCGGGTCTGGGTGAATGTGGGACTGAAAAGTCTCTCGTAGTTTCTGATACCCACGACACAAGTTACTAGTTCAACACGTAACTCGTCTCCGGAAAGTTCATAACTCTTTTATGGGGCAATGTATACGCTTCTATAACAAACTTCCGAAGGCTATTAGGGAGCTTCCCTTGAATAAGTTTAAAGTATTCATAAAAGATAAACTTTACCAAAAAGCGTA
The DNA here is from genome assembly GCA_907164795.1 of Hemaris fuciformis. Classification (NCBI taxonomy): domain Eukaryota; kingdom Metazoa; phylum Arthropoda; class Insecta; order Lepidoptera; family Sphingidae; genus Hemaris; species Hemaris fuciformis. Next base: position 5,099,320 of record OU015455.1, on the reverse strand, counting down.
CTATAAGACTTCAGATTTTATTGAAGATAGTAAGCGCTTGGGAGTAAGTAAATTTATCGGAGTTTTATTGTGTTGCTACAGTTTGTATCGTTATGAAATGTATCATTATGACATGTGTCGTTATGACATTTAACGTTATGACATTTATCATGTAAAATTGAAACTGTTTATTAAAAAAAATATGCGATATTCTATTTTTAAAAAAAATTGACATTTCGTGTTGCTGAGGGAGTTTCTTGCTGTTTCTTCTCCACAGCTATAACACGTTTCGAAGCGGCAATAGTTTAATAGTTTAAAAAAATATTAAAAAGTGTAAAATTGACGATTCAAAAGAACTTGTAAAAGTCTATTTGAATAAAGATAATTTGACTTTGACCTTGACAAGACTTGTATCTTAGTGTGGGGTCAGAACTATGTATGTGACTGTTGGGTATTTTTTTTTATCAATATGCATCTACATAGATACATTATATACCCTGCCATCAGTAAATTGGGCTTCCGACAACTTTACTTACCAAACGCAATTTGTAGCTTCTCAGTGTGCTTGTGCTGTGCCGCGAGACCACGAGGCAGTCACTAAGCAAAAAGACTATCGTTTTATCGTTTTTTCGAAGCCGAAAGGATAATAATATAGGGTGGCATAGTCGCTATTTCGTTCAAAACTGTTGCAGCCCAAACAGGGGTGGCTTCTGTCCATTCATTCGGATTTTTATTGCGCGAACAGATGTTGCGACCTAATGTGTATGTGTGTTTTGTGACAAATTGGTGTGATTCCTTTGCTTTCCAAAAATTTTTGCCATGTCAAGTAACATTAAACGATTTTTATTTGTTTCTTTCTGATTTAGTTCCATTGAGGTATATATTTGCCAAATTATTTAACACTACAATCTGTCGCCTTACTGGGGCAATAAATAGTAAGTTACGTAATGATTGTAGTATCCGCGATAATCTTAGTCCGTTTTTTAATTTAAATTTTTAATGCTAGATTCGATTGTCATGTAAATAAAATTGTTAAATATCTTTGAGGCAAGTTGTGATTTTTTAAAATATTGTCATGCGGCTGATGACTGTGATCTTTAAAGAAGTAATTATTGTTGTAGATTAAAAACTATGAATATAATTTTTGAGTAAAGATTCGTAAATAGAACCTAAATATATAAAATTACCACGTATAGAAGTTTAATGGTAGTTCGTAAGCTTGCATAATAAAGCCAATGAATATTTAACCAACTAGAGCTGAAGCACGGCTCAATGAGCTGTAATGCTCAGCGCAAACGGGCCCACTTGTTCCGAGCACCCTGTACACCGACAAAGTTTCACGACAAACACGGCACACGATTTTATACACTGAGTCGTGGGGTTGGGATTTGTTGTGGGATGTGCACGTGTCTCGGGTTTATGTGCTTTTGCCATCATGGTTACGGATACAAAATTATATTTGTATAGAAATATTATCATAATAGTATTTGCCTATATGTCGTCCGTGTTTTTATCTACGAAATATTTACAAATAGTCCTGATGGCCTCGAGGTTTAGCGCGCGGTCGAGAATCTCGACGGTTGCGGGTTCGAACCCCAGGCACACACCTCTGACTTCGAAGTTATTTTATTTTATTTTATTTTATTTATTTAGCACACCAACAAAGTAATTACATAAAGAACAACTAGTATTCACAATGAATTATCACGTACTTTAATGGTGAAGGAAAACATCGTGATGAAACCTGCACACCTAAAAATTCTTAGGAATTTCTTAGGTGTGTAGTCCGCCAACCCGCACTAGGCCAGCGTGGTGGACTAAGGACTTAACCCTCCCAGTTGTAGAGGAGGCCCGTGCAGAGGCAGTGGGACGTATATGGGCTGGTGATGATGATGATGATTTATAAATAAGTAAATAGGCCCGCCACCCATTAAAACTTACTACACACTCTACCTATTACATTAAATACTTAATGTATGAACGGTTCAAATTGGCTGTCAATATGGCTAACGACAAAACTAAGAAAATTTATCGTAATTCGGACATGAAATGAATTCCTTTAGTTGAATTACGATACGATACGCTACAGACACCTTCAAGAAAAGAGCCTACATTTTCCTCAAAGGCCGGCAACGCACCGATGATTCCTCTGGTATTGTGGCTGTTCATAGGCGGTGTTGATCACTTAACATCAGGTGGCTCAGTTGCTTGCTTACCTACTTTCCCATAAAAAAAGTTTCAAAGTCTTTGTAGTAACTGTAATCTTGTGTTGCATGTTACTTTCGTCTAGACTGTGCCTTACGTGATCTCGTTCCCTTTCTTGTAAGAAAGGAAACGGACAGACTATACTGATATTACTAGTCTCGAGTATGCGGAAATTAAGTAAATTCTTTCTTGAATTGTTCATGTCTAACTTAGAAAGCTTTTCGTAATGGGCTTATGTGGTCGTACAGTAAATGTTGATATTGTAATAAAACTCACTATTTTCAAATCCATTCTGTAGTACATAAATATACCATAAATATACATACCCTCACGACTGTATTCACGTAACCTCACGACGAAGGGTGGAGGTGCATTTCTGCACCCACATTTCGACTGTTGTGTTTTCGTCCCACGTAAGAGGAGCGAGCCTATTGCCGTTTTTCAGGCACAATACCTGACTCCATGCTGCTCCTGAGAATTTGCTAATGGAAGAGCACAATGACACTTTGCTTGACCCGGGAATCGAAACCAGGATCTCTAGATACCCCGAGACCGTTAATTTTGTAGTATGTATTCCAATATGTGCAGAGAATTCTATCATTGAATTTGAAAGTCAAACACCAAGTTTATTTTGAAATCTGGTGTCCCCCTTTTTTACTGTACAATAAAATAAAATCATCGATTAATCAAAAGTTAATTGACATCGACAATCGATCGAACTAGACTACTCGATGAACTCTCGCTCAATTATTCGATTTTAATCGGCATGTGCTGAATGCAGATTTGTTTGACGTCTGATTGGTATTCATTTGTGTGATTGTAAATGATTGATCGCTGTTTTTTATGGACATCAATCAATATACAAAAATTGTTCTAGATGTAAAAATAGGGAAACAAAATAGAGGATAGTGTTTCAACTTTCACCAGGTCAAGAATCAAAAGCTTAATTAAAATTAATTTAAATACTTTTTAACAACGAAATTTATATGAAACGTAATTAAATAATTGGACACAGAAGAATAAATAATGTTATGCGTCTATTCTTAATCATATACGCTCTTTAAACACGGAAATGTCGTAAAATTTGCATATCTCAAAGATAAAATTTTTATTGTTATGAAGATAATATGTCTAGTTCAACAATACGTACGAAGTCAGCTGGTTGGTCTAAAGATCTTAAAGTTGTACTTAGAGGAGCCTTGTGTCCATTAATTGCATTCATGAATCCTTATAATATTCGAGCTTATCTCAATCATTTTAATTTTGACAGCCCCGTGGTGCATTTGGCTAGATACCAGCTTGCAAAACGAGAGGCCGCGGGTTCGATCACTGCACCGAAACAAATGTTTATGTGATCCACCAATATTTGTTTCGGGTCTGGGTGCTTGTGAGAACGAAAAGTCTCTCGTAGTTTCTGTTACGACACAGGACTTGTATTCTACAGGACGTGTGGGGTCAGAACTATGTATGTAGGTATCAGTGGCGGTACATCCATAGAAGCCCAAAAGTCCAATTTGCCTTACAAAATTCCGAATAATATAATCTTTAATGTTTAAATGTTTATTTAACAAAAGCAATCGGACATATAAATGAGAATATCCTGACCTCGCAATAAACAATTACAAACTAGACATTACAAAATTAAAGTGTAACGCTTTTGGGCTTCTATGGAAGTACCGCCACTGGTAGGTATGTGACTATTGCGTGTATTTAATTAAATTAACGTCTAATTTCCCTTTCTCCCTAAAGCTTATTTTTAGTTTGGTATACAAGAAAACTATCTGTCTGACTTTCAGTCCATTACACTCCATACAGACAATTTAATTAAATCACTCGAGTCAGGATCACGATTTAACACTCCGCCATTTAAATATTTTACCGTCTATGGCGAGAGGGGCTGCTTCCCCCCATGTGAATCGATAGGAGGGGGGCACTAACCTAGCCACTGGCTTATACACAAGTTTATTCGCTCAGGATTTTTTATGTGGTTATAAACTAGAAGTTTTTTGTCCGAGGATCGCTTTTTGTAGATTTTGACAAGTAATATTGTAATGAATCCTTCAAGAAATATTAGAAGTGTTAGGTCTACGCCCATGTCAGGTATAACTAAGGTACGAAGGGTCAATTATAATTTATACACTTATTGTAGTTACTGCGACGGCCAGTGGTAGGTTTAAATGCGCGTCTAATAGCTACCACGATAGGTCGTCACCATGACTACCCCTTTTGTATTCTTTACAGTTTTCTAGGTTGACTGGAAGAGATCGGTACTAGCGATAAGACCGTCCTTTGTGACATATGTACGTCAGAGGCGGTACTTCTATAGTAGCCCATAAGCGTTCTGCGTTAAACGTTAATTGTGTACATACATACATACATATATATCACGCCTGTATTCCCCGAAGAGGTAGGCAGAGGTGCATTTCTGCACCCACATTTCGCCTGGTATGTATCAGTCCCACGTAATAGGGGGCGAGCCTATTGCCGTTTTTCGGGCACATTTCCAGACTCCGTGCTGTTACCGAGAATTTCCTAATGGAAAAACCCAATAACACTTTGCCCGACCCGGGAATCGAACCCAGGACCTCTAGATCGCACGACACATACTTGTACCGCGAGACCACGAGGCAGTCTTATTTTAATTAATTTTAGTTAATTGTGTAATGTCATGTTATTGTGGGGTCTTTATTTAACAAATTGCTTTTGTTAATAAAGATTTAAAGCTTACAGATTATTATTCGAAATTTTGTAAGGCAAGCTGGGCTTTTAGGCTTCTATGGAAGTACCGCCACTGGTACTATATCTGGACTTGGCTGGATTTGGCTCGTCTAAAACAAAACAAACCTATATTAAGATCTTCTTAAACTAAACTTTACCAATGTAAATACGGAACCCAGTCTACCGGCCGACTAGCACTTAGTGTTTGATTTTTGCTTTATTTACACTGGAATTAATGAAAAACGCTCGCCGGGGGCGATCGCTCCCTAGACTTTAGATTTTAGCCGGTCGTTTTGCGATACGGCGGGTTCGAACTTTTCATGCACCGGGTACGTGTTTGATTTGTGCCAGCGGGGAATTGGATATTTTGTACGTACAGGCTCTTTGTGTTATTATGGGTTGCTTGCGAAAGAATAAGAAATTACGTTGACTTGATTTATAAACTATTCACGATTTTTTAAGCCATGTGTTATCTGCCTCATCATCAACATCAGCCCAAATACGTCACACTGCTGGGCACGGGCCTCCTCTACAACTGAGAGGGTTATCTGATTGAGAGGATCGGTTGAGAGGATTATCTACCTAATTGTCGCTTTTTTTACCTATAGAGGCCATTTTTTTTTATAGCCCAACGTGGTGAAGTCAATATGTACCTACGTACAGGCTCTTTAATTGTTGCTCGTTTTTACCTATAGAGGCCATTTTTTTTGATAGCCCAGCGTGGTGGACTAAAGTCTGAAACTGTTCAGTTGTAGAGAAGGCCAGTGCCCAACTGTGGGACAAATAAAGGCCGATGATGATGATGATGATGAAGGTCAATATATTGATAAATTAATACACTTAACTTTCATTCCGTCTATGATTCTTTACTAAAATTAGGATATTTAATCTACTCATTTTTGTTCAAAGTGAAACAAGTTCAATAATTATGACAATTAAAAACCCTGGATTTGTATTGTAGATATCGATGTAACAAAGAAATGTACAAAACATTTCGTAAAAATATATTTAATAATACAACATGATTTAAAACGTTGCTTTATTTAATCCCTGGTATATGCGTTCTTATTATTTATTTTATTATATGCGTTCTAAAAGTATAATTCTACACGAAGCACTCATCAGAAATCCATCGACAAAAGCTATAAAAATACAACACAAACGTATTTCAGAGCAAAACCAATTATTCCCGCCATTTTTACGTTCAGAAATCAAGTCTACACAATATGGCGCGCTTTTTTGTGATACGAAAATAATGTTCAAGCGTACAATGATTGTGAAACGTGGATTTCCATTGTTGGATCGCTCGTGGGGGAAAATAATTATTTGCACGCGCCGGGGTTCGAACCCTCGCCGTCCGTAACGGAAACAATGAATCAAAGGGACGTTTACTTATAAAAATGCGGATTTTCAGGCACATTGAAAATGTTTATTGAAACCGTAATGTTAAAATATTAATTAAAAAGTCTGTGTGTTTTTGCATAAGTAAATTTTAGTTTTATGTAGGTATGTGCCGTGCGATCTAAAGGACCCGAGCTCGATTCCCAGACGGGAAAAGTGCTATTGGGGTTTTCCATTAGAAAATTCTCAGTAGCAGCATGGAGTCTTGAAATGTGCCCGAAAAACGGCAATAGCCTTGCCTTATTACGTGGGACGTGAAATGGGGTGCAGAAATGCACCTCTGCCTACCCCTTCAAAGAATACAAGCGTGAGATTATGTATGTATGTAAATTTTCAATTAGTAGTCAGTAGTGGAGTCAAGAAATGTACCCAAAAACTTCAAAAGGCAGATCTCTGTTATGTTACACTTAAAAATACAAGTGGCGTAACTTGAATGTGGAATTGCACCTTTGCCTATCCCTTTAACAATACAACTGTGAGCCCATATACACACGTCCCACTGCTGGGCACGGGCTTCCTCTACAACTGTGAGCCCATATACACACGTCCCACTGCTGGGCACGGGCTTCCTCTACAACTGTGAGCCCATATGCACACGTTCCACTGCTGGGCACGGGCTTCCTCTACAACGGAGAGGGTTTAGGCCTTAGTCCACCACGCTGGCCTAGTGCGGGTTGGCGGACTACACACCTAAGAAATTCCTAAGAACTTTTAGGTGTGCAGGTTTCATCACGATGTTTTCCTTCACCGTTAAATTGTATTCACAAAGAATTATCACGTACTTTCGCATATGTAACTTGAATATAACAGTAGACTTTTTAATTTGATACTGCAAATACGACTATTTCATTTATTCCCCCTTTTTCTCTTACAGGTACGTTTTATACGATTTTTAAATGTGTCTAAAATACTACTGTGGAAATTACATTTGCAGATCGTTGCTTACATTAAAAATTTGATCGTGAGTTTATCTGTTACGATTTAGAATCAAAACTGTTAAGCTAACTTGTATATGTACCTAGAAATAGGTCCGTAAAGACGCCTGGAGACTATTTCATTATAGGTTAATATTAGATTTCTTTGAGATAACTATTTTATTTTTGTAGTGTTTGAAGTGCAATTGATAAATCTAGCATAGTTTATCAGTTAACTAGATATACAAATTAACCTAGAATGCTTTCATTAAAAAAGACCCCCGCGCGCCGTTGTTGCAGTAATATCACTCCGCACGTATAAAAATTTTGAAAATAGTTAATACTTAAAATTCTAAATAATTTTAGTAGTGAGTGATTTAATATAGTTCAACAAGTGCGAGGAATCGTTATCTTGGAAATCTATCAACAATATTTTATAAAATTGGTGCATCTTAAAACTTGTGTAAACTGTGCATAAAAGTGATTTAAACAAATAAATGACAATAAACATTCATCATAAAATACATAATTAGACGAAGAACAGTGATAAAAGTGCAAATATATTACAAATAGTTTAAAATTTTAACAAATTGCCTCATAACCTAATCAAATAAAACGGTTACAAATTTAAATTTTTCAAACAACAGTAAGCAGACTATCATCCAAAGTATTATTTCGACTTGCAAACTAAATAGAATCTGGCCTATTAGCCACAGCGTGTTCGGGACCTGAGGATTGTCCGGCGGTTCGAATCCAAGCGCATGTGACTTTTTGTATTGAAGCAAATATTCAAATTGATTTTCAAAAAAATAATAAAATAACAAAAAGTTTATTGCAAAATTCAACAAGATGGCGCCTTCAAACACTATGACCTGTGCTGGGTGTTTAAACATTATAAAAACAAGACAGTACCTCCGTTGTTATCAATGCAAACAAACTTACGATTTGCTCTGCACTAATGTTGATGATATTTCATTTAGAAATAAAATGACGAGGGAACAAAAAAATAAATGGATATGTATGGAATGCAAATGCAAAAAACCTAAACTAGACAATTCGAATACACCCATTATTAGACCGTCGCCAGGAAATATGGATACGGATACTCTTATTTCAAATTTCAAATTACGAACATAGAGGTGTTATTGGCGAAGTTTCAGACATTACATGTACACAAGAAGATAGTGATATTAATATAGATAAAACACGCAATGTTGCAACTGAAGGCCAAAGAACTGAGAACTTTACTATTATGGCGAACAAAGACTGTATAAAGGATCTCCAGTTAGCAATTCGTCAGGAAATTCAGAATACTCTCAATGATAAACTAGTTAAATCTATCAGCAATGCTGTTGCGGAGAGTGTCACTACTATATTTAATAATACTTTTGTAAACTTGTTGGAAAGGATTAGTTTACTCGAGGCTAAAATGAAACAACTTATGAATCAAGAGATCAATAAGATTCATCTTCAAAATCCTATTTTACAGAAGACATCTAATGCAGACAAACCGAACGTAGCTAAGAACAAACTTAAAAAGGATTACAAAAAAAATCCTAATATAACTCCATCAACTGATAAGAATATTATTCCGGATGCTTGTCTTAATACACCTACAAAAGATATAGCTTTAGATCAGGTAAGCACTGAAATGTATGCAGACTCGGATATTGATAATACTGACACTGATATTCAAAAAAAAGATAGGAATATTCGTGGCATTCTTCGTGGGACAGCAACTCCTGGATCTACAAACTTGGAACCATCTGGTCAGTCAATTTATTTACATCTTTACTATGTTAAAACTGGAACAACTGAAAGTCACGTGCTGAATCATCTTAAATCTATTTATGATAGTGACGCCTATTGTGTACAAGAATTAAAGGCCCGCGGTAACTATGCTTCCTTCAAACTTGAAATTCCTAAAATATTGTCTGAGAGGATAATGACTGCGCAAAACTGGGCTGAAGGTATTTGCATTAAGCACTGGAAACAAAATTTTCGTTCCAAAAGGAAACAAAATAACGAAAAAAACGAAAAAAATTAAAATCTATTATCAAAATGTACGAGGCCTACGATCTAAAACTTCATTAGTAAATAAGAACATTATTGTAATAGATGCAGAAATAATAGCTCTAACGGAAACCTTCTTAACTAGTTCTGTTTATGATGGTGAACTTTTCTCTAAAGAATTTACAGTCCTTAGAAAAGACAGGCCAAATGACGTGGGCTGGGGAGGCGTTTTATTAGCTGTAAAAAACACTTTGTCTGCTTCTAAGATCATAGATGATGAAATAGATGATAAGGAATTACTTTGCGCAATAATTACTTGGAAAAATGTAAAGTTTTTATGTTGTGTAGTATATCTGCCACCTAATTATAACGATGAACAATACTTAAATGTTCTGAATTGCCTTGAGAACATTATATGTAAACACTCAACTTTAGATTATGTAATATTAGGAGATTTCAATTTGAATTCATGTAGTATCAATGTAAAAAAACAATTTAATTGCTTTAAAGAGTTTTGCCATTGTAGTCAATATAATAATATAGTGAATGAGTACGGAGGTATCTTAGATCTGGTGATGAGTGGGCTTGACAAAGATTCAGTGCAAGTATCTAAAAGCGACGATGTGCTGGTCCCACCTGATAAATTCCACCCCCCTTTACATATAACGTTACAATTCCTTCGCCGACCTGGAATGATACAACAAATTTTGAGTACCCCCCGACGTCACCCATTGTCTGCGCCTAATTGGAACTTCCGTAAGTGTGATTTGAATTTGCTGTATTCGGCTGTGATAGGAATTGACTGGACTGATATATATAGTGAACCAGATATTGATTTAGCTGCACAAATCTTTTACTCCAAACTAAATAATAGTATAAATCAAATTGTTCCATTAAAAAAAAATCATTTCCAAAAACAGATTCACTCTCACAAATATCCATCGTGGTATACACCTGAAATTATTAAAAACATAAAACAAAAATACTATCATCATAAAAAATATAAAGCCGAAGGAAAATTTTTTAATCGAGAACTATTTAGGTATTATAGAAGTCATGTCAAATATCTCATAAAAAATGCATATGAGAAACATATTGAAACTGTCGAACACAGCATAAAAAATAATCCATCGAAGTTTTGGAAATATATTAAAGATAAGAGGAACTCTAAAGGGAATATTTTCGAGTACGAATATAACGGAAGCCTGGTAAGGGAATTTGAAGCTGCAAATGCATTTGCAGAGTATTTTAGCTCAGTCTTTCATAATAACGTACCGGAGTTAAACACCGACGCAGCTCAACGAAATAGTAACTACTATCAAGTCACAGACTCATATCGTATTGCAATTGAAAATATAACATCCTCGGATTTGCTGCGTGCAGTACGGCGTCTAAAACCACACTCCGCTCCCGGCCCGGATGAAATTCCACCGTTTCTAGTAAAAGACTGTATATCAGCATTTGAACAGCCACTCTTATATCTGTACAATCTCTCTTTAAAAACGTCAAAATATCCGAAAAGATGGAAAATGTCCAGAGTCACTCCTGTACCAAAAGGCACAGCGAGTAAGAACATCCACATGTACAGACCAATAGCGGTTCTCTCTGTATTCGGCAAAGTGTTCGAGTCTATTATCGATCACGCCTTAAGGCAACAGATCACTATCCAAATGGCAGATGAGCAACACGGTTTCAGAGCCCGCCGTTCTACAGCTACAAGTCATGTCAATCTTGTTGACTATGTAACGTTAGAGATGGATGCGGGGAAACAAGTCGATACCGCCTATTTTGATTTCAAAAAGGCATTTGATGTTGTTGATAATGATATTCTGCTTTCCAAAATGGCGTCATTGGGATTTGCACCTAACCTCCTTAATTTTTTTGCATCTTATTTAAGCAATCGAACTCAATATGTGCGAATATGTGGTTATGAATCTGATGAATATTACACAAGATCTGGAGTGAGCCAAGGTAGTACTTTGGGGCCTACGCAGTTCAACATCATGATTAACGACTTGCCAAAAGTATTGAACTCAGCGCGATGTCTTTTATTTGCGGATGATCTTAAACTATACTGCGCTATTAAGGATTCTCGTGATTGCCAAGCGTTACAAAATGATATAAATGCAATATTCGACTGGAGTAAGAGAAACCGCTTAGATTTTAATATTTCTAAGTGTAACATGATAACATTTTCGCGCACACGTAAACCCATATTATTTAATTATCATGTAGGTAACACTTTAATCGATCGTGTAGACCAAGTAAAAGACTTAGGACTTTTGCTGGACTCACGATTAGATTTTCGTGACCACATAATGGCAACTTGTGAGAGAGCCAGTAAAATTTTAGGATTTGTCATGAGGGTTTGTTCTACATTCAAAAGTAGTTGTGTTGCGTTGGCGTTGTACAAAGCCTATGTCCGCAGTAGGCTAGAGTACAATTCCATAGTTTGGGATCCATATCAGACTACGTATAGAGTATTAATTGAACGAGTACAAAAAAAATTTGCCCGATATTTATTCAAACGAATGTACGGATATTATCCATACTTATATCCGTCTATGTTTGTAACGGGGATGGTTGGTCTGAACACTCTAGAGTACAGGCGTAAACTCCTACTATTAGTTCATTACTACCATCTTCTGACAAACAAGATAGATAATCCAAATACGTTAGAAAGGGTCGGTTTTGCATGTATACCATCCAGATTTCTTGGAGGAATCGAGGGCCTGGGGAGTCAACGCAGACGCCGCAATCTTTTGACAGGGCCACAAGGTGTGCGTACGCGTCGCACATCTGCAGCACCAACCCCGCGCGCTGTCGCGCTACTTAACGCAATGCTCACTCACCACACAGATCCGGATATCTTCTTTGATTCACCCAGGCAGATATACATTAAATTTAATTTATTTTTAAATAATTGTTAATAGTTTTTAATTTAGGTAAATTGTTTGTTATACTATGTGTTTTTTCTTTTATTTTATATGTAAATTATTAATATGTAATTGTAAGTTTGTGTTAGTTTTTACAATGTAAGTGTTTTGGTTAAGACTGTAAACTTACATTAATAAATAAATAAATAAATAAATAAATAAATAAATAAATTAGGCCTTGGTCTTTGTCATGTTAAAAGTTTTGACTTTTTATTTCTTTTGTCCCTATGTAACTCGTAGAAACTGGCTTTTCTGAGTTATGTGTGTATTCACAATAAAATATCACTAACTTTAACGGAGAAGGAAAACACCGTGAGAATACCTGCACACCTAAAGGTTCTTAGGAATTTCTTAGGTGTGTAGTCCACCATCCTGCACTAGGCCAGCGTGGTGGACTAAGGCCTAAACCCTCTCTGTTGTAGAGGAGGCCCGTGCCCAGTAATAGGACGTATATGGGCTGATGATGATGATGACGTAATCGTAAAATTGAATGCGTCAAAACAATTATGCCAACATAATTATAAAAACGTTAAATTATATATTTTTTTGTAAGTTAAGTACTTCATTTTAATTTTTATTCACATTTATCTCGTGCTCTGTGGAGGGCCTAATAACTGCAACACAGTTTTTGAACTATCGCAGTTATTCTGCTGCATTTCTATGTAAAAACATGAATGTGAAATAAAGTTTTTATTATTATTATAACTCTATCAAAAATGTATAAAATAAATAGCATTTACCTCCTTTCACTTATAACATAGTCCGTGGAATGTAGCCAAACAAAATTGTTGAAATTGTTCGCTGCCGCCCGTCTAGATTCTCAACTCGTGAACAACAATTGAAAATATTTTCTTTGTGTATTTTCATATATAACTGGTTTTAAAAGTTCCTTTTGTTTGGTATTTTAGTATTTCAAACGAGCGATTTATTTTGGCGTAAGAGGGTAATTAACGCTATTGGTACTAAACAGCATTGTTTTGTTTGTATATAAAAATTTTACCTTGGTTTCTAGCGATTCAAATATATTTACATACATACATACATAAACTCACGCCTGTATTCCCCGAAGGAGTAGGCAGAGGTGCATTTCTGCACACACATTTCGCCAAGTATGTATCAGTCCCAGTATTGCCGTTTTTCGGCCACATTTCCAGACTCCGTGCTGTCACCGAGAATTTCCTAATGGAAAAACCCAATAACACTTTGCCCGACCCGGGAATCGAACCCAGAACCTCTAGATCGCACGGTACATACTTGTACCGCGAGACCACGAGCCAGTCAAATATATTTATCTTTAAAATTCAAGGTATTGGATATCTATGTAAATACTTCTAAGTGTCAATCTTTTGGTATAGAATAATAACATATAGAAAAATAACTTAATGATAATTTTTTAATTTTCTCGCGATATTTAAATTCTGGCTGAGACTGAACTAGGAAACAACGGCTTTCATCTTCAAATATATATATACCTATATATTTGTTTGAAAATAAGTTAGGAGGAAGAAACGGGTTGTCCTGAATGGGGGATATGACTCTCCAGATGAATTCTGCCAGCATTTTGACTCAGCTTAACATATCCACCCTTAAATCGATCATTAGTTACTTCATCAACAATTCTTCACTCCCGGTCAAGCACACTAATATGGTATAATCACTTTTACTTCCATACTACATACGCAAATTCGTTATGGTCTCGAGTTAATAGGCACGCGGTCGAGAATTCCGTCGAGAGTTCCAAACCTAGGCACACCTCTGATTTTTCGAAGTTATGTGTGTTTTCACAATGAATTATCACGTACTTTAACGATGAAGGAAAACATCGTGATGAAACCTGCACATCTAAAAGATTTTAGAATTTCACACAAGGCCAGCGTTGTGGACTAAGGCTTAAATCCTCTCAATTGTAGAGAAGGCCCGTGCCCAGCAGTGGGACGTATATGGGCTGATGATGATGATGACTACATATACAAAAATAAGCAAGTTTAATATAAACTTTCACGGTTCAACGACCTATAATACAATCCCCAATATCTATGCGAGCTATGTTCAGTGGGCGGCCGTAACTCGCGCCAATGTGTCCTGTCAGTGATAAAGCTATTGTATTGAACGAACGCCCCCAACAACGTTTATCTATAACGCTTTACGAAAATGACGGTAGTATACCATGTGTTAGAGTTGACGTTTCATAGTATGAAATTCATACACTTAATGCATTTCCATTGTCAATTCTACAAGCGCCACCACTTTGCTTATTTTTTTTTTTTTTTTATATTTTGGTTTTCTTTAATGGTATTGGCTGAATGAAAACCAACTAAACCTTAGTTTTCTGTGATACAAAGTCTATACTAGACCACAGGACGGCCGTCTAAGCTGGCTATGGCATGGCTGAACGAAACCCAACAGAGAGCCTAGTTAAACTTCAGTTTTCTGAGAGGCAGAAGTACCTACCACAATACAAACAGACTCTTTAAGCCTTCCTCTTAAACTTTGTACAGGAACTGACCGCAGAAAATCGAAAAGTAGACGTAATTAAAAAAGTTGTCAGTGAAAAGGACGTCGCGAAACACTTTAAGTTATCTAATTACAAGTTTCCGCCCGCTGACGCTTCTCATGAAACTCAAATGTTATATGACTTCGCAGGACCTCGCTGAATTTATTCAGAATAATATTAAAATTTATAGCTTCAACGTCCCAAGTGAAAGGAACTTATGTTCATAGCTTGACGGTTTTGTTACTTTTGCTATTTATTTTTTTAAATCTTTATTTATATTTAGATGGTTTAATGCAATTACTTTTGCTATATTAGGCAAAAGAGCATGCGAAATTAAAGAGCGTGGCTTGTATTAAGAAGCAGTCAGTTGTATGGACAGTACGAGTATTTCACAGAAAATGAATGTGAATATGCGGCGGTCGCAGGTTCAAACCCAGGCACACACCTCTGACTTTTCGAAGTTATGTGTGTATTCACAATGAATTATCACTTGCTTTGAACGGTGAAGGAAACATCGTGATAAAACCTGTACACCTAAAAGTTCTTAGGAATTTCTTAGGTGTGTAGTCCGCCAACCCGCACTAGGCCAGCGTGGTGGACTAAGGCCTAAACCCTTTCAGTTGTAGAGGAGGCCCGTGCCCAGCAGTGGGACGTATTATTATTCAACAGACATGATTTTTTTTATACATTTTTACCTACATTATTTCAAACAGAAGTAGTCATAAGCTATACAGATATTTCTTTCGATAAGAAGTCCCCTCACAGATAAACGAGCCAAGTAGTTCAATCCGTAAGCTCTTAAACTCCGCTGACTCGCTGGTTCATTGGCTTTTACCGAGTTTCGAATCGACTGGCGACTTTTCCGGAGTTTTTTTACCCTACCTGCTACTGGCATTGTAAACAACGGGCTAAACTTAGGGAGAAAATAAACCCGTTTGAGTTTTAGCTGTGAGAAACTGATGGGTAGATTGATGTTTTATCATCTTTTAGGATGGAAATTAAGTGCTAATTCTTGTTGTGATTTGCGTGAAATGTTTAATCGATTTGTTTAATATATAATAAGTAGTTTTTGAATATTATCATTATCATATGTAGCTAAATAGGTGATGAATATGAACATTGGAGGATGGACAAGCAGAGGAAGGCTTAAGAAAAGATGGATGGAGTACGTGACTGAAGATATGAAAGAAAAAGGGGTGAATGAAGACATGACGGCTGATAGGGATGTTTGTTGAAATTGGGAGCAGGGCAAGGCAGTTATGAAGTCATCATCATCATCATCATCATCAGCCCATATACGTCCCACTGCTGGGCACGGGCCTCCTCTGCCATTGAGAGGGTTTAGGCCTTAGTCCACCACGCTGGCCTAGTGCGGGTTGGCAGACTATACACCTAATAAATTTCTAAGAGATTTTGTGTTAATGTTTTCTTTCACCGTTAAAGTACGTGATAATTCATTATGAATACACACATAACTTCGAAAAGTCAGAGGTGTGTGCCTTATGAGAGTTATGAAGTAGTTTTTGAATATTTTTCTAAATATAATGACACACGTACTGTATTTTAGAAAGCATTCAACAATGTAACCGTACACGATGTTTTTGTCACGTCGCTTATTTTAATGAATTTGAAACTCATATTTAATTTTTTTGGGTATTGAACTTTGAAAAATCCTGTCAGTTTTCTTATATCAACGAGAACCGCGACTCCTCATAGTGGTAGCATCATGGCTCCAAATCTATATCAGGATCTGGTGTGATTACCATCAGCTAGTGTAGTCACCTTTCTCCGGTATTTAGTATTTTATTTTGGGCAAAGCAAAAAACATACATACATAAACTCACGCCTGTCTCCCGTTAGGGTAGGCAGAGACTATAGATCGCCAAATGCCACGGTCCAAACTCACCTCTTTCGCTTCCTCCACTGACATTATCCTCTTCATGCATGCACGTCGGTTTCGAGGACTCTTAATAGTATAGTTAATATAGTTAGTATATTAACCTTTTTTTTTTAGCAAAAAACATTTGTTCGTGAACTATTGTGAGGACCGTACGACCTGTGAAAATACGGTTTTATGGTTAACATGGAGCTGTGCACTTAGCACGCCAAGCTCGCATTGTGTCCTGACACAGCGCCACAATGGCGCTCGGTTTGCACCGCCTTTACAGCGCTCATAACCGCTTCTTTCGGTAAACACGCCCCACTTTCTATCTGTGAAAGGAATTTTATATTTTGCAGCTTTTGGCTGCTGCATCGCTCGCATTCATATAGATCTAGTCAACGAACTTCATGCGAAGTTTGGACCCCGTTTTATGTTGGCGCTGAATTGTTGTGTCCTTGCACTTGTTGTTGTCACTAAGAAAGTTCTGTCGGAAAAAATAACAAATTGATTTCGTTCATCATATATTCGTTCATTTTGGTCTTGATAAATGTAAATCACGGAATAAGAGACGTTGAATTTGATATAATCTTAAAATACCGAAAGAGTAATTTTTAATTTTAATCAGTTAGAGGCAATAAGGAAATGAATAAGTTCAAAAGTTTTCAATAATAGGATTTTTTTCCATATATTATTATTTGTAAATTGAAAACATCACAAGACAAGCCCGCGAACAATTTTTCAAAAGCGTCAACTCTATAATTACCACGGATCCATTAAAATAAATCGAAATTTAAACACAACACGTTTAAAAAGATAAATGTGTTTCAGAAAAATAATTACGGGAAAGATAAATACGGGACTAAGGTGTCAAGGATGGTGCGGTCGTTTATCATACTCCGACCTATCCGCGCTTATTGGACGCTCATTGATAATAATAAATGTAAATATACCTACTAAAAACTGAACCATGTAGCCAGAAAACTGATTATTAGTTATGATGAACCTTAAAACTCGTAGTTTCGCGGCACATGTATGTGCCGTGCGATCTAGAGGTCCTGGGTTCGATTCCCGGGTCGGGCAAAGTGTTATTGGGTTTTCCATTAGGAAATTCTCAGTAGCAGCACGGAGTCTGGAAATGTGCCCGAAAAACGGCAATAGGCTCGACCCCTATTACGTGGGACTAAATATTTCGTGAAATGTGGGTGCAGAAATGCACCTCTGCCCACCCCTTCGGGGAATACAGGCGTGAGGTTATGTATGTATGAACCTTAAAAAGATTTTGTTTCGGACTGGGTTCACCATGTCAATTCGATGAGTCGTCACCCGCACTACGCCCCATCACAAGTTAAACGGAGGCGTGGTGGAAGGTTCTGAGAGCTACTCAGTCAGTCCTTCTACCGAAGAATCCAATTAGTGAATTGTGGATTATAAATAAGAGGAAGTAAAGTTAACGTATGTACGGTGTCTGAATTAATTAATTATTTACTACATTGTACCTACTAGTTAAAAATGTGTTCTATTTATTAAATAATCATACACCTAACCAAATAGTATGAATAATGTCAAGCAAAGTCGAACAATTTGGGAATCAATGATTAATAATTTATTTTGGTGGTTTCCTTACAATAAAATACGTAAAATTAAAGGATTAGCATAAAAAATACGTTACACGAATGAGAAATTTCCGGATTTGTCGAACCCTGCAGGACGAGAGCTTGTTCCCGGGAATATTTTAATGCCGGATTTCGAGATTTTCGATTTTCGAGGCATCGGGCCGACGTTGAAGCGGAATTTAAAAATATTATTCAGACGGCATCTCCCCTTTGTGGTAGGATTTTAACGACTTCGAAAGCTGGATTTGCGTCTGCGAAATCGGAGGAGAAACGTACCTTTTTGTTTACATCGCGTGTTTTGTTATTGACGGAATATTTCAACTCGGTTGATACTTCGCCACTGATAAACTCTTTAAGATGCAGGTATGAATACTCGTATATGTATGTACCCATGATTCGATTTTTTTTTAATTGCACGTAATATTGGGCGATGCTATTTTCCTTTTTCGTTGAAGAAAAACATTGTGAGGCCTAAACCCTCTCAGTTGTAAAAAAGGCCCGTGCCCAGCAGTGGGACATATGTTCTGATGTTGATATTGCCTTTTTTCAGGCACATTAGACTCCGAGCTGCTAATGGAAAATCCCAAATTCACATTTGCTCGACCCAGGAACCTAAACTCTTAATCTACGTTCTTGTGGCACTAAAAATCGAAATAAAAGCTTTAAAACACGACCCGGTTACAAGGAATTGAGTCGTGGCCACAACCTTGTATCAGGATTAGCTGTCGTTGACAGGGCTGTGGTTGCCGTCGGCTTGAGTCCCTAGCCATCGCTACTTAAAGTCTGGAGGGAACATGGCTGAATAATAGCCTTTTCTTTAAACCTTTTTAATGTGTGATTTAAAGAATAAACGAAAACGAGGTTTACGATATTACATGTACTAAATTGGCCCTAAATGATTAAATGTTGTCACTGTCCGCCAATCCGCACTAAGCCAGCGTTGTGGACTAATGCCTTAACATCTCGGTTGTAGAGGAGACTCGTGCCCAGCAGTGGAACGTATATGGGCTGATGATGATGATGTCGGTTTGTGTATTTTTGTACAATAAAGTTTCATTTTTATTTTATGTTTCCTTGTTGCTTGTACCTGCTAATAAATATTTGCGTCTAACAATTTATGTAACTCTATATATTATATTCTACCTTAAAGTCGTGATAAATGTGGCGTGTGATCAAGAAGTCCCTGGTTCGATTTCGGCATCGAAAACACCATTATTAGGTTTATGCAATTCATCAATAAACACAGGACACGACAAGTTATTTTCAATTGAACTCTTATAATATCAATATTAATGAAAAACACGTTTAATAACAATAATTTTAAGTAATCCTTCACAAATTTATGTAATAACCACACATCCTTGTAGTAAATAATTACTGTAATTCATACCGGGGCGCTATACTGTTATTAAAAATAGTGGTTATTGAATAATATTACCAAGATTATATTAATCTGGGTTAACTGCCCCTTGCTGGCGCTGAGGGAACTATTTGCGTCATTCGAAACAATTACGTCATTTGCGTACGTCACAAGCAAGATAAAGTGACGACAGTCAAAGTATTTTGTGGTCAATTAACTGTTTCTTGTCAGCTATATGATAATTGTTCCTAATTGTGGCATGTTTATGACTTAAGCTATAGCTTGAGATCTACAAAGGATTTTTGTAGTTCGGAAGAAATTGCCTAATTTAGGTATACCAGTATCCATATGGATAGTTACAAAAAGAAATGTCTATGTACAAGAAACTGAATTATCCCGTTTGTTCTGTGAGGATGATCTCAGTAACAGCAGAGAGTGTGGAAATGTATCCGAAAACCTATTTTATATAGTCTTCTACCTACCCTCTGGGAATAAAGGAACACTATTTAGATTTTATCTCTTCATATTATTCGTATAGATTGAACCGTAGCAAAATAATCTTTGTTCCCACGTAAATTATTCCGCATTCAGAAGTTACCCGTTCCAACAGGAATTTAGCATTCATATTCTGACCACGAGGCAGTCACTTAATGTTTTTTAGCTATGTGGTAGCTAAGTTTAGCAATAGTTTAGCTAAACTGGTGACCCCGACGAGCCTTTTCTGCTCAGAATCCGCTAATCGCTTAATTAGCTCTGACTTTAGCTTAAAATAGCGGTCCGTAGCCGGGGGATTTAGTATAATATCCTTTACGGCTTGTGCTTGTGTCAGATCTAGGCTGGTCGTGACGTGTAACTGTGGATAAATATACATAATATTGAATATGTTAATAAATAAAAATATTTAATAAATAAATTAAATATTAGGTACGCCACAGTTTAATTGTTAAATAACTGCACTATACGAGCATGTCATATTTTTATAACCGACCGAACTGTCTTGTGTAATGAGTAGAGCTTAAGAAATATCACATAACTGATGTTTTTGTCCCACGTGCCACTACTTTCCTTTCGATATTTCAGTGTTGCAAGCGACCGGATATCCGAGTGGATCCCTAGTTTACATTCCGCTTGCACGTTGCAAACTTGGTCAGCTGAATGGGTAGCTCTTAGATATTTTATTGTCTGTCTGCGTCCATTCTTCGCTTAGCTGGATTTTTGTATTGATTCTGCGCGACTCGACGAAGAATTGTCCTTTACACATTTATATAATGCAGTCTTTTACGTGCTTAAAATTTCCACGATGACGGCAACGCATCGATGATTGACCACTTAACATCAAGTGGCTGAATTGCTCGTTTGCCTGCTTTCCCATAAAAAATATTATGATTTTATTTTCTTCTTATTTATTTTAATTTATTTTTTACATTTTTAAATATAGTTTTATAAAAAATAAAATAATGATAATTATTATGATAGAAATTTTACGTCAAAATCTGTCTCGAAGTATCCGAGGCTAGATTGTATACCCTCCCGCACGGACTAATGTGTATGATGAATAAATATTTGTCGAGGTTTTAATGTTTATGTAAAATTTTTAAAACGTATCAAGGCATCGAAATAAATATCTGAATTAGTGAAGTAACGTATAAAATCATTACCAAAGAAAGAACCTGTTTTATCAACTATCATTTCTAGTATATTTCTTTTAATACAATAAAAAGTTTTTTAAGCTTTTTTCTATTCTATCTGTGCTATCCTCTTTATTTTTCCGCTTCTATTATAATCCATCCAAAGGTTGTCTGTAAGAAACTACCTTACCTACCTAGACCGCCACTTGTACCTTATATAAGTTAAATTTTCTCCGTTTGTTTATATGTAATGACGCTGTATTGAATAAGAAAGAGAAAATAAATAAATAATGTTGAAAGTAAAAGTAATCGTTTTCGCTGGTTAAAAACCTAAGCTACCGATGGTTAGCACTTCAGTGAGACATAACCTCACAGCAAGAATTATGTGTCTATATTATTACCATGAAATTACATATGTACATACATACATAACCTCACGCCTGTATTCCCCGAAGGGGTAGGTAGAGGTGCATTTATGCATCCACATTTCCCCAGGTATGTATCAGTCCCACGTAATAGATGGCGAGCCTATTGCCGTTTTTTGGGCACATTTCCATACTCCGTGCTGCTACTGAGATATGAAAAACCCAGTAACACTTTGCCCGACCCGGGAATCGAACCCAGGACCTCTAGAATTATCATGAAATTACGTTGTCCTCAAATACCATACGACACCTGATATAACTGCATCAAACGATAATCCGACTAGCACATGACACAGAAACCCGGAGATACTCAACCTAGATCAGTGCGCTAAGTTAATTTGTAGCGGGCATACTCGCTAAATCCAATTACATTGCGTTGCCCGCCGATTACACAAACCATTGAGTGTGAAATCAATATGCTGCATGATCCAACAGGAGCGTAAAACACGTAACACGACGGAAAAGTCTACCGCACTGTTACGTTACATGAGTGATGCTCGTGTATTAAACAGCTTGTGTTGTTTGGACGGTTAAAAAAAAGTTACTTTTATAATTCATTATTTAAGGCATTATCTAGCATGTATTTGTTAACTTAGTAAAGAAATAAACGGATCGGATCGCATCGGGTTAATTGTTGGATATTTTCATTAACAAATTCTAAGAAGCAGAACGGAGTCTGGTAATGTGCCCGTAAAAAAATAATAATTTTGCAATAAATAGTTAATTATGTCTAGGCTTATGACAGTATCTAGAAGGTGTCATTGAAATATATTATTATCATATTTGCGCTATCTAGAAACAGCTGCTACGAACATTAACACCCAGTGTTGAAAAGCGTTTAATGTTTACAAATCGCTAGTGTTTTCATCGCCAATTTTAACACGTTTTCGCGAGCATGTGAAAGCAAAACGGAACCATGCAATCCCATTTTGTTGGAGGGCATTTCCATGTCCACTGCGGATTTTGTAGTCTATGGTGCGATAAAACCTTTTTGCTATTCGATGCGAGATGTTTTTTTATCTGTTATTTCATCGTAAAGGTTTTAAGCGAACTGCCGGAGTAATTGAAGACTATGGTATTTGTTTTATTATGTGGAATGGCGATGTAGTGTCAAATGACGATAAAATAATGCCGGTATGGTGGGAACTGAAAGTTTTCGATTCCATAACTATGACGCTTGAAACTAAAAATATATAAGATTATATTATTGTATGCTTTTTATACAGCGTCCGAGCCCGAGGTGCAGTTGGCGGAACAAGGGCCGCGGGCCCGATCCCGAACGAGACAAATATTTGTGTAGTCCACAAATATTTGTTTCTGGTCTGGGTGCTTGTGAGAGCGCGCAAGTCTGTCCTAGTTTCTGATACTAACGACATAAAACTTGTATCTTAGTGTGAGGTCAGAAGTCAGAACTATGTATGTGACTGTTGGGGGTATTTATTTATTTATTTAAAATTGAAACCCTTCTCATTTGCGTATATAACAAAATAATATCAAAATTTGCCCAGTAGTTTATGCGTGAGTGCACAACAAACAGATAAGACAGCATTTTCGCATTTAAAACTGAATGGACTATGTTTGGAATTCCTACAAATAAAACTATATAAAATTGATTTCAAACATTTTCTCACGAGCAAATATTGCATATAAAAACTTTTTCCATAATAAAATAGTCGGTAAGTTTGCTGAAAGCAGAGGAGCTACAGGCGCATCCCGTAGTGGCACTCGGGAGGAGCGTCCTCGAGAGGCCAATTTGCCCGCGTCACTCCCAATGTTGAAGTACCGCGCCAGATTTTAATGTTGCATTTTATATTGATGTAATTTTGGTATTTCATTGGATATGGTTTTTTATGACTGCCTCGTGGTTTCTTGTTCTCTAGAGGTTGGGATCTTGGGTTGGGCAGTGTTATTGGGTTCTTGCATTAGTAAGTTCTTAAGCACGGAATTTAGATATGCATTGATAAGGACTAGTAGGTATGTGCCTTGCGAGCTAGAGGTCTTGGGTTCGATTCCCGGGTCAGGCAAAGTGTTATTGGGTTTTTCCATTAGAAAATTCTCAGTAGCAGCACGAAGTCTGGAAATGTGCCCGAGAAACGGCAATAGGCTCGCCCCCTATTACGTGGGACTTATACATACTTGGCGAAATGTGAGTGCAGTTATGCACCTCTGTCTACCAATTCGGGGAATGCTGGCGTGAGATTATGTATAATGTAATACACATATAATCATACTTATAACCGCAATCGAACTCAGGACCTCTAGATGAATGGTCA
This sequence comes from Hemaris fuciformis, assembly GCA_907164795.1. Lineage (NCBI taxonomy): Eukaryota > Metazoa > Arthropoda > Insecta > Lepidoptera > Sphingidae > Hemaris > Hemaris fuciformis. The sequence goes on along the minus strand of OU015455.1, from coordinate 5,075,479 downwards.
CACAGTTGTGCCGAAAGACGGAAAGGCTATGTTAACTTATATTTTAATTCATGAGGAATATGTGACAGAGTGTTGTGTCGTGTGAACGCTACACTCGCTAACGACTCTCATGACGAGGATCTGTGAGTGCCAATTTACACGCCAGAGCTTCTACCTCACTGTTTCGACAAAAAATAGTAGGTATATTTTTTGCTTTAAATACTTTTTAACACACCACTATCATACTGTTATGTTCTGAAGTGAAGTGAGTGAAAAGCATTTTACTGGCATCATCATCATCAGGCTAAAGACTCCACTGCTTAACATAGGCCTCCCCCAAAGACTTTCAATGTATTCTGTCGGAACCGGCCTGCATACAGCGGCTTCCCGCGATTTTCACTAAATTGTCGGTCCACCTTGTGTTTACTGGCATGAAATTAGTTAATTAATTAGTATTAGTAAATAATTGTTTTTGGGCGCTCCGCCCGGGCGCAATGTTCCGTGCTCATCCCACGAGATAACATTCCCAGGATAAAAAGTAGCCTTTGTGTTAATCCAGTGTCACCTTTATAGGTACCAAATTTCATAAAAATCATTCAGTAATTTTAGTGCCTCGTGGTCTCGAGGTACTAGTATGTGCCGTGCAATCTAGAGGTCCTGGGTTCGATTCCCGGGTCAGGCAAAGTGTTATTGAGTTTTTACATTAGGAAATTCTCAGTAGCATCCCGGAGTCTGGATATGTGCCCGAGAAACGGCAATAGGCTCGCCCCCTATTACTGTAATAGACCTCTGTCTACCCTTTCGGGGAATACAGGCGTGAGATTGTATTATGTGTGTTAACATACATTAAACATATGTATGTATGTATGTGTAATTTTAGTGTGAAAGAGTAACAAGTAGTAAGATGTCTTTTTGATACTTTGTTTTAAATGTATGGCTTGCGATTGAGAGGTCTTGGGTTCATTTACCAGTTCGAGCTAAGTGGACTCAATGGTAGCATGGATCCTGGAAAGGGACCTGCAAAACTGTAACAGACTCGCCCACTAATTTGTATGAGAAAATTCGATCATTGAATCAGGAATTTAATTGAGAATCCTATACCGCATGTTCCATTATATGCTGTAAAATCATCTTTACAGTTAGTTTGTAGCTCTTTTTCCGAACCTAAGACTCGTTAAACATTAACCAATGAAACAATAAAGCGATATTTCACAGAGATCTACACAGCTTCCGAAGCATAAATCTCAGTATCCTCTCGTATAGAAAGTTGCGAGAAAAGTGCCACTTGCGGGGTGTGAAACATCGCCCGGCGATATTTTATACTTGCGAGCTCGGGCTGACGTTGCGGTGTGCTGGGACGGATTGGCATAGACTGCGGGTGGGTCCAACCTCCCGTCTGTGTTAAGACTCCTTTTAGCACGTAAAAGACTGTAAGATGGTTTAATCATCATAGAAAATCTTTAACCCAGGCGGATTCTTAAATTAGAAGAATATGTTTCAGTGAAATCCAGCATCAGTCATTAGGTTCATGATATTATATCACCTGCTGATAAACTAGGTTTTAATGAACGGTGTTTAACATACATTAAACATAAATGTAGGTAGAAGTATACTGTCATGCATGTAGGTATAAAATATTTTAAAGATTTGCATACACGGCACATGATATGGAGATCGAACCTTCTGCTCGACGACATTGGGCTATCAGCATTAAATTAGAATAAGTAAATTCAATAACATATACGAGTACTTATACTTCGTTACCTAAGGCGTACACGACTGGCTACCATGATGCTGTAATACGAATTGTGCGCCTCTTCTATAGTTAAGTAACCTTTTACACCGTGAGGAGAACAGCATATTTTTCTGTTTTTCCTTATGTTTTCTTTAAGTAACATACAATAAAACAGTCAATTAAGTCCGCCTCTGTGCAAGCTCTTCATGGAAAAAATGGAACGCAAACAGCCCAAGGCAGAGAACACTCCAAGAGACAGGAGTACGCAGCTCGTTAATCGTTGCTTCAGTAGAATGACCCTCGGGACACGGCAAGTGGGGGAAGGAAGGTGAGGGGGTATTCATGACCGAGTTTTGTAAGGATAGTTCCACATTGTAAGATGCGTAGTTTTGTAAAGATGTTGCGTATAGGATGCGTAAAGGATAGACTGCGTATGGTTTTTTTCGTAACAATGTAAGTGCGTTATAGTGTGGTTGGTTAAATAAAGTAATTTCTAGTAAAAGGACTTGATCGAATCTATACTTATTTTGAAATGGTAGAGTCATTGGTGTTATTGGTGGGTTTTTCAATTGGTATTTAAAAAAATAAAAAGTAGCAGCACGTAGTCTGGCAATAGCTTCGTCCTTACGTAAGACTTAAAAACACGATTGGCGAAATATAAGTGATGAAATGTACTTCGGCCTATCCCTTCGGGGCTACAGGTATATCATCATCATCATCAGCCCATATACGTCCCACTGCTGGGCACGGGCCTCCTCTACCATTGAGAAGGTTTAGGCCTTAGTCCACCACGCTGGCCTATTGCGGGTTGGCGGACTACACACCTAAGAAATACCTAATAACTTTTCATCGTTAAAGTAAGTGATAATTCATTGTGAATACACACATAACTTCGAAAAGTCAGAGGTATATGCCAGAGCTTGAACCCGCGACCACCGAGATTCAATGTGTTGGATATTTACAAAAAAAAAAAAAACATTAAGCATTGATTTATTTCAAATTGATATTTATTTAATATTGTATATATTACGAGTATTCAGTTGTTATACTCTTTTAACTTTAACAATTTGCCGAAGTTTTGTCGTTATGACACGTTAGCACGCAGAGTTTTGGTCGTCGCAACCGAAGTGCGGAATAATTTTATGATCCCCATGATACGTATAAGGAAGGCATTACGCGTGTACAACTTCTTTGTCATGTGATTATTTGTTAAGGAGCTGTTAGCCTTGTGTGTTTATATATGATTTTATTTGCACACCTACTATCCATCATCTCTGCATCACCCAAGGTTCGACTGGCAGAGAATACCTTAGGTATTAAGTCTACCTATACAATTATATCTTTAATTGTATAAAGTATAAATAAATGAAGCAAAAATCTTTTGTGGGTGATAAGGTATGCACCAAGGGGTTGGTAGTTATGTCTACCTCAATTGCTGGCTGTAATTTTTAAGTTAAAGGAAGCGAGACTATTGTCGCGTAACACATTTCAGGATCCATTTATTTATTATGGGAATATCCTAATCGAAAATCCAATTATACTTTGCCTACTCCGAGAATCAAAGAAGGGATTTTTATTGCATTTATACCACTAGTCTAAATAAGCGATCACTACATTTTCCATACAAAAATCATAAAATCAGATCAGTCTCGCAAAAGCAAAAATAAAAACCTTATTTCCAAGCGGATACATTCACCAATGAAATAAAACATGTTCAAAAACTAAAGCGATAATCCTTTGATATATTTTATAGCGCAGACGGGCTCGAATTTTTCCCTCGTTCACTTCCCTTTGACGGGTTTTCGACGTTTTGTTTATCCCTCATACGTTTTGAGGGCTGTTCGCGTAATTTGCAAGTTAATGATGTTCTTTTTCACCAAGCCCACCCTTTGTAAGGGTTTTTCGCTAAGTCCTTAGTTTGCGTTCCGCAGGGGTGGTTTAATTTTTAGTGCTTTTGATCGCGCGGAGCTGTAGGGGACCGATTCGCGTTTGTTTTTTACGTTCTCAATTTAAAGTGTGTTGATTTAGGTTGATGTGAAAGGTTTTGGGATGGAAAGACACCGTTAAGCGCAATATTGTACGGTCAATCCTAAAGATGTTCTGACGACCGTATTAACATTAGAGTAGCAAGATACCCTATATTAGGGTGCCAAAACGGGTGGAGGTATATTTAAGTGGACATGCTATTCAAAAACATGCAAAAAATGTTATAAAAATCAGTTGCACGTTTGTGTGTATTTTTTAACAAATGCATAAATACAATTTGAGTAAAATATTCACTCATAATTAACTACTTACCAAGTTATGGACCCATAAGCTCTGGGATAAACTATCCGCAAAATGGACGCAGGATGTTAAATACATATACATAGGTATAAGTATAAGTAATTGTATGTGTGTATGTATTTATGTATGTATAAATATATATGTAGGTATAGTAATATTATGTAAACTTATATTTAGGTATATATTTTTGAGTACTTTTATTTCTTTTTAATTATATAATATTATTGTAAGCACCGTCCCATCTATCAGTAACATTCCTATCCTTGCCTGGTTGTCTGGTAGAGATCGCTTTTAGCGATAAGACCGCCAATTTATTGTGCCAATTTTTGTGAATTCTTTTCTATTGTCTATGTTTTTATTGTGGTGTTAATAAATAAAGAGTTTATTATTATTATTATCTCGAAAAGTCTTGAATATATACATTAAGTTTTAGACACGACAGAATATGCAATGTCTGTGAGAGGCCGTCTTGTGCGATAAGACCGCTTTTTGTACTAATATAGTCTACTGTACTCCATAGTTATTTTTTTTATATGTCCAATAACGTTTTAATTAAATCAATCTTACTAATATTATAAATGCGAAAGTAACTCTGTCTGTCTGTCCGTCTGTCTGTCTGTCTGTCTGTCTCGCTTTCTCACTAAAACTACTAAACCGATATAATGAAATTTGGTACACAGATAGTTTAGACCCTGAGAAAGAACATAGGCTATTTTTTATCCCGGAAAAAGGGTTTTAAGGGGTTGAAAGGGGGGATGAATTGTTGTATGGAAGTATTGTCATTTTTAAAGCTAGAAGCTTGAAACTTATTTTTTAGGCTGTTGATTAGATATAAATAAATATGACATTAAAAATTTTGTAAAAAAAATGTACCTTTAAGGGGGTAAAATAAAAATAGGGGTAAGTTTGTGTGGAAATTCGTCATTTTTGAAGCTAGAATGATGAAACGACGTGTAGACGACTATAACTATGTATATGTAACTATAATATGTCTGTTATGCTTTCACGCCTAAATCATTTGACCGATGTAAACGATTTTTGATATGGACATAAATGGGACTCTGTGGAGTAAAATAGACTACAACTTATTTTCTTTCTGAACCCAACCCTGTAGTCTACGCGGACGGAGTCGCGGGAAAAAGCTAGTACTAAATAAAACAGAAAGAATAAAAAAAAATCTTCACTCACTTCTAGATCATTACACGTCTGCTAAATTCCATTAATACAACGTCTATCTCGGCGAAATCTCGAAGCTTCCGAGGAGTCCTTAGATTATTCAGGGCTTGTTCCGTATAGAGCATAGACGGGACGTGTGCTGTGTGCATTGTACCGGGATATTTATAACGTAATGCATCGGATATTAGCCTGCCCGACTGTGTGATGGAGATAGGATTAATATACCGCGTTGTTTGTAGGTTACGGCTAAAGTGATTTGGACGGTCGTGTTTTGATTTGACTGCCTCGTGGTCTCGCGGTACAAGTATGTGCCGTGCGATCTAGATGTCCTGGGTTCGATTCCCGGGTCGGGCAAAGTGTTATTGGGTTTTCCCATTAGGAAATTCTCGGTAACAGCACGGAGTCTGGAAATGTGCCCGAAAAACGGCAATAGGATCGCCCCCTATTACGTGGGACTGATACATACTTGGCGAAATGTGGGTGCACAAATGCACCTCTGCCTCTCTCTTCGGGGAATACAGGCGTGAGTTTATGTATGTTTTGATTTCAATTTTGTAGTTGACTATAATCAGTTTATCAATAATGTTTTGTATGACACTGTTGATAATAGCTTATATAATACCATTACGACTGTATTCCCTAAAGACTGAGGTGCAATTCTGCACCCACACTTAGCCAGTTATGTATTGGTCTCACGTAAAAGGGACTAGTCTATTCCCGTTTTAATAATAATAATTTCTGTAGGAAAAGCATCGAAGTTGAAATCACAGAACAGCTGGATAGATGTTTCTCAAGCTATGGAGGTGGAGATTTGGTTCGAGTCCCAGGAATAATGAAAATGGAGCAGTACAAAGTGATTCTGGAACAAAATGCTGTTCCTTCCGGGATTCGGCTAATTGGAAATGGATTCATTTCCCAACAGGGTAATGATCCAAAGCATAGCTCAAAATTAAAGTAGTGATGGCCTCGAGGTTTGTGCACGCGGTCGAGAATCTCGACGGTCGCGGGTTCAAACCCCAGGCACACACCTCTGACTTTTCGAAGTTATGTGTGTATTCACAATGAATTATCACGTACTTTAACGGTGAAGGAAAACATCGTGATGAAACCTGCACACCTAAAAAAGTTCTTAGGAATTTCTTAGGTGTGTAGTCCGCCAACCCGCACTAGACCAGCGTAGTGGACTAAGGCCTGAACCCTCTCAGTTGAAGAGGAAGCCCATGCCCAGCAGTGGGAAGTATATGGGCTGATGATGATGATGATGATAGCTCAAAATTATGCAGGGGCTATTTAGAGAAGATAGAGACAGGTGTAGTGTTAAAAAATATCGTGTGGCCGCCTCAAAGTCCAGATGTCAACCCAATTGAACTTTTATGGGAAAAGCTCGACAGAAATGTCAGTAATCACTGTCCATTCTCACAAGAAGACCTATAGAAGACGTTAAAAGAAAGCTGGGATAACATTTTACAATATAAAATCGATAAATTGATTGCTCGTATGCCTAGACAACAAAAGTTTTTAAAATGCAAAGAAGAGCTTTTTGACGAAATATCGATTTAAAATGTTAAAGACTTTTTAAACATAAATGATTAATATTTCTAGAAACTTTTGACGCATTTGTAATAAGGAATGTGTATTTTATTTATAAATTGAACCGTTTGTTTTATATTGTTTTAAGTTTTATTCAATTTTCCTACTTTAATTAAGGTGGTTTTAAACTTTTGACCGGCAGTGTGATGATAAATATTAATATGTATATTTTTGTTCACAGGTAAGAGCCTGTAGTTGGTGCATGGCATGCTAAGTAAGCGAGTTACATTCTCCCTGCCACGGTAAGACTGACCTCACTGTATATACACGTGCCGTCTGGTGGTGGGAGTGTTACTGTATACGCTTTTAATTTGAATTTAATAATTTATTTCAAACAGATTCAGTTTTACACCATTTAAATTCCATAGGACATAATAAATCTAAGGATTTGCTTTGCAAGGATCCTGGACTATTCTAAGGTTGTGTCGCTTTATGTTAAGTGATTAACCATAGTTACTTTTGAAGAGCAAAGATATAATACCTAGCTCAAATCTTAGAGAATTTAATGAGAATGAGTATTCTATAATTGGATTGATGTTATCTGTATTAAAATGTTATCTAACATCCAAACGGTATTGATAAGATGGAATTGTTCGTAACTAAAATATTTTGTGGCTAACAGCTATAATGTTATGAACTTACGAGTGATTAATTAAATTGATATTTTGACCATATTCCAAACTATGTTTAGTGTAGTTTATGATAGTGTTGTACATATATATTTTCTTAGCTTTATTAATATAAAAATCTAAGTTAAAAAAATAAGACACCATAGTTTCACTATGGTGATCTCAAGATCACCTTTTTAAAATGATTTTTACCATATTTTTTTTAAACTTACATGCTTCGGAATGATTTAAGATTATAGATTACCTCAAAAAAGCTTACACCCTGCGCCTTTAAAGAAATATATACCAATTGCTTGCAATTACAAAACCACTCAGCAACTTCTCACCTATGTATTTGGGTCACCCAATCTAAGACGTCTGCCGTCCGTACGTATTTGCGTTCGAGTAATTTGTTACGCCATTTCTCATGATTAACAGCTCTTAATATTGTGCAATTAGATTTGATAACGTCCACAGGATTTTCAACTGTATTTTCAATGTTTTAAGGTGGGAATTTAAGGGGTTGGAGTGGCGTGTGGTGGATTTTACGCCCTTTTTAGGGGTGATTTAACATCGCAGGTCAGCCATGATGCGTACAAAATAGCGTGTTATGTGTTGACGTGTTGTTAACTTTCCTGTTACGACACACTGTTGTATAATATTAGATTATTCATTAAAATAAACTTATAATCTTTTCGATGTAATCTGTTAGGGATTTTCATGCGCAACGTGTAATAAATAATCTGTAATTTCTACCTAGACACCTATTATAAAACGCATTTATCGCAAGGATATTTCTAGTTACATTTTGTTGGCAAATAATGATCTTATTGACGTTTGCTTTCTTGCTAAAATTCCTGTGGATAACCAGAAAAAAAAAATGATTTTGATATATGTAGGTATGTATAGTTGAGAATTTCGACGTTCGCTTCTTATAACCCCAAATATACACAATATGACTTTGAAGTCATGTGTCTATTAACAAGAATTATCACGTATCACGGTGAAGGAAAATATCGTGAAGAAATCAAAAATTTCTTAGATGTGTAGTCCGCCAACCCGCACTAGGCCAGCGTGGTGGACTAAGGCCTTAACCCTCCCAATTGCAGAGGAGGCCCGTGCCCAGCAGTGGGACGTATATAGGCTGATGATGATAGTATGTTCAGCAATACGGCAAGTTAATATTTTCTCGGAAGTACAAAACTCACAATAGTGCGAGTTTTCATATGAAAACGCGTTTATTTGAAATAACATTACCCCGACAGACATCGGGCAGAAATGCATAACTGTATTTGCATTTTAGACAGCAGTATTGCGTCTAGCTTAAACCAACGTCACCATATGACGCTCCACTCGCCTACGATTTGTTCAAGTTTCAACCTTATTTCGTAAAGTTAAGGTTAGTTTTAGAAAATAAAAATGGTTTTTGAGTATACGGTAGCGAATTTTTTATAACTTAATATTGCATTTGATGTTAAATCTTAGCTGGTATTATAAAATCCAGCTTTCGTTCTTTAAGAAAACTCGAAAGTGGATTTATAAAGTGTATTTTCGTAAAGTTCACGTTTATTAATAAAATTTTGACGATAAGGTCTTGGTGGAGCGATCGTAGTCTGTGAAATATAAAGTCTAAGATTTGATTGTCATTTTAATCTATTCGGATTTTATTATATCATTAGAAGTCGTGATGGCCTTGAGGTTTGGGCATGCGGTCGAGAATCTCGACGGTCGCGGGGTCAAACCCCAGGCACACACCTCTGACTTTTCGAAGTTATGTGTGTATTCTCAATGAATTATCACGTACTTTAACGGTGAAGGAAAACATCGTGATGAAACCTGCATACCTAATAGTTCTTAGGAATTTCTTAGGTGTGTAGTCCGCCAACCCGCACTAGGCCAGCGTGGTGGACTAATGCCTAAACCCTCTCAGTTGTAGAGGAGGCCCGTGCTCAGCAGTGGGACTGATGATGATGATGATGTATTTTATACAGGGTGTATTCAGACCGTGATCGGAAACTAAGGCAGGTAATAGCTAAGGTGATTACAAACCCCCTGGCGTTAAAGAAAATTCTGACAAAAAATAAAAATTTTGACGTTTTCCATACAACCATCGGTATTAAATGTACGCGGTTTGTATGGAAAACGTCAAAATTTTTATTTTTTGTCAGAATTTTCTTTAACGCCAGGGGGTTTGTAATCACCTTAGCTATTACCTGCCTTAGTTTCCGATCACGGTCTGAATACACCCTGTATATTTTTCGATGGTTATTTCGTTAGGTTTTGCTTATGCCTTGAAAAGGACAAAATAAGAGGATGACACTTCTAAAATGTTGATTCACTTAATTTATAATCACGTTTATTCGCGAAGTAGGTAGACATTTGAGTCCCAAACACTAGGAGTCGACTCTATTGTTGCTTTTGGGAAGAATTTCCCAATGGTGAAATCCAATAGCAAATTTTTGATGCGGTAGTCGAAGCAGGAATCTGAGAATCATCCAAAATGTCAAGGGACCAACGTGGTTTTATAATTACATACTTCATCATCATCATTCACTTGACCTGTTCCCAATTTTATTTGGGGTCGCCGCAGTATGTTTTATCCTTCCAAACATCCGTATCAGCCGTCATGTCTTCACTCACCCCCTTTTCTTTCATATCTTCTCTCACGCACTCCATCCATCTTTTCTTTGGCCTTCCTCTGTTTGTCCATCCTTCGACTGTCATACTCATTAATTCATACTCATATAATTACATACTTATATTTGAATATATCGTTGTGTACATGTTACAATTTAATGAGAATTAACACATTGTTTACACAGTTATTTCCAAGAATCATTTCAGATCAAATGATTTATTAAGGTCTATTTATAGTATTTTTAAACGGCAACCGTGTTTCCATTCTAATTAATTCTATTAATGCAGTTCTTGGTATAACAACATGCTCCATTAATAGTCACTTCTCGTAGAATCGAGCTATATTTGGCTCGCTCGTCATTTGTTTTAGGTAATACCTTCTCGTAGTAGATTCAAGTTATATATTTAGGGTTTTTAATATAACTACTATGTTTTTTGGTCTCTCTCGTTATATATGTCCATATATACTAGTCATTAAGTCAAATATCGGGTTCTGACATATGGATCATTTGATTGTGAGTTTCAAAACTTCTATACTTCTCGTTTTCACAGTCACCTAGACGGTGAGCATATACGTCCCACTGCTGGGCACGGACCTCCTCTACTACTGAGAGGGTTAATAACAATATCCACAAAATATTCTCACAATATCAATAATAGTATAGTGGATCATACAAGCATTTGTCCCGGTTCGGGGATCAAACCATTGGCTCCCATTTTACCTACTATACTGTAGGAGCTATTAAAAACTGCATGCAAAGTCATTGCACCAGGACTGAAGAAAAATAACAACTTTGTTGTAATTTCGAAAGTTGAAAAAAAACAAAAATTTTTATGGTGCGGAAGCACGCAGATAAAAACCTTAATACTTACGGAATTCAAACTCCAAACTTAGAAAATAAAACCTAAAATGAACCTACGATTGTCCACTCGTATCAAATTTAACGAATCGAATAACCGATTGCACTCACCGCAAATATCAAGCACACAAGCCGTATAATTAGCTATTCAGTTGGGACGGTATCGATTGGACCGCAATCACACGACCCCGGGATATTGAATCGGGCGCGCGTTTCCTATGCACCCACACCGACTAGGATGTCTCAATTAGGTACGTATTAATGTAGTTGTGGTAGGAACGGTTCCGAGGGATGGTTTTGATTGGGATTAGGGGTCGTAGGCAGTGGCGGTACTTCCATAGAAGCCCAAAAGCGGTACATGTTAATTGTGTATTGTCTAGTTTATAATTGTTTATGGTGGGGTCAGGATATTCTCATTTAAATAAATAAATACACCCAACAGTCACATACATAGTTCATATCCCACACTAAGATACAAGTCTTGTGTCGTGGGTATCAGAAACTACGAGAGACTTTTTGGTCTCACATACACCCAGACCCGAAACAAATATTTGTGGATCACACAATTATTTGTCTCGGTGCGGGGATCGAACCCGCGGCCTCTCGTTTCGTCTAGCCAACTGCGCCACGGGGCTGTCAAATTGCTTTTGTTAAATAAATATTTGAAGCTTAAAGATTATTAAGCGACTACTAGCGATAGTACAATAGTTAAAGACTTCGTTGTTCCAGCGCTGTAAATGTTTTTCTTGCGATGGTCTCGGTTCAATTCTCGGACCCGTCAGTGTTATTGAGGTTTACAAAAAATAAAACCCGTGGAAATACCCTCCCGTCTACATCTTCTTGGATACATGCCTGAGTTTATACATATATGTCTATTTGACTCAATATACATATATTTTTTTGTAATAACAGCAAAAAGCACTACTTTATCGATGGTAACACCATACATTCTGAAATTTATTTCCCTTTTTCACAGTCGACTTGTACACACCGCAATTACTTAATTGGACCAACATTTCGATAACCTTTCTGCAGTGAATGCACGAAACATTTCACCATAATCGATCTGAAATTCGAGACAATACCTCGGTAGTATCGATAATGGCCGAATTTTTTAAACTGGCAATAAACAACTAACTGTCAATTATCATACGCAGTTAGTGTGGAGATTTATCGATATCTCGTGTAGATTAAGACGTGCCACCCGTCGCGGTGCCGCACACGATGCTAGTGATGGGATGTTGTCGATATTGTGAGAATATTTTGTGGATATTGTTATTAACCTTCTCAGTAGTAGAGGAGGCCCGTGCCCAGCAGTGGGACGTATATGGGCTGATGATGATGATGATGATGTTATTGGTGATTATTGACTGTCTCATGGTCTCGCAGCATAAGTGCCGTTCGATGTAGAGGCGCCGGGTTCGATTCCCGGGTCGGGCAAAGTGTTATTGGGTTTTTCCATTAAGAAATTCTCAGTAGCAGCACGGAGTCTGGAAACGCGTCTGAATAATGACAATATATGGCAATGCACCTCTTCCTCCTTCGGGAATTATAGGCGTAATTGAATTGAAATGTATGTTTGTTTATTGATAAAAATCACTATAAAGATGTAGTAATATCTAACCCAGTTTATTCACGTCCCTCTTCTAGGCTTGGGTCTCCCCTACAAACGAGGAGCAGCAATATTTTTTTGTATTGACTCATCAAAATTTAACCTGAATAGTTACAAGTTGTATTTCTACTATGTGTAAGGCCTAACGTAATAGGAGCCGTATTCTGACAATATTTCGAGCTAATGCTGAGAATATCCTAATATTACCCAATCACGCATTGCTCACTCGGGAATCGAACCCGGGTACACACACACCGCACGACCAACATGGCTGTCAAGCACGTGTATTTAAATGCGTATGAAATCATCCGATACGATTTAATTAGATGACGACAGCTGCCGCCCCCAGTGGTCGCATCGTAACGGTCTCGAGAGATAACTTATCCACACACTCGTCCGCCCGCCCACGCGCCCAAATTGTCGGCACACCATACAAAATATACAACCCAAAAAATATAATTTTTAAATATTTGAAATTTGATTTAGATATATTATAGGCTCCAACGCCACCCGAGTGCAATTTTATAAAATTCAGTTGCCTATTTCCTATCTTAAAGTTCCTTATAATATAACTGCAAGCCAAAAATCATTCAAATAGGTCCAAGTGTTTAAGCGTGACAGCATAACAGATGGGCCGATTTACTTTCGCAATTACAATATTAGCATGGAAACACATCTTAAAATTTATTTGTTTTTATAAAAATAAGTATTGTATCTTGTAAGTTTTGCTCGGGTTGTAGACTACATATTCCTAATGGAGGACTTTTAATAATGCAAGTATTTCTCACGTTGTTTTTCTTCGCCGTCAAGCGAGTGTTAAATTAATAAGTTTTTTTTCTATTATTATGAATAAAAACATTTTATAGTCATGTAAACATTGATCAATAAAATATTTTATAATTAATATATGCTTTATTGCACTCATTTATTATGATAAGGGGTAAACATACATATAAATCCATTACTGGTTTTATCGCAATAATAAATATGCACTTTACACACACGCAGTTCCGATTACGCAATGTATAAAAAACTTTTCGTTCTCGCATACAGCCAGTCTCGAAAAACTTGTGGATCACATTAACATTTTATATTAAATTTATTTGAGAAGATACCTACGCTCTTTATTTATTTATTTTATTTTATATACTTTTTACGCTAAACAAGTAAATACAAATGAGATAGTTTTGAGAAAAAATATAGCTACAACAGGCGGTCTTATTTCTTCCAAACAACCTACGGTACTGGAATGAGAAGTTGTAGTTGTGGCAGTTGTCTTCAAAAATACACACATATATCTTTTATTTTGGAGTCTCATATCTAAGCAACATCTACGCCATTTTGTTTATAAAGTCAACATCTAACTAATTAACTAAACATATTTTTATGAATTAACGTAAATTTTTACTTTTAATTTTTTTATTCTTAATTCAAATATAACATCTCTAAATATTTGCTTTGTTTGCCGTGAAATAAAAATAGGAAAAAAAGTGTGTGTGTGTACTTATGTACACGCGTTAGAAGTTATACTTCATACATAAATATATATTTTGTTGCCAGAGGCAGGGGCGAGTTATATTACTAAAAACGATTTAAGCCTGACCATGCGTGACGTACATATCATATAAGTAATAAATTTAAATTAAGGAAATTAAAATTATAATTAATTCTGACGTCACGACTCGGTCTTGACGGCACGTGACGTGAGCAGAATTTTAAAAATAAAATCAGATTAAATTAAAATAAATAAAATAAAATAAATACCTCTCTCGACTCTGTCTTGACCGTACGTGACGTAATCAAAACTACTTAAAATTTATTTACTTTTTTTATTACTGTCACTATTCTACATTCTTAAAATTTAAAACAAACTTTTTTCTGAATAACTTTTTGGTGTCGGTGTGCGCGCGCATCGTAAAAATCACTCTCATCAATTTTCCCTAACGCGCCAAAAGAAGTATAACTTCAAAAACTATAAATACTATTCTATCCATTAGTGTTTTCGACTACACGCAAACCATAGTAGCAATACTTAAAATATCGCTTAATACTAGTGCATCTATTAGTGTCACTGTAAAAAAGTAAAAAGTCGAGTTGTCTCACTTTACAGCGCGCTCGCCGTAATGATCCCGTGTAAGTGCAGCGCGCACAGCCGCGTCACATTTTACGACGCATTAAACTGCCTTAACTCACTTACATAGCATATATGCGAGCCTGGTACATCTGGGTCAACGGCGGGGCTGTTGCAAAACGTTTGGCGCATTTATCGCAGTTGTAGGGTTCGTTTCTCGGTGCGGGAGGATTGTTGCTTTTATATATAAATATTTGTATGGTCTTTCAAAAACACCCAGACCTGAAACAAATATTTGTGGATCACACAAACATTTGTCTCGGTGCGGGGATCTAACACGCGGCCTCTCGTTTGGCAAGCTGGTAGCTAGCTAACTGCGCCACGGGGCTGTCACAGTATTGACGCCGAACACTAAAGCTCAACGAATCTAAGGGAACCTTATTTGCCATGATCCCGAAACGAAGTTAACCAGAAAAAAGATAAAGGAGGAGTTGGAAACAAAGAGTTGTCCACTTCCCTCCGCAGCAAAGAGGGTGACAATACATACATACATACATAAACTCACGCCTGTATTCCCCGAAGGGGTAGGCAGAGGTACATTTCTGCACCCACATTTCGCCAAGTATGTATCAGTCCCATGTAACACGGAGCGAGCCGATTGCCGTTTTTCGGGCACATTTCCAGACTCCGTGCTGTTACCGAGAATTTCCTAATGGAAAAACCCAATAACACTTTGCCCGACCCGGGAATCGAACCCGGGACCTCTAGATCGCACGGCACATACTTGTACCGCGAGACCACGAGGCAATAATGCAGCAAAATATTAAACTGTAAGGCTTCACCCTCCCATAAAGATACAATTGGCCCATTTAGTGTGTGTGAAAATCCTTTGAACTACATGTTAAAGACAAGTCGGAACACAACACTGTTCGTAGTAAGCGTAACTCCACAGATTGTTCTAAACTAGTTTAACCTTGTTAAATGATTAACTCGATGTGCACTTGTGATGTTAAGCCCTACAGTTAAACCGTTTTCAAAGTGATTACCGCATACCCAAGTTCGATGAAACTGCAGTAAGGCAAGTGTTGGTACACGCCTAATAAAAGTGCCTTACTGTGGTTTGTAAAACTTTTGTGCTCTATATGTAAACGCTTGTATTACCGAAGTAGTAGGCAGTGAATTTATTTTATTGTTGAGATAAAAAATACAGATGAAATCATTTACAAAAAAAAGAATTAAAACACTTATCTTATAACTAATAATTAATAATACATAGCAAACTGACGCGTTGAAATCTAATCTACATCTGTTACAAACTTAACTCTGACTCTTAAACTAGGATTGGACCTGTATTATAAGAGTCAGTGTTCAGCAGCAGCGTTTAGTTTACATTGATAATAATTGATTAGTTGTAGTGCCGATCACACCCTGATATATTACAGAAAAATAAATAATAACATTATAATGTTTTTTTATCAAAAACAATTTCATTTGATGATATGGATGAATGTATAGGTGTGTAGTAGTGTAGATCTGTGTGAGTATATGTGCATGGATTTGTGTAGTGTATGTGAATGTTACTAGGAAACGTGAGTTATTAAAGACTCTGTTTGTGCATAATCATTTTTTAAATTAAGCCACTGCATAATTTTAGATAAGGCCGCTTCTGCTTTTATTCTCACTATGTCCCAATTCGATCCCTTAACCAAAATTGCCGTGTCATCAGCATAGAAAAAAACATTGCAGTTATCAAAATTCATCTTGCAAAGATCATTGATGTAAATTAGAAATAGTGTAGGGCCCAATATGCTACCTTGAGGGACACCATAGCTCACACTGTGCTCCGCGCTAAAATAGTGACCAATTTTGACTCGTTGCGTCCGGTTGCTTAGATAGTCTTTAAATATATCTAGTGGTATACCACGCACGCCAATCTGTTGCACGTTTCATCGATTGTGTTTTCATGGGCGAGCCTATTGCCGTTTTTCGGTCGCATTTCCAGACTCCTTGCTTCTACTGAGAATTTACTAACTTAAAACCCATAACGAGCTTTTTGCAAAAAAGAGAGGGTTTCATTATAATATGTTGAGGCATAAGTGTTCGGCGTGGGATTTTGCAGTCTTGTGTTCGTTCCTAGGTTGCATTAATTGTTAATGGGGTTTTTATAAATTCGTACGCAAAAACTGAATACAATCATGCCCGGCGCGGTAATAGAAGCTTTGATTACACAATCTTAATTCATTTCACAGAACTAAACTATGACAGAATTATATCTTATAAGTACGACTTAATCTACTTACAGTATCCTCCCTACAATTTACAACATGAATATAGTGGGATATTAACAATTGTGCACAAAGCGCGTGGGATTGCGAACGGCGGGATGTGAATCCCACCCACAACGCAGTACTCGCGAGTCTAAAGCCCTGTGATTTGATTTTGCGCCACTCTAGTTTGTTCATATACCAGGGTAGAATGGGGAGGTTTGTTTAGTATAAGCTTTGTAGCATTGTTATTTACCATACACATATCAGTCACTATCGCCGAAGAAGTAGTTCGACGTATATTTGTACGCCCATATTTCGAAAACTGTTTTTATATTTAGTAATAAGAACCTTTACCTATTCGAGTAATTATTCATACTCTGAGGTGCTACTGAGGCTACTGAGAATGTCCTATTGTAAAAACACAATAGCACTACCCGATCCGGACATTGAACCCTGGACTGCACCGCAAAGCACACCGCTACACAAACAAGGCAATGTAGTCAATTAATAAAGCTTATAAATCCATAAACATTACCCCCAATTGCTCAAATACGTCACTAACTCAAAGTTAATTAATAGTTTGATTACTAACTGACGTAAAGCGGTTTCGCAACTGCAGTTAGTTTCTCGCGCCACAGTTAGCGGTTAACTGAAACCCGTGTTATCTAGATGTGTCGATGTCCGGGCGACAGTGGCGACGTTGCCAAGCGACATTTCACGATTTTAGTTGCGTGCGATTTTGTGCGGGGGACATTTTAGGGAGACTTTATTTAGGAAAAGTTTTAGTTTAAGTTTATTAGTCTCAGCGGTCGTGGATTCAAACTCAAGGCACACACCTCTGATTTATCGAAGCTATGTGCGTATTCACAATGAATTATCACGTAATTTAATGGTGAAGGAAAACATCGTGAGGAAACCTGCACACCTAAAATTCTTAGCAATTTCTTGGATGAGTAGTCCGCCAAGCCGCACCATGCCAGCGTGGTGGACTAAGGCGTAAACCCTCTTACTTGTAGCGGAGGCCCGTGTCCAGAAATAGGTCGTATATGGGCTGATGATATAGGAAGACTTTATGGTTATTATCGGCATCATCATAAGACGTCCACTTCTGGGTATACTAAAAGCTGGTCGATTAGACATAACATACACAGTAACAAGTAATCAGTATGAGAGTTGAAGAATGGACAAGCTGAGGAAGGCCAAAGAAAAGATGGATACAGTGCGTGAGAGAGGATATGAAAGAAAAAGGGGTGAATGAAGATATGACGGCTAATATGCATGTTTGGAAGGACAAAACATACTGCGCCGACCCTAAATAAAATTAGGAACAGGGCAAGAGAATGATGACACACAAACACACACACGTACCGAAGGAATCAAAGTCAGGAGACAAAAGGCTAATGGGACTATCCAGGGTCGACACGCACGCACAAAAATGATAACAGTGTCATTGTGACTTCAAGCCGTCCATTCAATACTTTATAAACTCCCTATGAACTCGATAAAGTCTACACTTCAACTTAAGGACGGTTCACAGAACTGTCGCGAGGGTCACACAATAGCGCGTGGGCAACAAGCTAAATATTTATACAATTCAATATTGTTTATGACTTGTGTCGAGTGTTGGTCGAACGTTTAGACCAGGAGGTTCTAAAGACAACAAACGACAAACTCTTTTGTTTTATAGACCATTTTCAAAATTTTGATGGATCCGGTGGACCCCCTGCAGCTACATTACTTCATCATCAGCCCAAATACGTCCCACTTCTGGGCACGGGCCTCCTCTACAACTGAGAGGGTTTAGGCCTTAATCCACCACGCTGGCCTAGTGCGGGTTGGCGGACTACACACCTAAGAAATTCCTAAGAACTTTTAGGTGTGCAGGTTTTATCACGATGTTTTCCTTCACCGTTAAAGCAAGTGATAATTCATTGTGAATACACACATAACTTCGAAAAGTCAGAGGTGTGTGCCTGGTGTTTGAACCTGCGACCGCCGAAATTCTCGACCGCGCGCCTAAACCTCGAGGCCATCACTGCTGCACTGCTACATTACTTACTACTAAAAAAAAAACTAGTCGCGTTGTACTGATTATGGAATATGAAAGCTTTTACAAGTAACAGTCGCTGAGCTTCTTAAAATATTATCTGCCTATATGGATAGAAGTGAAGGCAAAATTTTAGCTCGAAATTAATTTTCATGGACCCCCGCTAACGATTATGGTACCCCATTTTTTATCACGCCCAACGGGGTCTACCCGTCAAGTCTCCCGTGGGCACCTGGGGGTCCACCTGGACCACTTTAGGAATTAATGGTTTAAACTATTCTATTACGAAATAACAGAATATATTCTCAGCCTATCGCCGTCCACTGCTGAACGAAGGCCTCCCCAAGTAGGCGCCAACCATCCCGGTCTTGAGCAGCCCTTATCCATCCGCTACCCGCCACCTTTCTCAAGTCGTCGGGCTATAATATATAACATAATAGTAGATATATAAGTCACACATATCTGACTGCATATAGACTGTTTTGACAACCCCGTGGTTGGCTAGACACCAGCTGGCGAAACATGAGGCCGCGTGTTCGATCCCCGCACCGAGACAAATGTTTGTATGGATCATATTATCATCATCATATTTCGGGTCTGGGTGTTGTGTGACCGTAAAGTCTTTTGTAGTTTTTGAAACCCATTACACGACTCGGTATCTTATTATGGGATCAGAACTATGTATATTGTTGGGTGTATTTATTTATTTATTTATAGTGTAGTTCCGAAAACAATCTTACGGAGTAAAATTTTTGATTTAAGTGTGTTATTGATAAAGTGCGGGACTCTACGGTATTTCAGAAGTCCTGATTTTTCCAACCAAATATTTTGACTAGTAATTAATTGCCACCTCAAGATGTTGAGTAAGTTTTTTTTGTCAAAAAGTTTTTTATAAGCTACAAATGCGACCCCCAGGCTAAGAATTAAAAAAAAATTGTTCACGCCACACTAATGCACACATAACTTCGAAACGTCAGAGTTGTGTGCCTGGCGTTTAGACACGCGACCACCGAAATTCTCGGCCGCGCGCCTAAACCTTGAGACCATCACTACTACCATAATATCAGTTTATTGTACATGTAAAATGTAATGTGATATATAGGGTAATGTTTAACAACATGTCTGGCGCAACAGATGTGAACAATGCCTTCGTGTGTTTTTTGTACGAAATTGCCTGAGTCCTGGCCGACCGCCAATGCTTGGTAAAAGCATAGATTATATTATAATAGGTTCGAGGCTGTTTTGGTCGGTGATGTATGAGGTACTTTCTACCGCATTTGTACACTCACGCTTGTATATCAAAGGATAGGTAGAGATTTATACTCGTATACGCTTATATAGGCGGCTTTTTTAAGTCCCAATTTAGTAGTTCTTGACTAAAACTGTTGAGTTTTCTAATTTCAATATGATGACTACTTTTAACGCCATGACCATAGCTAAATATATACTTTTTAATATATCTTTCTCGTATATCTTATATAGATAAGATATACAATAGTGTCTATGTGTACAAAAGAGTTTTAAACAATAATAATTTAACATATTTCGAAATAGGAATTAAAATGACGAAAGAGTTTGGACCATATTAATACTCTTTACTAAAACGGTAGATTTTAAAATTTAAAAGTGGGACAAAAAGTACAGGCGGTTCCTCCTCTATTGACGCAAGCACTCCGAGTTGGTTTATTCGTTTTGCCTCATACTCCAACGGTATTTACAGTGGCTGCCCGTTTACAAAGTCCGAGTGGAGGTAGAAGAACCACCTAAAGAGTTGTTTAAGTGGCACCCACCATGATTCTTTGCAGTTCCGTCGCTGAAACATTTTGTGCACTTATTTCCTATTTACTTTGTGAACGGTAGATTGTACATTTTAGGACAACATACATACATAACGCCTGTATTACTCGAAAGGGTAGGTAGAGGTGCATTTGCAACCACATTTCGCCAGATGTGTATCAGTCCCACGTAGTAGGGAGCGATCGTATAGCCGTTTTTCGGGCACTTTTCCAGACCTCGTGCTGTTATTGAGAATTTCCTAAAAACCCTTGGGTTTAGTGGTGTAGTATAGAGACAGCATACGTATTCGGCCAGCATCACAGAACAGTTGAATAATACTAGAAAGGAAATGTCAGCATGCGGGGCGTGCCATACCTACGATTAGACTATCATATGTTTGACACGACCGCTTCTTAGTGATTCACGTGTAATGTCAAGACTTTTGTAAATGTGTGACAACTGACAACCAATAGCAGCCCTTTATTTTTGTTTGAATTTTTTTATCAAGCGGCGATATACACTCGTCCCCATACAGAATACTGTCTATTTCCCTACCAATCTTATTCAGCTGTTCTGCGACCAGCATGGTATTCGAACGAAATTCCCAACTGGAGTGTAGGTGTTGCAAAACCATTCAATCGAGTTGAAAGTTTAGTACCGCGGTACCTACTATTGGAAAGTTAACAGCCTTGTTGGTGGCGCGTTGCATTCCTGGCACTGATATTTTAACCTTTTTTTAATTGTTCATAATTTTTATTGCCATTTTTTATTAGTGTAGCATGTGTAGTTGCTTGAGTTCGATTAGGTAATTAGTCGTGTTGTGAAATCTCGATAAAAATATTACCGGTTGATTTCTATAAGTTGAACGTTAATTATTTCATGTCAGGTTTGTCCGGGCGCAATCTGATTTTTGAATTCGGTACACATTTTCCCGGGACAAAAAGTAGCCTACTTCCCATGGTCCACCCTATGTCCATACCAAAAATCATTCAAATCGCTCCAGTAGTTTTTAAGTTCAAACGTAATAAACAAACAAGCCAAAAATAAAACTTTCCTCTTTATAATATAGGTAAATTGATACTCGTTTTTATGTTTTTAATATAGGTTTAAATTAAAAAAAAAATAGATAACCGAAGTTTAATAAGACAAAATTACAAGACAAATCTGTCTTCCTAGTCTTTGAATAAGAAATTATCTGCTATAAATTACCATCAATGAGTTGAAAGTTATATCAATAATACTATGTACATATATGTATACATAATCGCCCGTATTCCCCGAAGGGATAGGCAGAGGTGCATTTCTGCACCCATATTCCGCCAGGTTTCAGTCCCACGTAATAGAAGGCGAGCATATTGCCAGTTTTCGGGTTATTCCATCATCATTGATCAACTCTAACTAAAAACTGTAAACTTCAGTACGATTGGACTTAAACTTGAATTATTCAAATCAATTTGTTGAACTGAGCAAATACCACAGCCGTATCAATGAACATTGAACACATCAAGTGATAGTTACCAAATATTACTAACTAATGTATCTTTTATCAGCAAGTTGAAGTGGCAATGGGCCGGGCACCTAGCGCGGAGAACTGATGGCCGATGGGGCCAAAAAGTTCTCGAGTGGAGGCAACGTACCGGTAAGCGCAGCGTAGGACGTCCTCCGACAAGATGTTCGGACGACCTAGTAAAGGTCGCAAGACGTCGCTGGTTGCAGGCTGCTTCCAACAGGTCCCTGTGGATGTCATTAGAAGAGGCCTATGTCCAGCAGTGGACCTCCATTGGCTTATGGAATGTGTCTTTTGAATAGTGTGGTATTGTTCTGTTTAATTGTTGGAATTGAGTGGAGACCCAGACGGTCTGATTATTACACTCATGTTCATCATTATCAGCCCATATACGTCCCACAGCTGGGCACGGTCCTCCTCTACCATTGAGAGGGTTTAGGCCTTAGTCCACCACGCTGGCCTAGTGCGGGTTGGCGGACTACACACCTAAGAAATTCCTAAGAACTTTTTAGGTGTGCAGGTTTCATCACGATGTTTTCCTTCACCGTTAAAGTACGTGATAATTCATTGTGAATACACACATAACTTCGAAAAGTCAGAGGTGTGTGCCTGGGGTTTGAACTCGCGACCGTCGAGATTCTCGACCACGTGCCTAAGCCTCGAGGCCACGACAACGACACACTCATGTTCACCTAAAATAAATCATTATATTTAGTTTTCATAATGATATTGAGTAATTGGAGGTAATAATTTTCCACCCCTAATAGGTACTCTTTCTCTATCTCTTTCTTTGTATTGAATTGCTCTCTGACATGATCAGCAAAATACTTACCATAAGCTGAGATTATTATGTCGTGCCTGAATAAAAATTTGCTATTAGTCAAATCCCTCGTTAGTCCGCGAAGTGCGGCGAGCGATAGCGGATTGAGATATGTATCTTGAGTGTTTTGTTTGGATGTAGTTTTTCTTAGGAAATTCTTTGTAGCAGCATGGAATCAGAAAATGGACGTGGATAAAAAAAAATACACCCAACAGTCACATACATACATAGTACATTAATATACGAGTCTTGTGTCGTGGGTATCAGAAACTACGAGAGACTTTTCGGTCTCACAAACACCCGGACCCGAAACAAATATTTGTGGATTACACAAATATTTGTCTCGGTGCGGGGATGGAACCCACTGCCTCTCGTTTCGCAAGCTGGTGTCTAGCCAACTGCGCCACGGGGCTGTCATAATGGAAACAGAATTCGAAAATTATTGAACATTTCACGCGGAATTAGCATATGTGATACGCAACAGAGTTTTATTATTAAACCTTTGTTGGACACACATCGGCTTGCTGGCTTGCTTTGCCCATGTAAGGAAACTGGCCTGAGACACGCTCTCGATTTCATTTTATGATCTATGTTATACCAGCTTGGGTTGGATGGAGACTTGCGGTCGCTCGCAGATTGACTTGGGATTTTTCAAAAGGTAGAACGAAAGTTTTTGTGCGTCATTTATTCATCAAAAGTAGTGATGGCATCGAGGTTTAGGCGCGCGATTGAGAATTTTGTCAGTCGGACTACACACCTAAGAAATTCCTAATATCACAGTGTTTGTAATCACCGCAGCTATTACCTGCATCAGTTTCCGATCACGGTCTGAATAAACCCTGTATGTATGTGTACGGTACAATAAAGTAGGTATATTAAAGAAAATACATAAAAAAATACAAACTACTTAGTCAGCGTTTAAAAATTTCATCTAACTAAGAATATTTTTAGAAGGAGCAACAGACATACATACTTATTGATATATAAATAAGTCACCATTTTTCCCTTTATTAATTGCATGAACATTAAAGGTTATTAATACGAGTTGCGCTACTTTCACTGGTTTGTTGATAACATATTAATATGCCTCGTAAATCACTGCCCCTTTTGGTCGCAACTAACTGATATTTAAATGAACTGGTATTTAACTCAGTCGTCGTATAAAGAAAAACATTTACACGGAATTAATTTGACATTCCTCTACGTATTATTGAATATGGTTTTTATGTAAACGAGCTAAATAAGTCTTAATTTTTTTACCTTTATTTAATCCGGGGTTTTTATAAAAAAAAAATGACTACCCCATCGTATCTTTTACATAGTTATATTTACAATTATACATATACAGGATGTATTCAGACCGTAATCGGAAACTAAGGCAGGTACGGTAATTACGAATCAATTAGCGTTAAAAAATCGACAAAAAATAAAAAAAAATACGTTTTCCTAACAATCACATACATTTAATACCTATGGTTGTATGGAAAACGTCAATATTTTTATTTTTTGTGGGGATTTTTTTAATGCTAATAAATAAATAAATACACCCAACAGTCACATACATAGTTCTGATCCCACACTAAGATACAAGTCTTGTGTCGTGGGTATCAGAAACTACGAGAGACTTTTTTGGTCTCGCATACACCCAGACCCGAAACAAATATTTGTGGATCACACAAACATTTGTCTCGGTGCGGGGATCGAACCCGCGGCCTCTCGTTTCGCAAGCTGGTGTCTAGCCAACTGCGCCACGGGGCTGTCCAAATTCGTAATTACCGTACCTCCTTTAGTTTCCGATCACGGTTTGAATACACTCTGTATAAATAAAAGGAACAAGAAACGCTGTCATGATCATTCACTTGCCCTGTTCCCAATTTTATTTGGGGTCGGCGCAGTATGTTTTATCCGCCAACCCGCACTAGACCAGCGTGGTGGACTAAGGCCTAAACCGAGATTACATTTGTTCTCTATACGTGCTGATGATGATAAAAAATTGTCTCGGATCCGAGATCGAACCCGTGGCCTTTCGTAACATGGGCTGGTGTCACAACAGTGTTATATTTAATGAACGACGATAATTTATCTATTAATATACTTGAAATAAAAAAACGGCAATAAGCTCGCCTCCTAAAACTTGTGACTGATATACACCTAGCAGAAGTGCACCTCTGCCTACCCCTTTGAGGAATATAGGCGTGGGGTTATGTACGTATGTACTTATTTTTGTAACAAAAATGTACGTAATGTGCACGGGACTCAAACACAGTAAGGATACTTGCGCTTAAACCCAACGCCCTTAACATTCGTCATCATCATCATCAGCCCATATACGTTCCACTGCTGGGCACGGGCCTCCTCTACTACTGAGAGGGTTTAGGTCTTAGTCCACCACGCTGGCCTAGTGCGGGTTGGCGGACTACACACCTAAGAAATTCCTAAGAACTTTTAGGTGTGCAGGTTTCATCACGATGTTTTTCTTCACCGTTAAACGTGATAATTCTTTGTGAATACACACATAACTTCAAAAAGTCAGAGGTGTGTGCCTGGGGTTTGAACCCGCGACCGTCGAGATTCTCGACCGCACGCTCAACCTCGAGGCCATCACGACTTTCACATCCCTTAACTTCCACATTAGCATTCCACACAATAGCACAATGGTTGGTGCTATGTTCTCCTTATCGGTGACGCAAGCGTATCCTCAATTGATTACAAGAAATTTCTTCTATACCATCCCAGTTCCCTATAAGGAACGGTTTCCCATGAACCGTAGAATAATTTGCCTACATCCTCCGACGGTAATAGGAAAAACACTCGTCACTTTACGGGTAGTTTAATATTCATTAGTAGTGAATGAAGTAGTTTCACTAGTGTAATGTAGCTAGCTTGTGGAGTTTTCTAGGATAAAACAAGGGTTTTGGACGAACAATCAAGTCGTGAAGCAGTGATGGCCTCGAGGTTCAGGCGCGCGGTCGAGAATTTCGGCGGTCGCAGGTTCAAACCCCAGGCACACCTCTGACTTTTCGAAGTTATGTGTGTATTCACAATTAATTATCACTTGCTTTAATGGTGAAGGAAAACATCGTGATAAAACCTGCACACCTAAAAGTTCTTACGAATTTCTTAGGTGTGTAGTCCGCCAACCCGCACTAGGCCAGCGTGGTGGACTAAGGCCTAAACCCTCTCAGTTGTAGAGGAGGCCCGTGCCCAGCAGTGGGACGTATTTGGGCTGATGATGATGATGAATCAAGTCGGCATATTTGTGTCGACTGAAAAATTGGCATAGCTTTTTAGTCATTTGCATACACCAAAAAGAAAGCTTGCGCATCTTATCCCGCACCGAGACAAATATGTGTAATCAACAAATATGTATTGTCTGGCTGTGTAGGAACGAAAAATGTCTTGTAGTTTATGATACACACGACACAAAATGCTTTATCATGGGGTATCAGAATAAACTTTTTCATATCCCTTAAAGAAAAGTACTTATATTTTGACTGCCTCAAGGTCTCGCGGCACAAGTATGTGAGTCCTGGGTTCGATTCCCTGGTCGGGCAAAGTGTTATTGGGTTTTTTCATTAGGAAATTCTCAGTAGTAGCACGGAATCTGAAAATGTGCCCGAAAAATTGCAAAAGGCTTGCCCCCTATCACGTGGGACTGATACATACCTGGCGCAATGTGGGTGCAGAAATGCACCTCTGCCTACCCCTTCGGGGAATACAGGTGTGAGGTTATGCATATATGTATGTATGTATTTTAAGTCCCATTTGTCAGAGGACGAGCCTATTTACATGCCAGGCGTATTTCCAGACCCCATCTTATTACTGTCAATCCTATCGTAAAAACAAAACTTTCCCGATACTAGCATCGAACCCGGGTCTTATCGATAGCACAATAACCCAGTTTATAACCAGCGAAACAGTAACATATTGAGGAAAAAGAGTTAAATGCAATATCCCATATAAATATAAATCATGTTGATGCTACCGAGCATACGTAGTGCGGACGACAGCAGAATAGTAAACGACAGAGAAGGACGGATGTTCAAAGAGAACTTTTAAAATGGTAATATTCCCTGTGATTCGGATTTTTCCCTTAATAAATTAGTTATGAGAGGATTACAGCTTAATCCGATTCCTTAGAGGAACCAGCCGTAAGACTCACATGAGCTAATGATTATTTATACTAATATTATAGTGGCAGTGATGGCCTCGAGGTTTAGGCGCGCGGTCGAGAATTTCGGCGGTCGCAGGTTCAAACCCCAGGCACATACCTCTGACTTTTCGAAGTTATGTGTGTTGTATTCACAATGAATTATCACTTGCTTTAAAGGTAAAGGAAAACATCGTGATGAAACCTGCACACCTAAAAGTTCTTAGGAATTTCTTAGGTGTGTAGTCCGCCAACCCGCACTAGGCCAGCGTGGTGGACTAAGGCCTAAACCCTGTCAGTTGTAGAGGAGGCCCGTGCCCAGCAGTGGGATTTATTTGGGCTGATGACTAATATTATAAAGCTGAGAAGTTTGTTAGCTTAAACGCGCTAATCACACAGTCACATACATAATTCTGACCCCACACTGGGATACAAGTCCTGTGTCGTGGGTACACTACGAGAGACTTTTCGATCTCAAAAACACCCAGGCCCGAAACAAATATTTGTGGATCACACAAACATCTGTCTCGGTGCGAGGATCGAATCCGCGGCCTCTCGTTTCGCAAGCTGGTGTGAGCCAACTGCGCAACGGGGCTGTCCCTTATTCGTATTATAAAAAATCATTTTGTTTTATATAGTCCAGTCATCGTCGATATATCATGACCTATAAGAGCATAGTTCCAATGAAAATAATGTCAAAAAACGTGGTAAAATATCTCTATTGATATCTAAAGTTTCGTTTATAAAGTTGCGGGCAATAGGTAGTTATAAAATGAATGACGATGTCTTTGTAATTCAATTTTGCATATTGAGTGCATGTGACTTTTGTGTGTATTTATTTTAATAAAAATTCAATAGTAGCATACATAATTCTGAGTCCACGCTAACATGTTAATCTTGTGTCCTGGGTAAATAAAACTCTGAGAGGCTTTGCCGTCTCATAAACTCCGCTAAACCCGTGAACCGAACTCGTGACCTCTAAACCGCACGACAATCTACTACCGTGAAACCACAAATCACCATAAATATTAATTAACAGATAAAACCTTTAATTTTACCGATGATTTTCACTAGCTAATATCGATCAATCGCTTCCGACTCAGCTCGCCGTCGCCCGTCCAGCATTATTTATCGTCCAATCACTAGACCGTTTGCGATGCAAATGTTCGTATTTAACATGCTCTTTGTCCAGACGTCTGGTTATGGCCCGTCTGGACATCGACTGCCTTTCTAATTAGCGCTTTTGAAAGTGCATACATGCATTGTTTTAGTAGGCGATTTTTCATCGATGTAATTTATGCAAAAGTTGTGTGTAATCGATTTTGATGGGGTGAGGTTTTAATCGACTTTTTTTTTTTGTAATGAATTGACACTCACGTAGTAATTGATCGAAAGTGGTCTGCATGTCTAAATAAAATGTTGTAAGATGCGAAAAAAATACGATCAATTTTTTAACTAGTTGCAATAATTATGACAATGTTTTGAATTGTTGATGTGTTTTGAAATGATCACGAGATCATTAATATTTTTATTTTTTTTGACTGCCTCGTGGTCTCGCGGTACAAGTATGTGCCGTGCGATCTAGAGGTCCTGGGTTCGATTCCCGGGTCGGGCAAAGTGTTATTGGGTTTTTCCATTAGGAAATTCTCAGTAACAGCACGGAGTCTGGAAGTGTGCCCGAAAAGCGGCAATAGGCTCGCCCCCTATTACGTGGGACTGATACATACCTGGCGAAATGTGGGTGCAGAAATGCACCTCTGCCTACCCCCTCGGGGAATACAGGCGTGAGTTTATGTATGTATGTATGTATCATTAATTTTATGCTTCATCAATTAAAATATATTAGTTTTAAATGTATGTTTTAATTAGTTTTAAATGTATGTTTGAATTAGTTTTAAAGGTATGTTTTTAAGTTAAAGATCTGAATAAAAGGCTATATTATTATATAATTGAGGATCGTATATAAGTGAATGATAGCTTCTTGAAATAGGGGCGCGTTCGAGAAATCAACTACGCAGTCACTAGTTTACTATGCACCTTTGATCTTTTTAATTCATTTGCAAACTCTTGATGAATTATCGTGCACTTATACCCTTTTCGAGTGCGCGACGGAAAAAATCGTAGTGAGAGCTGCATAGTTAAGAATTATTCAAAGCGCGTGATCTCGTGACTGTCAGCTGAGGAGCATCCCAAGACTTTATCGCCGTAGATTGTCACATATCGTCTCCTACCTCATTTAGTCGGTATGCTTACGCGGCATTTTGATTAAAGACCCAGCTAGGCCGCAAACTGCGCCGGTGGTGGTCGTCTCAGACTTGTTCTATGTCGTGAAATAAAGTTCTTTGTAATATCGATGACCTCAACCGACCGTTGGCACTTCCATTGCGATGCCTTCGACAATGTCTAGACGTATTATTCTTAAGGTGCGTTTTACTGCTAATTTATGTTAAGAATATTTTTTGCATTCATGTTAAAGCGCATTTTACACGCAGCTAGAACCGTGACTGTCATACGTTGAGAAATGAATTAATTTGTCTGCCGTTCGTGGTTTCTAATGTCGTATTACGAGTACTATAAAACGAGTGCGAATAATCTTATCTAATATTATTTAAACCCAAAACCTTTGTCCTCGCATAGTTTTTCATGTTTTCCTTATTAATTGACAAATATTATGCAGCTTAGAACAACTAGATATCCTAGATATTTTTATAGGACATAACTTGATACAGTGACGGTACTTCAATAGAAGCCCAAAAGCCCAGCTTGCCTTACTAAATTCCGAATCTATAAGGTTCTTCTATCTTTATTTAACCAAAGCAATTTGACGTATAAATGAGAATACCCTGATCCCAAAATAAACAATTATAAACTAGACATTACAAAATTAACGTGTAACGCATTCTATGGTTTCTATGGAAGTACCCCACTTGATATGGATCACCAGAGTAAGCTAAATAGTTAGCATCAAACCAAGTATATGCCATTACAAGTTATTACACACTAAAATACAATTCGTGTGTCTTGAGTATCAGAAACTACAAGAGACTTTTCGCTTTTACAAACACCAAGACCCGGAACAAATATTTGCGGGTCATACACACATTTGTCTCGGTGCGGGAATCGAGACCGCGGCCTCTCGTTTCGCCAGCTAATGGCTAACCAACTGTGCCCTGGTGCTGTCTAATATTAGCTTTCAATACGTCTATAAACAAAGAACTATTAAAATGTTAATAGACTGGTTTGAAGCTTAACCTTTTTCAACCATCGAAGCCTGCATCCAACCTATAAGGCCATTATACAGACAAAAACCTGCCAATAATCTGCTCCATTAACCCTGCGTTAAGTTCGCTCACGTCTCAAGTCATCGATAAGGATCCTCCGATGTTTATCATTGTGGACGTGTGATAACGTGTGGTTCATTGATCTGGCCCCGCGCTGTCTTGTGCCGGTGCCAAGTGTGATGTCACAATGGGCTTGCACGGTGGTCGATGTTTTAGGGCTGCCAGATTCGCCTACCTATATCAGGCAATACTTCTAATAGAATATAAATAGTTTTAAGTTGAAGTTGAAAGACTTTATAATTAACCATCAAATATCTCAGGGACCTCTTAAGCATGACACTAGTGCTATATGAAGTAATGTTTGTTTTATATATATTACATTACTATATAATATAACTATCACACTTGCTCCTACTTACGCTCAACTTATGCTCCCTGGACAATGTGGATACAGATGTCTGCAACTGCCCTTGCCTGTGTATATGTGATTTTTGTGTAAATTTTAATCGGATGGAATGTTTTGTTTTGTTTTATTTATTTGTACAAGGAGTTTCTTTTTGTCTTCCGTGACATCATCCTTTTTATCCTTTTTATTCCAAAACAACGGCCCAACCATAGATAAGGCCCAACGGAAGACCAGCGTTGGCTGTATTGCCAGCATATTGCTGAGTTGGTGCCTTTTTGTTACAAACATAGTTTTAAGTGATTTATGTCTATTTTATATAATTTTTTGTTTTTGTATGTTTGTTAACAAATAAACTTTTTTTCTTTCTTTCTTTCTAATACTGCCGGGCGAGGGCTCCCATTGAAAGGAATCACTTCATAGTTTAATTGAGTGCGGGCTACCCTTCTAATTTCTTGTGGAGAATTTAAATACATAAATACCAGTGGCGGTACTTCCATAGAAGCCCAGCTTGCCTTAGAAAATTCCTAATAGTAATCTTTAAGCTTTAAATCTTTATTTAACAAATCAATTTGACATATAAATGAGAATATCTTGACCCCACAATAAACAACTATAAACTGGACAATAACAAACGATGTGTTACGCTTTTGGGCTTCTATGGAAGTACCGCCACTGATAAATACGAGTACACCCAAGAGTCACATACATAGTTCTGACCCCACAAGTTGTTTCGCAAGTTGGTATATAGTCGCTGGTTGTGGGTTAGCAGGTTTCCTCATGTTGTTTCCCTCATGTAACCGACGTGAAGTAATGCGGGTTATCACAGTACTTGTATCTTTTTTTCGAAATTTACATTTTTAATATTTAGTTCTTCTCTTTTCTTATATGGAGGTGCTTGCAGGGTTGCGTGGATAACACCTCCAGTTTAACAACCTTCAAAGTTATTGCTCTTCCTGATTTTTGAGATTATTGTTAAAATTTAATTGTCTTAGTAACGACAGCGCTTTTAGGGACGAAATCTTTGAATCCAAGTGCCATATGATCAGATATGTCTTTTTGACTTTAACGAGGCTATCGCGGAACAGTAGCAATATATTATTCTGAACCATTGACGTCATCAGTACATAAAACAAACGGTTCTATAATAGTAAACAATAACAAACGAGGCGTGTTCGCTTCACGATTATTCGAATGGAGTCACGATTCTCACGTCGAGACTGTACGTGAGGAAAAGCTGCACACGGCCAATCAATAACGCTGACTCATTATTAATAATAATACATTATTAATAAACGCATTATTAATAATTCATAATGTGTATGCAACGACCTCACATGCTTTGACGTGTTGCTACCGTTCCGTGTGATATGATATGACCGGTCGCGCCTGTCGTATTTATTTGTGTTGTTTAGCGCTGGTTTGTATCGTGCGATCTAGTGGTCCGGGACTCGATTTTTTAGTCGGGTTATTGACAATAGCAAGATGGAGTGTGAAAAAGGCCCGAAAAACCACAAACTGGTCCCCTTAAAACACTGCCGAAACTTGGATGCAGAAATACCCAATCTTTCTAGGATAGACATTATATCAAGCCAATATAGTTCCCAAAGTTTGCCAACAGATGGCGCCACTAAACTATTCGCACGAAGTTGAACATATTAGCTTGTCTCCATATTGTAAGCCTATAAGTACGTTTTTGTTTGCTGAGACCCGTTGTAATTTATTCCGGGTAGCACATGCCTGCTAATGATGCAAATTAAGAGAAATTCCGTTTTATTATTATATCCTTGACCTTTATTTAACGCAATAAGGGAAGTTAATTTGCTTACTCATTTTGTCATGCAGTCGTACAATTGGAAATATATCGCACACATTACTGCAAAAGTCGTGGGTTCTATTCGATTGTGGGATATCTAGAAGATCGCTATTGCGTTGACTCGTGATCTCGCGGCTTAATTATGTATGGTACCAAATTTCGATGCCCGGTTCAAACAGTACCATTGAGTTTTTTCATCAGGAAATTCACAGCAAGAGAACCCAGAAATGTGCCCGAAAAACATCCTGTCCTGTGTCCTTTTTACATGGGAGTTAAAAGACAGTTGCCGAAACCAATGGCGGTACTTCCATAGAAGCCCAAAAGATCTACACGTTAATTGTGTGATGTCTAGTTTATAATTGTTTATTGTGGGGTCAGTATTTTCTCATCTACATGTCAAATAGCTTTTGTTAAATAAAGATTTAAAGCTTAAATATTATTATTCGGAATTTTGTAAGGCAAGCCGGGCTTTGGGGCTTCTATGGAAGTATCGCCACTGCCGAAACATGTATAGAAATACACCTGTGCCTACCCTTATGTACAATATGACGTACAGACAGAAACACATTGAATATAACACTTAGATACAGCTACAGACCGTTCAGTGAACCTCGCATGCCGCGGGATAACGACATATTAATGCGCGTTTTAACCGCACTACATACATGATAATATAAAAATATGTTGGAAGTTATTAATTCTTGTAGGTCATTACCTTGTAGGCGGGGCCATGAAGTCTAGGGTTCGGTTGCCATAAATTTATGTTGGTTGATAAAATAAATTCAATCTATAAATTGACTAATTAGCTAATTAATGATAACACAAAATTGGACATGTGTCATCTTTACTACTAAATAAGTACACCCAACAGTCAAATACCTAGTTCTGATCCCACACTAAGATACAGGTCATGTGCTGTGGGTATCAGAAACTACAAGAGACTTTACTGCGTCACAAACACCCAGACTCGAAAAAATATTATTGGATCACATAATTTGGATTTTTCTCGTTGCGGGGATCGAGCCAACTGCGTCACAGGCCGGTCACTATTTCGAAGTGTTAGATATTAGGACGCAATGAAAATTTTATTGTCCCAAAATATTATATTCACATTATGATATGGAGAGATCCGAAGCTACCCGGGTAAACAGGCTCGTAATATAAGGTGTAAACTGACCGTGATCGTAAACTAAGACAGGTAATAATGTAATTTTTTTTTCAGGACTTATTTTAGCGTCAATGTTTTTGTAATCATCGCAAAAATTACCTGTCTTAGATTTCAATCAGTCTGTTAACACTCCGTACTAAAAAAAACTGTACCATTTTGGCAATACAGACGTGAATGCACGTATTTAAAAAGTAGAAAATAATTATCCACCGAGCCGCCATTATTGGCATGACATGAATACTATATTTACTCAACTGCTACACTTTGGTCTCGCGAAAATATTTTAATATCAACTTGACAGAATAAATTACTTCGCTTATTAACTCGTATCGATGACGTACCTACCTATTAGCGCGGAAGTTGGTGCACGTTTTTTATGCTTTTGGGTTCGATCTTCGCACGGCTGGGTTTTTTTCAAGGTATATTGTACCAATTGTTGCTCATAATTCTTTGTGCCTCGAGGTTTAGGCGCGCGGTCGAGAATTTCGGCGGTCGCAGGTTCAAACCCCAGGCACACACCTCTGACTTTTCGAAGTTATGTGTGTATTCACAATGAATTATCACTTGCTTTAACGGTGAAGGTAAACATCGTGATGAAACCTGCACACCTAAAAGTTCTTAGGAATTTCTTAGGTGTGTAGTCCGCCAACCCGCACTAGGCCAGCGCCCAGCGTGGTGGACTAAGGCCTGAACCCTCTCAGTTGTAGAGGAGGCCCGTGCCCAGCAGTGGGACGTAGTTGGACTGATGATGATGAATTCCTTGTGCAAAACATTACACTTCAAAAGGAATATTCTTTCCCAATTTTTGCCACATTTCCTATTGCTGTTGTTCCTATTGCTATTGATCGTAGCATGATGATATATAGCCTATAGCCATTCTCGATAAATGGGTTATTTAACACTGAAATAATGTTTCAAATCAGATCAATAGTGCCTGAGATAGGCGCGTTCAAACAAACAAACAAACAAACAAACTCTTCAGTTTTGTAATAGTAGTAAGTTTTGAATGACATTCAAAGCGATTCTTTGGAAGCGGTTATTAGTTAATATTAGTTAATATTTCAACTAAATTAATCTGTTCTATATTGGACGAGCCTTTTAGTCAATTTGAAAGGCCATTGACTCTTATACGACCCTTAAAGACATCTAGTGTCCTAGATATTGTTTATGTTTAACAATTTATTTATTATTTTATTTTGTTTAAATACATACTCACGCCGATAATATTCAAGTACTGAGGGTAGGCAGAGGTGCATTTCTGTTACCATGTTTCACCAATTGTTTTATAAGTTCCATGTTTTAGGGAGCGAGCCTTTTGACGTTTTTCGGCTTGCTGTATTGAGAATTTCATGGAAAAATACTTACATAACCCTGGAACAAACTCACAATGCTACATGCATGGAACAATGAAACGGAAAAACAACATACCAAGAATTTGGGTTCTAAGGAGTTGTTTACATATTTTCCTTCAAGTCGTCACATCAAGGTGTTTCCCGGAAGCTGGGCGTTTTCCTGATCACCTTACTTAATTATTAATCAGATTAAAATTTACAATTCATAGACGTCACTTGTACATGGATTATTTTGGTTAGTTAAGAAGAGGTTTGGTAAAATATCAGTGGCGGTACTTCTATAGAAGCCCAAAAGCCCAGCTTCCCTTACAAAATTCCGAATAATAACCTTTTAGCTTTAAATCTTTATTTAACAAAAGTAATTTGACATATAAATGAGAATATCCTGACCCCACAACAAATAATTACAAACTAGACATTACACAATTAACGTGTAATGTTTTTGTGCTTCTATGGAAGTATCGCCACTGTAAAATGTAAAAAGGTTGACCTCAGCGGAAGCGAGGAAAGAAACTTATTTGAGGCAAACCTAAAGAGGGTTGGTTATCTTATAAAATCTGGTGTATGGTACTCATATATGTTTTGGCCACGAAATTTATATAAACATACATTTTCGACAAAATGTCTACAATTTTCTAACATTTTCACATTGCCTGACAAATAATATAAATAATTACATATGTCAGTTTTATGCGCAGTCCTTATTAGATTTGTGGCAATTTTCTTTCGGGTCCTAATATCAAACCTGCGGCTTTTCTTTTCTTAAAGAACTTCCACTTTTTCTATAGTTCGAAAATATTTTCTCCATTGTTTGATAGCTATTAAACCAACCTCCCAAAATACAATAAGCCATTAATTATCTCGTAAAAACACCGTTCAATATTAAAGCATCGAACTAAAAATACGCATTCCACAACGCCTACACCCGCCATGTCCCACCAGACCATACACACCTGACATTTTAAAGCTCTTTATTTATGTTTATATGATGTTTTGTAAATCGTCCTTGACTCGCGTGCTCTTATGAAATGACAGCCTCACGACACTTCAGGAAAATTGGCCAACTTTCCACAACCGTCTCTTTCTCGCTGTAATGAGCGCAATTAACGCGAGCGAGACGGAAAAAGAAGGTGAATGATGCGTGCAGTAGTCTCCAGTCAGTCTCAAGCCGATGCGCGTGCGGCGCGGTCCGCGTCTGTCATTGTCGCGGTTATTTCGTTCTTTATTTGAATTTTAAACGAATTGACGCGAACGTTTCGAAGTTTGAATTTTAGAAAAAAAAAGAAGTTTATCGATGTGCCAGTGGTTCTGTGAATTGTGAAGTTAGTTTATGGTTTTGTTTCTTTTTTAATTCTCAGATTTAGAATCCTAAGTCAAACCGTCATTAGTCACCTTTATTTTTTATAACTGCCTTCTCGTTAAAACAACTATACAGCGTGCTTTATACTAATGTATCTACAAAATTATCCAGATTTGTGTAGCATGGAAAAAAAAATTTGAAAGGTAATGGCTCACGGAAATGTATTGTGAACTTTAAATTATACTTTTCTTAATAATTATTAAATTTAATTTCATAAGAATAAGGACTTTTTACACAATCACTATATTTTAATGAGTCAGTCAACGTTACTGCGGTTTCCAAACAAAAAGGAGTTCTATGAGATTTTCAACCAGTTTTTTCCGTTGTCAAACTGTAATTTAGAACTAAATATGGAGATGATAAATATGAGGAAATACGAAAATAAATTTAAGTGATGCGCTTAAAATACAAACTTAACTAAAACGCGTATGTTTACGTCTGCGACGGTCGA
This sequence comes from Hemaris fuciformis, assembly GCA_907164795.1. Lineage (NCBI taxonomy): Eukaryota > Metazoa > Arthropoda > Insecta > Lepidoptera > Sphingidae > Hemaris > Hemaris fuciformis. The sequence goes on along the minus strand of OU015455.1, from coordinate 5,038,527 downwards.
AAATAACGCGACATTTTAACCGCTGAGATTAGAATCGTCGCGTCAGCTAGCACGATTCTTCGTGAAATATTTTCTTAGAAAATATGAGACAGACTGAATGTATATCCTGATGTTATAGCTAACTTTAGCCGGTAGCTTAACTAGCTTTAATATAAATTTTGACATCTGTAATTAACTATGATTACAGTAATTATAAATGAGTAAAAAATATTAAGACTGATACATACCTGGCGAAATGTGGGTGCAGAAATGCACCTCTGCCTACCCCTTCGGGGAATACAGGCTTGAGTTTATGTATGTATGTCTGTAAAAATTATTGAATTTAACAAGATTTTTACATCACTAGCCCCAAGAACCGAAAATATATGTAGTTTAACATTTATCTCACCGAGGCACCGAAGCTCAATAATAGTCTTAATAGCTTTCTACGAAAAATAATAAAACCAAGTTATTTCAACGCTTATAAAAGTTATTCCACGGTAATTACTACAGCGGTAAATATGAGAAACAGGTTTATATCCCCGTCTCAATATGTAAACACTCCACCTGTCTGAGTTTATAGATACTGGTTATCTACATCTACATACACAACCTCACGCCTGTATTCCCCGAAGGGGTAGGCAGAGGTGCATTTCTGCATCCAAATTTTGCCAGTTACGTCCCACGTAATAGGAGGCGAGCTTATTGCTTAAGCTTCTTCTACCCTATTTTCATATTAATCTAGAAAAAATTGAAAGAGTCACAAATTTCAAATAGATCGTTCCATCTTTATGGACTAGTCTAGAGATTTTTATTGCAATCAGGCTTTATTCAGTAAAATTGTACTATAAAACATACTCATGACATGATTTATGCCAGGTCAGAAACTAGGAAATAATTTTCGTTCTCACAAACCACTTCACAAATATACATATTTGTTGAACACAGAAGTGTTATGTGAGAAAGTCGTGTTCTTAATTCTATTATAATTTACTGAATGATAATTATCTGTATCAAAGTGCGCCATCAAAACGGTAAAGATATGTACTTACGATAATATCAGAAGATCGTAGATTCATTTCCGATGTATGAAATTAGGGTAAAATGTAATAATGGAACGCACTGTAATCACACAGGTGACACAGGTAACACAGTCTCCAAGCATCTATCATCATAGTCTATCAAAATACATCCCACAGTTGGGAACAGTTGACTTGCTCTTTGCCCTCCCAGAATCAGAATCGTACATAAGGCCTTTATGTTTTCTCTGGCATTTTCATTTTGAGGTCCCGGAGTATAATTAGTAAATATTCTTAGTGTATATGAAGATGTAGGTACTTAGGATTTTTAACCGGTAAAAATCCAGCATACCCCGGATATCTCGTTAGGCTCCAAGAGAATTTTTCCCCATGTTAAAAAAGGTCCTCTTTGTTTTGCCGTTTAGACGTACAAATATGAAATAATAGAAGAACATCCATTAAAACGAAGAAAGTTTTATTAGCATATTTAAAAATTCTTGTTAAATTCTTAGGTGTGTAGTCCGCCAACCCGCACTAGGTCAGCGTGGTGGACTAAGGCCTAAACCCTCTCAGTTGTAGAGGAGGCCCCGTGCCCAGCAATAGGACATTTATGGTTCGATAATGATATTTAAAAATAAAAAAATGTCCATGCCTATCCTGTGTCTACACAAATCATGAAAATTGGTTCCGCAGCTTAGCCCACAAAAATCGTCTATAAGCCTGGAAATCGTAACAGACAGAGTAATTATATTGTTCGCGTCACGTTTAGTTCGTAAACACGTGACGCGACACAACGGGTTCGATTTCCGCGTCGCTAAATATTTGCACGGCATTTGGCTCTCTGAAGCGGCCTTAATTGAAGTTTTATGTACTTCAAACAAATAGCAATTTTACGAGCTGTACAGTGTGCTTGTTTACGTTAGTTTCTGCTGTTTAATGCGCTACCTGATTTTAATATGTCGTCGTGAAATAACACGTTATTAACAATATCTTACGTATTATATTGAAATGGGGTGTCTCGTTGATCGAAGCATCAGTGAGTGGCGTGGTCGAGAGGTGCCAGGTGCGATTCCAGGTTAGGGCCAAAATATGCGTTTTTCTTTACAAAATTTTTGATAGCAGCACGAAGTATGGAAATATCCTGAACTTAAAGCGAAATACTCGTATGGATGCAGAAATACCCATGAGTAGGTATATTGTTGTATGTATATCATAGCATATTTGTAATTGAATGTACCAAGAGTGATCCACAGAACAGCGGAATAAGATTAGAAGAGAAATGGACAGAGTATTTTGGGGACGAGTGTCGCCGCTTGTCTGTCACATATTCATTCTACAACGATCACACGACCAAAAATTAAAATTTCAAACAAAAATATTGGATGTCCCAAAAAATGAAGGGCTGCTTTGATTGCCACAAATTTATAAAAGTCTCGATATTATAGCAACACAAATTACTAAGAAGCGATCGTCTAACATATGATAGTCTAGTCGTAGGTTCGGCACGCTCGGCATGCTGACTTTTCCTTTCTAGTCTTATTCGGCTGTTCCGTGGAGTGATCCCACGATGACAGCTTATGTCACTGCCTAGACTTACTAGATTTGAGTCCTTTTAAAGTAGTGTGACAGTGAAAGCGCAATCCAAATGGGTCTAGACTTTCTCGTGTGCCTATATAGGTGGTGAAATAATGCAATGTTTTTTCCGCATCATATTATGCATAATGTATGCAGATACTGACGGCCTAAAGAAGCTCGGCAAGACACACTGTACCTCATGACAAACCTTAAGAAGACTGCTTTAAAAGTACTATCAGGTTGGCAGGATATTTCATCTCTATTTAAAATATACAGCAAAAAATAATATATCTGTGATTATAAAATTTAAATGAAATGAATTAATATTAATTGAATCTATGGAATGTCAATCACTTAGATTCAGTGATTTCATATTTTAGTTTACCACCCTGTTCGGAAATCACCATTAGAAAAGGACGGGAATGAAACTCTAGTTTTGCTCTTTCATTTCGATGAAATATTGATACAAAGATTATAATTGTAGAAATGTAAGTGGAAGAAATGAAGTACCAAAAGCGAGTAATTTTTTTGCCTGTCAGTTTGTTTGAAAATTTTGGCTACGAAACTTTACTGGCGTTAATGATTTTTTTATAATTTAAAACTTATTCTGATATATTGTGAAGCATGTAATGTAAAGTTTATTACAAATTTTTACGTTTTATCAAGTCGTTTATGAAAGAAGGACCGGCTAATTCAGTATCAAAACAAACTTCCTTAACTCGGAAATGCGTGTCCTGGTTTCGAATCTCCGACCTACGAGCACATCGATCCTCACACAACATTCTCTCCACAGTAAAACAATTAAATTACATCTATCCAACAAATCGGGCTAACTGTCCGAAATCTAGTGCATAGGTATCTTTAAATCTAGAATACAGGCGAAAGTTCTCGAACGTTTTTTTAGTTAATGTCTAAATCGTCCCGAAAACGCACTGCCGCACTTCACAACGAGATCTTTTAGTGTAACGACATAGACATTTTTTTTTATTTACTATGTTTTTGTTTCACGTTTTTATTTATTTATTTATTTTACTTCAACATATACGGTTCATACCATTTACACATATCGAAGAACTCTAAAACATCTATGTATATACGTAATACAATACTCAAATTACAATATATAAATTAAAAATAAAATAAAATATATAGCATAAAAACAAACAAAACATAACTATAACAAAACAAAAAAACAAACATAAAATCGTAAATAAAAGTAAGTAACACTTTCACAATATTTGAGACAATTATACTTTACTTGCGGCCATGCATCCGCAAAAAGATCACAGTCCGGGTTAGTTTCCATCAGAGCTATATCATAGTAAACAGAGTTTTGTATATGAGTAACGCGTCAGTTCTGGCGACGCACAATCTTCGAAAGATTCGTAAACGAGATAGGGTACGTAGAACTGTGTTTCAGCAAGTTTAGCCAATTATTTAGATTTCGTTTAAGTTCGTCATTTGTCAAAAGATCTATACAATTTTTATATGGTAATGATGAATTATCAACGGTGAAGGAAAACATCGTGATGAAACCTGCACACCTAAAAAGTTCTTAGGAATTTCTTAGGTGTGTAGTCCGCCAACCCGCATTAGGCCAGCGTGGTGGACTAAGGCCTAAACCCTCTAAGTTGTAGAGGAGGCCCGTGCCCAGCAGTGGGACGTATATGGGCTGATGATGAATGGAAGCAATTTTACTCCATTTTTTGTCATGTGATTGTGGCGAAAAAGGGAATAGTGGAATTAGAAGAAACTGATTAAACGTAATTAGTATAGGTCTGCAAACAAACGCTTTACCGGTCTGAGAATCGAACCAGGAACCTCCGGATCTCTACCAGTCACAACACGGAGTGTGTCGTAAGCGAGAGTAACATTTACAGGTATAAAGAGACACATTTCCTAGGAAATTAGACTTAAATACCTACTATCATCATCATCAGCCCATATACGACCCATTGCTGGGCTCGGGCCTCCTCTACAACTGGGAGGGGTTAGGCCGTAGTCCACCACGCTGGCCTAATGCGGGTTGGTGGACTACACACCTAAGAAATTCCTAAGAACTTTTAGGTTTGCAGGTTTCATCACGATGTTTACCTTCACCGTTGAAAATTCATCATAAATACACACATAACTTCGAAATGTCAGGTGTGTGCCAGTGGTTTGAACCCGCAACCGCCGAGATTCACGACCGCGCGCTTAAATCTCGAGGCCATCACTACTACTAAGACTAAATATACTACGAGTTGGTTAAAATAAAATTAATGCACATAAACTACCAAAATGAGATGAAATTGCGAATTGTTATTTTCAATATGTTATATACTACACGAGTCCTCATTATGCTGGCCTCGAAACGGGACATAAAGTTACGTGAAATATAATTATTGAATACTTCAATTCCGCCATTATTTCACTTTGCAAATAAACTGTTAATACATGTTAAAATTGAAGATTGGTTTTAAATGTATGTATTTTTAAGCCATTTATTTTTATACATACATACATAACCTCACGCCTGTATTCCCCGAAGGTGTATGCAGAGGTGCATTTCTGCACCCACATTTCGCCAGGTACTCGTATGTATCAGTCCCACGTAATACGGGGCGAGCCTATTGCCGTTTTTCGGGCACAAGTCCAGACTCCGTGCTGCTACTGAGAATTTTCTAATGGAAAAATCCAATAACACTTTTCCCGACGCGGGAATCGAACCCAGGACCAGTGGCGGTACTTCCATAGAAGCCCAAAAGCGTAACACATTATTTGTATAATGTCTAGTTTATAATGTTTATTGTGGGTTTAGGATATTCTTATTTATATGCCTATTTGCTTTTGTTCAATTAACATTTTTAAGCTTAAATATTATTATTTGGCATGTTCTAAGACAAGCTGGGCTTTTGGGCTTCTATGAAAGTACCGCCACTGCCCAGGACCTCTAGACCACACGGCATATACTTGTGCCGTATATATTTAGTTTTAACGATTACGTATACCTACTCGTACCTATATGTTTGTGTGTCAATATAGGTTACGAACGTTGTTTTTAACACTCATGCAGCTATCCTTGAAGGAATAGGGAGAGTTTCTGTACCCACTTTTCTCTAGATAAGTTGAAAAGTCATCAAGTTACTCGTGCTTATAAAATCCAAAAAATGGCGGAAAAGTTTAAATAAGTAATTTGAAGACTTTCATCGAGATATTGCGGTTAGTCCGGATATTTTTGAGAGCTTCCTTTCTTCCGTAAAGATGTTATAGGGCTTATAATATTAGATAGTCATAATCATGACGATATCCGCAAGGTGGGATGAGGAGAGCCGAAGATCAAGCCTAATGGCGTGCCATAGGAGAGGCCTATGTCCAGCAATGGACGTAAGAAAGGCTGTTGATGATGATGCTGAATCATGATGATTAAAACTGCTGAATTTTAAAAGTATGATTCACATACCAATCTGTCCTACAAAAAAGTCCTCATGTTATCGTTTCATATTTATGCGAGTGTGACAGGCGCCGCGGCGCCGACCGACGGGGCGCCGGAGCGACTCCCGGACTGAGTCATCATGACTCTACAAAGATAGCTCATCTCCGGTAGTGTCGTGTTACAGGTGTTGTTTAGTCTAGCCTAGGTCGCGGGATCGATTTCCTACAAGGAATAATTGCGGCTTTGCGTCTCCGTTGATCTATATCATATGAATATCAGAACAGCTGAATAAGATTAGAAGGGAAAAAGACAGTATTTTGTATGGGGACGAGTGTCCCCGTTTGTCTGTCACCTGTTCATTCTGTCATACATTTATAAAAGTATTGATATTACACGCAACCCGAATTACTAAGAAGCGGCCGTGTTAAACATATGATAGATTAATCGTAGATTCCGCACACTCGGCATGCTGACATTTCCTTTCTAGTCTTATTCAACTGTTCTGTGATACATACACTCTCACCTCCATCTTTCGGGAAGGCAGAGGTTTTATATCGATATTTCACCAGTGATACACGTTATAGAGGAAATTAATTTTTCACAAACTGGTGCTAATCTCCTGCGCCACGGAGTCTGCCGATATAATTGTTCCAATAATTGACAGTCCCGTAGTGCAGTTGGCTAGACACCAGCTTGCGAAACGCGATGCTGCGGGCTCGACCGCCGCACCGAAACAAATGTTTGTGTGATCCACAAATATTTGTTTCGGGCCTGTGTGTTTGCGAGACGGAAAAGTCTCTCGTAGTTTTTGACAGGCATGACACAAGAGTTGTATCTTAATGTGAGGTCGGAACTACGTATGTGGCTGTTGGGTGTATTTATAATTAGCAAAATTAAGTAATTTTATGCTTTTAGCAACAACAAGCCTTTAATAAGACATTTGTCAGCATTTATTATGATGTTGTATACAGTCTCAGAACCCAAAGTTAACTCACACGCACACGGGCGGTCGTCCTTTACATCTCGTTTGGATAATTGCATGCCTTTCGCTCACAAGACCTCAGGATCGATGCATACTAATGAGCTGTGGATTAATTAACATGTGATGGTTTTATTTCGTGCAGCTTCCGGCATTAAGGCCGCTGGCATGTCGAGAACAAATTTCCCGACGTAAATCATTTGTGTTACTGCCGCAATGTCGGCGGTTGAAGTGTTAATTGTTGATAATTATTTGTTTATTTATAAATAGTAAGTAAATGGGTAGTTTATGCGAGGTTTATTTTTCGGTATCCGACGGCGCCCTGTCGTTATTTTTAATGCAATTTAGTTGTTTTTAAAGGCGACTGTGGTGGAGTTGGTAAACATCAAGAAAAGGCAGCGGTTGCGATGTTCGAACCGAGACATTTTTAGGATTGAATATACAATAGAATATATCTATTTTAAAATATCCTAAAATACAGACATATTCTACTGTTGGGAATTGAACCCGGACCTCTAGATCGCACGGCACATACTCGCGAGAACACGAAGCGGACCAAAATATAAGTAGTTTGCTATGCATCAACATATTAATAATATTCATGGTTCCAGCCTCCAGAAGCGACCTGTTCGGTTATCAGACTGAATCACACCATATACGGAGCTAGACCAATTCCACGCGACCTTGGTAATCATTGTGGAGAATCATCAACCCGTGAGAATACCAGACATTAATTTGATAGTTTTTTTATTTTTCATCATTTATTTAAAATGGAGAGTCGGTAGGTACTCGGTAGCATGTGTGCTTCGGATGGACATTAATACAGATTTAATTAAAATTTTATATTGAGGATTCTTCGTTTGACCTGCCGTACAATTATATGCCGTGCGATTGAAAGGTTCCAGTGTCCATTACCGATTCGGACAATGTATTCTTGAGTTTTCTATTAGACAATTCTCAGTAACACAGACAGAAAATGTAAACGAAGAGCAGTAATTTTCTTGCCCCTATTGGCTATTAGTATAAATGTGTGTACGTATTTATACATATAAATAAATAAATACAATAAATACACCCCCAACAGTCACATACATAGTTCTGATCCCACACTAAGATACAAGTCTTGTGTCGTGGGTATCAGAAACTACGAGAGACTTTTCGCTCTCACATACACCCAGACCCGAAACAAATATTTATGGATCACACAAACATTTGTCTCGGTGCGGGGATCGAACCCGCGGCCTCTCGTTTCGCAAGCTGGTGTCTAGCCAACTGCGCCACGGGGCTGTCAAACGTTATTAAGATTGAAGAAGTATCTATACGTTTCATCATGAGGCAACTTTTAATACAACCGAAAAAATGGCTTTAAATAACGTTTCGCAGAAGCGTATTCATGTTGCGTTCGCCGACCGCAATGAAAACGCAATCTCCATTTGTTATCTTAATTACTCTGCGTAAAGGGCGCAACCGGCCGGGGTTTTCAGGGTCCTATTGACCCCTTAAAATTCGCACAAGTCATATCTCCTAAAGAACGTGCTTGATCAATTAAATCGTCACTCGAAATATTTTTAAGACTTGACTGCTTCGTCGGTCTTGTCGACGTTGGCATAAATGAGTGCCGGCCGTCCTGGGTTGGATTCCCGAGTCGGGTATTAAATTGGGTTATTCTTGCTGAAAATATGCCAAAAATGCGGCAATTCGCTTGCCTCCTTTTATGTGGAACTTTATAAAATGGGTTATCGTAAAGTTACACAAAGGTGCAAAGGCCTAAGCCGTTATAGTTATACATGACTTTAAGCATAATATTGTTTAAATTTATGACTTTTGGGACAGTTGTATTACCCTAGTCGAGCCTAGCCATTCGCGCCGCTACCACTTTCACACACATGTCACTTGTATTTACACACACACAAAAAAAACACTCAACGTTTTCTCCTAGATGTATCTGATGGAAAAAAACGCGGTTTCCTTCACAATTCTAAAAGAATTCTTTTGTGTAGGCGCACTTCCATTAGGAATGCGATATGCCCTCAGTTTGTGTTCAATCAAGTAAATTACAGCAAGCGTTGCGTTTGTGACCAGCTGTGGCTCTTATTGTAATTAATTTTACCGTATGTGCTTATGTCGTTGACATCTCTCAATTTGATTGTAAAATTTTAGACATTTTAGCATTTGTATATAGAAAATCAGCTTTCGACAGCTGCTTCACTCCAAGGTAATATAGATATTATCGATTAAAGTTACAAATGTGGGATATAAAGTAATGAGTTACTTTAGTCATCTTAGATCTTGTCTATCTGCGTATCAAATTTCATGCAGATGGATTCAATGGGTTCAATTTAAGTGTGACGAACATACAAAATAACTTTCGTGGCTTAATTATAAGTATAAATAAATCATCTAAATCCTCATATTAACGTGTAGCACTACGAGTAAAACAGATTTTTCGCCATACACACGATGCTCGCACCAAAACCTACCCCGGTTAATGCAGGCAACCTCACTTTCCGAACGAAACTGTATTGCTCCAGAGTTAGTTAGTTAGTTAGGAGAGAGTCTATGACCGTCATAACCCCGACCGAGCCGCCTTATTCGTACCATAGACTAAGCTGTCTCCTATCACTAACTAAAAGTGTAGACGCCGGCATCTTTGTCGAAAAAATACCTATTTAAAAAATGTCTGGTACTTGTACCTAAGACTACTTCTACAACTCCTTCAAACCTACATACATACATACATAAACTCACGCCTGTATTCCTCGAAGGGGTAGGCAGAGGTGCATTACTGCACCCACATTTCACCAGGTATGTATCAGTCCCACGTAATAGGGGGCGAGCCTATTGCCGTTTTTCGGGCACATTTCCAGACTCCGTGCTGTTACTGAGAATTTCCTAATGGAAAAACCCAATAACATTTTGCTCGACCCGGGAATCGAACCCAGGACCTCTAGATCGCACGGCACATACTTGTACCGCGAGACCACGAGGCAGTCAACCTTCCTTCAAACCTTCTCCATACTAAACTGTATTAACAAGTAACAGTATGATTTACCCCTCGCTTAGTGTCCCGGTCGGGTTGCACGACCGCGCCCGTTCCTCCATTAGCTAAATTGGCTCTAGCACAATTTGGGGCTCGTCTTTTGTTTGTCAATTTCTCACACCATTACAGGGGTTCATAATTACACTATAGTTGAGGGATCATTTGGAACTTCAGAGTATTACTGGTTTTAGAGTGGAAATTAGAAGGTAGAGAGGAAAGTAGAAAACTACTAGTTAGAATAGGCGATACATTCGATTCAGGGTTTATTGCGGGCAAGGAGTAATGAGATATTCATATATCGCCAAATAGCGATCAACATACCACCGTCTCACGCATTAATGTCGCATATTTTTTAACTTTAGTACACTTAGTACCTTTAACTGTAACTTTAGTAACTTAAGTACTTTATTGCGAACATGTCGGTAAAATTGTGTCAACTAATGATAATATTTAGCACCTATGTATCTATAAAACTTGGCACATTTAAGACGATCGCTTTGAAAATGAATGTACTTGCATCAGGTCATCCTAGACAGCAACACCCTTACAAATTTACTGCTTTACACCAGCAACAATCATGCAAATAAGCATGTTCAAGTCCAGAGTTGAATGCAAAAATCTAAACAGCCAAATATACCTTTAAAACCACGAACAGTTCGCCCCCGTCACAAATAACTTCGACATTAATTAATAACAATTCAGCCTCACTGGACAATTGTTAAGTTTCCAACAATACCCCTGTTCCCGCTATTTTCAGCGCACAAGTTGCCTCGATTGAATTATCAAGTTTAGTGAAGTAAGATTTATGGCCCGTTCCGTGAGTCGTGAATTGTAAAATATTCGGTATACATTGCCGCTTCCTTATTAAAGTTTTGGGGAGTAATGGGTGGGTTTGAAGAAGTGTCACTCTTCCCACAGTTAGTAAACGTGTTCGTATATTTTCCTTATAATATTAATGTGTCACGTATTTCTTAAAATTAACAGTCATCATTCAAAACTGGAGTAACAAAGAAAGTATACGATATTTTATTGTAAGGAAACGGGATTACTTTGTCTTTAAAACAAAATAACCCCAGGTCAACTATATCTTTGACTTTCCAAAAGGTGTGATAATTTTCTTACATACACATAAATATTTACATAACTGATTAACAAAGAAAATGCTGCATAGGTGCTACGTAAATACATTTAAGACACTAAGATCCCAAGTCTTATAATAGGGAAATCTGTACCTCTCAATAATAACCAATCCTAAAACAAATATTAGCACACAAATAACATCTCGATAAGGCGATCCAATCATAGCCCTCTATCTTCCAGCTGGAGTCTTACCAACTTCACTCCAAAAGTGGTTTATAAACAATTAAACGTAGACCTTCAAAACACAAAAGAATATACAATTAAAATAATAATTATTGCGGAAACGGTGCCGGCGCAATGACACCGTGTCGGTAGGAATTCCCTCGTGCCGTTAGTCACCCATCTCACTTTGGACCTGAGCCAAGAACAAGCTAGTTAGGTTTTGGCCACGTCATACGCTGAAACATATGAGGAGCTTAGCAATTATTGCACGGGTTGTAACAAATCGCCTTGTTAATGTAGCAACTGCAAACTGTGATAGTAGAAATCTGGTTGAATATGTTGCTTCATCTTTTTTTACGTATATCATTTACGCAAATGATTGTGGCTGGATGCCTTGCAATGTCACCAGGTATATTATTTAGGATCGAAATTAAGATTGAAGTCATGATTTTTTAGTTGACGAACCGGATTCCGTAACATACATACATACATAAACTCACGCCTGTATTCCCCGAAGGGGTAGGCAGAGGTGCATTTCTACACCCACATTTCGCCAGCTATGTATCAGTCCCACGTAATAGGTGGCGAGCCCATTGCCGTTTTTCGGGCACAATTCCAGACTCCGTGCTGCTACTGAGGATTTCCTAATGGAAAAACCCAATAACACTTTGCCCGACCCGGGAATCGAACCCGGGACCTCTAGATCGCACGGCACATACTTGTACCGCGAGACCACGAGGCAGTCGAGCAGGATTCCGTAACACTAAGTACCAAACTCGGCAAAGTTAATTCTCAAACTAATATATGTACATTAATCAAATGCTTTCAGGCAAAACAAATCTTATCTCCCTCAATCATATAAGACTTGTGATAGGAATGATACAGATATCAGATGATAAAAACTTATAAATTCAAATATAAACAGCCCGCAGAAATATCGCCAGCTCAAAATCTCAAATACATACATACATCTGCCAGAAGATTCGTAGCAAAGAGAAACACCATTGTCGATTAAGCACACAACACACAAAAGGTTAGCAAGACAATTAAGGGAACGACGTATAAAGTTAAACGCAGTGTTTTCTTTAACTACCGCCGGATCCATTAAGCGAAAGCCGCTCTTCCTTCACGCGTTGTTATTAGTTTTTGCACTAAGCGAAACGGGAAATAAAAGTAGAAACAGGTATTTTTTGGGTTTCCGACTTTCATTCGCTTCGTGTTTGCTGTTTCCGTTAATCTTTGTTGGCACAATTAATCAGTTTCTTTTATTGGTGTTTATAATCGGGAATTCTCTTCGTGTTCCAAAAAATCTATAGTTTGATAGTTACTGCAAAAGTTTTGGAAGTAATGTATTTATCGGAATGTTTTATCCATATCTATGACCAATAAAAACACAGTTTCAAATTACTTTATTGACGAGAAATAACTTTGTTATGTATTTAGATCAGTATTAGTAATATGAAGTACCTATGATCCGCAAAAGGACATTTTATGTATTAGATAGTAATAATTATTACTTCAAGATTATAATCTTGGAGTTACTCAGTTTTGGAAATTGGTAATGCTCATTAAAAATTCACGTATGACCATATTCGACTAGGGCTTAATCATTTATCAGATCCTTTAAATCATACAAACCAATTTATTGACCTCATATAATCCTCATTTAGTACATACGCATCAAATCATTCCGAAGTGGGCATTCCGAGAACGCTCGGATGTCCGGTCAAAGGCTATTGAAATTGTTCACAAAGCGTTTCGACATACACACGGACCCTCCTTAGAATTCGAGGACTATTTGTGATTCCAATTTTGCTTCAGTGATGTCGATAAGTCAAGAGATTGTGAAAAGAAATTTGAAGGTACGAATTCAACGCAAACTTGGGTTAAATTGAACGTTCGTGGAAGTAACCTAATCTGGCATCAATAACCATTGTCTGGTACGGTCCATTGGTCGCCAACTCCGATGCTATTGAAATTAACTTTGAATGTCTATTCGTATGGAAATTGACTAGGACAGACATTAAATACTATTAGATACATACATACATACATAAACTCACGCCTGTATTCCCCGAAGGGGTAGGCAGAGGTACATTTCCGCACCCACATTTCGCCAAGTATGTCTCAGTCCCACGTAATAGGGGGCGAGCCTATTGCCGTTTTCGGGCACATTTCCAGACCCGGGAATCGAACCCAGGACCTCTAGATCGCACGGCACATACTTGTACCGCGAGACCACGAGGCAGTCAAGAATATATAGGAAGAAGAATATATAAGAATAAGGCAGTCAATACTATTAGATGTAAGAGGTAACTGTAGTGGTTGGGTGAATTGAAATTTTCAAATTTATTTAGTTACAAATTGCATATTTAATAATATATGTAGGTGAGGCTTTGATATACAAACTACTACAGGACTATTGACTTCATTTACCATCAAAATTTTTGTGAAACGGTTTTATATCGTTTAAGTAAAATTCATTCATATAATTTTTGTACTAGCCCTATTTTATACCTGATCATCGACAGATAAATTTAAGATTTTATTAAAATCTACTAAATCAACTCTTGGCAGTGATGGCCTCGAGGTTTAGGCGCGCGGTCGAGAATTTCGGCGGTCGCAGGTTCAAACCCCAGGCACACACCTCTGACTTTTCGAAGTTATGTGTGTATTCACAATGAATTATCACTTGCTTTAACGGTGAAGGAAAACATCGTGATAAAACCTGCACACCTAAAAGTTCTTAGGAATTTCTTAGGTGTGTAGTCCGCCAAACCGCACTAGGCCAGCGTGGTGGACTAAGGCCTAAACCCTCTCAGTTGTAGAGGAGGCCCGTGCCCAGCAGTGGGACGTATTTGGGCTGATGATGATGATGAAATCAACTCTTTAGTTGTCACTATCATTCAAAGGACAAAAAGAAATAAAAAAGCAATATGAAAAACAAGTCTACAAATTGGCGGCCTTAATCGTATTTATAGACAGATCCAATGAATTTATCTCTAAATTGAATCACTTCAACTCAGGTTAATACTCTTCGAGCAGGATTTCGAACATCAATTGATGGCACTTCGACTTTGTGTTTGAAACTGAGCCACAAATCCAACTATGCGGTAAATCTAATTTTATATCACGCCAAAGAATATATTGTGGGCTATATTATGACATTTATTGTACACCATTCCAACCGCACTGCTATGCTTAGAGATTTTTTATTCGTTTCGTTTGTTTCCGTTTAGATCAAAAGACATCAAAACATCTTTTTGATGGAGCAATTAGCAGCTGTTTATGATTGACCGGATTTGAAGACGGTTTCATCGGTTGAAATTGGGTCAAGTCGAAAAAATGTCTCAAATATTATACAAACGAAACCTTTTTGTGTGTCTTTTAATCGTTCCGTTTTAAGTACCTACCTACCTGTTTTCAAGAGTGCAATAAACAAAACACAATCCAACATTTTAAAAACATTCCGAACGCCTCGTATCGAATGTCGATCCCAATTCAGAGATGAAAAATCATACAAAAAATTAAACAAAACAGTTAAAGTGAGCGCTACATAAACAATCGTACTAAGAGTGTTGCCAAACCAACAGGAATAACACAAGACTAGTAATAATAACAGACGCACGGAATAGCAACTGCGGGACACAAAAGAGATCTTGTGCCAGTCGATACAAGCGGGTACGGTTCCATTGTGCAAGTATTTTGGTTCGCACTCGTCGGATGCGATCCACTTGTTTGCTCGCCACTTCACGGGACTTGGTTAGTGGCAGACGGAGTGTAGCGCTTTGTCTGTCTGCGTCTATCGCTTTTCGTGTTATCGCATTATCATTGTTATGGAGTAAATTGTTATTGAATTTGACAGCCCCTAGTTGGCTAGACACCAGCTTGCGAAACGATAGGCCGGGTTCTCGATCTCCGCACCGAGACAAATGTTTGTGAAATCCACATGTATTTGTTTCGGTTCTGGGTGTTTGTGAGACCGAGAAGTCTCTTGTAGTTTCTGATACCCATGACACAAGACTTGTATCTTAGTGTGAGGTCAGAACTACATAGGGACTGTTGGGTGTATTTCCAATCCTGTAAAAGTTGCGTTGGTCATAAATAAATAACATACATACATACATTAACTCACGCCTGTATTCCCTCAAGGGGTAGGCAGAGGTGCATCTCTGCACCCACATTTCGCCAAGTATGTATCAGTCCCACGTAATAGGTGGCGAGCCTATTGCCGTTTTTCGGGCACATTTCCAGACTCCGTGCTGTTACCGAGAATTTCCTAATGGAAAAACCCAATAACACTTTGCCCGACCCGGGAATCGAACCCAGGACCTCTAGATCGCACGGCACATACTTGTACCGCGAGACCACGAGGCAGTCTAAATAAATAAATAACTTGCTAACTTAATCTTGGTTTTTATATTCAACAGTACGATAGCTTGGTCTCTCAATCAACGATATAACTGCACTTTTAAATCAGTAACAGATTTTCATTATTTCTCGTATAAGTTCACTGATCTTTATTCCTTTAGACAGTTGTTACCAAAATAAACTGCTAACGGTATTGTAAATCACCAATCTGATAAATCACTTATCGCCTTCGTTATGTCAACACAAGGATTTCTCATGTGTGTATGGATGGTAGTTTGTTATTGTGTGAATTATTTTGTAGAAGTGATGTATTCGAGAATTAGGCACGCATTTGCGGGTGCAAAAACTTCCGACTTTTTGTAGTTTGTCATCATCATCATCAGCCCATATACGTCCCACTACTGGGCACGGGCCTTCTCTACATTAAAGCCACAACACTTAGGCCAGTGCCGGTTAGCGGACACACCTAAGATAATCCTAAGAACTTTTTAGGTGTGCAGAATTTCTTACGATGTTTTCCTCCACCTTCAAAGTACTTGATAATTCATTATGTATACGAGTATACACACATAAATTCGAAATGTCTAAGATGTATGTATGCCAGGGGATTGAACCCTTGACCGACGAGTTTGAATGTTCTATAAAAATGACAATTAGCAGGCCGGCGTAGTAGACTAAGGCCTTAGGACTCGACTCTAGAGGAGGCTCGTCCACAACAATGCGACGAATATAGACTTTCGGGGGGGCTTCAATCAGGGTGAAAGGATGACCGTGCCGGCATTTTTTGGCCGGTTTGTCGCGGTCAGTCCTTTGATCACCATGGTATTAGTCCCCCAAACTTCTTCACAATAAGGTGAAGATGTATTCGGCCGGCATGATTGTGTCGACCAACGGGAGACCATCATCTCTCGCTGGTCGGCACTTTTTCTGGACTCCATTGCGCTTAACATCAGGTGCAATGGGGTCACTTTGCCGTGGAAGTATAAAAAAAAAAAGACTTACATAGCTTGATCGTTATTGCATAGTATATCTTGTGGCGTCCTTCACATCTCATCGCTCTTTATTTACGGCAGCTAAAATAACTGAACTACATTCTCGTTGCGTTCGGCAGCGTTCTGTGTGCTAATCCGCGATCAACTTACACTGACTCACTACATACACGATAGAATCAAAATTAAGAATGCTGTTCTCATTAATATGGAAAAGGAAATTGTTAACAGTAAAGTTATGTTGCATCTGAAAAAAAGATATTTGTGTCATTCCTATAGTATGTTTTGTAAATTTTTAATTTATATTTCTAGTTACGACTTTACGTATAAAGCTTGCCATTTAATAATTAAATCTTGATTTGTGTATATTACAGTTCATTTATCGGTAGAGTAAATAAGGTTTATAGGTAATTATAATTATTATAATATATATATTATAATATAATTCATTGATAATTCATTGCTTGAACTAAAATACTTTTTTCATAGCTCAATGCCAGTGTGCAAAATTTGGATTTATTGATCATTTTTTTTCGACGGAAGACCATTCTGAAAACAATCTATCTAATCTTTAAGAAATTTAGGGTTGATTTGGACAAATTGAGATCAATGTTGCGTGCAAAAAAGCATAGTTTCTAGCTTTTCGGCATCCCTAGTCGGCGCCATCGACCTACTCTCAGTTTACGCGTGTTTCACAACTGTTTCGCGCTTGTTGCGAACGCCGCGGCAACGTGTTGCGATGTTTTCACAATATTTACCTCGTGCGAGCATCATCAGCGATCGATTTTGCGAACTAGGACGAGATTCCGTTTGATATATCGTTGTCTGTGTTAATGATGTTATTGGAGAGGTAATGGCACATTTAATGGTGTAAATGTAGGGATAGATTTCTTTATTCTCCTGCTTCTGTAAGCTGATA
Source organism: Hemaris fuciformis (assembly GCA_907164795.1). Classification (NCBI taxonomy): domain Eukaryota; kingdom Metazoa; phylum Arthropoda; class Insecta; order Lepidoptera; family Sphingidae; genus Hemaris; species Hemaris fuciformis. The sequence goes on along the minus strand of OU015455.1, from coordinate 5,020,939 downwards.
ATTATTTACCGTATTTGTTGGTTTCATCATTTCATCATCATTATCAGCCCATATACGTCCCACTGTTGGGCATGGGGCCTCCTCTACAAGTGAGAGGGTTTAGGCCTTAGTCCACCACGCTGGCCAAGTGCGGGTTGGCGGACTACACACCTAAGAAATTCCTAAGAACTTTTAGGTGTGCAGGTTTTGATCACGATGTTTTCCTTCACCGTTAAAGTACGTGATAATTCTTTGTGAATACACACATAACTTGGAAAAGCCTGGGGTTTGAACCCGCGCCGGCGAAATTCTCGACCGCGTGCCTAAACCGCGAGGCCATCACGACTTTGTTCGTGTGATAGGAGTAAATTATATTTAAAGAAAATGGAACGATTGCGTCAAAGTTGACAGCCATATACCTATAGTCTTGCTTTGTTAATGTAAAATAATTAAATGATTCTATATTTAGACCCCCTGCACATTTGCAACAGTTCAGTTAAGCAGGATAGTGGATTACGGTGATGAACTAAATTAATAAATAAATACACCCATCAGTTACAGTTCTGACCCCACATTATGATGCAAGTCTTGTGTCGGGGATATTAGAAACTAATAATAAATAAATAAATAAATACACCTAACAGTCACATACATAGTTCTGACCCCACACTAGGATACAAGTCCTGTGTCGTGGGTATCAGAAACTACGAGAGACTTTTCGGTCTCACAAACACCCATACCCGAGACAAATACTTCGGATCACGCAAACATTTGTCTCGAAGCTGGGATTAAACCCACGGCCTCCTCTTTTGCAAGCTGGTGTCTAACTATCTGTGCCACGGGCTCTCAAATTATGATGAGACTATTGTAAATTTTACTACGATACTGTTCAAAGAACTAATCATAGATTAAAATAACGGGATAGAGGTGATTTTAAATATCTGTTGTAATTTACTGTCATTCTCAAATTTAGCTGCAAATATAATACCATGTTCCGCCGTTCAATCATCATACCAATATTAATCTCTACCAATTACAACCACTACATACCATACGCGGCCACCAGTTGCGCCGACCTCGGCCACTGGAAGCTCCCCCACGTCTCATCTCCATACAAGTCGATATTGTTTACCGTATTTTCGTCCCAGACATCGGACACCATGTAATTTAACCATTTACAAGTGTCCACAACGCAAAAAAGACATTAAGTTCCGGAAGCAATCAGCGGATTCAGTTTCTGCGTAACATGATTGATGGCGATGATCCATCAGTGTAACTACCGTAGTGCATACGGCTCTGTCACAATGGCACGATTGACGATAATGTGCTTCTCATTTCGTTGTTAAGCTGAGTGTTTATTTCGATTTACATACATTATGGATGGCCCAGTTTTAGTGAAATTAACAATGATAATCTTCTTTAGCAGATAGCAGTGATGGCCTCGAGGTTTAGGCGCGCGGTCGAGAATTTAGGCGGTCGCAGGTTCAAACCCCAGGCACACACCTCTAACTTTTCGAAGTTATGTGTGTATTCATAATGAATTATCACTAGCTTTAACGGTGAAGGAAAACATCGTGATAAAACCTGCACACCTAAAAGTTCTTAGGAATTTCTTAGGTGTGTAGTCCGCCAACCCGCACTAGGCGAGCGTGGTAGACTAAGGCCTAAACCCTCTCAGTTGTAGAGGAGGCCCGTGCCCAGCAATGGGACGTATTTGGGCTGATGATGATGATGAATCTTCTTTTATTACGAGGAAGTGCTTGCTCATTTTGTGACGTAGATTTTGGTTTATGTTCTTCAAATTGCATCAAGCGATAATTTTTAAGGTTGATAAGTGTTTTTGTATTGAATTAACGGATAATGTCAGCATAATACAAATTAACAACATACATACATACATAAATTCACGCCTGTATTTCCCGAAGGGGTAGGCAGAGGTGCATTACTGCACCCACATTTCGCCAGGTATGTATCAGTCCCACGTAATAGGGGGCGAGCCTATTGCCGTTTTTCGGGCACATTTCCAGACTCCGTGCTGTTACTGAGAATTTCCTAATGGAAAAACCCAATAACACTTTGCCCACACAAATTAACAAGTTAGTTTTTTATCTACTTTGAATATTATGTTATTTTTATCAAATGCCTTTTTTGTCGAATTTAAAATTAAATTACATTTAAATAATAATAAATGAATAGCTCTTTATTTGCCATCATCATACCTATATGTAAATAACAAACGAAAATTATAAATGTAAAACAAAAAAAAAAACAAAAAAAAATCGGTAGACAAATCGTCGGCCTTATCGCTAAAAGCGATCTCTTACAGGTAACCTTGCACGGAGAGAAACAGAACAAATTGCAACTTGGACGGTAGCTATAAATTTAATTAAATTCACTATTATTATTTGAATAAATCGTTTTAAACAAAGGTCTGGTGATGATGATGACGAATTCATTCCAAATTGCAAAATAAATCAAATACCATAAAATATCAACTCATTACCAGTCTTCCTGGTAATTCCAGGATCCGACCGGGATTCGGTCGTAATTTCCAAAACCATAAAAACAATACGGATATGTGTGCCGCATAAAAATTAATGTAATTTATTTTCAATTGCGCTTTTCGGAAGACATTAAATAGTAATTATTTTTGTATGATTGCAAGCCGATGCCAAATAAGTGATAAATGTCAGGGTTTTGGTGGTTAGTGTATAGGTGGTCGCCTTGCGAATTTTTAATAATATATATTATTAAGTTATTGTGTTACGGACCAGCAATGTCAAGTATTCAACAAGAAGAATTTATATTAAAAGTTGATTTTTCGACATTTTATGTATAAGAATTACTATGATATAATGTTATCATACATTCTGTATTCATAGCATATAGGGAACGACTTTCTTCCGCACGGTTTTTAAAGATGGCGTCACTAAAATATACATTTATAATTACATAAATAAAATTCACCAGATCCAAAATTTATAACTTTCAATAACTTTGAGATAAATCTTGCGACATTAATTATCTCATCAGATTTTTAGAACTAGATCAAAGTTAAGGTCTTTTCAATTTGATAGCAAGTTCCCACCTTGGTCAAGCCGGTCCATTCATGTCCTCCAAGCCGGCTAACAGGCCCACGACACAACCTATTTTTTGTAATCATTGAGCATTGTGTCCGAACTCAAGAGCTGCGTTTGGCAAACCGCCTTCCGTCCATTGTGCCCCGAACAATTGAGCGCACGGGGACCGTTGAAAGAACCGCGTCTTTTTATATTACAAACGACATTACGAAGGGCATTTTGGGAAACGCGCCCGGGGACCCGTTTAGATAATATTTTCTCGTTTATTGCGCGCTTTGGCTTTTAGCGGCGGTTTTTGGGTTATGTGCAAATTCGAGTATGTATATTCCATTTTTATTAAGGTAAAAGGGGCTAAGGGGCAGACCACATTGGTCAGATGACGTCGTCAGAATCACAATTGACTCGTTACGTTATACTCGTTAGTCGTGATGACCTCGAGGTTTGGGCACGCGGTCGAGAATCTCGACGGTCGCGGGTTCAAACCCCAGGCACACAGCTCTGACTTTTCGAAGTTTTGTGTCTATTCACAATGAATTATCCCTTACATTAACGGTGAAGGAAAACATCGTGATAAAACCTGCACACCTAAAATGTTCTTAGGTGTGTAGTCCGCCAACCAGCACTAGGCCAGCGTGGTGGACTAAGGCCTGAACCCATTCAGTTGTAGAGGAGGCCCGTGCTCAACAGTGGGACGTATATGGGCTGATGATGATGATACTCGATCTTTGTCGTATCATCAAGCTCTGAACTAATTTGCCAGTTCTCGTGTACTCCTCTTTTTATAATTCTGGGTCCCTAAGTGTACACAAGTCGCGAAAGAAGAATGTCTCTCGCTATATGATATTTTATTTAAAATAAATCCGGTAACGTGTTATCACCTTACCATACCAGTGCAAAGATAAAAATACCGGACACACTTCTCTGCAAATATCTTGAAAATTCTTCTAAACAATTAATTGACAAACAGGTACAGATAAGGTGTCCTCAATAGCGAAAATTCGCACGAATTTTACTCGACGGTTATGTGACACGTCAATAATACTGGTATTCCGGTTGCACGTGTTTTTTTCCGGTCCCTCAACGGTTCACGAGTGGCTCACATTAGTCAAGGACGATAGTTTTTGGCGCCAACAACGATTATACTCGTAGTCGAAACATTAGTAAATTAGCAGATTTTACTATTGTCAGTTGTCATAAACATTTGGTATATTTGCCATTAAAGGTTTATGATAAAATATGATTACCTTTAATAATATTGTAGATATGATTGCATCTATAATTCCTTTCTCAACTATGTATAATATATACTTTATTTTTTATTTCCACACGTGTGTTCTGCTTGGCTTCACACGTCTTAGTTTGCACCCAGGCTTGATGTGTTCAAACTTTCAATTTGACAGCCCCGTGGCACAGTTGGCTAGATACCAGCTTGCGAAACGAGAGGCCGCGGGTTCAATCCCCGCACCGAGACAAATGTTTGTGTAATCCACAAGTATTTGTTTCGGGTCTGGGTGTTTGTGAGACCGAAAAGTCTCGTAGTTTCTGATTACCCACGACACAAGACTTGTATGTAACTGTTGGGTGTATTTATTTATTTATAATTGGAGTTATTCTTTCTATGGTATTCAGTTACAATAGACTCGTATTCTCGACCTTACGTATCATCATAGTGTCAGTACATAAATAAACTTTATGACTTGACTAAAAAGACAATGGAAGCAATAAAAAGTTCACGATCTCTGTCCTAGGTCATTTGCATAGAAGTAGTAATCAAGAGTTGATTGACACTAGGTGAATCATGCGGCATACATTGAACGATCAGCAGGACAGTGCGATACATTGCCCCCAGTGTACACGTTATTGCTACCGTTTATTTGTGAAATTATCGCATGTAAACAATACATAATTATCGCGTGATGTTTATTAGTATCGGTGTCCATTGATGCATAGAGGTGAATGAATTGATAAGATTAGAAGTTCGATAACGCAATAGCTTAATATCCATGGTCATCTGACGATAAGAGTTCAACGTGCGATCAATAAGTCGCGGATTTGATTCCCCGTCGGGTAACCAGATTTCAATTTTTTTTTCTATTTGTTGATATAAAATTAATAAATTAATAATATTTCTTTACTTTTTGTTTTGCTTCAACCATTTGAACTTCAAACTTTTCTTTTCAATATACATAAATATAGCTAAAGAGTTTGACATTTGCAATAAAGATTAATTAATGGTTAAATCATTGATTTTTCTACTTTAAAAACGTTATTTGAATATGTAAACTTCAAAAACACTGTTGGAATGTTAAATCGATTTTTATGTTCCTGTTCAAATTTATTTTAAGCGTAGGTTATGTTTTAGTTTCAACAAGTGCTCGCAACACAATTTGGAACAGGAAAAATGACAATTCGATTTGGGTATCGTACAAAAATTTCGTAATATGACTCAAATTTCAAGATAAACAGAAATGCGGACCTAGTGTGACTAACTTAACAAACGAAAATGCATTCAGATTAAAACTTATTAAAAGTCCCATCTTGTTTGTTTAAGTTTAGATTATTACGAGGTTTCCTTGTATCCGATAACCAGGACACAACACTTGTGTCTTTCCGTAAATGATAAGTGCACTATGTCATTCATCCGAATGTGTATGATGTATCTAAATAGAATCCTTCAAGTATGTTAAACTACGAAATTTTGTCTCGGGGCTAATAAGACTGCCTCGTGGTCTAGCAGTGCCGAGCGATCTAGAGGTCCTGGGTTCGATTCCCGGCTCGGGCAAAGTGTTATTGGGTTTTTCTATTATTTAATCTGGAATTGTGTCCAAAAAACAGCAATAGGCTCGCCCCCTATTATGTGGGGCTGATACGTACCTGGCGAAATGTGGGTGCATAAATGCACCTCTGCCTACCCCTTCGGGGAATACAGGCGTGAGTTTATGTATGTATGTATGCTAATAAGAATCTTAAAAGATTAAGGATACGATCCCCGTAGAGACTGCTATTGGGAAATAATTTATACGAAATTTCTGTTCTATGACAGGGAAGATCCTACATGATGCAACGATGTCAATAAAATATACCAATAAATACATGCCAATGCTCACGAGATATCGATATATTCATCAACAGATAAGGGTTTATCGCAAAATCGACGTGAAATCGATGAGTTCTCCAACGATGAATCAGCTAGAATCAGTAATGCACCGTGTAGCGTTTGGTTCCACTTCCTGTGATTCACACGGTTGGTTAACTTCCTGCGCCTTCCAAATTGGACTCGCCTTTATGATTTTATTGCGTAATCTGTCTTTAGATTAACACCAGGGTCATACCAATCGCTTAAAATTTACTAAAAAGTTTGGAGAACTAAAAAGCTTGGATCAGGCGTTGGGTTTATTTACCATCTTCAGAGAGATCATGTAAATGAAGACCTCTAACGACCAGACTCGGATCAAATAATAACAATAAATACACCCAACAGTCACATACATAGTTCTGACCCAACATTAAGATATGAGTCTTGTGTCGTGGGTATCAGAAACTACGATAGACTTTTCGGTCTCACAAACACCCAGACCCGAATCAAATATTTGTGGATCACACAAACATTTAAAAAATGTTTGTGTATTTTACAAATATTTCTGTGGTAGAAGAACCGAATTCACTGTTTCTCGATCTAATCATGCTATGACTCTACACGTCATATTAGACAAAATATTGGTAGTAATCTTTTTGTGCGTTTTAACAAAGTGACAACACCGTGCTTAATAGTAAGCACGACCAAAAAAATATCGTGTGGCGAGAGACTGTCTCTTATCCTAGCCGGCCTACTGAGATGCTTCTACATTAGAATGTTAAAAGCAATTTCATTAAACGAAACAATATATAGATACATCCAAATAAATACACCCAACAGTCACAAAAAAAAAAAACATTAAGACACGAGTCTTGTGTCGTGGGTATTAGAAACTACAAGAGACTTTTCGGTCTCACAAACACCCAGACCCGAAACAAATATTTGTGGATCACACAAACATTTGTCTCGTTGCGGGGATCGAACCCGTGGCCTCTCGTTTCGCAAGCTGGTTTCTAGCCAACTGCGCCACGGGGCTGTCAAAAGATAGACAAGGCTATAGTTTACAACAATACTTATCGCACAAATGATACCAAATCAAAACCACAAATTAATGGAAATTTAATAGTAGCAGTTTACAGATTGTGTGTTGTGCTGTGTATACTTGATAAGAGTATTGTGCAAGGTGCAATAAACTTGAAAATCTGAAGTTTTTATTATTCTTCCTTATTTTATATAAGGAAACCGAAATTAGGAAATCATGTCGCGATAATACAGTGTTTTGTATGGTAACTTCGGAATCCCAGATTGTTTAATAGTTTTCCTTATTTGTTCCTTTGTAATACAGATGCTTCTTATCTGTCGCGTTTTTTCCCGTTTTTTTTGATGAAGCATTTATTTTACGATGAATTTTATCAAACTTCCCTATAGAATGTATGGATAAGGTTTTTCTTCGTATGATTGGATTTATATTTTTTTCGTATGTATTTTATTTAATGTAAAGTAAAAGTATTCTACATGATATTAACTGTAATAATGACAATACTTCTACATTAGTCAAAATATATGCTAGACTAGCTGACCCGGTGAACTTCGTTCCGCCTAACAGTCGATTCTTTAATAAAAAAAATTGTAGCCCAAGTTACTCCTTATTACATCAGCTATCTGCCAGTGAAAGTGCCGTTAAAATTGGTCCACCCGTTTCAGGGATTAGCCGGAACAAACAGACAGACAGACAAAAATTGTAAAAAACGTTATTTTGGTACACGTACCGTGTATACATCTATATGCATTTATTAAAAAGCGGTTATTTCAATATTACAAACAGACACTCCAATTTTATTTATTTGTAATACATGTACTTATATGTACACGAGAACACACCTCTTCTAATCTAAACTTTACATACAACAATTCTTGATAAACATTTCCTTTAATATGTTGTTATGAAATGTTTTCTTTGCCGTCAATGTTATTAACAATTTTGATTATATAAGTTTTTTTTTAATTATATCTGCATGGGCTTTCAGCCGAAGATTGTGATGATCTTGGTAATGTTTACCTTAAGTCAATTATGATATGTTGCCGCCATATCCTTTCATCGTAAAAGTATTGTATAATGATGAGAAATTAAGTCTCATTTACACTGTTTTGTGCCTTTTACACTGTCATCAGAATGAGACTTTTTAAATTTTTTATTAATTTTGGTATAGACATTGATGTGACTATGCAAAATGACATAAGCTATTGTTTGCAGAATGCCCGAGCCAAATATCGCCCGCAGTCAATTACCAAGACTTTTAGATCTCAGCAATAGCAAACTCATTACATCATCAGCCCATATAAGTCCCACTGCTGGGCACGGGCCTCCTCTACAATTGAGAGATTTTAGGCCTTAGTCCACCACGCTGGCCTAGTGCGGGTTGGCGGAATACACACCTAAGAAATTCCTAAGAACTTTTAGGTGTGCAGGTTTCATCACAATATTTTCCTTCACCGTTAAAGTGCGTGATAATTCTTTGTGAATACTCACATAACTTCGAAAAGTCAGAGGTATGTTCCTGGGGTTTGAACCCGCGACCGTCGAGATTCTCGACCGCGTGCCTAAACCTCGAGGCCATCACGACTCATTGCCATTCCGCGATTTCTTCAAAATGACAACGCTATATCCTGCCGCTCACATCAACATCCTGTTATGCAGGCCGAACGGGCATCGCTTCCTGGGCTCGTGTTTAATATGCCGCGCCGTCCCGAAGCATCCGATAAGCACCTATTATGTCACAGGACAATCAATTTATCTCCCAGTATCTCGCACACGTCATTATTTGCTTTCTTTTTACGAGCGTTCAAAATTTGCATATCCTTCATAAACGACACTATGCTGGAGAATGTTGATGTACGCTTCCTCCGTTTGATTGGTCATCGATGGATATTTATGAAGTGTTGCTAAGTGATGCCTTTTTCTATTCTTCTATTGACCGTTTGTTTTTATGTCTCACTTACAAAGAAACAATATTCTTGGCGATGAAATATGACCAAAAAAATTACTAGAGCCGTTTTGGTTAAAAAGGTAAAGTTCTTTGGTTTTTGTAATCAAAATATTTTAACAATTAGTTTATTAATACGATCGTATAATTCTAGAATGTAATATTATTATTCCAATAGCGTTGGAATAAATCATCATCATCATCAGCCCATATACGACCCGCTGCTGGACACGGGCCTCCCCTACAACTGAGAGGGTTTAGGCCTTAGTCCACCACGCTGGCCTAGTGCGCGTTGGCGGACTACACACCTAAGAAATTCCTAAGAACTTTTAAGTGTGCAGGTATCATCACGATGTTTTCCTTCACCGTTAAAGCAAGAATAAATGGAATAATGGATAATGGAGTTGGAATAAATGTGTAGAAATTATTGTCCATTATTCATCGATTTGCTTAATGTCAAACCACTATTTAGTCATGTCGCATACATCGGAAATATGAGTGTTGAATGAGGTCAAATTGATTTGCTCAATTGACGTTTGTTTCTATGGTATTTATAACGCAACGACCTATTATAATTAGAATAAATTATTTAATAATTTTACTACTAAAATTCTACTATTTGAAACAGGTTAAAAAGTGTCTGCAGAAATTACTAAAAGTCTTTTCAATCTCATAATAAAACCGGATTCGAAACAAATATTTGCAGATCACACGAATATCTCCACAACCCGAAATCTAATCAACTGCGCCACTGAGTCTATCATAATTAATTCTTATTTATCTACTATCTACCTGATATCTAAAAAACATATTTTGAATATGAATAAAAACGTTTAACAAATAAATAAATAAATACACCCAACAGTCACATACATAGTTCTGACCCCACACTAGATATACAAGTCCTGTGTCGTGGGTATCAGAAACTACGAGAGACTTTTCGGTCTCACAAACATCCAGACCCGAAACAAATATTTGTGGATCACACTAACATTTGTCTCGGTGCGGGGATCGAACCCGCAGCCTCTCGTTTCGCAAGCTGGTATCTAGCCAACTGCGCCACGGGGCTGTCAACAGGTAAAACAAATGATTTTACTAGGAAACCCCGTTGTTTAATCAATCAGCATTCGCAATCGGCACTATCACATCTTAATGACGTAACTCATTGGCATTGCATATAATACCAGCAGTCGCTATCTGTCCGTTCAACGGATTATTCGTATTTGAGTCATCGTACGTTGAATTCTCCGTAGTAATTGATCACTTGTGGGGGGTATTTTGTTATGTGCCTCCTCATTTCTCCATTGTTTAGTCTGTGAACGAGTTGCGGATGTCTCGGACGTGCTTATTGTCAGGAATTATCATTCAGTGATGCAAATTCAAATGTAACCGATCGTAACCGAACAATTGTGATTTTATTAACGTGAACGCAGTGATGGCTTCAAATCTCTAGATCTGAGAATTAAATATTCGTAACTATAGGTATCGATATAGTCTCATGTGTAATCATTGAAAATGGTGATGGAATCGGGACAACAGACGGGCCGTTTCTGGCCGCTCTCGCCACGTCTGTGGAGACGAAGCAACGAGTATTCGAAGGTTGTCTTCGAGCCACGCAGACCGCCCACATCACCAATAGAAATTCGACGAACGATCGACATGACGCCAGACTTGCTCCGGACCAGGAGTTTCATTAAAGAAAGACTGGATCATCTAAATCTGGAAGACAGTGTGTCTGATTGTGAGAAGCGATGGAGCGCGGACCCCAAAAAGCCGCCTATTAAAGAGAAGAAGAATGAAGAAGTAGTGAAGTTAAGAGTGAAAAGGCAGAGACAGCCGAGACCGAATAGTCTTCAGCTGTTGCTCTGCCCGTCCAGCTCAGGACATTACAGCAGTAACACATGGAGGTACACCAGGGTCAGATCCAAAAGGTACGTGTTTATTTAACACATGTGACACATATTCCTCGTGGTCTAGCTCCACAAGTTTGTTCTGTGGAATCTAGAGATCTCGCGTTCTTTTCTGTCGAGTCGAGTGTTATTGGATTTTTCCGATAGGAAATTCTCATTAGCAATACTGAATCTGGAAAGGCGCCCGAAAAACGGCAGTACTAGGCAGTGGCGGTACTTCCATAGAAGCCAAATTACACATTAATTGCGTAATGTCTAGTTTATCATTGTTTATTATGGTGTGAGGATATTCTCATTTGTATGTCAAATTGCTTTTGTTAAATAAAGATTTAAAGCTTAAAGATTATTATTCGGAATTTTGTAAGGCAAGCTGGGCTTTTGGGCTTCTATGGAAGTACCGCCACTGGGGACGACCCCTACGTGGGACTTAAAACACAGTATTGGTAAATGTAGAGAGTAGTGAGACGTTAAATATCTGGTGTAGGATGCGAAGTTCGTAGGTGTTTCGATCATCTTAATGGTAAACATTAAACTGAGTAATATAAACTGAATAACCTCTTTGCATAAGCCATTTGTTTTAATAGCCATTTGCATCAGATATGCAAAGGCGTTAGGCACACAAATAACATACGTGCAGTTGAGAATTCTATTTTTAGCTCAGCTATTTATTATTATCGTTGATGTTGTATAAGACTTGTGGCCGAATACTGAAACGCCACTTAATCTGAGGGCGACTTATATTTAAGTGGCTGTTATAATTTAAGCGTTATATACTTAAAAAAAATGTCATGTAAAGGAACTTTTTGTGGTAATGTTACCATTTATGGAATTTTAAGTGGGCATTAGTTAATCACAGTCTTAAAACCGATAAATGATGTTTCAGTTTACCGCTTTAATTATAACAGCCACTTAAATATAAGTCGTCCTCAGATTAAGTAGCGTTTCAGTATTCGGCTAAATCGTTTATATAGTTGATAATTTTAACTCCTATTAGTACTTCAAAATATCACGATAGCCTAGCATAGGTTTATTGAGAATTTATCTCTATCATGCAGGCTTACGATGTTACTCTCAGCCTATCGCCGTCCACTGCTGAACGAAGGGCTCCCCAAGTAGGCACCAACCATCCCGGTCTTGAGCAGACCTCATCCATCCGCTACCCGCCACCTTTCTCAAGTCGTCGGACCATCGTGCTGAAAGGCTTACGATGTACTGTCGCTGATTTGAGTTTGTTGTTATACATTTAAGTTTTAAAATGTTCATATATAAGTTCGAAAAGTCAGTTTTCTGCGGAATTGGTATCCACGATCGTATGCAAAATGTATTATTGTCAAACAGGCTATCAGATACAATTCGCAGCTTCTAGCATTCAATCATCTCTGTCTTATTGAAAAAAGACGTAAGTTGGTATCTATACTAATATATAAAGCTGAAGAGTTTGTTTGTTTGTTTGTTTGGTTGAACGCGCTAATCTCAGGAACTACTGGTCCGATTTGATTAATTCTTTCAGCGTTAGAAAGCCCATTTATCGAGGAAAGCTATAGGCTATATAACATCACGCTACGACCAATAGGAGCGGAGCACAAATAAATAATGTTTCAAAATCGGGGGTATATTTTTCCTTTTGAGAACTTCCGCTGCGTGCGCTGCGGAAACAGTTAAAGTTTCGCTAAAATAATGTATGACAGAATTGTTTCCCTTTAAAAGTTGTAAAAAAAAGTCCGCGACAGCATATGTCTATCTTTTAAGATTGGCTCACTATAACCTTTTTTATGCTAACCAAATTCGTTCTAAAATAAAGCATTAGTTGTGAAGGTGTTTTCATAAAGATGATATTAATCCTTATCCAAATAAATACGTTATTCATCACAAGTATTTAATTTAAAAGAAATTTGCTTTTTACATCATTTGATTTCAATGAGTATCTTAGAAGATATCGCAGTTTTAAAATAACACCGCAGCGAAAAAATTATCAAGCGCGCAATTATGATGTACAAGGCGCCGGCCGGCCGGTGCGCAGCGGCACACGTTTCACGTCTTTTTAACCGATTTGAATGATTTTTTGGTATGAACATAAATGGGACTCTGTGGAGTAAATAGACTACTATTTTCTTTCTGAAACCAACCCTGAAGTCTACGCGGACGGAGTCGCGAGCAAAAGCTAGTATATTATAAAACTTTATTAGAAGTATAGGTACTCAATTACCACTAGTTCTCAAATATATTTGACCGCGGGCCGATCGACCCGTGGTTGACTCGCACAGTAGCGCAACAACCAAAACTCTTCGGTTCGCCGAACTTTGCCAACATTCTAAACCATCCAACCACAGTTCCGCACGTGTTGGGTTGCGAGCGTTGTGTGAATTGACTAAAAAAATATTAGGAAAAAATATTGTAAAAGGGACTAAAGTTGTATTTGAGATACAGGGAGAACAAATATTATAGATTGTAAGTTAATAAATGACTTTTGTTCACATCTAACTGTAATATCTTATCATCGTGTTGTAAATATGTTTTCAAAAGTGCATCACTAGATTTTGTATTCTTCCCTAATGAAAACTGCCTACCGAACTAGTTGGTAAAGTACTTCAAAAAAATACTGAATATAAACGAAGTATTCAACCTCTTATGTATTCAATATTCTGCTTTCGTTTCATAACTGTGTCATAATAAACATAATTTGACAGCCCCGTGGCGCAGTTGGCTAGACACCAGCTTGCGAAATGAGAGGCCGCGGGTTCGATCCCCGCACCGGGATAAATGTTTGTGTGATCCACAAATATTTGTTTCGGGTCTGGGTGTTTGTGAGACCGAAAAGTCTCTCGTAGTTTCTGATACCCACGACACAAGACTCGTAGCTTAATGTGGGGTCAGAACTATGTATGTAACTGTTGGGTGTATTTATTAAAAAATATTAACAAGACCCACGCTCATTTTCCATTACTCACAGCACTTTTCACTTTCACTTAATGTATTTTGCTAATTAATTATTAACACGCACGTGTAACCAGCTCTATTAATTGACACATTTTCGCCTAGTTATTCTCGCTTTCGTTCGTACCGATCTCGGTGTATGGCTTGTTTACTGCCTATTATTTCAGATTGAATAAGAGTTTCGCGTTAAAGAAATTAATAATAAAACCCCGCTTTTTGCGTCGGGGGTAAAATATGTAGTTAACTTTACAGTACTAATTCTGTGTATACTTAGAATGTATCAACCCATATTCTTCTGGCTGCTAGGCAACGGACGTTTTGAGCAAGGCTAGACCTTAGTTAATTATACTGGCCTTATGAGGCTGGGTCGAGATTACGTCTTGGTTTGTTGCAAACTGCTTAGAAAAAAGAGAATTTTGCCCATTTTTCTCTAGGGATGTCTGGCCTACAAAGCCAGTAGATAATAAGAAAATTGACCGAATCTTAATACGATACAAAATTTCACATATTCAAAAAATAAATTTTATATGCCGCATGATAATTTGATGTATCTATAAACATAATCTAATCGTAATTAATTAACTCAGAAACTACAAGTGACACAAGATCAAAACTTACAAGCAAAACTGTCAGTACAGATTTCACATCAGCATATTATTAAGACAACTTACTAACCTCAGTCGTTTACACAATAATGAATAATTCAGAAGTCCAACGACTGCAGCCTTTCGATTTTACACATTTTGAAAATCGTTTATGTCACACATAAAAGAGCATGACACGAGTGTGCAACTCGTTTCCGACCGTTTCACAATTTTACTGAGTGTCCGTGGGCGTAGTGTGGGCGTAACCTGCACTTTAATAACACATAACAAACTTGTATACAATTTAAAGCTGGTAGGATGTGTATATCCGACCGGATAGCGACTGCCGAATAATATGTAATTAGTAGTTATACATGCATTCGATTTAAAATAATATTGAACAAACTTTCTTCCTTTTTTCCTTGATTACTTATTTCCTCCTTTTTATACATAAAGTAGAGCAGAGATGCTAAAGTAAAACGTGTAATATTCCATAAATAAATAAATACACCCAACAGTCACATACATAGCTCTGATCCCACGCTAGAATACAAGTCTTGTATCGTAGGTATCAGAAACTACGAGAGACTTTTCGGTCGCACAATCACCCAGACCCGAAACAAATATTTGTGGATCACACAAACATTTGTGTCGGTGCGGGGATCATAAATGTGCTCGAAAAATACCTAGGAGCTTAAAAAACAGCTTGGATTTAGAAATTAATTAGGATTTAGAATCACACAAATATTTGTCTCTGTGCGGGGATCGAACCCATGGCCTCACGTTTAGCCAACTGCGCCACGGGTCTGTGAATGATAATACATATTATCCCGCTATTAAAATCAAACTCATATAATGAATCGATATGATATACACAGCAGTGTATCCCTACATACCTATGTATCTCTGACCCGATTCCATATTCATACATAACCTCACGCCTGTGGAATTGGCAGAGATGCATTTCTTTGCCGCTTATCGATCTTTTGATTTAACCCGTTTTTATCTCTAGATCTCAAAACGCAAATGTCGGCTATTATTGTTTAAAAATAGCCCTCTGCCTTCCCCTTCACAAAACAGCGCAAGTATATTACGCAATTTTTATAATTTAATTACGATATTCCGAATAATGTAATCAACTTGTTTACCATATCGTTAATGAAACCGCGGTCACGAACGTGTGATAGTTCTGGGCGTGTCTCGTGGGCGTTGATTGAGCTACATGACATATTTCGTTAGCCTTGTAAGTTACATGTTTTAAAGTATGTGTTACTTTCGATTAGTCGCACGCAATGCCGTGTTTTTGTGTTTATCTATAGAATTTTAATGATTTTTGTATTATTTTGTAAATGTTTTTTATACGGTTAAAGTGACAAACGGCTCGTATCGTAGGTATTAATTATAGTCTGGAATGTTCTATGACCTTCAAAAAAGACTCTTAAAAAAATATTTCTGGCGGATCTAATTTTCTACCTGCAAATTTTGATTTTTTGTTACAAAACCCTTCAGTGGCAGCAAAATCTAACAGTAGTTTTGATAAATAACAATAATAAAAATATAGGTAATATGATGTTAAATATTTTTAATTATGTTAATAATGTTCGCCGCTATTCGGTACTCTTATTAATTTTACGTCGAATGTTTAAAATCCATGGCAAGAGATGGCGCCACGATCGAATTGAATCGCGGTATGGTTTACACGACGTTCAGAATATATAAGGTTTGGACGCATTATAACAGTTAGGTTTTCTCACGATAATTTATTATTTTTGCAAGGCCGCTCACACGTTCTGCGTGTATGCAGGGGCTTTTATAAAACTGAGAGATACAAGTTACATCTTTGAGAAATACTCATACTCAATAGTAAATATACTAAATAATATCAAATTAGAGGTGGGTATGGTTAAAAACCGGAACATAGAACATAGGCTACTTTTTTTTAATTCATTAAGTGCCATTTTGGGCACTTGGGAGACGATTAATAGATTCACTTATTATCTTTCTGCACCCAACCCTGAAGTCTACGCGGACGGAGTCGTGGGCAAAAGCTAGTAAATCATAATCGGCCACCACTTTAAAGATCAGTTTATCGATAATCAATATATAATCAATGAGCGATTATGAATGAATTTGATAATCGAAATCGAATGATCCTACTAATACTAATTTTGATAATACGATTATGAAATTAGTAACTAATTGTTTTTCATAATCGAATCACGAATGACGTTACTAATTAATTTGCATTACTAATCTCGTCGAGACTCGAGTAGGCCTTGTCTTTTTTTTTTTTAGAAGTTTTGTTACCCAAGTCGAGGCTCGAGGCTGGCTCTTGTTTTTATTTTAGAAATTTACTTACCCTACCTCGATAAATAGTCCAAAACTTTAGTTAAGTTGGGAATTTAGTTCCTCGCGAATGCAAATTACTCATTGGAGATACCTCAAGGCATCTTCATAATCGAATGATTTCATTAGTATATCTCATAATCGCCCGCTGCTACATTAGTAATTACAAAATTAGTAATAGTTATAATCGAGATAGTATACCATTACTAAATTAGTAATTACTAATTTGGATCCAACTAACGGAAATAATCGAGATATCTTCATAATCGAATGATTTCATTAGTATATCTCATAATCGCCCGCTGCTACATTAGTAATAGTCATAATCGAGATAGTATACCATTACTAAATTAGTAATTACTAATTTGGATCCAACTAACGGAAATAATCAAGATATCTTCATAATCAAATGATTCCATTAGTATATCTCATAATCGCCCGCCGCTATATCAAATGCCTGACGACGTACAAAAGTCAAAACTATGTAGGTGAAGATTACGTTAGTCGAGTCAGTATAGGGCCTATTAGGCGTTAAACTCTAACATAGAAACCCACTATCGTACAAAAAAATTGCAGTAACACTCGTACTAGCCCCGCGACTTGGAATTATTCGATGTTTAGTTTTAGAAAATATTTTTAAATGTACATTGAAGCTTAATTAATATTTTATTAGACATAAAAACCCATCCAATTTTCTTTATCGACATAAAATATTTTTTAATATAAAAAATATATTAAGTTAAACAGTTGTCCGTAAATGCACTCCGTTAGTCAATTCATTGACATAATTTATTTTCAACATCACAGTAGAGTAGTGCATAAAGTAATTAAAATAACTACTGATTACTGTTGGGTGTATTTATTTATTATTTTGTGTAACATTCAATCGTACTCGTAATCGACGTAAGTATATGTATTTAATATTATTCCTAAATATTATTTACACAAATATTATCAGTATTTAAATTCACAATGCTTTTATCAGTTCATAGGACTGCGTTGATAAATGGTACTAAGGAACTAATTAAAAAACGTGCCAAGAGATGGCGCCACGATCGAATTGAATCGCGGTATGGTTTGGTTCACATTCAGTGTATATATACTCCCGCTCGCCGAGAATACATTTAGTGTTATTGGGTGGTGATTGGCAATCACCACTATTTTTTGCCTGGCGCTTCACACGTTCTGCGTGTATGCAAGCGTCTTATAAACCTGTATATGCATTTTGGGTTGGTTGGCTCCTATGCCAGACAAATGTAGACCTTATGGTCTAAGTTTGTGTTATCTGTTAGGGTAAATAAAAACCGCATAACTTGACTGCAAAATTTTGTAATGTTTTAGGTATGCAGATTTCTTCGCGATGTTTTTTTTTGCCGTAAACCTGGGTATATAAGTTATTTACATTTTTAATCATTTCAAAGATATTTTTTTTTATAAAACAAGTACAACTAGGACGGCACCGTAGTTAGGATCAGATGCGTAGTCACTTGCTCCTTGCAAAGCTAAATGTGATCGTGCTCGCCAGTCGGCATTGTTATGTCGGCACCGCGTTCATTGTTTACATGAGGTGAATGTGCCATTGTATGTGGGGACGACATGTTGGCTATTGTGCCGATATTTGCAATCAATAGTTTGGCACCGGTGTTGCGGGAATCTGTTACGCTGTACTATATACGATGTTTTTGTATGGTTTATAAATACACTAGAACACCTATAAGTCGAACATCAAGGGAGATGCCAAAAAATCGAGTTATAGAGTTTTCCACTTACGGAGGACTTTGACATAGGCGGTTTTTTATTCCACATAAAGAGGTTAGATTTAATTCTTATACAATTTGAGGTAGATATATAGCTATGTTCGAGATACAGAGGTCCAACTAATTTTTCGTGCAACGGAGGGAAAATATGTACCTACCAAAATGGCTTGTATGGACTCACTGATTATTTCGGCTAAGGTTGAGATTTCGAGTAATGGAGGTTTTTGTGTTTGCAGGGAAGGGAAAAAACTTTATTTTTTCGAGATTTGGAGGTTTTCTACTTATCGAGGTTCTACTGTACATGAATGCATGCATTTATTACTCTTTAAAAAACAATTAAGGGCAAAATAAGACCAGATTAATGGCGAAAATTTTCAAAATCAAGGATGATAACCTCAACCGAATCGTGATTAAAACCCGTCAATACAGCGTTTTATAAAAACACATTACTTTTTCCTCTACATCTTTTTCATAACAAAAAATTCATACGTGGCTCAGCTAACGATTCCCAGAAGCGTACCAACACACGGTTGTGCGCTTATTTAATCAGAATTTTAGTAAATGGTTTTTCTGACTTATATTTACATCACTGGCGGTACTTAGATGCACAAAAGCCCAGCTTGCCTTACAAATTTCCGAATAATAATCTTTGAGATTAAAATCTTTATTTAACAAAAATAATTTGACATAAATGAGAATATCCTGACCCCATAGGCCATAATAAACAATTATAAACTAGACATTACCAAATTAAGATGTACCGCTTCTGGGCTTCTATGGAAGTACCGCCACTGAATGACACATATTGTCACAGAAAGTAGTTTATTTCGTCATCAGCCCAAATACGTCCCACTGCTGGGCACGGGCCTCCTCTACAACTGAGAGGGGGGGGGGGGGGGAGTTTATTTACCTAGTTCGATTCCGGGCCACAAAAAGTCACAATTTGCGTCCAGCAAACTACATTACCCACTATTATTACTGGTAAAACGTAGGTTTTATAAATACACTACTTACCCCACCGTGGCTATAGGCGTGAGTATAAAGTTAATTTTCATTTATAAATAATCTGCGTCAGAGGATGACATCACGGCGCGTGCCTCGCGTGGTAGACAGTATAATTAGTACCACGTCAATTTAATAGTAAATTACAGACCGTGTTACGTGAATATTATTTTAATAGTCTTCATTAAGTTGGTTATTGTCACATTAATGGACGGATTATGTATTGCCGTATTTGTTTTCCTGAAATTGTAACGATCAAATTGAAATCATATACCTAGTTTATTATATACTAGCTGACCCGGCGAACTTCATTCTGCCTAACAGCGGATTTTTTATATATATTTTTTTTATTTTATTTTTTTGCCTAACTTATTCCTTATTATGTCAGCTAGCTGCCAGTGAATGTCCCGTTAAAATCGCACCATCTGTTTCAGAGATTAGCCGGAACAAACAGACAGACAGACAAAAATTGTAAAAAACGTTATTTTGGTATATGTACCGTGTATACATCCATATGGATACATTAAAAAGCGGTTATTTCAAGATTACAAACAGACACTCCAATTTTATTTATTTGTATAGATAGATTTAGATGTTAGTATGATATTACTATCTAGGAGTTGCCTTGATACTCAAATATCCCATTTACAAGGAGGCCTCTAGAAAACCCCACACAAATCTGGGACCATTTTGTTCTTCAAAGAAGTAGGTATGTAGATGGGTACTATGCCACGGCAATCAGTAAGTCAATTTTGAGTTAAAAATTAAAAATAATTTCTACCCCAACCGACTTTAATATTAAGAAATTATCAGTAGCAAAGGGTACGGAAATTTACTCCGCAAACGACATTACGGTCTACCCTCTTACGTAGAATCTAAACAAACATTGGGTTACTACACTTCTACCCATCCCTCATGGATACGGGCTTGACTATAAACAAATAAAAAAAAACAATAACTCAGATTGCGCCAACAAAAACATCGACATTACGATGGTATCGATAAATCGTTGAATATTCAGATGTTTGGAGATGCGAACTTCAAACTCCGCAGCTCATTGGAAATTCTAATTGTTGATGCTGTGGACATCGTTAAATTTAAAATGTTCTGCTGGATTTTCAATACGTTTTTTCATAGAAACCCCTTCATTTGTCTCAAGGTTGCATTTCAGTGACCTTTTCAGGCTTTTCGATCCAGTGGCCAAGTATCCAAATTGTCTCCCCTTTTTCTTCTGTTATCACTAGGATAACCGCCTATCTACCCAGATTTGATTCATTGATCTTTTCACTTTTCAGTCCAGAGAATAGTTCAATCCATTTCTCTGTTTTCTTTCTTTTCTTGGTCTCAAAAGTCTCTGTCTACTTAGAGATCTAAATCTAGTTATGTAGGACAGTATGCAATTATTTCCGTTTCGTAACAGCAATGGGTCCGGTACGATAAAAGGTCAAGCCAGTAACACTGACTCACTGTTTTGATCTTTTGTTTGGTGCAGGTCGCGTCGCAGATGTTGATTTAGTCATTGTGAACTTGGGGACCTTTATTCGTGTGAATCTAGATTTAAACCAGGTGTCTTATGTTTAAAAACATAGCATATTTGAATATAGTTTAACTGAAGCCCTGTTTAAGTCCAACCCATTTTCAATTGTACTAAGGTAACACCCTAGTTTTAACATCCTTTTAATCCTTATTATTGTGTTCAATTATTGAATAGACAATATTAAATTTACCCATTGTTTAATGGTCATTATACCGGGATCGTAAATTGACATCTGAGATCCAAATGGGTTCAATTTTTTAGATCGAGCAGAGTTGGGTTTTCCTTTTTTTTGGTTCTCTTGTTTAAACCATCCCTGTTACGTAGAAATTGGAAAATCGCTGTTAAAGTGTGGAATAACACTCCTGCTTGCCCTCCCACGGATTCAGAGATAAACATATGCAACGGGTGAATGAATTCATATATCTGTAAAACGGTTGTTGCACCTGCTTGCATCATCATTCTATGCACGTTTGCAGATAACACCAGTCTGTACAGAATGACGTTTATGTGCATTGTGTTTCGTACGATTAGCATCTTATTGTTTGTAAATCACTAAATTCACACACGGAGGTCTGGTCGTCAAGGTTTGGTGTCTCTGTCTTTGTATTAATCTGATGGTAGCTGTCTAGCTTACTCAAATCATCAGCAGCAGCAGCCTTTCTCACGTCCACTGCTGGACATAAGCCTGTCCTATGGCACGCTACTGGGCTCGATCTTCGGCCCTCATCATCCAACCGCTGCCCTGCCTTGCGTATTTCACCCCACCTAGCCAGAGAGCGTCCTACACTACGTTTGCCGAGCCGTGGTCTCCACTCTAGATCACAATGTTATACTACTAAAATCATGTCCCTAAATTTATACTAGAAGCATCTCATCAGGTCACATCTATATGGACAACGTCGTGTTCGTTTTTTTTTTCACAGACCCTTAAATTTATACAAACCTCTTTTCTGTCTAGATAACCATGCCGATGTAATGATTAGCACAGTCTAACCCCAGATCGCGACACGGTTCGGAGAGGCATTTTGCACATATGTCATTTATGACTAAATTTAAATAATATTTATTCTCATTGTGACGTCTATTGGATTTTAAGCGTTTTTTTTTGTAGGCATAAAGGACTTCATCTTAGTTCCTCTATTGTAAGATTCATGAATAAATTATTACCGTTCTCCGTCTTTTTCTAGGCGAGACAGATTTATCAAAAGACAAAAAAAAACTGCGGAAATCAAACTGTGATTAAATTAAACATTACAGGAAACATAAAAAGTTTAATGTACCAAGCCCGGTTATCTGCGGTTAAAATTGTGCATAGTTTTATCTGTCGTATTTTTGTATTCGCACGCAGTTCATTCACCGGAATCCGTCGTGTCTAACACATCTCATATCAGTACACAAATGTCATGTCCATATTATGGAATTTATTCAAATTCCATGAAATGAATAATTTCCATAATAAGGACATGAATGAGAAATATGTAATTTTAGGCTCTACTGAATAATACGACCTCCATTCTAAGTTACAAATGAAATGACGGCTATAAGTATTTGCGGCAGCTCGGTTGAATGTCGCTCATCGGACCTCACGGGTTCAAGTTTAGATGTGTGTACCTAAAACGCTGACACATGTATCCAGTTTTATGAGATTTGGACCTTCGTTGAAGTATTCCTATTTTTTCACCATAAACTTGAAATTGGTTTTTACCCGAAGCAGTATCACAGCAGGTCCGCTTGAGTGTGTCGAGTAACAAGAGCTGGGAGTCTCTGGGTGCTTGATGCGAGGTTTGGCCAGCACCATGCTTACCATGCCTAAAAAAATATATGTATAATTGACTGCCTCGTGGTCTCGCGGCACAAGTATGTCCTGGGTTCGATTCCCGGGTCGGCAAAATTGTTATTCGGTTTTTCCATTAGGAAATTTTTAGTAGCAGCACGGAGTCTGGAATCGTGCCCGAAAAAACGGCAATAGGCTCGCCCCCTATTACGTGGGACTGATACAATACTGGCGAAATGTGGGTGCAGAAATGCACCTCTGCCTACCCCTTCGGGGAATACAGGCGTGAGGTTATATATGTATGTATGTAAAAATATATAATTCGTTAAAGTAAATTTCAAAAATAGACTTCGATTACGTCAATCACATACCAAAACCGTCGATAGGCGCCATATGATAGACCCGTTCCGTGACATGCGTACCACCTACAAAATCATGCAAATCTGGACGAAATGTGGGCCGCGACAGGCATTCAAACCCACCATCATCGCAATAATTTGAAGATGCAAACGTAATTTGTATTCATGAATGCTGTCAGATTCTATCTGGAAGTTTCCTGCTTATTTTCGAGTTGTATAAAAACATAGGACAGCGCAAAGTCTAGAAATTTCCTTAAAGAACAGCAATAATCTCGTATCCAACTACTTGAGACTCAAATACACGTGGCGAAACGTGAGTGTGTAGGTATAAATGAAGACATGAAGAGTTCGACCGTTTTTTCCTAGACCCTGGATGTGCGAACAATGCAGATACAGAATAGAAAGACAGGTCGCGTACTTTGCTTCCTGTAGACCTTTTTCCTCAATAAGAGAACTTTCCGAAAAAAAAAATTAATACTTTGCCAGACCCGTGATCATACACACGTTCTCTAGATCTAACAGCTCGCTTGTTAGCTCACAAATAAATCTAATTTTCGAAATCTTAAGCTTGAATATTCATCATCATTCATCATCAGCCCATATACGTCCCACTGCTGAGCACGGGCTTCCTCTACAACCGAGATGGTTTAGGCCTTGGTCCACCACGCTGACCTAGTGCGGGTTCGCGGACTACACACCTAAGAAATTGCTAAGAACTCTTAGGTGTGCAGATTTCATCACGAAGTTTTCCTTCACCGTTAAAGTACGTTTGAATAGCAAGTGATTAATGTTATATCCACGCGTTAGAATTATTATGGCGGCCAAATGTGTACGCCTTTGACTCATTGTTCCAATTATGTGTTGAAATGGAAAGTGCTCCGCGGTCAATGATCGTAGACGCGTCTGTTCCATTCTGTTACAGCTGGATTTTTCGCAGTATTTACGGGGTTGTTAACCTTTTGTTACTTTATGGCTGAAATTGAAGCGTAAGCAGATATGAAAGCATCATTTACGTGATACCGTAGACTAAGTAACATTCAATAAAAATCGCTGACAGAAATGCACAAAACGTATATAATTATTTAAAGTATAGGAAAATCACGTATCATAGTCAACTTAATGCAATTTTGACACCTTTATTATCAATTTCGCTTGTTGAATGTGACTTTTCTTACCAATTTTCTAATCTATAAGAAATCAACCACATTTGTCTAATTTTATTGTACAATCGAATAACAAACAATCGCAAAATACACACTTATCGTTCCACTCAACTCGTTTAGCAAAAATCAAGTACTTAATTACTTGTCATATTAAATAATGCACGTAATATCCGTTACTCAAAAAGGGTTTTAAATATAATGTTCTCTTAATGCCCATTTTCATAATAACACGCAATTACCTCCTAACATTAACTAGGACTTACATTCAACGAAATTAATCATAAGACGCGTAAATGTTGGATAATTCTGCTGCATATTAACATAAATCATTCTGCTTTACATTATTTATTGCTTGGCAAGTACTAACAAATTATTTTGAGATTACAACGATTAAATAACGATAAGCAAATTCATGTATACTGTAATCGATAATTTGAAAAGTTATAATTGTATGTTTCATTAATTTCATTGAGATGTTAAAACAATAATCAATTTACGAAATAAATTGATTATTCATTTAAGTATATTAAGCAGAAATAAATAAACATGGGAGATAAATTTCGTTATAAATTATGGTAAAATTAAATAAATATAACACATCAATTAATTTAATTAATGTGTTCGTTATTTATATACAATAATTTAACGCTATCGCATAAAATAAATACATTTTGGTAATTAAATACCCTACAATTAGGTTAATACGATTAATTTAATTAATGTATTCGTTATTTTAAAATAAATTAATTTCTTCATTATCTGCATCATTAATCAACGTTTTAATGGCGTGCACGACTGTTGCAACGTGTTCAAAGTTTTGTTCTCTTGAGTTAACTGTTTATTTTACGACCGTCGGCCGGCCTAGTTCCATCCCTCCTTATAAATACTTCTTAGTATCGCGAACATATGGTGTAAGGCGTGGGATCGTAGTAAACCTTACGCATATAAAATACCAAACTTCCAACTCAATCGGTTATATTTTTGCGGAGGCATTTTTTGACAGACAGACACACGAGTGATTTTTTGTATGAGGATTTCGTATTTGCCTTTTTAGGTTTGAAACAATGAAAAGCAATGTAGAGAAGTTGTATAGTACCTCGTCTTGCCCAGGATTAAGTCCATGGAAGTCCATCTCTACTTTGTCATTCTCGAACCTCAAGATTACCTATACGTACTCCACGATCCGGTGGACTAAGGCCCAACACTTCTAATCAAAGACGAGATATACAATATTGATATTATAATTTAAGTAAATTTCATTAGTTTCCTCTGAATGTAAATTCTGTAAACAAAAGAAAACCATCCACGCTTTCATCTTTTATTGGTTTTAGGTCACTAAACTTTCGTTTTCTTCAAGCGGAATCGCCTACGTATAAACAAATAAACACACTAAAGTTTAAACTGTTTACAAACATTGTGTTGTCTTACAACATTTTCTCTGAATGTGTTAATTGAACGCCGACGCAGTGTGGGTGAATACGCGAGCAATACATTTTGTACTATAAACACATGGTGTAAGGTATATTATCGCTTAACTAGTCCATAATGCTAATGATTCACTGGAGATTTTCACTTTTTCCATCTGTTAAACTTTTTCTTCCAAGTATTAAAACATGTACTAATATTCTAAGCTGAAGAGTTTGTTTGTTTGCTTGAACGCGCTAATCTCAGGAACTACTGGTCCGATTTGAAAAGTTCTTTCAGTGTTAGATCATCATCACGCTACGGCCAAAAGGAGTGAAGCATCAGTGGAAATGTGGCGAAAGAATATTCATTTTATTAGAACTCGTAAAAAAAACTGAAACTGTTAATCCCACTCCCGCTGCCTCAACTTTTGGCCTCATAAATCCATTCCACACCAAAATATATCCTATTTGCATACCTAGGAACTTATGAGAGAGTGAGAAGTGATTGAATGATGATGAAAAAAGATCATTTTGGACATATTTGGATAGATAATATTGCGGTTTTTCGTCCGCCATTGATTTCTAAAGTCTTCCAAAGACTTGGATTCCGCTAGTATTTAGATCATAATATCACTTTATGGATGTAATCTGTAGCGCAGATGGTTAGAAGCTGTGATATGAGGCCGTCTATTCAATTATTTAATCGAACCACAAATCTATTTTCTTTTTTATTATTTTTATATTTTCTTTTTTTAAATATCTCTCTTCTTTTTTATGAACAATTATACCCTATCTTCAAAACTATGTGTGTGGCTTTGTGTATTTATCGTATCAATGTTATCATTTTCACAATCTATAGAACGGTTGAATAGATTCTTATCTTTGATCAGTGATTCAGCGCTCGTTCATTCGAACACTTGCGGTCTCGCGTCGCACCTGTGCACCCACCAGCTTTTACTTCTGAATGGACAGTACTTTTATTACTGGCCGTTCGATATTTATGTCGTATTGTATTGTAATATTTGTGGACATAAATAAAATTCACACTACCACATTTAGCCTATGATTAGTTTAGAGCATTGGTCGGCAACCTTTTGGCAGGCAAGGGCCGCAATGTGGCAAAATAAACTAAAGGCGGGCCGCACTTGTGATATTTACCCTAGATTCTACGTAATACCTATGTATAATTGGTCATATCCCATAGAAAAAATGAAAATGCTTACTAATGCTAACATTCACGGGCCGCAAGCAAGAATGCGCGGGCCGTGCGTTGCCGACCGCTGGTTTAGAGGAAAAACTATAAAAAATGTCGACTGTACCGACTTTATCTTATTTTTTTGCATCGATCAGGCCTATTATATCACCGAAAAGACATATACATCATCATCATCATCAGCCCAAATACGTCCCACTGCTGGGCACGGGCCTCCTCTACAACTATATACATCAGTGCTATAAATTTATTTAATTTTGATGTTTTCCGTCACAGTTTAAATAATGATTGTAATATAAATAAAACTTTCGATCTTCTAAATTATCACTACTAATTTGTATACCACATACCTTTCATCACCCAAAACGCACTAGCCTAATTTTGCTTCATAAATTTCGATTGAAATATCGATGTATCAAGAATAGCGTCGGTGTAAATAGACTATGTATGTCAATGTT
Source organism: Hemaris fuciformis (assembly GCA_907164795.1). Taxonomy (NCBI): domain Eukaryota; kingdom Metazoa; phylum Arthropoda; class Insecta; order Lepidoptera; family Sphingidae; genus Hemaris; species Hemaris fuciformis. Next base: position 4,993,377 of record OU015455.1, on the reverse strand, counting down.
ACACCTACTTATTGAACAGGCGTAGACACGTCCGCCGCGCCGTGAACATAATCCAATGTTTGCTTTGACGAGTGGTGCGTACCTATCAACTTGCTGTTTGCCTTGCTAATTGCACGCAGGAGGTACCCGTCTGCTTATGATAGCCTGGTACATTAAATGAGGAAAGTCCGTTTACTTTCGTGACTTATGGCCGAATAATGAAACGCTACTTAATCTGAGGGTGACTTATATTAAGTGGCGGTTATAATTTAAGCGGTATACTGAAACATCATTTATCGATTTTAAGACTGTGATTAACTAATGCCCACTTAAATTTCCTTAAATGGCAATATTACCACAAAAAGTTCTTTTATATGACATATTTTAAGTATATGCCGCTTAAATTATAACAGCTACATAAATATAAGTCGCCCTCAGATTAAGTAGCGTTTCAGTATTCGGCCATAAGGGCCTTATTTATAATCATCATCAGCCCATATACGTTCCACTTCTAGGCACGGGCCTCCTTTACAACTGGGTTTAGGCCTTAGTCTACCACGCTGGTCTAGTGCGGGTTGGTCTGGTGTGTATTACACCTAATAAATTTATAGGAACCTTTAGATGTGCAGAATTTATTTTTAAATTGTTAATTTAAATCGTAACAAAAAAAAATACCATTTATAACATGAGTAAACTGAATGACGTTTTATAATTAGGACACATCATCATCAGCCCAATACGTCCCACTGCTGGGCACGGGCCTCCTCTACAACTGAGAGGGTTTAGACCTTAGTCCACCACGCTGGCCTAGTGCGGGTTGGCGGACTACACACCTAAGAAATTCCTAAGAACTTTTAGGTGTGCAGGTTTTATCACGATGTTTTTCCTTCACCGTTAAAGCAAGTGATATATAATTCATTGTGAATACACACATAACTTCGAAAAGTCAGAGGTGTGTGCCTGGGGTTTGAACCTGCGACCGCCGAAATTCTCGACCGCACGCCTAAACCTCGAGGCCATCACTGCTTATGGACACATTGATATAAATTTTAAACATTATATCATGATTACATTTGCCTAATGATTATGATTAATCCCAACCCCAAATCCAAGTCTTACCTATCCAATCACACACGAAATCCATTAGCCAACACACTAAGCAATCTATCTACCCTCCATACGCACACAATCCAGCTACCCTTGCATAACCTAAACGCATTAACACAATGGATATGCGGAAGGGTGCATTGTGCATTTGCATGCGCCGAATGCCGCCAATCGATGCGTGAGGGGGGAAATGGAAGGGGGGATGGATAATGTTGCCAGCTCGGAAACTGACACCGCAAAAACATTATCTTATTATAAATGGGAAAGTTTATTTGTTACGCGTTCATTTTTAAATCACTAGACAAATTTTGATGAATTTCGATGCTATGATAGATGAGGTCTTAGAAGGGACGGGTATAGGCTATTTATAAGCATTGTAAAGGTTTTAGACAAGCTTTTAACTTGATGTCATAGAAGCCTGAACTGAACACTGTATCGTTCACAATACTAAAATCAATACAATTTGATTTGACCAAACATGTGAAGTAATTCATCTCTACCTAGTTTTTAGGCATAACGTTTTTAGTCATTTTAGGGATAAAGTAATATATGTTGTTGTACCCGTATATCTAATCAGAAAAAATCGTGATAAAACCTGCACACCTAAAAAGTTCATATATATTTCTTAGGTGTGTAGTCCGCCAACCCGCACTAGGCCACCCGCACTAGGCCAGCGTGGTGGACTAAGGCCTAAACCCTCTCAGTTGTAGAGGAGGCCCGTGCCCAGCAGTGGGACGTATTTGGGGTGATGATGATGATGATATCTAATTTGACCTTAAATTATACCTGTTCTTAATATAAAAAGATTCTATTTATAACTCTGTGTTTTGATCTCGGGCAACGTACAGTAAAACTTTATCTTTTGTTTCGATCGATTGTCCCTTCACAAAGGCTGGCAACCCCACACCGGTGGGTGGTTAGGCAGGGAGGGAGGGTGTCTGACCGTTGTCCGCCAGTTCAGGCCGGTCGTGTTGCTATAATTAAAACTTGCTGCGTGGTGTGTCGCCCAAATAGCGACAATGCCCGCCCATGCACGCTGCGAATGCAAAAATTGCCTTTCAGCGTTGCAGTATCGATCTGTTCGGTTTCATGCTACCCTGGTGCCGAGCGAAGTTTTGATCATATACTCGTGAATGTATTTTAATTTTTGTTTCGTATTTTATTACTATTTTATATATAATCGATTTTTTTATATTAGAGAAATGTACATAATAATTTGGATATTGACAGTCAAGCTTATTATAGCTTGGGTACCTTGGGTTAACCGATCTATCTACCTACATATACAGCCGATTTTGCTTTTCATTCGCGCTTGCTATCGAAACGTATCAAGTTCAATTCTCCAATAGGCTAAGTATTAATAAAGTTTTCATCAAAATTATTTGTAACAACACATTGCTATCCTCGATAAATGACCTTTTATTAAATGGTACTTCAAATGTAGCTGGTGTTAAACCATGGGCTTGGAGATCTTTGTCTACTCGATTCAGGGATACAGGCATAGAAAAGCTACACAATATTAAATGTATTGTAAGGCCCTATCCCACCACACACCAGCCACTGTAACTCCTGTGCTCCAGGATCAACAGCGGCACGCACAGTATCGACGCCGAGCAATGAAGCTCAGCGGATCTAAGGCGACCTAATTTGTCATAATCCCGCAAAAATTTAATCAGAAAGAAAATATAAAGGATGAGTTGGAAAACAAAGACTTGTCCTCTTCCCTCCACAGCAAAGCGGGTGACAAAACATTGAACTAATGTATTAATAAACCTCCCATATGAAACACCACCTATCGCGAAAAATGTAATATACCTCCCGCCGAAACTTTCCACGGAGTTCAACGACCTAACCAAACTGAGTTAGTAATATAAGAGTCAAGTCAATTTGCCGCACCCGCCGAAGCCTTCCAGCTAGGTTTAATAATAACATGGTAACGCACCCCCCACCCCGTAACCCCCCTCTACCCTTACGACTCCTTACCGCAATATTACGCGGTTACTTGGCAAACTCACCCCCTAGCTCCAAGCGTAACCGTTCTAAATAACTTATTCTGTCTCTATTAGAACAATGAAGTTGATGTTTGAGAATTTGAAGGATTGTTTGAAAGTTATTATAATGGGCTATTAAGACCATGACTATCAAAGAGTTGGAGGACGAGTATGACTATCTATATATTTTGATATCTATGTTTTAGATACATACATACATACATACATACATACATAAACTCACGCCTGTATTCCCCGAAGAGGTAGGCAGAGATGCATTTCTGCACCCACATTTCGCCAAGTATGTATCAGTCCCACGTAATAGGGGGCGAGCCTATTGCCGTTTTTCGGGCACATTTCCAGACTCCGTGCTGTTACCGAGAATTTCCTAATGGAAAAACCCAATAACACTTTGCCCGACCCGGGAATCGAACCCAGGACCTCTAGATCGCACGGCACATACTTGTACCGCGAGACCACGAGGCAGTCATAGGAACTCATTATATACCTATTTAGTAATTTAATTATATTATGATATCTGTAAATTTATATTTGTTTTTTTTTCTTTTCTCATTAGTTAGGTATATGTACCTATGTGTTTAAATGGTTATTTGTAGGAGTTACCACTGTCTGTAAGTTTTGTTATAAGTGGAAACTGTTTGTGATGTATTAAAAACAAACTTGATTAAAATTAAAAACAATGTTGATTTAAAACTTGAATTGATATAAGAATAAAATGTATTGTAGGTTTCCCAAAGAATAATAATAATAATGAAAAACTCATCTTGGATTTATATAAGTTTTCTATCTTTTCATGCATATATATAAACACTATCGTATACTGAAAGGGATAATTAAAGACGATTTTCGAAGTCAACGGTCCGCAAACTGTTTTAAGTCACTCTTGATAGTATATGATCGCAGAAAGTAACTAAATGATCACAGTCTTCAAGCATTATCATCATTAGCCCATATATATCCCACTGCTGGGCACGGGCCTCCTCTATAACTGAGAGGGTTTAGGCCCTTGTCCACCACGCTGGCCTAGTGCAGGTTAGCGGACTACACATCTAAGAAATTCCCAAGAACTTTTAGGTGTGCAGGTTTCATCACAATGTTTTCCCTCTCCGTTAAAGTACGTGATAATTCTTTATGAATACACACATAACTTTGAAAAGTTAGAGGCGAGTGCCTGGGATTTGAACCCGCGACCGTCGAGATTCTAACCCTCGAGGCCATCACGACTTCATTCGAGGACATCACGAATTAAATATTAATATGGAAAAAATGTTGAATGATTAAAAAACTATGATTACTATCTTCCACTACTCAATATATGGATTGAAACTCAAATTAAATCATTACAATATCTGTCGCAAACACGAGGTTAAAAGGCACAATGCGTCAGTCACAACTACACGGGACGGGGAACAAAGGATGCTCAAACACATTTTTCCGCCATTTTCACGGCGCATTCGCGTTGGCATGCGACATACAGACGCCATTGTCCAAACTGTTGTCGAGCCTTGACCGATTTCAGTTGAATGGGCTTTTTATTGTTCATTTTTACAAACTTCAACTATACTGTCTGTGATGATATAAATAGGAAAATTGTTTGCTACAGATGAAGTCAAAAATATTTTTTGACCGTTTTGAATTGTTTTTATTATGTACATATACAGGGTGTATTCAGACCGTGATCGGAAACTAAGGCAGGTAATAGCTAAGGTGATTACAAACCCCCTGGCGTTAAAGAAAATTCTGACAATAAATAAAAAATTTGACGTTTTCCATACAAACCGCGTACATTTAATACCGATGGTTGTATAGAAAACGTCAAAATTTTTATTTAGTTTCCGATCACGGTCTGAATACACCCTGTATAGATAGGACCCTGAGAACGGAATAGGCTATTTTTTATTTAACGGGGCACAATGGCTACTCAACAAAAAGTTTGAATTAATAAACGATAATAACTTGAGATAAGCAAAGTTTTCCTTCGTCGATATGAAAGCTTTATTATCGGCCCATATTCTTCTTGTTGTTGGCATGAGAATCTTCTACTATATGAGATAAGTGTAATTCCACTACGCTGTTCTAGGCAGGATAAGAATAACTGCTTGACCGGAATAAGGTTGTTTTTTCAGGAAACTCTTAAGCTTGCAGCTTTGTTAAATTTGTGTTTTGTTTTATGCTAGAGCTTTATTTTTGTATGTACACGCGTTAGAAGTTATACTAAAAAAATCTTTCTTCTTATTCTACGTACTCATAAATATTTGACAACTAATAAATATGTCAATCCCTTTTTATTACTGTCACTATTCTACATTTTTAAAATCTAAAACATATAAACTTTTTGTAAAAATTTACTCTCATCATTTTTCCCTAACGCGCCAAAAGAAGTATAACTTAAATAAATAAATATGATGATGATGATGATGATGACTAACAGCAATGTATATTGTTTCAGCCATGAGCCGGAGGGCGGCGGGCGGTGCGGAGAGGGTCCGCTAGCGCGCGCCATGCAACCCGCGCCGCCGGGCGGGTCGCCCAAGCGTCACACCACGCCGGCGCCGGCGCACGGTCAGTATACCAACCTGTCTACCCCATTAAACACACGAAACGAAGAACCATACGCATATGCAGGTACACTTGTGACCCTGAAAAAGTAGACAAGGATGTACTTTGCCTGAACCGCGAATTGAACCAAATCTATGGACATTTCGTTTCACCAACTACTTACTGTCTCTACCAGTTCATATTACTTCGCCAGATGAGATCACCAGTTATATAGTTGCACATTTTCCAGACTACGCGCTGCTATTGAGACTTTCCTGACAAAAAAATACTGTGCCTGAACCGGAAATTGGACCAATTCTATGGACATTCCATTTAACCAACTAGTACTTACTGTCTCTACCACTTGATAAATGTTCGCCTAAAGAGCACGGATCTACCCTATTATTATGAATGGGTTAAACCCAGGCCCACCACCCTGGTCTAATGCGTAGTGTCGACTAACTGGGTGAAAATATTCTACCTACGCGTAAAGATTATCAACATTATATAATCATTCCATCATCATCCCATTTACGTCCCACTGCTGGGCACAGGCTTCCTCTACAACTGGGAGGGCTTAGGCCTTAGTCCACCACGCTTGCCTAGTGCGGGTTGGCGGACTACACACCTAAGAAATTCCTAAGAACTTTTAGGTGTGCAGGTTTTATCACGATGTTTTCCTTCACCGTTAAAGTAAGTGATAATTCATTGTGAATACACACATAACTTCGAAAAGTCAGAGGTGTGTGCTTGAGGTTTGAACCCGCGACCGTCGAGATTCACGACCGCGCGCCTAAAACCTCGAGGCTATCACTGCTTCAATCATTTATATCTCCCATATACCTACATCTCAATACAAGTCTCACATCTCAACTACTAAAAGTGGTAAGGCCCTATTCCACTACAAAACACATCTGAAAAATTCCCTATGAAATTATTTTAAAGTATGATTGCAATGTTCCCCAGTCCCAACAAAGTGTTATGCATAAAGCAAATGATTGAGTTCCCACAGAATCATAAAGCGACGCCAACTTATTGCCACCTATTCGTCGGCGTCGCTCGCGAGCTCTCATTTGTAACTACCCAATGCGACGCAAGCGTTATCTGTGTAATGGCGTGTATAGTCAAAATATATTATGTTTTCATTGCTGTATTCCTGAAGGGGTAGGCAGTGATGTGTTTTATCACCATGTCTTTTTAGCTGTGTTTTAAGTCGACGTGTTACTGCCACTTTGGCCACATTTCTAAATTCCATGTTACATACAGAAATTCCAATGACACATACATACATAACCTCACACCTGTTTTCCGCGAAAGGGTAGACAGAGGTGCATTTCTGCACCCATATTGCGCCAGGTATCAGTCTCGCGTAATAGGAGGCGAGCCTATTGCCGTTTTAGGGGCTCTTTTCCAGACTCCGTGCTACTACTGAAAATTTTGTAATGGAAAAACCCAACAACACATCGTCATCATCAGCCCATATACGTCCCACAATTGCTATGAAAATAGCTAATTATACTTTCTCGACCCAGGAAATAAACCACTCACCCTTTTTTATGCAAGGTCTCTAAGAAAGTAGTAACAACCTATCTAAAAAAAAAAATAAAAAATTACCCCAATTTTTCAACAAATCTTCAAGCGCAAGTTCCATCGCTTATTCCTAAAAAAGTTTATCATAAGCAACTCTAACAAGGTACCCCAAAATCCCTTCTACGTCAGATATTTACCCCATTGTTGGTCCAATCAATAGGCGGTAATGACGCCGCGGGGACACTACCCGTCGCTAACGAACCGCTTTCCGCGTCTTTTTACACAGTGAATTAATCAGATTACGTCTGCGGGGTGCTTTTTGGCCGTCCAATGTCCTTATTCGGCTTTTAGGTATTTTCTTGCTGGCGGTTTATTAGATTTCATTGGAATTTGTAGTTTTGAGAGTAGTTAGCGCGAGTGTTTTGGTCGTATTATTCTACTTTTGGCATAACTATTTTTTATTTTAAGTATAAGGTATTTTCTCTAAATATTTTTATAGTATCCTCTCTATGATTAGTATTTAAAGACGGCACAAAATTGTATCCTTTACAATCTAGACGTTTCGGGTTTAGTTCTCGGGTCGAGCAATGTTATTGGGTTTTCTTGTTAAAAAATTCTCAATACCCACTTGGTGTCTGGAAAACGGCAATAGACTTTGCCTCTATTATTATATTACATAAAACTAAACGTAAATGGCTTAACTTAGGTGCAGGACTGCATCTCTATCCCACCATTCTGGGACACAGAAGTTAGTGTATTTATGTATGTTAAAAATAACCTATGCGTTAAACCCGAGTGTCAGCTACGTGTACGTGTACTTCCATACCAAATTTAATTAAAATCCATTGCCTTTGAAAGTAACAAACTTCGATAATCATAATATCTTCCATAGAGACTTTCAGCTCTATAATAGTTGCTGTGATTATTGATTGTGATGATTATTCTTCCCCAGGCGCGGCGGGAGACCAGTCCACCCTAAAGGTCCACTTGCCCAACGGGGGATTCAACGTGGTTCGAGCATCAGCTGATGAAGATGTGCGCTCCGTGCTACGGCTGTTGGCGGCCCGACTGGCCGCTGGCGACAGGGTCTACACATCCTGTTACGCGCTACGGGCCAGGAACCTGGTCACTGGCAAGGTGAGAAACTTTTTTTTTGCATGGGGAAAATCCTCTTGGATCCCCGCTTGCAGGAAACAAACGGGGTATGCCGGACTTTTACCGGCTAAAAACCCCATGGTAGTCTCCCTCTACACTTTGGAGGTCTTCGGGAACTCAAAAATGAACGCGCCGAAGAACCCCCAGTGCGTAGCTTATCAAGCACACATCGGCCTAAGTAAACTTACTACTCAGGCAAATTATATTAATTCCCGGGCCTATGATTGCCATTAGTGTCGCCACTCCCGCGTATTCTTCTTTGAGCGAAGTGGGCCCTCTTTCTGATACGCTCTGCCGTCTCCTTCTAAGGTGAGAAACCTAGGATCAGTTGAAACCTGAAAGTGGAGGAGAAATTGCGAGGTTATGCGAGTGAAGGAGTGAATACTATACATATGTTGATTCTGGGTGGAGTTATTGCTGATATAATTGACATGATTTTATCATTTTATTTTGTCACATAAATTCTGTAATTGATTTTTTTCTAATAAAGTAATTAATTTTCTATGTTCTTATTATATTCTAAAATAGAAAAGATTAAACAAGTTATATTCGTAGATGCATTAGTATCTATTTGATAACAAAATAGATAGCAACATGATCCCCCATTGCTATCCCTTTTATGTTAACTATACCTAATAAGATTCACACAAAAAGGCATTATTTGTTGTTGTAAAATCTACGAAAATTTAAATAATTTTACTCCATTATATAAAACCAAAAAATAAAATATCAATACAAAAACAAATAAACATACTGCTTGTAAGCGTAACCGACAACTGTAAATTAGCAACATCAAAAATGTAAATCCCTTCACTCGTTCTCCCGTTCAACCGTTCATTCAAAAGTCAATTGAGATTCCCTATTTCAAATTGAAAGGAAATAGCATTTAGTGCGCGCACTTAATTATTTCAATAGTCGTTGAACTCCATACTTTTATTCCTTATTTTGCTATAATTAGATTCCTAAAATTTAAAACTTACTTTAGACGCAGTAAAGTTTTATATTTCATTAACGTGCATACTGCATCGTGCACACTCAATTTCATAACTACCCACATTATCTCGAGTTTTATGACCCGAATATACCCACTTCCACGAGTGGAATGCTGGATGGAGCTGCAATGCTGCCATTAGATTTTCTTTGATCAGAACGGCACGAGGAAACGCGGAAATAGTAGTACATAAAGATTTTTTGTAGTTTTTCATTAAATACTTTTTTATCAAGATATATTTGTTTCTTGTTTTAGTCCGATGTTACTTTGTGATGTTGTGATTACGTGTGTGGTTAATGATGCCTACTTATTTATTTAACACTGATGCAAAGTGACTACAATTATTTTGGGTTACTGCCTCGTGGTCTCGCCGTACAAATATGTGCCGTACAATCACGAAGTCCCGGGTCGGGCTAAGTGTTATTGGGTTTTTCCGTTAGGAAATTTCTCGGTAACAGCACGGAGTCAGGAATTGTGCCCGAATAACGGCAATAGGCTCGCCCCCTATTAAGTGGGACTGATATATATATGTAAATGGCGAAATGTGGATGTGAGATTATGTATGTATGTATATTGTATGTTATTTAGAGTCTGATTGTAATGCTGATAATGTCCTTAAACTGTATCCCGGTTTCCAGATCCGCTGGATCCACCAAGACACTGGTGTATCGGAGCTGCTGAGCCGATGGCCGGCCAGCGAATGGCGGCTTGAGCTGCGCGTGCGCTACCTGCCGGCCAACCTGCGCGACTTGTGCGACGCAGACCGCGTCACATTCCACTATTATTACGACCAGGTAACGTACCGCCGCAATTTAAATCATTAAAATAAAAGCCCTGAAAATGGGACATACTATGATTATCTTATTCGTCCCCATATGCGCCCATATACGTCCAACTACTGGTCACGGGTCACCTCTATAACTGAGTGGGTTTAGGCCTTAGTCCACCACGCTAGCCTAGTGCAAGCTGGCATAATCTTATCAACATGTCATAATTACTCACCTAAGAATTTGAAGTTAAATTTGAAGAAATATTTTTCCATGTTATAGCCTAGTTATTAAGTTTATGCTAAATAATCTTAGTCCTTAGTAAGATAATGGTTACCTTAATAAAGAGCAGTTGATAGTAGTTGTATTATATATTGCAATACTTTATTACTTTATTCTCCATTTCCTGAATACATTAAGGGGTTGTATACAATGAAAAAATAAATTATCCAGGCAAATTGGGTCTTTATGATTGTGTAACAAAAGTGAGCGTACCAGAATTATTTCTCCTGGCAATAAGATGCTAAACCTCGAAGTGGAGCAAAGGACATCCATTACCTTGACAATGTCATTGCTGATAAAACTTTCTTGTTAATTTTTGCTTTTCTCATTCCAGGTGCGACATGACTACCTCAACGCCAATCATCCTATGGTAGACCAGGATTTGGCGATACAAATATGTTGTTTAGAAATTAAGTAAGTACATTTCACTAGAAATTTGTTAAAATTAAGCTTCAAGTATTAAATATCTGCTGCAAGTTAGTAAGAAAGTCAGATGGTAAATGATCAAAATAGTCACATTAAATATAGAGAGTCGTCGATCCCTCCGAATTGAATCGCAGGGACCGTTCGTTTTTGATTCAGCGTTCTTGTTATTGAGGAAAGGTAACTAGTAGGAAAACAAGTTACTATTATCTAACTTTTGCCTGACTTTTGGCGGTACTTCCATAGAAGCCCAAATCCCAGCTTGTCTTACAAAATTCTGAATCTTTAAGCTATAAATCTTTATTTAACAAAAGCAATTTGACATATAAATGAGAATATCCTGACCTCAAAATAAACAATTATGCAATAGACAGTACACAGTTAACGTGTAATGTTTTTGGGCTTCTATGGAAGTACCTCCACTGCTCTAGACCTGCCAATGTAATTGCAGGACTAATAACTCAATTCATTAATGGTTTATCATGAACCTTCCAGATACTTCTGCAAAGATATGCAAATATCTCTGGATAAGAAGGCCAACATGGAGTACTTGGAGAAGGAGTTTGGGCTGCACAAGTTCCTGCCCAAATCGGTGCTCGAGGCCATCAAGCCCAAGGTGCTCAAGAAAGCCATACAGCAGCAGTTCAAAAAGGTTTGTCGGGATTTTTTTTTATGTCACGGTGTTTGTAATGATCATCATCATCATCATAATCAGCCCATATACGTCCCACTGCTGGGCACGGGCCTCCTCTATAACTGAGAGGGTTTAGGCCTTAGTCCACCACGCTGGCCTAGTGCGGGTTGGCGGACTACACACCTTAGAAATTCCTAAGAACTTTTAGGTGTGCAGGTTTTATCACGATGTTTTCCTTCACCGTTATAGCAAGTGATAATTCATTGTGAATACACACATAACTTCGAAAAGTCAGAGGTGTTTGCCTGGGGTTTTAACCTGCGACCGTCGAAATTCTCGACCGTGCGCCTAAACCTCGAGGCCATCACTGCACTGCATTGTAATCACCGCAGCTATTATCTGCCTTAGTTTCCGATCACGGTCTGAATACACCCTGTACAATGATTTTTTCCAGGTGGCTCACCTGAGTGACACGGAGTGTATGTTGCGGTACCTGGAAACGATGCACACTCACTACGGGTACGACAGGGAGACGTTCACGGGCGCGCTCGGCACGGGCTGGGCCATTCCAGTGGAACTCGCCATCGGACCTGATATAGGTCAGTACTAGCTGCAGCGGACCATTTAGGGCGCTTCTCGCCCTGAGATGCCGCAAAACCGCCCTAAATGCGCGAGATGGTCACCGAGAGGTTTTAGTCGGTATGCTGGCGTAGGATTTTGGTTAGGGACCCAACTCAGCTAAACGGACAAATTTTCTGCGCGCCGAGTTGGAAGGCCAGAGACATACCCCTTTCGGCCTCCCCCGAGGTAACGAAAGAGGGACCTTAAGGCGCTTTCATTTCGTAAAAAAAAAGTGAGAACTAGCTGATTGTAGCAATCATTATCAATGCCGTTTTTCCCATATTGGACACTAGGGTCTTTGGCTTCCTTTCTAAGAGTAAGAGTTTCTGGTCCGAACGAGCAGTAGATCGAACCACAGAGTCCTCTCGTCCAAAAAAAGAATTTCTGTAATTTGTATGTAAAAAAACGGACTGCGGGTGGGGGTCGGAGCAAATGGCTTAAGACTTTTAGTACTCAAGTACAGAGGTCCTAATTTTAATGTGCCTATGCCCTCTAAAAGGTTTCTTTTGTTTTGACTAAATCAACTATACAGAAGGACCGTATCCAGCAAGGGCTTATGATAATTTTCTACAAAAGCTCGATTTACATCTATCCAAATATGACTGATACATATTTTTTTATGTACGCAGATATCTCATACGTTTCCCACAAGGCCGGCGAGCCCCCCACCTACACCAAGATAGCTTCGTTCAGCGACATCGTGGCGGTGCAGACCCTCAAGTCCAACTGCACACAACAGTCTCAGACGCAGGTAAATCAATCACATTAATATGAAGGCGAAAGTTTATGAATATGTTAGTTAACGTTTCAATCACTAGGTATAGAGGAGGGCTTTTCCCTTTAGCAGAAATGTGAGATATAAAGATTAAACAAGCTTATAATTATTGACAATTACATACATACATAAACTCACGCCTGTATTCCCCGAAGGGGTAGGCAGAGGTGCATTTCTGCACCCACATTTCGCCAGGTATGTATCAGTCCCACGTAATAGGGGGCGAGCCTATTGCCGTTTTTCGGGCACATTTCCAGACTCCGTGATGTTACTGAGAATTTCCTAATGGAAAAACCCAATAAAACTTTGCCCTACCCGGGAATCGAACCCAGGACCTCTAGATCGCACGGCACATACTTGTACCGCGAGACCACGAGGCAGTCTTTATTATTGACAATTATGCGAGTATATTTAACTCCTTCTATTTCTTCCATCTTATTAATTTTGTTTCGACGTAAAAAATAAGCTAGGTCTTTAATGACTCGCTGATCTTCACTGCTCGGTATCATTTCTGTGCCTGCAGCCAATCCGGGTGAACAGGAGTTGCAGTGGCGACTGTACTGTGTAGAAATAATTTCTATAAAAAGAAAGATAACAATGATTAATTCGGCTCGGCAAACGTTAGAACGCACTAAGGCTAGTAGGGTGCCGATGTAGGCAAGGTGGCTGGCAGCCGTTGGATGAGGAGGGCCGTAGATCGAGCCCAGTGGCGTGCCATAGGAGAGGGTTATGTCTAGCAATGGTCGTGAGAAAGGTTGTTGTTGATGATGATGATAAACAATAATTAATAGAATTGATTATTGGATTTGAAAGTAGTGATGGCCTCGAGGTTTAGCTGCGCGGTCGAAAATCTCGGCGATAGCGGGTTCAAAACCCAGGCACACAACTCTGACTTTTCGAAGTCATGTGTGCATTCATAATGAATTATTACTTACTTTAACGGTGAAGGAAAACATCGTTAAGAAACTCGCACACCTAAAAGTTGTTAGGAATTTCTTAGGTGTGTAGTCCACCAACCCGCATTAGGCCAGTGTTGTGGACTAAGGCCTAAACGTTGTAGTTAAGTTAGTTAAGTGGTTAACAATTGTAGAGGAGGTCCGTGCCCAGCAGTGGGACGTATATGGGCTGATGATGATGGATTGGATATGATTTCAGAGTGGTTCGTGCGGCAAGGCGGCGTTACAGCTACGAGTCAAAGGTGCCACAGAGACGCTCACGATTACGTGCAGCAGTGTTGAGGTAACTCCAATAACTTGAGAAACTTTCTTTTTTATTTGAGGGTGAAACCTCAAAGCTCAATCTTTTTGTCACCCGCTTTGCTATGGAGGGAAGTGGACAACTCTTTGTTTTCCAACTCCTCCTTTATTTTGTCTTTCTGATTAACTTCGTTGCGGGATTATGACAAATTTAGGTCCCCTTAGATCCGCTGAGCTTCATTGCTCAGCGTCAATACTGTGCGTGCCGCTGTTGATCCTGGAGCACAGGAGTTACAGTGGTGGGTGTGTGGTGGAATAGGGCCAAAAAAAACTTGAGAAACTTCACCAATTGGCGAAGGACACCCATCTCCTTCTATCTCAGCCACGGCGCAAGTGTATACAATTCTTATTACACCCGTGGATTCTATATTTTTGTACGTATATTTTCAGGCTGCAGAAAGTCTGGCGGACCTGGTGGACGGGTACTGCAGGCTGGTCACCGATTCGCAGACATCGCTCTGGAACAGAACCAGTGAGTTACATATATTTGTGTATTTTAGATCGACATGATTCTTTCTGTCTTTCTCTCTTTCCGATACACACGGTTAATGGTAATTTCAAGGGGTACCTATATACTTTTAAAAAAAATGTCATAATAGAATATAGGGTTCGAAACCACGATATCTTGTTTGGATTCCTGTTGTTTAACCAATTATGGCACTATTAAAAAACAAAAAAAAAAAGATTTCGACAGCATTCTTGGAGCCACCACATGTATATTATCTTTAACTCTCCTAGAATTGATTAGTAAAAACGCATTTCTCTATTTATTTCAAGCTACCGTTTGGAAACAATTGAATTGTCAGTGCAAAAGCAAGTGTAAGTATAGACAATAGAACCTTTTTTTCTTTATTATTTTTAGTACTATACTGGCTATGTATTTTTACTTGGGTATCCAATTCATTTGTTCATCTACAGTAAATCCAAAGTTTTCATAACACATAACTATTAACCCCTTTTAGAAGTACCTACATAAATTATACGATATAATCATAATATTTTTTAGATTGAATATTTCACAATTAAGGCCTGTTGCATCACTCTCTGATTGAAATCTGATAACTTAACTATATGATGTGTCTAAATATCCCAATACAATGAAAATTCACTTGAAAATCTTACAAATAATGCAAATAATACACATCAAGTAATGAAACAAGCGTGCCAGCCAGCGTGGTATACTAAGGCCTAAACCCTCTCAGTTGTAGAGGAGGCCCGTGCCCAGCAGTGGGACGTGTTTGGGCTGATGATGATGATGATGAATGAAAAAAGACCGTAATATTCTTTTCACATATTTTTTTAAATCGTTATATATTTTTTCGATATATTTTTCTTAATATTATATCGTTATATTTTTTTTAAATCGTTCAATCAATTATTGATACTGACATTAAAACAGCCAGTAAAAAGACGTATACCTATAACACTTTTTTTTTTTATTCGATAATCACCCCAATTGATACATTGAAAAATATAATTAAATTATTTATATTTAACAGCGGAGATGAGCAGCAGTTCCTCGGAGGGCAAGACCAGCTCGTGGGAGGGCAACACCGCCACGCTGCTGTCGGAGGACTACGCGGAGATTGTGGACGACGATGCAGACTACTCCACGCCAGCAGGTACTTATCCATCATCAGCCCATATACGTCCCACTGCTGAGCACGGGCCTTCTCTACAACTGAAAAGGTTTAGGCCTTAGTCCACCACGCTGTCTTAGCGGGATGGCGGACTACACACCTAAGAAATCACTTATTTTGTGGTTTGAGTAGTTTTTGTTAGATTGCAGCGGTCTAGTGATCCAGAGTTTTCTATTGGGCAGTTATAAATATGAAAGTTGGGCTTGTCGTTTGTTAATAAATCACTCCAGAACAGCTCCACGAATCTGGATGAAACTTGGAGAATAAAACAGATATTTTATACCTTGGAAAATCAAATTTGTCGCAGCTCAAAATGCACGTTAACAGTGCCTACAGGAAAAAGAATACTGTCTACCACAAGGAAACGAAAATGTATAAAATAGCAATTTAAATCTAGTTAAGGTGCGTTTAAACCAAACGAACAAAGAGCTAGAGTAAGAACAAGAGCATTCTTCCTTAATCTTTTAGTGTAAACGAAAGCTCGTTTTCATCGTTTACACTAAAAGATCAACGAGCAAAAAAGAGAACCAAGAACTAGAATTCTTGCACAAATGTTTAAATCAGCCGAACGAATGCTTATTGCTCATTCATGTCAATTCTGTGGTTGGTAGTTTTTCGTAATGTCCGACTCTGACTCTGACAAAAATATGTATATAATTTCAAGTTTCAAGTGCTGCATTATTATTTTGTCTCAAACACTCAAAAGGAAGAGAAGGAAAAGACGTTGGTGGGTAACAAATTTAATGTAAATAGGGCGTTGCCACCGGTGTCCAGGCACAGGGCGTAGACTCTGGGGGGTGCAAGGATGGACAGACCAGGCAGGACTATTATTTTTCGGTTTGCTCCTAAAAAAATCCCGCTGCGCCCCTAGTATTGAGCACTAAGGACGCAGTAGGGTAATAAAAATATTTTGAGCGCACTTATATAAGCTCGCACAGGGCGCAGAAAAGGCTATTTACGGCACTGCAGCGAAGGGTACTGGATAATGTAGGTACATAGGTGAAACGATGACGGATATGCAAGAACAAGAAGAAAGTGGTCAATTCCAAAATTTTTCTAGAATGACGTCAGAGGATTTTGACCACCTATTATCTCTTTAATTTATTTACTTATTTATTAGTTTTGCAATTTCTCGTCAAGCATCTTGTTTGCTAGTGGTATTTTTATAGTGTTCAAAAGTCGGATCCCACAGGAATATGCAATTTCGGTATGATTCTATCATTAATAGGCATTTTTTATTAATGAGACCAATCCATAATTAAAACGATAAATATGTTTTGAAATCGCTAGAACACAAGAACGCTTTGAAGAGACCGCTCGGGGGAGCGAGCGCGTCCGAACACGTAAGAACGCTCTAAGCAACTGTTCGTACGCTCTAATGCCGTTTACATCAAGCGAACGAGCATTCTTAGAATATTCCATAGAATCTTTGTGAACGCAGGCAGAACAACGAAAGAATGCTCTACATCTGTTTACACTAAAAGAATTTGATAGACTGGGGATAGAATGAGCATTGTCTCGTCTGATGTAAATCTGATGTAAATAATATAAATTTTATAAAAAAATATCGAAATATTTTTTTTGCTTCAGTCCGAGACTACGAACTAGTTCGCAACCAGATTGAACTAACGGGCATAATCGGCGAGGGTCAGTTCGGCGACGTGCACAAGGGCACGTGCCGCGTGTCCGGCGCCAACCACCCCTCGCTGCGCCGCCTCGCGCTGCGCACCTCCGGACACGCCGGACAGCCCGGACAGACCGGACACGCCGGACAAGTCGGACACAATGCGCGCGGAGACTGCGTACTGCCCGTCGCCGTGAAGACGTGCAAGATGGACGCAGACCTCGACACTGCAGAGAAGTTTCTGGAAGAAGCTTGTGAGTTATTGCTTATTCAATCTATCTATTATGTACAATAGCATACCGCTAAGTTGGAAGTGGATCCAGGTACCTGTTTTTAAGATGAGAAGACGATTCCATCTCACTGAGTGGATTTTGCAAAGAAATACGTAACACTAAAAATAATGACCTTGAATTATCTACTCTGTAAAAACCTCGAGGCCATCAGTACTTTCACGATATCCACGGACTTTTTATCCAGATGATACTATGATCTATTTTTGTTATAGACATAATGCAGCAGTTCTCGCACCCGCACATAATCGGCCTGGTGGGCGTGTGCAGCGCCCCGCCCATCTGGATCGTGATGGAGCTCGCCACTCTCGGCGAGATGAGGGCGTATCTGCAGCAGAACGCGCACAGGTAACCTCACTGCAACCCTCCACTTATTCAACTTGTCTTGTATCTTATGACCCCGCGAATAAAATTTTTTTTTTTCCAACTTTGCTATGAAACTACCTTTTGACCAAGTATGTCAATTAATAAATTCTCAGCAGCACGGAGTCTGGAAATGTCTCCGAAAAAGTGCAATTGACTCCCCCTATTACGTGGGACAAAAGCATAATTTGCGAAATGTGGGTGTGGTAATGCACCATTCAGGTAATACAGGCGTGAGGTTATGTATTGTATGTCTTTGCTGTGAGAGACTGCACAAACATTTCTAACTCCTCCTATAGATTTCTTACGGATTGAAGACTAAAATCGCTTAGACTCGTTGATCATCACCCTCGGTGTCAAATGTGCATGCCATTATCGATCCTGCACAGGAGTTGCAATGGCGGGCGTTTAGAGCTATCAAAAACCTCTCACTGCAGTCTGCACCTCAATGTACTCAAGCCGCAAATTACAGAATCCGCCTCATTCATGTCATGCAGCACGAGATTATGCAATGATTTCTAGAGGTCCAGCCTATTAGAGTTATTAAGGCTTCCCGAAAAGTTTTTTTTGTATTGGGGGTCGTTCAAGTATTACGTGAGCAAATTTTTCACAATTATTAACCCCCCCGTCCTCCATGTCAGCAAAAGTAAGCAAATATCGTACTCCCTCCTCATATGCTTACGTAACATTAGTATACAATTTTTTTAATTTGTTCTAGTTTCTTTTTTATTAAAGAAATCGGAACAACATTTTGTATAAAATCCGAAAAAGAAATATAAATATTGCTTACGTAATCACTATCCAGACCCCCCATTCCCTGATGTCATTAAAAATAAGCATATGGAATACCCCCTCCACCCCCCCTTTAGCGCTTACTTAATACTTAAATGCCCCCTTGCCACTAAATCTAACAAACGGCTAAAGCCTCGCCGCTTATTAACTACCTACCACTGCCTGTATCGGGATTAAACTTGTCAATGAATTTGTATGTAATGTCCACAGATTAGAGACGTGCACCCTAGTGCTGTACATCTACCAGTTGTCGACAGCGCTGAGTTACCTCGAAAGCAAGAAGTTCGTGCACAGAGACATCGCTGCAAGAAATGTATTGGTATCGACGCCCACTTGTGTAAAAGTACGTACTGTAGGGCTACCATCAACTCTTATTGCGATTCATTTTACGACCTAAACTGAACTGAATCGTTATTTCGTACCATGACATCTATAAAGCGATTCAGTATAGGTTCAACTACTTTGTAACAATTCAGTTTAAGAATTGAATGAAATTTGGTTCGTCAAGTATTATTGTTCGTTCATTTTCGTACCATGACCCTCTGAAACGACCTAAACTGAATCGCTTAACTGTCAAAAAGTAATACATTTAGCGATCCATTTTAAGTTTTTATTTTTTCAACAGAATTTAATAGTTTCTGTATGTTTTAGGACTTCTGTGTATTTTTTTAACTTTTTATGATAATAAGTGAACAATTGAATTAAATTGTTGTTGTAAAATTGTGATTTTGTGATCATATTGTTACAATATACATTTATACATAAATAATAACAAAGGTGTCTGAAGCTGCTGTAAAAGACGTTCCTAAATTGTTTTTAGATGACTGAATATTTGATTCTTTTCGAATTTATGGAATGAGACAATGAAGCCAGCACGTCAAGCCCTAAAGAAAGGTGCAAAGTTAGGGAACAGTCGGAATTCGACTGATGGATCCAATTGTTTACTTCGGTCATCGGTGATACTGAATTTACCAATGTCGGCTTTCTAAACATTTGGTTTTAAGTTTGTGTGAGGAGTTAAGACTCTTGTTCAAGGTGCCGGGTAAAATCTACCGATCTTTTTGTGGATAAAAAGGTAAGAAACATTTTATAATTAAATAAAAGAAAGACATTTCATTACATGCTGGATGTTATTTCATACATGTAATTCCAACAACTCATAAGTATTTTTGTATGTACAAAATAGATTAATATGTGTTTTTTCTTGTTAAAGATATTGACTGCATTGTAATTTTATGCAACTGGGTCCTATTAAAGACCCATTGGGGACATCAAAGGACACCTAATGGCACAGCAGACAGTATCATCCATAATAGCAGAAGTGACCACCTGCATTGTTTCTCCACAGATGACAAGATAATATGTATATGCTATCCTAAAACCCTGGCTGAAAGAAATAATACATGGGCTAGGTAAAAGGTTTTTTTTTTTAATAAATATTAATACCTTTTATGTGCATTACACTGCTGATCAGACACCTTAAAATTGAGGGTTGTAAGGACTTGTCCACCACACCGCCTTATTGCAGGTTGGTGTTGTAATACCTAAGCCTATACCTTTTATTCAAAAAGCTTTTAAATGTACAAGTTTCTTGAATTTTTTTCCTTTATTGATATAAACAATAATAATTTGGTGAATTTTTATTACAATCTATTACAAAAACAATAATTATTGCAGGTTTTATGAGAATTTCAACTTTCCAGGTGTTTTTAGGTGTATAGACTACACAAATAGCTAGTATAAAGCCCGCTGAACATGAAGAACATTTCTAATGTAGGAAACATTATCACTCATTAAATGTCCAATTGGTGAGATGGATCATCTGTAACTAAACAATCATAGTAACAACAAAAATATTGTCTATCCATATGAGTGTGTCATGTTTTTCTAGATATGTGATGCAGACATGCAAATCACCAGTGTAGATGCTAGCTATGTAGGCGCTACACATGATTCATTTATATGGAATGTGTACCCTTTAAAACATTATTTGGAAAGTCGTGACAAATCTACTTGGTTTCTTATGACAAAATAAATGCATGCAACTTATTATACATAGACTAACTCTTGCCTTTAACATTATACACATTATAAAGTGTAAATAATTTGCTTAGAACATAATGCTTTATGTTCTAAATATATTGCTATATATTTACACATTATATTGGTGTAACCCAAAAAAGTATATTTTTAAGTTGCATTAAGTTAATTACCATGAAGCTTTAAAAATAATACTTGTTTTGTTGCAGGAAATTCTGGGTATCTATTACGCAAATATATGATGATTCCAGTTATATTTGCAGTCCCAGGTACACCAGACAGACACTATACAGCTCTTCATGTCCGGACAAGGAACATAATAGAAAGAACAATTAGGCTTCTCAAAGTGTGTTATTGTTGACTTTTGGTGCACAGAGTGTTGTACTACAAACCAAGAGTGGCAGCATCTATAATAAATAATATTTTATTTACTATATAATTTAATGTAATTTTTTTATACCACCTTATTTGTATTTCAATTTTATAGTTGTAAATAAAATATGTTCAGTATCTTCCTCGCATAATTTCTTTAATTTCTCTTATTTATTTTAACAAAAGTTTAAAAATGTTATTTACTCCACCCGAAGTTTCGCCTGCTTCTGGGTTTCCGCAATTCCCTCACTTGTGATGTTTTGTTATAGCCCATGGCTATATCCTTGTGCTTATAAAGAAACTCCCATAATTGTTCGAGTTCGCCATAAGTACCTAACTCTACACCGTATTTACTATATTGAAAAAAAAGCACTTGAAATACCAATGGTGATACAAATGTTTTTGTAAGCGAAACGGGGTAAAAATTATAAGAACTCAATATATAAATTGATAATGCTAAATATGAATGTTGAAAAATCAATTACCCCATTGTTTAATACAATTTTAATTCAAATTTAATAAAAACGTCGAATTAACAAATCAAATCCACCGCCACATCAACCTCGACTTGACGATGCGAATGTTGAATAATATTCGAAACTTGAACCAATTTTTAATGTTAAATTATTTAAAGAGTTATGTACCGATATCATTTATTTCACTGCAATCAAAATAATTATAAAGACCTTTATACGTCGCTAAATATTATTTTTTATAAAGTAAGTATATAAAAATAATAAAATAAACATAAAAATAGGATTAAAATAGTAATAGTAAATACCGACAATTTAAAATGTTGAGTTTTAGAACGCACTCTACTATGGTGGATGAAAGAAACGATAAATGTATAGCGTTGTCTCTTTCAATCAAAGCGATCCAGTTTTAAGTTTAGTTCATTCACTAGCTGCGAAACAATTCAAATGCGACTCAGTTTAAAGAACGTCATGGTACCAAAATAAACGATTCAGTTTAAGAACCTAAACTGAACTGCTCTGCAATTGAATCGTTTGTTAAAAGGTCATGGTAGGCCTACTGAACTTTTACAATATTCTGGTATTTATATTTTGATGTCAAACTTCTTGAAGACTCGTTGACCGATAACCATTTCCAAGTAACATGTACTCGATATTGATTAGTTAAAATAATCATGCTACTTTTTGTGATTAGAATAATTTTTTATTAATTTTTAAATTAATTTTATTAATTTAGATACTTTCATTCGCATTAAAAAATTGAACTTTATTGCCTAAGTGGGGATAAAAACTATCTGGGTTAACTTTATTTGGCTGACTTTTGTGAGGTGGTTCACATTCGTATACCTATTATTATATTATTATATAGTATTAAGAATAGTTCACAAAATTTTGAAATGTATGTTGTGGAAATATCATATTCTATATTATATTTGTAAATATCACAGAGTTAAAATGTTTATGGCTTTTACAGTTGGCAGACTTCGGGCTGTCCAAAATGGTGGAGGACAAATCATATTACAAAGCTTCTAGAGGCAAGCTACCTATCAAATGGATGGCACCAGAGTCTATTAACTTCAGGCGGTTCACGTCAGCGTCCGATGTTTGGATGTTTGGTATGTATTGTTGAACATATCCTTACAAGAAAAAAGTAATTTGAAACACATTATGTGTTTTCATGAAACAACTGTTTTTTTATAATTTATCAGGTATTTACATTATTGCTACTATAAAAATAATTTGGGTTTAAAGTAAAGATATGCAGCTTAATAATCTTTAGTTAAGTTTTAGCAAAATACAACTTTACTCGTGAATTGTCAGTCATGTCTTCAATCTATCTTCGTTTTATTTGGAGCCATTTTCCTAATCTAACTATTCCATCTAAAACTCACTCATTCGCTCCTTCATTAATTTATCAAAACTATATTTCTCAACGAGGTGACGCATCACAACCACAGTGTTGATTTTATCGATAAGATGACTGAAGTGCGTATACTACAGGCGTGTGCATGTGGGAGATCCTGATGCTGGGCGTGAAGCCGTTCAGCGGCGTGAAGAACAACGACGTGATCGGCAAGCTGGAGAACGGCGAGCGCCTGGCGCTGCCGCCGCGCTGTCCGCCGCGCCTGTACTCGCTCATGTCGCGCTGCTGGGCCTACGAGCCCTCGCACCGCCCCGCCGCCAGGCTGCTCAAGGAGACGCTCTTGTGAGTCCGCCCCCATCGACCGAAGTATCCATTAGCTTAGGGGCCATTCAAGTATTACGTAAGCCCTAACAGGGGGGGGGGGGGGGTCTTCGCTTTACTTATTTTTGATGAAATCGGGAATTCATAATTTTTTTTGTCTTTTTCAGCTTCTCTACAAAATTTTGTCTCGAATTCTTAAACAAGAAAAGAAACCAGAACAAATAAAAAAAATGTTTTACATAAGCATAAAAGCGGAGAGTATGATATTTGCTTACTTTTGCTGACATGGGAGATGAGGGTTAATAATTGTGAAAAATTTGTTTACGTAATACTTGTACGGCCCCTATTGGGGATGAGGGGGTCTTGTCTTTGATTATTTTTGATAACATGAGGGATGGGTGGGGATTGGATGATGATTACGAAAGCGTTTTTTTTTTTTCTTTTCTGATTTTTCTACAAAATTTCGTCCTGAATTCTTAACTAGTTAAAAAATGTAGGAGGATTAAGCTATTTGCTTACTTTTACTAATATAGGGGAGGGGGGAATTAATAATGTGAAAATTTGCTTACGTTATACTTGAACGGCCCTAATGCCTCTCGTATTGGTCCAAATTATAGTCATGACACAAGAGACCTCTTAGTGCAAACCTGTTTATGCCTGTTGTATTTATTTTGATTGTCTTGCTCAACAAATGAGCAAGCCGGCATAAATATTTCGACTAGAGATCCTATGAGTACAATGTAGTATTTATGTGTCCCCGCAGCGAGATCCTGCAGGAAGAGCGCAGCAGCGCGTGGGACACGATGCGGCGCGAGAACCGACGCGTGGCCGCCGCTTCCTGGGGAGACGAGCCGCCGCCCAAGCCCTCGCGACCCGCCAACAACCTCGCAGGTAATACTCTAATCTGTTGGATTTTTAAATATTACTAACTTTCACAAATTCTCTAATCATCATTAGTCCTTATACGTACTACTGCTGTTCACGGACCTCAAAAACTGGGAGGCCTGATGGTGTCAAGATGATGTGAACTTTCTTGTCTCCTCGCCCCACTATACACAGCAGCATACTGATTGACTAATATCTCCAGGGGCGGATTCGACGTCGGTGCAGACATCAGGCGCGGCGCCGCAGACGTACATCGTGGCGCAGAACCCGCTGGTGTTGGCGCACCTGCTGCGAGAGAACCAGTCGCGAGCGCTCGACCCGCAGGCCTACACCACGCCCGCATCGGTATTCAACACCGTCGCCGTCGATTTCGCCGAAACTCTGCCGGAGAACGACCCCGACATTGTCGATAAAATTATACATCCTAAACCCGACGAGAAGATCGACATTCCCTTACAGACCGCACCCATCCCCGCCGCCAGCTTACAGAAACTCGACCCCATAGTGCCGTCTGTGGAACCCGACGAGACCCTAACAGTAGTTGTAGGTGCCAGGGAGAGTTGCGACAATCTCTGCCAGAATATACCGAGTGTTTCGCCGCGGACTGAGTCGTCGCCGTTGTGTGACGAAGTTACGCCCGAGCCGTATCCCAATCGCGTCAGATCACTAGAGAGGAACACTAGGGGCACTTTGTCGACTGCCGAACGCGCGCCAGTTAGGATGGGGTCTTTGGAACGTAACGCTAGGGGTAGTCTATCGCACCGGGGGTCCCCAGTACCGATCGCCCCGTTCACTCGCCAGCACTCTGTCCCCGCGTCCCCCCCTCCGCGAACCCGTCGAGACCAGGACGTCGGCCAGTTCTCAGTACAAGGCGCTATTAATGCGCAACTCGCCGCGAGCGTCGTCAACAAAATGCGCCAGCAACCCGACCCTCCTCTAGTCGAGGAGATATACGATTTCGGCGGCGATCACGTCAAGAGTTGCGTTGCTATCGCGGCTCAGAAGGCAATGTCGAAGCCGACTCGTTCTCACGCGAGTTACGGAGTCCCAGTGGGGGTAGTGCAGGGGGTGCCTTACTCGCAAAGTCCGGTGAAGCCTCACGGGAAAATGTCAAACTATCGGTCGGGCAGTCCGCAACAGTACGTCCCTATGGGCGCGATCCCGTACATGCCGCAAGTGTACGGCAGCAGCGTGCAGGGCGCGCAGCTGTACAAGGCGGCGGCGGGGGCGCAGGCCGCGGGGCAGTTCGCGGGCGGGGCGCAGGGGGCGCAGGCCCGCCCTCCGCCGGAGCCCCGCCAGGAGAGCTCGACCGCGCCCGTGCAGGTGACTTTGCATGGACGGTCGTGTGACTATGTGTGTAGATATATGCATGTGTTTGTCATGTTATTTTATCGATATGAAAATATTCACACTATAGTGTCGATAACAGTTCTTTTTAATTTTGATCTGATAAAATCGATTTGATGAAAGTGTAAATCGACTATACCTGGACTGCTACGGATAATATGAATGCCATAATTTTTTACTTAATGTTCCCCAGTCCAAGATCGATCAAAGATTGAACTGCAATCGATTTATAATGTGAGTTAACTAAGTAATGAGGATTTTAGTAGAGTTCGGTTTTTATGTTAAGTCGATTGAATCTAAAGGTTTAGGATTTTGTAAAATACCGAAAATATATTTTATTATTGAATGTATATAGTGTAATATTTGTACACATTTTTTTTCTTTGTTTCTGAGTGTTGGTTTTTCTTTGTTTACAGAGTTTATTTGTATCCGTTGGGTTTCTCCGGTAGATTTTTGGTTTTTTTATTAGTTTTATTTATTTATCTAATAAGAGAAATCGCTTGTGGAAAGTTTTATTTTTAGCACATTTGATTATTATTTGCATATTTTCTTAATAAAATAAATATGTATGTGTATTTATTTTTATCACTTTTCACAAGATATTTCAGAGATCCTTTTAAAAGAAGAACTAACTTTGTTGGTAACAAAAATTCCTTGAAAATAGAAAATTCTCTTTCGGTGTTCGGCTTGGGATGTCCAAATTAACAAACTCATTGGTACTAAAAACTGGAATTGTATGTTCATGTACAAAGCTGCATCTTACGTCACAAAAAAATTACTAACTGCAACGTTAGTTCTTGTTTATAAAGTATTTTATAAGTCGGCATTTTATCGATGTTCTTTTCCAAAATTTTTTTTTACATTTATAAAAGAAAATATCTATTTTTTTTGCTTTGATCGAATGCAATTATCTCTCATGGCTCATATTTTTAATCGTATTTTTTTGTTTCATCGATACTACTACTATATAATCTGTAATCATATTTTTGTTTTGTTTTATCAAATCTAAAAGTTACAAAATGACTTCATTGTTCTTTAATATTTATTTAAAAAAACAATTGGAACTGTCAATAACATGGTTCTCATGGGCGCAGAGTCCAGAGTTCGACACGGAACAGGCGGTAGAGCGCCGGTTGCTGGCCGAGCTGGCGAGACAGCAGCACCAGAGCGAGGAGGATAGGCGGTGGTTGCAAATGCAGGAGGATAACTTGGTAAGTTACTGTTGATTCTATCAGTCTTTCGGGGAGGCATATGTCAAGCACTGAACTTCTTATGACTAAAATTATAGTGCAAGCAAGACGTTTAAACTTGATAGGTCCAAAGTCTTGGTTACATATTTTGACAGCCCCGTGGCGCAGTTGGCTAGACACCAGCTTGCGAAACGAGAGGCCGCGGATTCGATCCCCGCGTCGAGACAAATGTTTGTGTGATCCACAAATATTTGTTTCGGGTCTGGGTGTTTGTGAGACGGAAAAGTCTCTCGTAGTTTCTGATACCCACGACACAAGACTCGTATCTTAATGTGGGGTCAGAACTATGATTGTGACTGTTGGGTGTAATTATTTATTCATATTAGCAGAGTTATTAAAATTAGATTAATTTGATTTTACAGTAGTGATCTAGAGGTCCTGGGTTAGATTACCGGGTCATACAATGTTAATAGGTTTTGCCACAAGGAAATTCATGATAGCAGTACAGAGTTGGATATTTATCTAAAAACTATAAAAGGCTAGCTTTGCAAGCTTTACTGAACCAATATTGTATGTTTTATTTATTTATTTATTTATTTATGCTTTTTATACATTAAGTATAGAGGCGGACTTAATGCCAAAGGCATTCTCTAACAGTCAACCTCTGTATGTGTGTTTTTTTTTTATAACTGTTGTCTATGAAAAACGTAACGAAGGTAATATTTCCAGCAGAAGCGGTTGTCGAACGTGCAAGTGTCTGCGGAGGGGGAGGGCGAGCACAAGCATGACGTCACAGCCAGCGCGCACGACAACAGGCCCTCTAGTCAGCCGCATTCAGGTATCTCCATGTTTGGTTTGTTAATCTCAATTTATATTACGTGTGTAGTACTAAATGCTGAAATGAATCGTAAAGAAAACCTACACTCCTAGTTGTGGGGACAAAGAATTTATTTGGGGGGGGGGGGGGGGTAGTCCACGAAGCCGGACTAAGCGAAGTGGATTATGGAGGCCTATCCTCCAGTAGAGGAGGCTCGTATTCAGCAGTGGGGCATATATGTATTAGTTGTTGTATTGATTAAGATACAAAAAAAAACACATGAAAATTCTACAATTTATTCCACAATCTCTCCCACAATTACTGTATCTAAATGCTAACATTTGTTCGTAACTTTTATCTATTTGTCCTTTTTCAGCGGCAAACTCATCAGAAACCAGTCCTGCGAATACGGTGAAATCGAAAGACAAGACCCCAAGCGACGAGAAGGTGAGCTCTTCAAACTTGTGATTACCATCTCGTCCTTCCACCAATAAGGCCACGCTTTCTGCCTAAACAAGTCAGTCATCCTCGAAGAATAGTGTTATACCGTGACCAAGCCGGTGACCCCGACATATCATTCCCGCCCCCCTCTTAAACGCAAACTTTGATGACTGTTACAAACGCTCATATTGGTGGAGCGTGTTCAGCCAACAAGAAAAATTAGCAGATAAATAATAAGGTATACTCTGACAGGCTGGTGAACCGGTATACTGCGCCACCACCGGCGTGGTCCGCAGCGTGATGCGGCTGGCGGCGCTGACGCAGGGCGGCGGGGGCGCGGCGGGGGGTGCGGCGGGGGGCGCGGGCGCAGGGGGCGCGGGCGCAGGGGGCGCGGCGGCGGGCCCGCAGGCCGTGCTGTGCGCCGTGCGGGCCGTGGGTGCAGAGCTGCGCTCGCTGTGCGCCACAGTAGACCTGGTCGTCGTGCCCTTCCCGCAACTGGCGCAGAGGTAATATTAATCAATTAATAACCATTCTAATCTATACGATAGGATATACGTATCTAAATGGACAACAACTATAGTATTTAATAGGTTAAACTACTCAAATGAGATAGCCAAATGTATGACGTTTTGTATATCCAATTACGACCAGGGCTGGTTGATTTTGTTCACTGGAAACAGAAAGTAGTAGTTTCTATAGTTAAAGACAC
This sequence comes from Hemaris fuciformis, assembly GCA_907164795.1. Taxonomy (NCBI): domain Eukaryota; kingdom Metazoa; phylum Arthropoda; class Insecta; order Lepidoptera; family Sphingidae; genus Hemaris; species Hemaris fuciformis. The sequence continues at coordinate 4,964,640 of OU015455.1, read as the reverse complement.
AAATATAACAGCGCCTGTTCGTAACCGAATATATAAATCCAGATCCAATTGTGGCACACACTTAACTCGTAACTCATATAACACCACTAAATTAAATGAATGGAACTCTCACTCAACAGAAAAAAAAAAAACAATTACTTTATGTCCATTTTATATAAGAAAGTTGCATCATCGTTGTGCAGTTGATTGGGCTCTTGCAGCACCTAAAAACAACAAAAACCACTATTACTTAACATGCCACCACAACCCTCATAATAACACTCATACTTATCCCTACTAAAACTTACATCAAACATGAGTTCTCGATCTAATAATTAGTGGTGGGCGATTATGAATGTCTTTGATAATCGAATGACGTTACTAATTTGCACTACTTATCTGTTCGAGGCTCATTTCATTAGTATATCTCATAATCGCCCGCCGCTACTACTTACTAAATTAGTAATTACTAATTGTTATGATCGAGATATCTCGAGACATCTTCATAATCGAATGATTTCATTAGTATATCAATGGCCCACCGCTACTAATAATGTGCAATGTCCGTTTGCAGGGAGGTGGAGATGGCGCACCAGGTGCTGAGCAAGGACATGGCGGCGCTGGTGGAGGCCATGCGCCTCGCCATACAGTACCACAACACCACGCTGCACCACGAGTACACCAAGTGAGAATCATCTACCATCGAAACAGACAAGTCTCGACAGAACCAACCAGATTTATATCGACCAAAAAATATCATTGCTGGACCTTCCCCCTACTCAAAGCCTTCTTTACAACTGAGAAGCTAGGTCATAGTCCTCTGCTTATCGAGGATTGGTGCACTATACAGGGTGTTAACAGACCGTGATCGAAAACAATAATATGTTGATTAAGAAAACAACATCTTTTTTTGCGTTTATTTTAGCGTCTAAGTGTTTGTTATTACCGTAACTATTACTTGTCCTGGTTTTCGATCAAGGTCCTGTATGTACAACAATGTTGTCATTATTAAATATTACGCTATAAACACAGAATTACAGAAAGTGGAAAATAAATCATTCTAATGAGGACAAAGAAAAATAATGTAAATTTATCGACATTTTTTAAATCGTAATCAAACGATTTCAATTTTCACTTCTACTTTCCAGGAGCATGTTGGCAGCAGCCCATGTACTGGCGATGGACGCGAAGAACCTCCTCGATGTGGTGGACTGCATCCGGGAGCGATATCCCAACATCGACTGGCGAGCGGCACTCGAACCCGTCGAACTGGCGCCCCAACCCCAGAACCAAACACTCACCTCGCAGAACGAAGTGTTCGCAGCTCAGAACCAAATATACACGCCTCAGAACCCGATCCTCAGCAACCAGTCGTCCGTGCAGGAAGACGACCCGGCGCCGCCCAAGCCGGACTTCAAGGTCAACCAACCAGTCACCACCAGCCAACTCACCATCACCGAGACCGTGCCCAAGGAGCACAGCAGCCTCCCAGTCGCCACCAACAGAGTGTCGACGCTCATACACAACTACAACTTGTACGGAAACGTCAGGGAGCCACAACACATATACGGGAACACCGAGCCGGGCGCCTTCCAACACTCCACATCGGTAGACGATTCCAAAATCGACTCGGCGCCAATCGAATCGGTTAAAAGTCGAGTGCAAGCGATATCCGGCAAACTCGACTCGCCCCCGATATACTCGGTGAGCAAAAAGATGTCGCCCCTCGAGCAGAACATCGGTCACAGCGATCAGGGCTGAATGGCCGGCTTCTTAAACGCTTTGTAGATGTTTTTGTTCACCCCGCGGGGTTTCGACAGCTTTACCATTTTCTTTAAGGGCTATGACGTATGACCTAGGGCGCGATGTTAGGATTAGTTTAGTACTTACCGGGATATGCTCGAAGGGGAAGCATTTATACTTTTACACAGATCCGTTGCCGCTTAGATATTGGGGATAGCTTATGCAAAAGACAGTATGCTCAATATTCCACGTAGGCGGGTAGATTTTTGAGCCAAATTGTTATTTAAAAAATTATATCCATCCATTTAATGTCATATTATGTTTCATTTATTGGATCATTGGAGTCTATTCATATACATTTAATGTGTTTTTATTAATAGCTCTATGTACCAAGATATACACTTATTATCTTGGTTGTATAATCTTATTATACATAGTAACTAAACCGCTAATATTTTAGTAATAATTTAAGAATGTAACGCTAGCTTTGGCTTATATCCGATGATTTTAATCATAATTTGAAATTATTCCACAAAAAATATTTACCTTGATTAAACGAGCTATTAATGAAAACACCGTGTTTCTCATGGCTATACTTCGAGAACCATCTTAGTGATAATAACATATCATCATTGTTGCGCTTCAAAATTAATAACACGTGTTGCATTCTTCTTAAACGTTTATTCTACATATCTATTTCCATCGAACTACCGATTTTGGGACGCATGAATCTACTTCAAAAAACTTAAGTAGACAAAGCAAATAAAACAACATGCCACCTAGTCATCTTTTGAGTTTTTGCTGTCAATTCAAAGTTCCAAAATCCTTGTGTCAAAAATTCATATAAAGCGGCTCAATTTTACAACACACAATTCCGATTTTGGATTCAAACCAAACACATTGATTTGTGATACGAATGCCAATAAACTGAATGGTGCAAATTCTTCGAAAATGCACTGTAAAATATTAAGGTTTTTGTAATTATTTTTTCATACAAATTTTATATATTTTTGGTGTAGCAGTGTTTTTATACTGAGTCCAAACTGGTGCGTATGTAGCGTGTAACAGAATGAATTCTTCCATGAAACAATAATGTAACTGTCTAAATTAATTGTAAAAGTATTAATTTTGTAATGTATTATTGCAAGTATGTATGTCATTGATAAGCGTTTCTGTCACAAAGTTTGCATTTAGTTTGTTCGACTCTGCCGTATTGACTGGATTTGACGTTTCTTTTGTAAAAATGTAAAAAAAACAATATAATTTGTGTATAATTTTTTATCCAAAGTTCTTATCATAAGTTTAGATCTCAGAAGGAATTTCGAGAGTTTTAGTGTTTACTTTAATTCGGTTAGTTGTGTAATTATAACAAGAGCAGAATTTATTTATTGACGAAACTTCGATTTATTTGTAAAGTTAATTTTCTTAATATTTCACGTGGGACACAATTCACAAATGACATTAACCCTTTCGATTGAGACTTTCTCTCTTATTTATCCAATTTTATCGACTTCTAAATTGGTTATTGTGAAAATTTTCTGCAAGTTACTTGCAAAAATGGTTTAGGATTTTGTTTATTAGCGTGTTTTCTTGAGGTGTGATGTGTTGTGAGTTGTGTCACACTGTAGCGTTAAGCTGGATGTCATTCCAAAGTATAATGGTATTGTAAGCGGTTCGTGTAGACCATGTATTGTAGTTGTGAGCTGCCTGAGATTATTTTTCATCTGTTATTCGAGGTGGACCGGTTTTCGTTTACGCAATCGAATAAAGGACAAGTCAGAAAAATGCTTTTTGTTTTATTCAAACCTATTTTTAAGTTAACTTCTGCCTATCTGCGAATAGGATTCAGAGAATTCAAAATACAACTTAAACTGACAGTTTTAAATTCACGCTATTTTAAAACTCAAGCGTGATGAAATTAAACTTTCATTATTACATACCAATACATACATACATAACCTCACGCCTGTATTCCTCTAAGAGGTAGGCATAGGTGCATTTCTGCACCAACATTTTGCCTATTGTGTTTTCGTTTCATGTCATAACCACCAACATTTTGCCTATTGTGTATTCGTTTCATGTCCAGCCTCCATGGTGCTAGATGCTACTGAAAATTTCCTAATGGAAAACCCAATGCCGCGTTGCCCGACCTTCTACGTCACACAGCACATACTTGTACCGCGAGACCACGCCTCGCTGGTCCTCGAGGTCCCGGGTTGATATTTTTTTTCGTTAAACACTTAGTAGTAACATAAATTTAGGATATGTGTCCGAAAAACGGGAACACTATGCAAATCAGGAATCAAACCCATGACCAGAGAGGTTGAACAATGCATTTATATAGCAGGACCATCAAGTCAGTCAAGATTCAAGCGGTGGTTTAATAGTTGACTGCCAAAATTTAAATCATATCCAGAAAAAACGTTTTTTTTTTGTCAATAAATCAATACACCTAACAAACACATGCTTAGTTCCGACCCAACACTAAGACCAGTCATGTCGTGGGTATCAGAAACTAAGAAAAAAAAATTTCGTCTCACAAGTGTGACACAAACATTTGCTTCGGTGAGAGTATTGAACCCACGGCTTCTCGCTTCACTAACTAGTAACTGATGTCTAGATGACTGCGCTACGAAGGTAAAAACATATTTTTTTCTTAAATAAGCAGAAATAAACGATTCCGACATAGTCGGCCAACACATCGAATCTAAAATCGAGAGGTAAAATTAACAATTTGAATAACTATACAGAGCGTATTCAGACCGTGGTCGGAAACTAAGGCAGGTAATAGCTGCGGTAGTTACAAGCCATTGGCGTTAAAAAAAATCCCGACAAAAAATAACAAATTGACGTTTTCCTAACAATCATAGATATTAAATGGATGTGGTTGTAAGAAAAACGTATTTATTTTTTGTCGGGATTTTTTTAATTGTCACGGTGTTTGTAATCACCGTAAGAACTATTATCCGCTAGGGATGGGCGTTTTTTTAACGAACTAGTTAAATTAACCGTTGACGATGAAGAAACGAACGAACGGTTGATGGGTTGTGAAAAAACTAGTTGAATTTCAACCGCCCAATTCAAAAGTCCTGTACGGTCTTACGGACTGGCAATGTGACGACGACATCTTAACTTAGTTACTTAATATGTTCATTTGTTTTTTGCAACATCTAGAAAATTTTGGAACCTAACCAATGGACTTTAGTGTTGAATTTTGTATAAAACATTAAAATTTATATGTTTGACGGAAACTTTTAGCCTTTCTGTTCCACATTTCCGTTCCATTTCATGCATAAAATTTTTACCCTCCTCCGCGCAAAAAAGTATCACGTTTAAAAAAAATTGCAATATTATTATGATAGCAGTTATTATTATTATTAACTAGATGAAGCATAGATGGTGTGATTAAGACGGAATTTTACTTTTATTATTTTTAGAATTCATTTTCAACTAGTTGACGAAATCAACTAGTTTTTTAACTAGTTAACCAACGCAAAAAAACGGTTACGTTTCGTTAACGCCAAAATCGTCAACGACCCATCCCTATTATCCGCCTTAGTTTCGGATCACGGTCTGAATACATCCTGTATAGTTACTTACATTACAAGTAAAATACATAACAGCCTCGTAGTACCGCGGTATAAGAGTTTGTCGTACGACCTGACCAGCGTGGTGGACTAAGGCCGACCGAAGCGAAGCCCTAAGCCCTAAACCCTCTCAATTGTAGAGGACGCCCGTGCCCAGCAATGGGACGTATACTGGCTGATAATGATGAGTGTATAAGTATTATACGGCGCCTACATACACGCGGGAGCGTGTGAGGCGGCCGGCAAAAATAACCTGATGGTAAGTACAATATTCTGTATATACTTAGCTTCTTATAAAAACTGCTTACCTCTTATACGCTGAATGTGAAGTAAACCATACCGCGATTCAATTCGACCGTGGCTCCATCTCTTGACTTAATTTAGAAAGTAAAATAAGAGTGTGAATTTGGGTAAACAAATAAAAACAGAATCTTATGTCACGTTTACAGGGTTAAAAGATTTTTCTGTTATAATACGATATGGTATTCATATATATGGTTTATTTACAATCATATTTATTCAACCCCATTTGAATGTTGGGTTAGACGCAAGGGCTTGTTTCGAGAGTGCAGACCGTAACAGGGTCTATAATGTCAAAATAAATAAACCTAGCCACGTACCGGAAAGCGTAGCGTGGGACGTTCCCCGACAAGGTGGTCGGCCGACCTAATAAAGGTCGCGGGATGTCCCTGGATGCAGGCTGCTTCCAACAGGTGCCTGTGGAAGTCATTGGGAGAGGCCTCTGTCCAGCAGTAGACCTCTTCGGCCGATGGATTGGATTGGAAATAAACCCGGTAATTTCAATTTTATTATTTATAATTTAATTTCAGTTTCATACAACACATCAAACATAATATATACAAATGCAGAAAACGTTCAATTATTTTGTCATTCGATTTAAAAACAGCTGCCGAACTTTGACTTTGAATGTCAAGCGAGTTGTAACCAACCTAATTTTGGGGTGTATTCCATAGGAAATGCATTATTTTTACATGTCTACGTCCTGTTCATTCTAATACGATTACATGACTAATGATAAAATTATTAAACAAAAATGAAGGGCTGCTATTGGCTGTCTCACATTTATAAAAATCTTGATATTACATGCTACCCGAATTACTAAGAAATGGGCGTGTCAAACATATGATAGTGTAATCGTAGGTTCGGCACGCTCAGCATGCTGACATTCCCTTTCTAGTCTTATTTAACTGTTCTGTGTACATTAATATTTTTATGACGAGTGAAATATAACAATAATGTGAAGCTCCCCCTGCTTATAAACAGTTGTCTAGTGCAGGGTTTCTCAAAGTGGGGTACGCGAACCCCTAGGGATTCGCAATTCCACAGCTGGGGGTTCGCGACAAGATTTACGTAATGGTGACTTGATGCCTAGCAGGCACGTGCGGCACCCATATTGGCTACAACATACTTATGTGAGAGTGGGTTTTCACACCTGATCATGATAAAAACTAAATACAGAAATCGACTTGATACCGAGTCAGAATTAAGACTAAAATTTTCCAAAATTACTTCTAAAATTGATTCCATTTCCAACAAGAAACAAGCTAACCCATCACATTAATATTAAAAAGATATTTTTTTGAAATAAAAATCTTATTTTCTTCAACAGACAATTTTATTATTTTCTTTGGGAGGGGCGGGGGGGTATTAGTTACTTAAGGGGTTCGCTGTCACCTAGAAACTTTAACAGGGGTTCGTGAAACCAAAAGTTTGACAAACCCTGGTTTAGTGTGTTCATTGCCAACAACAGACTGTACGTGCTTTGTCTGATTCGTCAGCTGAAAAGTAGTTTTAAGCGGTTCAGAATTTAATGACAGCAACATTTACAGGATGTGAACAGACCGCTATCCAAAACTGAGACTGACAATAGTTACGATGATTAGAAATACATTGAAGCTAAAAAATTAATAACAACATTTAGACGTTTCTCTAATTACCACAACTATTACCTGTATGGGTATTAGAACATGGTCTACTAACACATATAAAATGAACCATAGTTGAATTATAATGTAACAATAAAAGAATTTCTTTTCTGTAGTGACTTGTCATAAGTGCTATTTGATTGCCTACGTGACCAAATAAAGCAATTTCATTTCAATTTCATTTCACACCGTATAATATTGAAAAATATTAACATTAAATTATTCCTTAAGCTTTAGAACTGAAACAGGTAATACTTATGGTTAAAACATACTTTTTTGCGTCGATTTGTTTGTATTTTTGTAATCATCATACCTATTACCTGTCTTAGTTTTCGGTCACGGTTTGCTTACAGTTACACCTACATATGTACATCCTTTATATCACAATCACACTCAATGAAAATGTATAAATGAACCTCTGCGTACCCCTCTCAGGATATGGGCGTGGGGTGCATATAAGTCTAGGAATATCTAGACGCCTGCATACACGCGTGAACGTGTGAGGCGCCACCCAAAAATACCTGATGGTAAGAAAGACCTTAAAACTCTTAAACTTCAGTTCATATAAATACATCTCGTCTCTTATACTCTGAATATGAAGTAAACCATACCGCGATTCAATTCGATCGTGGCTCCATCTCTTAATGCAATGTGAGAATTTCCGCAGTGACTTAGGCCCGGTATTTTTATTTATTCAATTGAATAGAGTCCATTATTCTTTCGCCAGAAATAAATTTTGTAAACTGAATAATACTAATTGACTACGGAGCGGCTCTACGACTCAGAGTCAGAACTGACTTTGGCATGGCCTTACAACTTTAACCTCACTACGGACACGGAGTAGCTCTGCAACTTAGAAGGTTACGACGGCGTAACTTTGAAATTTAAAACTCTATATCTTAAAACTGACTCCAATATGTCTCTATTACATAGTGACAAGACTAGCAATCTTACTAACTAAATGACACACAAAACAGTTGCTTCACAGCCATTTTCTGAAAGACAGTGGGACAGTGGACAAGCCCTCTACTACTAATTACAGTTTTTAGTCCAATCTCAAGAAAACTTTCACTACTGCCTAGAATGGTCAATATAAAGCGCCTGCATACACGCTCTAGTCGTGTGAGGCGCCTTCCAAAAAAAACCTGATGGTAAGTAATCACCTACCCATGAACGAATTTGTAAAGTCGAGCGGCCCTTATATACTCTGAACGTCGTGTAAACCATACCGCGATTCAATTCGATCGTGGCGCCATCTCTTGACGCATTTGCAAGGTAGACTTACAGAATACTGTGTAGTACGAAATTCAAAGTTAAAGTCTAAAAGACTCCGTATTTAGGTTTTGTTAAACACTTAAAAGAGGGTATAAGCATAACAAGAGTGTTATAAAAAAATCTGACATACTTGATATCATAATCCATTCTGGTAGAGCAGGGTTACTCAAAGTGGGGTACGCGAACCCCTAGAGGTGCGCCATTCGACGACAGGGGGTTCGCGACAGCAGGATGCACGTGCAGCACACATAGTGGCTACAACATACTTATGTGGGAGTGGGTTTTGACACCTGGTCATGATAAAAACTAAATTCAGAAATCTACTTCATACCAAGTCAGAATTAAGGTTAAAATTGTCTAAAATTAACATTAACATTGAAAAGATATTTCTTTTGGCACTTTGTTATCTTTTATTGAAAAATTTGAAATAAAAACCTCATTTCCTTCAACAGACAATTTTGTTGTTTGGAGGGGGGGGGGGGGGTGTAATTAGTTACTTAACGCTTAAGGGGTTCACTGTCACCTAGAAACTTTAACAGGGGTTTGTGAAACCAAAAGTTTGGTACAGTACTCTACCCTTTGGCAGAGTACTAACCGAGAAGCGATTATTACCAACTATGCCAGATTACCAAAAAAAATTGATAATGTGATAATTCATTGTGAATACACACATAACTTCGAAAAGTCAGAGGTGTGTGCCTGGGGTTTGAACCCGCGACCGTCGAAATTCTCGACCGCGTACCTAAACCTCAAGGCCATCACGACTTATTTTAGATGATGACATTTTACATTAGATGACAAAAAAAAACACAAAATATCTGATAAGCATTATTCGTAAAGCAGATACTTTGTTTTGGTTTTTATCTTTATTATACATTTTTTACCGAAAATTTTGACCATGGTGCCACTTTAAAACTGCTTGTTAAAACTGCTACGTAATAGGGGGGACCTGGTTTTCAGACACCATTTCCAGACTGCGATGCTTTTGTAAAATTCCTAACGTAAAACTCAATACAATTTCGATAGACACGAGAATCAGCCATTACAGGGAATGTAGAATATTAAGAAATAAAATATCTTACATATTACAAAACATTTGGTTTATTTAACAAAATACAAAGCGTTTTGGTATGTTAATATAATTGCAAGCTAAACAGAACCCACCCCTCATCCAGCATCAAATCCAAATTGAATAAGGCTTTAGAAATGGTACTACTGTCCACTAAACTAATCAGAACTAAAAACAGAAACTATTGAGATCTTAAAATAAAAAAATGAAGTTTTCACTATAAATATTATTGCAACTAAATAATCAATTAAGATACACTATTCACCCACAAATATATTTTAATTGAATATTCAAGCTACATAGTTTTGCTTAAAAAAAACCTGTTACTATTTTAGCAAATTCTAGACCCTTTTCTAACACATTATAACTTATGTTACTAGGGATAATACAGTAATAAACATCGATTAAATTATCGATAGAATCGCCAGAATATCGATATATAATATCGACCTATTATTGAGGACCTAGAAATGGTATCACATCAATATATTATGTTCCTACAATAGGATTTTTTATTAATTCGAAAATGTAAATTTAATAAGAAATTTCTAGACTATTTACTAAAAGATAATATATATGAATTAGTTAGGTTGTAGACAAATTTTATTATTGAAAATGCACTACCGCCAAAAAAATAACATTTTGGACAAATATCATTAATTATATAATTTTTTTTTTCATTAATGTCGCATTTACAGAATAATTTAATTAGACTATTCGTCTTATAGGCTTTTAAATGTAGGACAAGTCATTCTTACTGAGAGCATTTAATTATCATATTATAATGAAAGCATTACTTAAGAGAACAAACTCATGAAAAATTACACAAAGTTATAAAATAAATTACTTTTCTATTTAAAACCGCGAGTATGTCAATAATGACTATAAAAGTGCAGTAATTTTGTATTAAAAAAGTTTCCAAATTAGATTTCCATTTCATCTTTCAGGGTTGTCAGTGTGAAAAAGTAGTATATACCAATTAGGTTGTCTATCCTAAACATATCTTTTTGTGATCACAATTCTCAATTTAAATATAATTAAATATTTTATTCTTTAAAGGTTTTAATTAAATTATTTTTTTTACTCAGGGTGTAAATAGACCATGATCAAAAACTACGAGTAAGGTAACTGGTGATTAGAATAGCTTTAAAATTTTAATTTTTTTTTTCGGAATACTTTTGGTGTCAATGTGTTTGCAATCACCAAAACTATTACCTATCTTGGTTTTCGATCATGGTCTGTTTACACCTGTATAAAACTTATTTCTTCAACTCATGGAAAAATTTTGTTACTTAAACTGGAGAATTTAAAACTATTTTATTTATTTCACATCCGGAGGTTTTAAAACAAGTCTAAATTCCACCTTGTTAGTATATAAATAATTAGTGATTAATGATTAACTAATTATTTTGATAGTCATAGTAAACATTGTGAGGGTATCTGCAAACCCATAGTTCTCTACAATATACTTATGAGAATGCCAGTAACCCATGCTAAACCAGTGCTATTAAAGGTAGACATGTCCAACAGTTCACTATTTCCAAATGTTTCAATCATGTTACATAAAACACTAATTCCAGGCTTAAAATTGTCCCAAAAAATCCTGATTCTTCCTACTTGGTCTATACTACATTTCCACAAAAATTTTACTGTTAAGGAATCACATTTAACAGTCCAGGAAGTTAGCAGCCATGAGAAGTTCCAGAGCGATCTCCGGAGCGATGGGGAACTCCGGGATCTCAGTGGATGAGTTGGTGTACCGCACCTTGTATGTGAAGTACATGCACACCTTTTGCAGTACATGGGACCTGTTGAAGAATTAGCTCATCAATACAATGCAACTGCTTGTACAGACAATGGTGTAGTTGAAACCTATTTTTTTGGGTAATTCTACTAAAACTTAGATTGAGGGTGGAGTGAGGTGACATTGTTTGGAGCAGGATTGATTGGATTGAATGAGATTGAGAATAAAAAGTAGTGAAGAGTCGAGGGATAAGTTCAAAAATTCTTATTTTGAAGAAAAAGGGCAGGCAAAAATATGTTGAAGCTAAAATAATTTTGGAGTTCAGTGGATGGCAGTAAAGGCAGTGTTCAGATGGAATAGAGCGGGATAAAAAAGTATAGGGTCTCTACTGTAGGTTTGCTTTAAATTAAAACGAAACTGTATTACAGTGAGTCTCTTCAAAACTGATACAAGTGAAATATAAATAACTGCTGAAAAATTGTCTCTTAGAATATTACTTAGAAAATTTTATTGGAATTCTGTATTGTACACTCATTGCATCACAGATAAAATAGTTAGTATGGTTAGTACTTTTATCCAGTTACCCATATATCAAAGGAAATAAATTTGATTTTACTCATATAAATTATAAAAGTGTAATGTTTGTGGAACTCACGGTATCTCCCTAAAATTAACCTCGTTGGCCTCGTTCTCTGCGAATTGTCCAGGGCCACTGAGCATGGCCTTGATGGTGCCCGAGGTCAGGGCGTGCTCCCTCTTAACAATGAACTCATGTCCGTCTGAGGACACCAGCTTCACGTACATCGCGTCTGGGCCCTCACAGCCTCCGTACACTTTCTCTTCGGGACTACCGGAGCCTGTGAGATAGGATGTCTATTAGAAAGTTGTCAAATAAGCATCATATAATACTTGCCCAAGATGGCATGTTGCCATTGAGGCAAATTTCTAAGCTCCTTCTGCTTTTTCTCAGAATTTCCTAATAAAAGAATGCAAAATACTGCCCATCCCAGCAACCAAACCGAGAACCTCTTAACTGCCAGCCCCACACTTATACAGTGGGATCAAAGAGAGGTGTCATTTTATCTATACTAATATTATAACAGAGAAGAGTTAGTTGATTTGATTGAACATGCTTATGTTCTACTGGTACATACATACATAACCTCACACATGTATTCCCAGAAGAAGAAGGTAAGGGTGTCTTTCTGCACCCACATTTCACCAAATATATATCAGTCCCATGTAATAGGGATACTACTGGTTCGCATTGAAAAATCTTATTATATTGAAAAGGCAATTATCAAGGCTATAGGCTCTCTAGGCAATGTTAGACCAACCTGCAGCAGTCCCACCGGAGCGTTGCTCTTCAGCCACGCTGCCACCTGATGCTCCACCTGATGCGCCGCCAGATGCGGGGGCTGATCCTACTGACTGGTACGACATGGTTTCTGGAAATATAAGTCACTTACAGATTTTTTACATACACAAAGGCACAAGTTTTGGGTTGTGGCTATTCCAAACCATTCTTTGGTCTCTTTAACAAAACATGTCTAAAATAAATATAAGTAATAGATAAATTTGGCTCCAAGCTAGCACTGCCTGATATTTAACAGATTGGCCTTGACCTACTGGACTATGGGGAATCAGGGTGATAAAACTATCTAACAGGAAACCATTGTAGAACATCACTATTCTGTTCCATTCTCCAAATCAAATTTCAAGAGATCCTACATCATAGCACATACCTAAAATGAATAGGTAATGTGACTATCTCATATTGTAGATTAGACTGGCATTACTATATTCAGAGGTCAACAGTCTATGTGGACTGCACTGCAATTGCACTTAAATGCTATTTAAATTACTTTGTCACACTAATGGCTGAATACTGAAACGCTACTTAATCTGAGGGCGACTTATATTTAAGTGGCTGTTATAATTTAAGCGGTATATACTTAAAAAATGTCATTTAAAAGAACTTTTTGTGGTAATGTTGCCATTTATGGAAATTTAAGTGGGCATTAGTTAATCACAGTCTTAAAACCGATAAATGATGTTTCAGTTTACCACTTAAATTATAACAGCCACTTAAATATAAGTCGCCCTCAGATTAAGTAGCGTTTCAGTATTCGGCCATAAATTATCCAGGGCTCAGTGCAACATTGCTCTGAAATTGTATGGCAATTAACACTGAAGTGACTCTCGGGCTAATTGCAAACATTTGTCATCTTAACTATTACTTAACCAGGTTATTATCATTTTCCCTGTTGCAGATCAATTGATAGAGCAACTGAAAGCATGCTTAAGTAATTGTTAAATGACAACATTTATAAGTAAGGCCTTTTATGGTAAAATAAATTAACATATTCAACTTAGTTGGTTTCTGCTATATCCAGCATAAACTTCACAATAATTTGACAAGCTTGCCAAAATTAGAACCTGAGACTCAAACAGAATTTGTAAATAAAAGTTGTGTCATTGAATTTTCTGCAGTACCCAGCCAAATGTCTTATTCATTTTTTACCTGCATTTAAAAGTAGCAGTCATTTATTATCATGTGCTTAATTCTTGTATGTCATATATTATAACATATAGCTTATATTAATCTAGGCTATCTTTTGATAATTCAATAATCCATTGTTATATTTCACTTACATTATCAGTGGCCAATATAATGCTTGTATCAATTATAAAATAATATATTTGTCGGAGGGTCATGCGTTATTGTTTTTTTTTTAATAGTGTCAGTAAAACTTCAAAAACTTAGTACAGAGCTCCGTTCGGTCCGGCGTTCCGAGTGAGAATGGATCATTCTCGATAGAGCGGCTGTATTTATACCCTACATTGGACGCACAGTGGGGATGCGTCGACGCTTCGACATATTTAATATTTATAATAATGTTCTGACAAACATTTTATTACAGCCCCATGGCACAGTTGGCTAGATACCAGCTTGCAAAATGCGAAGCCGCAGATTCCATCCTGCACCAAGAAAAATGTTTGTGTGCTCCGTAAATATTTGTTTCGGGTCTGGGTGTTTGGGAGACCCAAGTCTCATAGTTTCTGACACCCACAACACAGGACTTGTATCCTAGTGAGGGATCAAACTATGTATGTGATTGTTGGGTGTGTATAGATACAAGTTTATTGCTTTTGATACATTTTTTGCATCTGCTTTTTGCTTTGAAATCATTTTTATAAAGTTGTAATATAAAATTATACTAACATATGCAAGTTTTTTAACAACCATATAAAATAAAGAACTGATAATTATTTTTATCAGGTAGTAAAGCAATTTGTTGTCTTTGAATTTAAATTCAAATTATTATTTTTTTCTATTGCACTTTAAAATAAAATATTTTTTTAAATTATTTTAGTCCACCATCATGACTCAATATTTTTTTAGTAAAAATTGCATTTTGTCAAGCAACAAAAAGATTACTATTTCTTCTTAGTTCGAAAACACATATTAAGGCATTGATAAGTTAGATCTATATCATTAAAGGTTGAACAGTTTTAAAAACAAACAGGAGTTCAAAATACCAAGCATTAAAAACATTTAAATTCCATATTAATAGAAAATATAACGACACGATCACAGTATAATAATAAAATTTTAGAGAGGACCATAAACACTAAAATTTAGATCAACTGATCAACTAGCTTACTTCAGAATTAAAAAAATAATGCACAACCTCTATACAGTGAACTGAGGCATATTGTTATATCGATGTATTTATATTTTTAGGGACGATGACTATAAGTTGCTGAACTGACTAATTTACTACTAACCTGAATATAAAGATAGCTTCTACTTTGATTGTTTCAAATGAATGGCCAATCGTTTACAGGAATAAAAATAAATTTAATTTAGGTTAGACTATTACGGATCAAACTGGAATGACAGCTCAAGAATGCTGACAGCTGAATGCAGAATGACAGTATTAATGTCATTTAGCTAGATGACAGGCGAAAATAGATTAAACTGTTCCAATCGCTTTATGAAAAATTGCCGCATGTATCTAATTTAATTGATGGTACAACATTTATTAAAAACACTGTTCTCTTCCGTAACATCTCGATTGTAGAACAAAAATATGATTGTTATAAAAAAAAAGAAATATTTATATTGTTTTATACTTACCTACACGGCAGACTTCGGATGAACAAATTTCTATTCAGCGTAGGTATATGGTATGGTGGTTAGCGTATAACAATAACAATTTGTAATTTGTATGATGATTTATGAGAACCAATAGGTAGGTAAGTACTTATGGTACATACATTATTTATTAGTTTAACGTTACTTAATTACATAAGGTATGTAAATCCCAAGTTAAATCTATGAATAAATTCGCAAATCTAGCTGCGACTTATGTTTTTAATATAACGGTAAAGTAATGAAACATCTGAACATTATAGTTTAAAATGTATGTTTTGCTACTGTGTGGGGATAAATTTACCTGCCATAATTGTAGGTAGATATATATATAATTCTTGGTCTGTGATACAGGCTACGCAATGACTTATATATGTAGATGAACTGTTAACAAAATATTTTTATCTATAGTTCCTTTTGTGTTCCAGCGACTTGAGTAACCTATATGAAGCGTTACAATTTTACTAAAGTATAAGATAAATCGCTATAAATGTCTCAAATTTTATATTTATGACCTTTGTGTTTCGTAAAAATAACAACAAGTTCATATATCTTAGCCAGGGCCTCTTTTTCATACTCTGAAAATTTAAATTAGATGAGATTGATTCGATGAACTGGTAGCACTGAAAACCGCTCCCTATGTAGGTCATTGGACCACAGCTGACGATTCGGCGGACTTTTTTTGACATGGCTTTTGGCTTCATTCATTATTTTGACATTTCGTGATTTCGATGTCAAGCGCTACGTATTTCTTTGAAAAGTGGGAATTTTCTACAGTTTTCGCTAATTTTTCGCGTTTTTTCAATCGAACTGCAACGTAGGGAGGCCAGCCGGACACTACGGTAGACGGGATCGCAAGTCGGACACGAGAAATTCCGCGAGAAACATGTGACACGAATACGAAAAAGCGCCTCTGGACCGTCAATGTGACAGAAATGTTTTCTGCCATCGCGACGAGTCCGAGCGACAGCCACCGTAGAGCCGGAGCCGGCCCGACGCCCGATCCACACACGGCGACGTAGAGCTCGGGCAAAAATGAGCGCGAGATGGCCAGCCCGCCACCGAACCCCCGAGAAGGCGAGGAGGGCGGCCCCGAGTTCGGCGAGGAAGCGAGCAGCAAAGGCCCGCCCGCCCCGCAGAAGAGGTTCATAGCGCCGCCCGCCTCGCAGCTGCCCTCGAAGCTGCACTACGTGACGGTGAGCGCGCCTGGGCCCAGCGGCGTCAAGGCGATCTTCCGCACGGTGAAGGTGCCGCGGCGCGTGCCCACGCTGGGAGGCACGCCGCGAGAGGCCGAGCCCTCGGCCGAGCGCCCGGCGCCGCGCCGGGGCCGCCGCGACCACACCAAGCGCCACGTCTGCGCCACCTGCGACAAGCGCTTCTCCAGCCCTGGCAAGCTCAGCCAGCATGTGCTCTCGCACACTGGGGAGCTACCCTTTTCCTGCGACCTGTGCGATAAGCGTTTCAACACTAGGTTCAAGCTCGCCCGCCATGGCCTCATCCACAGCGAGGCTAGAGCTTTTGCCTGCAATGTTTGTGGTAAGACTTTCAATCGCAAAGATCATCTTACTAATCATGTGCGAGTACATAATCCTGTCAAGAAGTTGTACACTTGTGAGAGGCCTGACTGCAGGAAGTCTTACACATCTCAAATGAGTTATAGGAAACATGCAGCTCTCCATTCTGCTGAAGAAGGCAATCTGCAGTGTAAGATTTGTGATGAGACTTTTACCACTCGTCAGGATATTGTGTATCATCTAAAAGTGCACACAGGCAGTCGCACACTCAAGAGTGAAACTGATAAAAAGTTTACATGTGATTTCTGCGATAGAAAGTTTTTCACTGCAAAGGATGTGAGACGGCATCTTGTTGTGCATACTGGCAGAAGAGATTTCTTGTGCCCTTATTGTCCCCAGAAGTTTGGACGTAAGGACCACCTGGTCCGACATGTGAAGAATGCCCACCCAGATGAGTCGTGGAAATCAGCTGCAGTTGGCACTTCCAGTGAACCACCACCAGAGGCATCAGCCTTTGAAGAAACATATGGTGATTTTCCATTGGAGACTACTGATTTTGGCATATGGAAACCACCATCACCTAAGGAGAGTCAGGCAAAGCGTCAGACAAGAGTTCCGTCTGAAGAAATCATAGTGGAGTTACCTCCCTTGGATCCAGGAGAGATCAAGGTTGAACCGCTGGATACCAAGATAGATGATACACTGGTGGAAGTTAAAATCGAGGAGCCAACGTCGCCCAGATGCGACATCCTCGAGAATGTCGAGTACCCTATATACATGGTGCCCCCGCCGTATTCTCAGACGCCGTCGGACTTGCCTTTTATAACGACGCAGGAGTTGCCAGATACGCTGGAGGCTCATTTGCTAGATCCAGCTAATGTGCAGTCCATATTGATGGATCCGGGTGAAGGACCTTCTGTTTTGTCGAGCCAAATGCTTGGGCTTCTAGAAGAGAGCGACTCGACATACACGGGTGAAGAAAGTCGTGTGCAGCAGCAGAGGCTGCCGGCGTTCACGCAAGCGTTCCAGACGGCGCAGAGTCCTAAGCCCCCGAAGCCACCACCGCCGCCCCATTAACGTCGCCTGCGCCGCCCGCCACAGCCAATCCACAACTCTGCTCCCAGTAGACGCCGTGGTGGTGGAAGGTGAGATCCTGCATTTAGCTTTGTGGATACCGTACTACCTCACTAGGTAAGGTTGGACTAAGCTGTATATAGTCTGAAGTGCAGTAGTAATTGAAATGTAAAATATTTTTGGACTTTATATTTTGACCTTGTAAGCGTATCGTTACGGAAACTGGGGGAATCGCGCCCTCTTGTTGAAATTGCCAAATTGTATATTTGTACGTTTGAGGTATACCAAAATGTTTCCGAATTCTACATGAATATGTGATCTAGTCGTGTATGTACTTTCGGAATTGTATATTGTTTATTTATAGCGTACATGTTTCACGTTTAAAGAGTATAAATGGGACCAACTCTGTGAGCTGTTAGGAGGGATACAGATAGTGCTTAGTAAAGGAGTTGCTGAAGAGCGCGCAGGCGTTGGGTCGTGTTCAGTGGGGACAGTGATATAGAATAGTCAGCAGAATACTAGAGGGTGTATGGCTCTTGAAAGCGGTCAGCTATTATAATATGTTTTAGAGAGGCTTACCGCTTTTGACGCGAAACGAAATACAACGGAGCATATCACTTTCTATTGATGAGTTTAAATTCTGCCAGTGTAGATTAACATCAGATCTGTCTAAAACTATCATGAAAATATCATCATAAGTGTAAGTGCTAAGTGTTCAGTGCAGAGTTAAACAAATGAAGGCTTTATTTTGTGTATCAATAGGGTTCAATTTCATTCTATTATCAGAATGATATTGAAGTCCTATGAACTCCGCAAACTAGCAACAAAATGCAATAAAAATAATCAATATACCTCAGAGGCAGTAATGTCTCCTAATAGAATAATTATAAGACATTAAGAGAATACTAATTGGGTTAAGTCTGATGAGCAAGCTGTATACGAATTTGGATTGGTAGGAATAAAAAATTATCACTTCATGAAATAAATGTGCCAAAAGTGTTAAACAACATATGATAGCGCCACTAAGCAACATATTGCGGTGAAGATTGCTCGCGCGCTAATTCGTATTTCTTTTGCTCGTTGGACCCAAAAATAAGCAGGTTCTTATAAATAAAATACATGTTTGGTAACGATGACTTAACAAGCAATTTTGTCAGTTCTAAAATCATGTTACACATCAAAAAATCATTTTCGAAACTGTGACTACAAAAGAAGCAATTTATCTTGGCGTATGTTTTAGAATTGTAAGCCAAATTATATATTTTTTTAGTTATGTCTTGGAGTGTTTATGTGTCAGGTGACTATAGTGAGAATTTAAACAACTTTGGGCTGGATGAAATGGAAGGAAATTACAGCTGGATTATTAGGTGCCTTGCATTTCTTATAATTAAATTGATGTGTAAATTTGTATTACTACTCATTATATACTATGAAATCACCTAGGTGTTTCGTAATTTAATTTTCACAATTGATACTTCTAATCAAGTGATTTTATGGTGCAATGTCAACATAATCTGGTACAAAGGTCTAAGTAGATTCCTATAAGAATAAGAAATCAGATAATGAAATAGGGTCACTTTTCTACCTCATCTAAAGCTACAGCTCTCTTTATTCCATATTTGTAATAGGGTTAAAGTCAGTAAATATGTATGATAATTTAAATAATATGTCATTATTGCAATTCCTATGATCCCTTTGTACATGTTCTATGTTGATTTTACCTGCACTGTTTTAATTTATTTTAAACTAATTTAAAATCCTGTTTAATATATATATATTTTAACAATCACAAATAGAAATTGTAATAGTAATTTCCATAAAATAATATTCAATGAGTAGTAGTTGTGATGGCTGGTTAGTCAAAAATAATTTTGAAGACATCATCTCAGAATGAACTGCATATGTGTAGCTTTAGCTGAGATGTTGTCAGTATGCTGGAATGTTGTATTCCTGACACAAACAAAAAAAAAATGTTAAGCTTAAGTTTTTATTGGTAATTCGAAAATATCTTTAATTTCACATAATATTGAATGTTTGGCGTCTAGTAATGGAATGTAAAGAATTATAAAAGTGGAGATCCAATGTTGTAAACATGCATAGGATATGTAAATAATTCTAATCTTTTTAGGTTAATAGGACTGTAAAAAATTTAATCTACCTCAAAAACAACTTATTCTTACTTCTAGAAATTTAATGAATATGTTAGGTTAGTGAGAGTTAGGATTTTTTTAAATTTCTATTTGAGAAATACACCGATCATAGGGCAGGTTAATACATCCATGTTGTCTTAACATCGTTTTAATGTTAGTGTGTGCTGCAATATTGAAATCTTTGTTGATATAAAACTTAAAATATGTATGTTTATTATTATTATTTTGCTTTATATTTTTATTGTGCTCTTTAAGAGTGGCCGTTGAGTTGAAACGACATACCGAATTTTGAAAAAAATGTTAAAAGATCTGGCGATTTTTAAGTTACGGTTGCATTAGTTGCACTGAGAAAAAAATTTAGGAATATCTATATCGTGAAAATTGTCTTAGAAAAAATGAAAAATAAAAAGGAAGCACATTTTATGTTGAAATTTATAGCTACATACATATTTCCTGGAAGCAAATGTCAGAAAAGATTTCCGTGAAAATGTTTTAGTGAACGCATATTTTTTGTTCGATTTTGAACCCTAATTATTTTATGTATTGACCTATTTGTTATAAGTTTTATACCGCATAGTTATGCGTTTTAAAAAACATTTTTGCAAAATCATTCCGAAAGCGGTAAACTGAATGATGTTATGTAAAAGGCTGTTACCACACTAAAAATATAAATTGTTCGCTGCATAGCGGAGAGCATGGGTGTGTGGGAGCAGCTTTATACAAATCCATGGTTACCGGTCAAATATAACGCCAAAATTAGATATTCCCGTATTTACGTGTCAATGCACTCGTTTTCACGTACATTTTTATATTTTTGTTTAGTCTATTCAAGATAATTCTATTCGCCATACAGAACCTATTACTATACGTTGAACGTGTGTGAGGAGATTGGGGCAGTGTAGAACTTGGAAGAATTTCTATTCATTTATATCCGTTGAAGATTTTTCTTCTTAAAATTAGTTTTTATTTTTTAAAAATAAAATAAAAAAACGATTAAGATAAAGATTTAAGAAATATTATTTTTTGTTATATTAATGCGGTAATCATGGTATATCAGTGTACACGCTTAACCACTAGTCATATACAATAGCAGCACATATATTCTCAAAAGGGCAGTTATACTGAGTGATATTTAAACAAATCTACAATAGATATGGGTGCTGTGGTGTAGTTGAAAATCAATATGGTCTTGGAAAATGTCCATTAAATTTGCAGTCTACAATCAGTTATTTTATACATACCATTTCGTGTTTTTTTACAAGTATAATTGTTATTAAGTACCTATATTGGTTTTCAACGAACCCATAGCGAGATAATTGGTGCAGACCAAACAAGTACAAATATATACAGAAATATAATAAGATTTTTTTCATAGTATTGAAATATATATACAACGACTAATGCAATATATTTTTTAAAAATGTTGTAGATTATATTTTTAAAATTGAGAACATATCAAAGATTTATCACTGTACGGCCGTTGAGTTACGCATATCATGTGTTATACATGAATATGTAATGTTGATTTATCAATTCATTATTTATTTTTACATTTACGATGCAATTTTATGTTTGATGTAAAGAAAAAAGTATTTCAACTGTCATATAGGTCCAATATTTTGCTTATTAAATGTATTGTGTTTTTAGCATAAAAAATAGAGACAGTACACATAACGAAAAAACATTAAAAAATATTTGTTAATCCTTTTAAATGCCAAAAATAAGTTAACAGTTTTTTATGTTCTCCAAAGTGATGTTCTTTTTTTTATAAAAAAACATATTGTTGGTACTCCATTCTTACATTGTTTTATAACTTTATTTTAAACAAATATAAAGTTGATTGTTTTTATTCCTATCTGTCAAATATTATAATGAACATAAATTTGCATCGAACAGCTTGTCAAACGACATTAAATCTATGTGTATCTGTTGTGTTTCGTAACACTGAAAGTGTTCACGGTTTTTTCCTTATAATTTAATGTACGCATAATTGTTATATTGTACCTATCCCCAGTTTTTATTGTTTTTTTTTGCATCTAATGAGTGTGACTCATTTTTTTGTAATAACAAATTATGTTGTAATACCAAATACATAATTATATTGTAATTTTTATTTTGTGCTTACATCTGTAAAATTCGAATATTTTTTTTATTTTTGTCTGTAAGTTTTGGTAACAGCAACGAAAGTGCTACGAGTAATGGTATTTAACATATTAATAAAATAATGTTTTATGAAAGAATGCAACTGCCGGATATTTAATAGCTGGTTTTTACCCTGTTTTCCTCTTTTTTTTAATAACTGTAGACTGATTTCTATTTTTACATTGTTGTAAACAATAATTGATGTTTTAAGATATATATGCTGCCGCAAATGTCCCTGTTGCCTTGATTGTCTGTCCTTTTCAATGTTAAAAATATTCATATTTTAAAGAAAGACCCAGTATAAAGCGCACCTACCTCGAATTATGTGTTTTTTGTATTAATTAGTTATAAACTGTGATTTTATAGCAACGGTAACAAATGCGGACTGCATACAATTATATATTATTGCCTTTTATATTTACTCGTAGCCATATAAAATTATGTAAAATTGTTCAATAGTTATACGATATACGTAATTTTGGTACATAACATAGGGGCCTTATTAAAATTAAAATAAAAAAAATGTAGAAGATTGTTTGAATTATAATGAAAAGATGAAAAAAAAATATTTTTAGAAGTCTATGATATTTTTAATAGAATGGATCTATTTTTGTTACGCTTGTATCGAGTAATAAGGCATTACTTATTGGATTATGAGAAATTTATACATTTTGAAATGTTGGAACATTATGAAAACCGTTTTGTTTGAAATATAGATTTTTACTTATTACCCTCAGTTGCAAATGAGTATAAAAATACTTTGGTGCTTTGCCTTAAAACCAGTATGCATTGTAAAACATTGTTCTATTTACAGATGAATGTCGACATTTTGTATTTTTGATATTAATATACATATAATGGTACTTTAAAACGCATGAAAAAAATGTATAATTCTATAAACAATTTCGGGTACATAATGGCTAAAATTACTATTATATTTTTACATATTTATTGTCATAAAATATATTGAAATTTTTGTAGTAAGTAATATCTATTTTTCGAATGAAACGGTTTGAAAAACATCCGTAAGTGATGAGTACTAACGCATGCCGTATTGTCCTGGCACGATGGCCTACTGTTATTAAATTATAAACATTGTACCTGGTTTATAATAACAATGTAACGGTCTTCATTGTAATAAATATTTGAAACAGCATTATGGGTTTTGTTTGTCGTCTAAAGCTAAGGCTCCTTTCCATAAAATACAGTATAAAATCCTATAATGACTACTGTTCAGGCTATAAAAAATATTCTGACCCCACATTACAATTTTTATATTGTAGATATCGGGAATATGGGACACACAAACAACTTTAGATCACGCGAACAATTCTATCTATGAGGAAATCGAACTCTCAGCCTCTCGTTTTACATGCTAGCCAACTGCGCCACACAGGAAACACAATACTTAGTGAATACTGTCTATTTACAACGCAATAAATATTTAACAGTTCAGTCGTAAGGCATTCATTATGTATTAAGTCTAATTATCTCACACATACACCTTATCCCATTTCCAAAACAATCGAACGACAGAAAGCAAGTCCTTACTAAAGTTACGGGTTAGAACCCGCAATATTTCATTTTACAGCAAATTGAACGATAGTATCATGGACATGGTACTAAGAAAGTAGTTGAAATTTTATTGCTTATGATGAAATCATGAGGCATAAATTTTTCAATAAAAGTGTCATATATTAATGAATTCCTTTATTTAACCACAACTTGTAATTTTATTAAAAGGAATATAAACGTCAATATTGCACAGTATCGAACTCGTTATATTAAAAACGGGAATAAATAAAATCCAAACAAGTTGATGCAGCCAATATAGACGAATATTTATTGCTGATCATTAACAAATAACACGTACTTATAACCAGAAACAACAAAATAAATACCTACTCCACGGTAAACAAGGCTGAAATGCAGTCACAGAATATGGTACAACACTATTTATCTATACAATATATTACGGTTAACTTGATACAATTTTACACACATATACAATTACATATACAGATTATTGAAACATCCATTCAAGTATCTAAATGTCACTATACCTGAATTTGAACTAAACAATTCAATTGTACTAACAATACTAAAACCCTCCCGAATACGGGCACAGAGGCCGTTCCGATTATAACATTTTTTTTTAAATAAACCATTTTACGTTTTTAGAAAAATATCGCTTTGTCAGTGTCCCGAGTTAAATGCACGTTTATGTTACCACCAGTCACCGAACTGTAAGGAATGTTCCGTCTAGTCGCAGCCGCGCGACGCCACCCGCTGCCTCAGCCTGTGAACAAACTGAAAAGCTACAAAGAATCATTTCACTGTCCGCCTTTTTATTTTTCTCACTTTGCCGCTCTTCGAGGGTTTGTTTTTGAGCGTCATGCCGTCCAGGTTTGGCATTTCCGAGTCCGACTTGTCAGATTTCCGTTGATACACTGGATTGTCATTAGCATCATGATCAGAACTGTCCACTCCGTTCTCCATCCTTATCGTGTTCACGTAGCTATGGGGAGGACTGATGTCTCCATCGTCATCAGAATCCTGGTAGTTACCGTTGGGCTCGTGTTTCTTGTACTGAAACCTGTAGTTGACGTCTTCGTCGCTGTCTGACGTCATCCGGGAGACCTTGTAACGCCTGTTTATGTTTTGTAGGGACTGGTTCTTTTGCAGTTCTCCATGTATAGAATCGCGTATGTTCATCTCTGATGTGGATTTGGTGCAGTACTCCTCCTTGTCTGACTCTGAGTATTTTCTGGACAGTCGACGGTTTTCGAGGGGTTTGTCGTTGAGGATTGGGGTCTGGACGCTGGGTGGCGGTAGGGTCTGGGCCTTTATCCTGACCTCTGGACCTCCGCCGTAGATTCCCGTGAAGAACCTCCAGAGGTCTTCGCTGAGCTGCGCGTGGTCTGAGCCGTGCTTGAGCGTGTATACTGTTGTGCCATCGATGTCCTGGAATTTGTGGTATTTATGTTTAAAAAAAAGATGGTGCTAACGGTGTTTGGAGGAAGGCTCCATTTCAGAAGTGTGGGGTATGGGGCTCTTCGACAAGAGACTACAGGCTGATGATAACAATTTTACATTAAATTTACTCTGGTTAATGGTTAATACCAGTGGTTGGCAACGTGCGGCCCGCGGGCCACACTTGCGGCCCGTGAATCTTAGCATTAGTAAGCATTTTCATTTTTTCTATGGGATATAACCAATTAAGGTATTACGTAGAATGTAGAGTAAATATCACAAGTGCGGGCCCGCCTTTAGTTTATTTTGACACATTGCGGCCCGTGCCTGCCAAAAGGTTGCCGACCACTGGTTAATACGATTGTCCACAAGCCAAGATATATTATTCCATCAGATATTTAATAGGACAAATTTGTCTTACTTATTTAAAATATTCCTGATAGTCGGACTGCAACAATTTCACTCCATATGCTATCAAAAATCTATAAAGCGCCCCTATCGGATTTTTCGAGAACTAATGCAGTACATCTATGTCGATGGTTACTAGTGAGTTAGGTGACCTGTTTGGTGACGATGCCGGTGTTGTCTACTGGCGGCGGCGGCTGCTGCGTCTTGTTGCGCACGAACGCCTGCCATTGACGGAACCAGTGCATGCTTATCGCGTACACAGCGCCGGAGAAATCTTGCTCCTGGAAATGTAACATAATTGTGTAAGTCACTGTGGTTTTGGAAAAAAATAACTATAATTTTACATAATCAATAATAATAATAATGTGGTTACTCTATGAATTTTGGTATTTTTAATGAGGTAGGCATAGGTGGTATCTTTAGATTCACATTTAGCCAGTTATTATGTCTTTAATGCCTTTTACTGGCGCCGTGTTGCAACTGACAATATTTTAACGTAAAAAAATAAGTATGGATGCGGTAAACAAATCCTCTCGACCGCACATTATAAACATATGTCGCAGGACGATCTTAGTAAAATAATAAATGAACAAAAATATTTTTAATAGCGCAATGTACTTCTAAGAAATCTATCAGCTGTGCTTAGAGGTCGTTGACACGCGCCGCTGACGTATAGTTTTTCCAATATGTATTGCTACTCAAACCATTTTGTTCGACTTGGCAATCGAACTTAATTGCCCATACTTGTACCGAGGGACTAACAATGCAATGAGTATAATTTTCAGTACATAGGAAATTGTCCCTATCCCACCACACACCCGCCACTGTAACTCCTGTACTCCAGGATCAACAGTGGCACACACACACGCACAGTATTGACGCCGAGCAATGAAGCTCAGCGAATCTAAGGGGACCTAATTTGTCATAATCCTGCAACGAAGTTAATCAGAAAGACAATATAAAGGAGGAGTTGGAAAACAAAGAGTTGTCCACTTCCCTCCACAGCAAAGAGGGTAACAAAACATTGAACAATGAGGTTGCACCCTCGCTTAAAAAAATGTGTGTTTGTACTTATGTACACGCGTTAGAAGTTATACTAAAATTTTATCTTTCTCCATATTCTACGTACTCATAAATATTTGACAACTAATAAATATGTCTATCCCTTTTTATTACTGTCACTATTCTACATTTTTAAAATCTAAAACATATAAACTTTTTCGTGACGGTGTGCGCGCGCATCGTAAAAATTTACTCGCATCATTTTTCCTTAACGCGCCAAAAGAAGTATAACTTCGAAAGAAAGACAAGGAGTGTAAGGCAGTACCTGGAAGGCGGCGTGCAGCGTGCAGAAGTGCTGCAGCTCGTGCGCCCGGCGCGCGCGCAGTCGGTGTGCCGCCCGCGCGCACGCGCCGCACCCGCGCACGTCGCGCACCGCCGGCCCGCCGCCGAACCTGCGCACCACGCACGCACACTCACACATCTTCTCTAGGGGTCTATCTTCATCGTAAAGTACGTTATAATTCATAATGAATACACACTAGGACGGAGTGAATTTTTTAAGAATTTTTTTCTTAGACTGGAGGTGGAATTTTTAACTGAACTTGAACTGAAGATCAAGTATTTAAAGCAATTTAATCGTCTATTGCAAAAGTTTTAAGATTATTTTTTTATGATTTTCGTGTGAAGTGTGGTATAAGTCGTATGTGGTGATATGTGTATCCTGCACGTACTGGTGGTGCAGGAACCTCCACAGTTGCTGCGGCACGTGCGCGGCCAGCAGGTGCAGGTGGTGGTGTCGGTCCGCGCGCACGCCGCCGTGCCGACACGCGAAGTCGCTGTTGTCGATGGGACCCGGCTCTGCCCACGTGTTGAACCTGGGACGTCGCTTTCATCAGTCATTCATCATTACCTTCAGTAAGTTTCGTTGCTGGTCAAAATTTAACTATGCTCGAGTCAATGACCTCTGGCATCAGCTCATATATTTATTTGCATTACATTGCGTTTTTAGATATAAAAAGTTTTAATTATTAGTTTATATTAATGTAAAAACATATATTGTTTTATTAAATAACCTAACATGTTGCTAGCCTTACGAATGTTTTTGATATAAATTATAATGAGACTCACTTATTAATCCATTGCTTAGAAATATAATATTTGGTATCGTTGGGATCAACACTTGCTGAATCTAATATTTCAGCTGCTTTCTGCCGCAGCACCGTCATTTGTGGGTTCACTTTTCTGTAATTAAAAACACAAATTTAAATAGAGTTTTCTTAAAAACACATTAACTTGTCACTTTAGAGTACATTAATTAACATAACATTTAGTGTCCATCATTTGGCATGTTCTTTACGCCTCAATAAGATGCATAACATACTTCAATATACTACATCAAGAGCCACGCAGTGACGTCGATTTTCAAGTGGTTTTAAACACCCAACACATAGTTCACATGTTGCTATTCTAGGAATGTCAGACTTGATATTATTTGCCAAACATCTTCGTGGTTTCTATATTTAAGATACTCCTGTAGAAGAATCTCCACAAGAGTGGAGAGTTTTTGTATTATCAAAATTTATAACACTTTTCCAGGATAATAAATGTCTTGTCATTATCCTCGTCACGCATGCACGTCAGAGTTTTTGCAATGCAGATGATAAATGACAGTTTTTTTATTTTTTTGTGTAGGTGACAGGGTTTTTTATCTTTTTGTGCAGGCGACAGGTTTTGTTTATTATTATAGTTGTGCAGGTGTGGCTGACCTGTAGAAGAGCACGTAGGCCTCCGCGTGCGCCAGGTGGTGGCTCGACACGGGCGCCACGGCGGCGTCGTCGAAGCAGTACCAGGCGCGGCCGCTGCGCGCCACGCACGTGTAGTGGCCGCCGCCCGCCGTGCCCGCGTGGCAGATCACGGCGCACAGCTCGTAGCGCCGCACCTGCGACGTGCACTCTGCCACGCACGAACATTACTCATCATCATCATCAGACCATATACGACCCACTGCTGGTCACGAGCCTCCTGTACAACTGTCCACCACGCTGGCCTAGTGCGGGTTGGCGGATTATAACTAAGAAATACCTGAGACCTTTTAGGTGTGCAGGTTTCATCACGATGTTTTCCTTCACCGTTAAAGCAAGTGATAATTCATTTTGAATACACACATAACTTCGAAAAGGCAGAGGTGTGTGCCTGGGGTTTGAACCTGCGACCGCCGAAATTCTCGACCGCGCGCCTAATCCTCGAGGCATATGAATGCTCATATGAATAGCATAAAATAAATTCTAAGAGAGCTCCAAAAGGCGTATGTATGTGCAAGTATGTGCCGTCTTCCGGTCGGGCAAAGTGTTATTGGGTTTTTCCATTAGGAAATTCTCAGTAGCAGCACCTTTGTAAGAGTTTAATAAATATATTTTTAAATGAACACTGATTGCTTGCGAGCAACTGACTATAAAACTAATTTTTAGCTATAACATCGACTACCCTCGTGAATAATTAACTGAAGGTATATTAAATGCAAAATCGATTACTACCGGCATAAATATTAAAGTTTAAAATTACATAGATATTGTATAAGCTAACCCTTTACAATTACATGGAATAAAAAAACATCACAAATCTTTAGTGACTAAGTAGTTTAATCTCGTTAACAAAAATCATCCCGATTCGATACTCCATTCGCAACTAACTTCATTGTATTGGAATAAATTCTGTACTAATTCTCCATTACATTATTTACCTTTGTGCGTGTAAGGTTGCATATTGAGATCGTTGATGGGGAAGGAGACCCTGGCAGCTACCTTGGCGCTGAACATGAGCTCGTGCCTGAACCGCTTGAGGTGCACGCACAGCACCTCCGGTAGTACCACTACACCGGACATCTTCACGCCGTTGCGCAGCTTGTTGCACCGGGAACAACTGGAAACATAAGCACTTAATAAGTATAGTCGTACGCAAGATAGTTAACGAGTGAGCCAATAGATGGCGCTGTTACTAAATTTGCTAAGTGCCTATTGAAATTATTGTCTATATATTCAAATTTGAGAATTATTATTTGTAATTCTATCAGGCAGGGGTGTTTTAAGGAGTTCACGAGTGGTTTCACATCAAAAGCGATCTTGAAATAAATAGAAAAAATAAAATTATTGAGTCGATATACTACGAAATAGCACTTACAATGTTCTAGAGTGGTTATATTTATTTTATAAAATAAATTAGTATACCTGTACATATTATCGCCTTTAAGCTCGTCAGCGCTGAAGAACGCGGCGAGGCAGTCCTGCAGCGACACCACGGGACCGTAGAACCACGACCTCAGCCAACTTAGCAACCACCACACCTGCGAATAATACACATTTTTATTATTGATTTTTATTGCATATTAGTAATGTAAAAACATTATACTTGATATTAAGTGCGGTGCTGTACAAACAGAAGATAAAATGGCATTATCTCTCTCCTCTTGTTATTTAATACCCTCACGGAGACATGCTTAAAAGCGTAAAATACCCAAAATAATTGAGTTTTTCACAAGGATTTTCTTGGGTATGTTTAGTCCGCCAACCATTAGACCAGGTTATTGGACTAAGTCCTAAGTTATTTTATTTGTAAAGGAAATTTGTATCCGACCTTGGGCTGACCTATGTAAGCCCTTTCTGTATTTATTCATACATAACCTCACGCCTGTATTCCGCGATCGGGTAGATAGAGGTGCATTTATGCACCCACATTTCACCATGTATCAGTAATAGGGTGCGAGCGTAGTACGGTTTTCGGGCACATTTCCATAATTCGTGCTGCTACTAAGAATTTCCTAACGGAAACACCCAATAAAACTGCCCAACCTGGGATTGATGATGATGAATGATGAAATTTATTAGTTACCCATGACTCCTGCGTGCCGTGCGGCGCGTGGTGCGACAGCGCGGGCTGCTGGCAGCGCAGCACCGCCAGCTGCTCCCGCGACGGGATCGGCAGCGACAGGTCCTGGAACGTCTCCACCCGGGTCGACACCTGATCGAAACGCCATATACTATTATGGGATAACTGTGTTTAGACTCATTTAGAATAGAACGTTATATCTACAAATTATTATAGGAAAACGCTTGCATTATAACGGACCAATATATTGTGATAAAATAATTATGTTCCATTGAAAGTATTTTAAACATTACGTGAATATCAATCAAAGTTGAAGTCAGCTGGTGCTAGCGGCCAAAGGCACATAATTTTTTTTTCATACATTGTGCTATTATAATATTTATCAAGAAAATGAACGCCTTTTTTTTTTCAAATAGTAAAAAACATATTATTATAAATATATTAAATTGGAAATACAGAATGATAATAGCTTTTTAAAAGATTTCGCAAAATATTTTGAATTTTTTTTTTATTTTGAGACGCTTTTATTTTTTTTAGTATTCTGTTTATGAACATTAGCAAAAAGACTTGTATCTAAATTGTAACGTAAATCTCTTGGTTGAACAACCATAGTGCATTGCATACCCTGTCGCAGATGAGGCACTGCACGGAGGAGAGCAGCTTGCCGTCGAACACGTCGGACACGACGCTGCGGTACCGCGGGCCGCTGGACCCGTCGCCCCCCGCGCCCCCCGCACCACCCGCGCCGCCCGCGCCGCCCCCACACACACCCGCACCGCCGACGCCGCTGCACATCACAATACACACTTATATTCTAGATATCATCATCATCAGCCCATATACGTCCCACTGCTGGGCACGGGTCTCCTCTACAACTGAGAGGGTCTAGGCCTTAGTTCACCACGCTGGCCAAGTGCGAGTTGGCGGACTACACACCTAAGACATTCCTGAGAACTTTTAGCTGTGCCATTTCATCACGATGATTTCCTTCACCGATAAAGTACGTGATAATTATTTGTGAATACACCAATTTGAACCCGCGACTGTCGAGATTCTCGACCGCTTGCCTAAGCCTCGAAGCCATCACGACTTATTCTTGATATTTATATATCACCTGTGGCGCAGTTGGCATCACACTAGCTTATAAAACTTGAAGCCGCTGGCTCAATCCGCCCAAAGACGCAAATATTTAATCTACAGGGTTTCAGGTTGGCTTTGTAAGTCCAAAAATATTGTAGTTTTGCACGACCGTTGTTGCATTTAGTTATTTATCTGAATAAGCCCGAATACATTATACGGAATATTAAACGCATATACGCTTTTGGCGATAGGAATAACTGATATATTGCTTAAATAACCAAATATTATGTTATATTGACATTAATGACGGTGTGGTTTGTTACTTACATAGGTGGTTCGATTCTCTGGTCGGGGACGTCACTGGCACTGGAGCATGTCTCGTATCGTTCGTCCGCCTCACTGGACCACGACAATTCCGATTCTGAACCCATCTCGCGCTGTGTTGTGTCTGGACCTGCAAACATTTAACAATAAATATCGTGTAGAGAAAAGGGCGGCAAAACTGTTTCCATTGGTGAGAGTCGATGGATAAGGCAATGTATTGCGAATAAAAATTATCTGTCATTAGGGGTAAATGACCGGAATACTTACTTCCTTGAATTTATCTATTAGCTCATAAATACAATTATCTAATTTTATTTTCCCTATTATAGTCATTACATAGTCGCGAGACCACGAGGCAGTCATCAGTCAGGTAATTGAAATACAGTATATGATTATAATGATTAGTACAGTAATAGAGTAGTTGAAGCCATACCGTTTACTTGTTGGTTGAATACGTTGTAGGTGAAGTGGTGCATGCCGGCGAAACTTGCCGATCGTCTGTGTCGGGAACCATCCTCGGCCCCGTTCACCCTGCCGTTATAATCAACGTATGAAAGACTATGTTTCTTAATAATTCAATAGTTAATATTCAAAAGATAATAATGTGATTTTAGAGAAAGCATCCTGGTATTTCTATCGCGAGCATTATGTTAACAGCGATGACATAAATCCTTTTCTATTCATTCTATTCTATGCATCTTTGAAATTATAATATCTACCACTAAATTAAAACTAAGCTCATTAATTATCAAAATAAATAAACAAAATTTTTCATAGTAATAAAAACATTTCAATAACATTTTTCCCCGTGGCGTTATTGGTTAAACACTAGCTTGTAAAATGAAAGGCCACATATATTTGTTTTGGGTGTTTGTGAGATCGAAAAGTCTCCAGTAATTCCTGATACCTACGACACAAGACTCGTATTTTTCTATGGGGTCAGAACTATGTATGTGACTGCTGGATGTATATTATTTATTAGACAAGTGTTTGATTCACAACAATATGTTTCTATCTGACAACTCCATCCCAATGGCATACCTGAGGTATCCATCAGTCCTGGACTCGCTGTAGGACGAGGCAGCGGGCGACTTCCGTCTCGTCCGTGCGAAGAACGGCGCGTCGCTTGCTGACAAATTTATATATATTTATTTATAGTTAACTAAAAACTGTTTGAAGTTTAAGAAATATTTAGAAGTATTGACATGGTTGTAGAACAGTATTTGTATAAAATGATTAAAAATAGCTTAGTTTGGCAGTGTATCTACGCTCATATTACATTTCTATTCTTAGGAAGTAATGTAATGCTAATTCAGCTGATTCTTGGGTCAACGACCTAAACGCTGTCGTGAATGTACACTTTACATTGCTGGTTTAGGATATGTCGTGTTTTTAATTTCAGTTAAATAAATATTGCATAAAATGTTACCAGACCATTTATGTTCTTTACTATCAATGGTTAAATCTATTAATTAGGTCTCGTTTATTTTAGATCTTGTCTTGTTTACTTTATAATTCGTCAAAGCTCGACAATACAGAGTATTTAACAGAAAATAATATAAATAACGGTTATATGCTCAATAATAATATTACACAAGAATTATCTTGTCATGGAAAAAAAAGGCAATTTGAGAAACTTGACTTACAGTTGAAATTAATTAATCAATCAAATTTACCAATCATAACGATGTACATAGATGTGAGTGTATATATCCGAAGATAGGAATGATGATTGATGGGTAATTTTAGTCAATAGATATAATGTGTGTAAGGTGAGGTGTAGTGTGTGTAGTGTAAAGTAAGGCAAGTTGTTTACATGAAGGTGGCAGTACCTCCGGAGGACTGTGCGCGGCGCCTGGGCGGGCCCGGCAGGGAGGCGCGGGGGTCGGAGTGATCTCCATCAGCCTCTGAACACAACTTGTCCTCCGGAGCGCTGTCCCACACCTGCAACATGTCTCATCTTATTTTCTTGATATATAATGAAGTTAAAAAATATGTTAATATATTATTGAAGAAAAAAAAATTGTGTTTCTTCTCCACAGCGATAACACGTTCCGAAACGGCAACAGAATAAAAATATTTATGGGAAAGGAGGCAAACGAGGTAGTGACAGTAGTGAGCCACCTGATGTTAAGTGGTCAACACCGCCCATGGACACCCATAATACCAGAGGGATCATCGGTGCGTTGCCGGCCTTTGAGGATAATATAGGCTCTTTTCTTGAAGGTCCCTAAGTCATATCCATTCGGAAATACCGCCGAGGGAAGCTGATTCCACAAATACTTTGACTTTCACCTGTTTAATCACCATCATCACCCCATATACGTCCCATTTCTGGGCACCAATCTCTTCCTACACCGAAAGGGGTTGAAGCCTCAGTTCACCAGGCTGGCCATGCCAGACCACACAAAGAATTTTTAGGTGTTAAGTGCAGTATATGATATCCGCCATTCTTATTGTGATTCTTATGTGCATTAATCTATACAAGGACATTAACAAAGGGAACCAACAAAGTAGTTTAAAATAAAGTTTACTATTATAGTAGCACTCATCAACACCAGATATCTTATTCGCACGGATCACACTTGTAGTAGACAAGTAAAGTATAGCATACTAGAAATAGATGCATACCGGTTCCTTTAGCTCCTCATGCAGTTGATCCATGAAACACCGCAAGAACTCCTGTGTGTCATGCTGGTGGTACCCGCGGAACATCGGGTGCACCTGACAAATTAAACACATAATACTTAAGCTTCAGTATCAGAGCTGGATGAAACATTTATTTCCACATATTTTAATTAAATCTTTAAAGTTTTAGAACTTCCCCTTAAATGTTTGTATTAATAGAAAGGAAAAGTTCTTATTAAATTTATCCCTTATTAGTTATAGTTTGGACTGACAGAGAATACCTTAGGGATTAAGTCCACCTTTACAATCACTGTATGAAGTGTTAGTGAAATAAAAAATTGTGTATTTATATGCAAACATAACTGTAGTGGTTCATATTCAAATTAAAAATATATACTCACATTTCTTATTCCATACAATATACCATTTGGTACAACATAGCCTCTACTCTTTCTACTCCACATCTCTTTTATTAATTTTTGGTATGCTCTGCAAGAAAAAAATCCTTGAATATAATTTTTTAAACATAATTGTGAGTAAAAATGTTCTGTATAATAATTATAATGAAGTGGAAGTAGTTCTGTCTGTCTTATACATATTCATAAGACACAGAAAGAATGTTGTTTTTTTTTCATATTTTAAGGATAAATAAAAAGTAGATTGATAAATTACTACATTTTACCCGCTTCGCTCAGGTAGCCTTTTAAAAAATTTTCAAATGATTTCATTATGAGTAGGGAAAAATTATGTTTCATTGTAAGCTATTTCCAAAATTTATACATAATACTTAGAGGAAGTATTATAATATATAAAACTATTTTGATAATGTGCTCTTAGTTACTAGCTAATAAAGTAGATTGCCTTAGTGTTTAAGACATCAAAGTGTAGCAAAGTATGCATAAGTATGTACTATTGTAACCCGCACTAGGCCCATGTGATGGACTACAGCCTAAACCCTCTCAGTTGAACAGGAGGCCCGTGCCCAGCAGTGGGACGTATATGGGGTGATGATGATGATGATCGTACCGACTGATGCCGGGCTTCTTGTCTTGCGCGAGTACTGCGATGGCGGCTGAGCACTCGAGAAAGTACGACGTGAGCGGCGCCGTGTGCGACAACGCCTGTAGCGCCGCGTTCATGTAGCATGTATTGCCCATGTTCTGCAGACCCACCAGCCCTGCACACATCACGCATGTATAAATAATCTCCCCATAGTGGGAGGGTAGGTACAGAAAATGCTTTATAGTTAACTACAACGTCATCTATCGTCAAAATGGTGAAGTAGTATTTCTAAGACTTATATTTATGAGTGTATAAATTAAATACGTATGTACACTCACGCTGTAACCGGAACACATCATACATAGCCCGATAAACTTACCATAAGGGGGTAGGCACACAATAAGATTCATAGTTAACTACAACGCCATCTATCGGCAAATTGGTGAAGTAGTTTGTCTATGGCTAAAATTCACGAGTGATGATTACATAACTTTACACATAAATTAACTCAGTCTTGCACCTCAAAGAGATGGGCAGTGGTACATTTTTGCATCCATGTTAAACTGATGTTTTTTAATTTCCACGTAAAGGATTGGAGCCATTTACTACTTTATTCTTTAACGCAATTTTAATCAAAATTGAAATTTATGTACCTATTTTTATAAAATTATCATAACAAGGTAAAAATATCTATAAAGATGAACCTAAACAAACAACATTATTTTAATGTATCTTACGTTGGAAGTTTTAATAGGAAGTAGGTATTGGGATATAATCAGTGTGACAGGCAAAATTTGAGTTGCATTTTTACGAATATTAGTTTCGACTTATTGCTTAATTATTATTATTTAAAACATCCTGTGGCACATAATTTAGTGCCTTTATTGCGAATTTTGACGTTTGTTTTAACTTATTAACCCATTCTTGACCGCCGTGCCAATTTGGGAACACTTAATTTTTGAGGGTAGATAAAAAAGTATTGATGTTAGTTAATAAATTCTTACATTATTGGAGAGTTGAAAGAGTGGTGATTACGTATAATATTGAACAATTCAGTTACATTTTATAGATTTATTGCAAAATTTGATCGAATATTGCTATTGAAGGACCTGTCGAGGGAAGTAACTATTTGTAATTATGATATTTTACACATTATGTATATTATCGTAAATGGTTATTACTCTTGAAATATAATAAATAATCTATCTTATAAACACATTTAAAAAAAAAACAATTAATTTTTTACCATTTTATAGCACCCAAAACATTACTGTGCCAATTTGGGTACAATGGCTACAAGTGTACTAAGAAAATTTAGTTTTGGAGATTATTAGGATGAACCGCTAACGACGTTATAGCGTCAGTAATAACTACCGCGGTTTAGAGAAAGCGGTAAATACAATCCTCGAAGATAGTGACAATGGCTTGGAGTATGATTTGCCTATGATTCCACCGGAACAGAAGTGTCATTACTGACAAAGAAGGGGGTTTTGATGATGGATAAATTTCTTGAACATTGCCGAATGATGTTCCAGGAGAAATCGAGGTATTTACTCCTAACATAGGTACTCTTTCTGAGTCTGAGGATAGCAGTGATGATGAACTGCTGGCAGTGATGATGAACCGCTTGCTGCGAAGAGAGCTCGTATTAGACTCGATGATATTCTAACCACCGCTAGTGCACCTGTAGTACCTACGATTGCTCAAAATGAGTCAGTGCTGATTGTTCCTCCTTGGCGAACGTGTACTCCTTATTCTCAGACTTATCCAACATCGAATTACCGATATTAAACGAGAATTGTATGAAAGAAACGTTAAAAGACCTGACACCAGTTCAAATATTTGAAAAGTTTTTCGACGAAGAGGTTCGTTCCATGGTTTGCATGGGTTTAAGTCATTTATATTACCATGCTACTGGTACCATCCGTGAACATGTAAAGTAGATGATGAAACAATCAAGAGCTGAATTTAACTATAAATTTGATAAAAACAATGAGATACTTTTGATTCGCTGGAAATGGGCCAATAAATATCGTTTTATAGAATTCCGATCCATGGCAAAGAATGGTGGTGGGTTCTCTTACTGTTGGTTTTCTTAATGGTGGGTACATGATTGATATGGCCTTATAAAATGCGTGGCCTACATGTTCAGTCTAAAAAAGATGCGATGGATTAGTTATTTGTTCTTCGAAGTATAGCTAGATTTTATCTTAGACAATCATTTTATCATCATATTGCTCGCCTGTTATCATCCAACATCGAGGAGGTTCTAACTAGACAGCACCGACCATGTTCCAGAAAAGCTTTCTAACGTGTTCGTTGAGTTTTCTGTCATAGTAGGAGCCGATGGGCTTGTACACATTTTCACTCTTAAGTGGCCACTGTGCCAATTTGGGAACAACCCTATAATTTCAAGATAATAAATATTTTTTAAGTTTTTTGACATTCCTTCACTTATTTGTATTCCCAACTATGATTAAATAAAGAAATTTCTAAGTTTGTTCTTGTAGTTTTTGTTTGGCCACAAATGGGTTAATATTATTATTTACTTAACTTTGCCATTATGAAGCAAGGCAACACAGATCAACTAACACATAACGAATGGGTATATAAGTCAGGCCACTAGTCTGATCTCACCTCTCGGCCTGGCCTCGTCGTCGTAGTCCAGATCGTCTGGGTCCAGGTCCTCGTCTGGGGTGACGGCGACGCTCACTGAACCAAGACGGACTGACCCCTCCATAGACGTTGAGTCTGGACTCATCTGTAAATGTAATTAGATCTCATTTATGAAATGTCATTTATGGTCCATAACCAAGTGATCAATATGATATTATGCCTAATATGAGAGAGCAATGGTGATCATAATTACTGACAAAAGCAATCGACCTAGATACCCATCAATATGGACATCAGCGATTTCTCATATATCATAAATCAATAATTTCTGAAAATAAAGTGATGTTAATCCTTTTACTATGAAAGTGGTGATTTTATTTCTTTTATATGACATACACAACCTCACGTCTGTATTCCCCGAAGGGGTAGGCAGAGGTGCATTTCTGCACCCACATTTCGTCAGGTATGTATCAGTCCCACGTAATAGGGGGCGAGCCTATTGACGTTTTTCGGGCACATTTGCAGACTCCGTGCTGCTATTGAGAATTTCCTAATGGAAAAACCCAATAACACTTTTCCCGACCCGGGAATCGAACCCAGGACCTCTAGATCACAGACCACAAGGCAGTCTTCTTTTATATGAGATCTTTTATATAAG
This sequence comes from Hemaris fuciformis, assembly GCA_907164795.1. NCBI lineage: Eukaryota > Metazoa > Arthropoda > Insecta > Lepidoptera > Sphingidae > Hemaris > Hemaris fuciformis. The sequence goes on along the minus strand of OU015455.1, from coordinate 4,925,685 downwards.
TAACGTAGTATTACCGTCGCATGCGACAGTGCTGCCCTTACGTGAACTTCTTTTTCGCACAGGTAACACCATATCCTCTCCGTCGACACATTCATGTGCACGCAGTGTGACGGATAGTTCTAGAAAAGAAAAGAAAAGTAAACAAAGAGTCATCATCACTATTAGTCGTTACACTTCTACTATTTTGCATAGAAATATTAAAAAATAGGACTATTTTCTATTATTATTGTTTTGTCTGTCATTAAGAAATATTAACAACTTTGAACAACGTCATAACGTTTACTTTCTTGTTTCGATAACACATGTTTTTTTTTATCTCAATGACCAATAATGGTACTGGTTTACTGGTTTATTCGTCCCGATGCATAAAACGGTGCGTGCGATCCAGAGATACTGGGTTCGATCTTTGGGTCTATTACCGTGCGACATAAATACGTGGCTGTTCAATAAACCCCGCCTACTTCTTCAATGATATAAACATTAGTGTATGTGTGTACATAACACAAGTAGCTAGTGGCCGCTGCCTTATTTGCAGTTATTTTATTTCACGTTTTTACACTAAGTACCCTTATAATATTTGCGGCTGAAGTTAATGTAATATTTAATAAAATTTGATGGACAAATAAATCACGTACTTTAACTGTGAAGGAAAACTTGGTGAGGAAACCTGCGCAGTTTCTTAGGTATGTAATATGAAGTTCACCAACCCGCACTAGGCCAGCGCGGTAGATTAAGGCCTAACCCCTCTCAGATGTAGAATAGGGCCGTACGTAGCATTGAGACGTATATGGAGTGATATAGTAGTAGTAATAGTTGATTAAATGATTTAGGCATGAATGCGCAACTTATACAGACACATATATAGTTCTGACCCCACATTAAGGTACAATACTCTTGTGTCGAGGATATCAGAAACTACGAGAGACTTTTCAGCCTCCCAAACACCCAGGCCCGACAGAAATATTTGCGGATCACCCAAACATTTGGCGGTGCGGGGATCGAACCCGCCGCCTCTCGTTTCGCAAGCCGGTGTCGAACCATCTGCGTCACGGGGTTGTCATAAATAGTTATGATAAGCCTTTTTTAATTATACAAGATGTATTCAGACCGTGATCGGAAACTAAGGCAGGTAATAGCTAAGGTGATTACAAACCCCTTGGCATTAAAGAAAATCCCGACAAAAAATAAAAATTTCGAAGTTTTCCTAACAACCAATGGTATGTACGTCTGAAAACAAGAGAAAGGATATGCAGTTCTTTGTGGTGCACATAATAAGATTTATTTATAAGTCAAAAGTACGAATTCCACTTCCTACTGGATGATAAACAGTCCTTTGTTCCGTCGACCCCGCGTACATTTACGTTACAATGACTTGCAACACTTATTGATATCATGTTACTACATTTGCCACAATTTATATTACTATCGTGATTCGTAATGGCTTTGTTTAGGCATGCGATCGAGAATCTCGACGGCCGCGGGTTCAACCCCAGGCAGACACCTCTGACTTTTCGAGGTTATGTGTGTATTCACGAAAGAATTATCAAGTACTTTAACCGTGAAGGAAAACATCGTAATGAAATCAGCACACCTAAAAGTTCTTAGGAATTTCTTAGGTGTGTAGTCCGCCAACCCGCACTAGGCCAGCGTGGTGGACTAAGGTTTAAATCCTCTCAGTTGTAGAGGAGGCCCGTGCCCAGCAGAGGGACGTATATGGGTTAGTGATGATGATATTACTCTCTACCTCATTGCACCCGGAGCTATGCACCATGTTATCTCAATGACTTGGACCCGATTCTAGGATCGGACGGTGATATTGAATTTTTCTCAGAATCAGCACGGAGCTAGGAAATATGCCCGAAAAGGGCAATAGCCTCAATTCATGTTACGCGACACTTAAAAACATATTTGGCGAAATTTGCGTGAAGAGTTCGTCCTTTAAATTGGGGAAATTATGTCGGGTTGGTATTCTAGTAATTGAACGTTTAGAGAGTATATTATTCTTAGCAAAATAAATTTACAATTAATTCTTTAAGAAGAAACTTTAAAGTATAAAGTAAATCATCATCACTTCCTTGCCCTGCTCCCAATTTCATTTGGGGTCGGCGCAGTATGTTTTATCCTTCCAAACATCCCTATCAGCCGTCAAGTCTTCATTCACCCCTTTTTCTTTCATATCTTCTGTCACGCACTCTTTTCTTTGGCCTTCCTCTGCCTGTCCATACTTCAACTTTCATACTCATCACCTTTTTACCTACATATTCAGATTCATCCTTTCCCAGACAGACGGTTTGACAGACGGTTTCCGTTCACAGGAGCTACTTTCATACTTCCTCTAACGTATTCATTCCTCACTCTGTCAATCCGTGTTATACCACCAAAGTAAATCATCATCATCAGCCTAAAGACGTCCACTGCTGGACATAGGCCTCCCCCAAAGACCTCCAGAGTTTTCTGTCGGAAGCGGCCTGCATCCAGCGGCTTCCCGCGATTTTTACCAAAGTAAATAAGGAAATATGTATAAGTAACATAAGGAGTTACGCCGTATAGCTTACCTTTTGATGTATGGTGCTGTGATCATTTTTGACTTCGGAACATCCGACATGGTGGCATTCGGGCTGCAAACAGATCCACAGGTTGGGTCCGGAACAACCGCAATCGAAACATGCTAGCGTCTGTGAACAATGATTGAATCATCGCATCATCAAAAATCGCATTCAGCGTTAAGACCGCCATTTGTTGCACTCTATTTTCATCCATCAGCCAATGGAAGTCCACTGCTGGACATAGGTCTCTCCTAATGACTTCCACAGGGACCTGTTGGAAGCAGCTTGCATCCAGCGAATCCGTCTAATGCACTCTATTTTAAAGGTTATTATTTTTAAATCATGTTTTTGTAAATTTTTGTGTTGTACAATAAAGTGTGATGAATAAATAAATAAATGATCATAACAATGATTAATCCAATTAAACACAAAACTATATCGAACTCGTTATAATGTAAAGGTGCTACGCAAAATTTTAGGTATTATAGTTTTCATGACGGAAAGGCTAAACAAAGAAAGATCTTATAATGCAGTTTAAACTCAAAGAGAAAACGAACAAACATGTATAAAGAAATGATTAATGCTTATTTTATTTGCTTCTCCTTTCCACTTCCTTCGGTTGTTTCGTTTATTGCATTTTACCGAAAAACTCTTATTTTAAGTTGTGTATTTCTTTTTTAGGGGGGGGTTTTGCCGATACTGGATGCAGGCTGCCTCCAACAGGTCACTATGGAAGTCATTGGGGCAGGCCTATGTTCAGCAGTGGACTTCTTTAGGCTGATAATGATGAATGATGATGATTTCCTTTACCATGAAACAAGCTTTAAATTTTATTTTTAGTACTAAAGGGTTTAAAGAAACGGATGCGTCTTTCTGGCTCCATCTCTAGCTTTCCAGACACTTACATATTAAGGACATTTTGTATTTGCAGTGTAAATAAAACCTACGCTGATATACTGGTTACAACTTTTTAACAGCCATCACTTGTCTCAAGGCAGACAGGTGGCTCACTTGCTCGTTTGCCTCCTTTTTCCATAAAAAAAAAAAAAAAAAAAAACATTCTAGAACAGAAAGAGGGAGAAGTAGCACTGCTATATTAAATTCATTATATTTATGGACATAGATATTTCCTACTTACTCGTTCTACTTTGGATGCTCATGGTAAGTTGAGCCTCTGTTAATACAATGGGACAATTACTGATACAACATTATACAATCTAATGTGTAAAAATCAGATAGAAGACCATTGGTAACCAAAATACCTAAGTTGCATGTGGGGATTCAACCTATTTGTCAACAAGTCTTTATCTCATTTTATAGAAACCCCATAAAGTTAATTTTTTTTCATATCTCTCTAGGTTTGATTTGTGGGGAACTCCCAATTCAGAGGATACAAATTATTATTAAATATTCTTAAATATTGCTTATTAAAAAAAGTATCCCACTTTGGATGAATTACAATAGCAATCTTTACTGTAAATTATGTAGACAATAGCAAAAGCTTAGGGCCTTTACTTTTTAATATGGATATTTCAAATTCAAAAGTTGTTCAACCTCATTTCATTCTATTCAACCAATAAATACTGTAAGTTAACTATAGTGTGGTTACTTATGACATGATAAAATGTATAATATAATGTAAAAATAAGCTATCAGTTACTTTATACAGCAAAACACACTTATGATAAACATTACTTATGTAATAAAATTACAATAACAGGAAAATAAAACCTTACAGACTTGACTTGAGTGTTATACAAAAACCTTTTCACTTATCTCATCATCATTATCATCATCATCAGCCCAAATACGTCCCACTGCTGGGCACGGGCCTCCTCTACAACTGAGAGGGTTTAGGCCTTAGTCCACCATGCTGGCCTAGTGCGGGTTGGCGGACTACACACCTAACAAATTCCTAAGATTTTTTTAGGTGTGCAGGTTTCATCACGATGTTTTCCTTCACCGTTAAAGCAAGTGATGATTCATTGTGAATACACACATAACTTCGAAAAGTCAGAGGTGTGTGCCTGGGGTTTGAACCTGCGACCGCCGAAATTCTTGACCGCGCGCCTAAACCTCGACGCCATCACTGCTTTTTACTACACTTATCACTCACTTATCTCATATTTCTTCAATGAAATTTTACAATTCAACATCAGTCAAGTCAATATAAATGCCTGTGTTTGCCATAATCATTGCCATTAATGTGTATAAATCCATGGAATTGCAACTAGTGCTTGTTCTATAATAAAACAAAATTACATTCCGGAATGGTAGTAGAGTATTCTGATTATTAATAAAATTTCATAGTGCAAGGACACCTTAAGATATTTTGATTTTGACTTTTGTTTTTATTTTATTGTAAACAAAAAATGTAATTTGTGGACATCAAAGCAGTAATTGTTTTGGGTTCTTACTAATTATTATATTTTCAACCCCTGAGCTAATTAATTTTGATGCCTCTTAATTACAATGCGTAATCATAAACTTTACCTGTTAATTGATAATTTTTTATCTCAACAAGGCACCAAAATAAGGTTTGGTTAATTATATTATATTATATTTTTATCCTTATTAATATTATATACTGGAAAAACCTGCTTTAAATTGCCACTGGGCTAGAGGTCACAAGATGACAACCATATATTATGTCATCCAAATAATCATATGATTATTGTCTTATCTTTTATGATATTGCTGTTTTATTGAATGATATGAATGGTTTGGTGGTTTTAAATCTTTAATCATAAATTTGGCAATATCATCATCATCAGCAGCCTTTCTTATGTCCACTGCTGGACTTAGGCCTCTCCTATGGCATGCCACTGGGCTCAAACTTCGGTCCTCCTCATCCAACCACTGCCAGCCACCTTGCGAATATTGTATATAACATTTTCTTCACTGTAGTAATAGTATTTGAGAATGTTAATAATAATAGGTTATAGGTAAAATAAATTTTGTGCTTTTATTATTTTCGTCATAATTCTATAATCATGTATGTATAACCATTACATATTAGTAGAGACTGGATTATATGCATTTGCATTTTTTATTTATTTACTTTTATATTATATGCATTTTTCTTACTAGACATGAAGACTATTTAAACATTTATTATACTATTTTTATAGCATTAAAAAAAGTGGGTTTATGGTTTTTAAATCAAAATACTTTCTATATAAAGGTATATGTATAATATTCTACTATTGAGAAGGAAAATATTTTAAATTAAACTAAATATAAAAGAGATGGATAGTTTTTTTTTTAATTTAGCATTAATAATTTTTTGCTTTTATTAGCATGTTTCATCATCATAATCATCATCAGCCCATATACGTCCCACTGCTGGGCACGAGCCTCCTCTACCATTGAGAGGGTTTAGGCCTTAGTCCACCACGCTGGCCTAGTGCGGGTTGGCAGACCACTTAAGAAATTCCTAAGAACTTTTAGGTGTGCAGATTTCATCACTATGTTTTCCTTCACCGTTAAAGTATGTGATAATTCATTGTGAATACACACGTAACTTCAAAAAGTCAGAGGTGTGTGCCTGAGGTTTGAACCCACGACCGTCAAGATACTCGACCATGTGCCTAAACCGCGAGGCCATCATGACTAGCATGTTTATATTTTGTGAAAATAAGTTCAATATTTTAAATTTAATCAACATTATGTTAATATGTAAATAAATGAAAATGAAGGCAAATAATTTTTGATTGCATATAATGTTACACACCAAAACTACAAATTTGGAATCGTAAAACTATTTTTCAATGCAAAAATCAGTGTAGGTTGCTGCTAAACTAATAATCTGTTCTCTCACAGATATATTTGCATTTATTTCACAATTTATTATGTAAATACATCGCGTAATCATATTATCATTAATATTTAGGTGATACGGCATTATTTCAACCACAATAACATAGAAAAATATCAGCGAGACACCTATAGACTTTGACATATCGTGGAAGGGCGTACAAACCAATTTAACGAGGTACGAGCTACTAGTCTTGAAAGGCAGTAATAAAGCACAGTTTACGCCACACGTAAACACTAGTGATTCGTGCGTTACACAATGATAAGTAGAATAAGCAAGGAATACTAATTACCTACTAGTTTGACATAACTTTGAGGTTAGGTGGAAAAGTTAAATAATAAAAAAAATACCTCTTTGGACTGCCACAGTTCCCGCCCGAGAGCATCCACGAGCTTATTCAAGTGCTCGCACGTCACACCTTTATCCATTATAAATAAATACGGCACGCACGTAAATAAGAAGTCAACTTTACTGATTCACAATAGTGTTGTAAATAAAACATAAATTCTACACAACGGCGAAACGATATAGAAAAGTAGTTACGAAAGGAGGAAATAATAACGTTAGATTAAGTTTTAAGGGTAACATTTTAGAGAAAGAGCAGATAATTAAATTAGATTACAGAAATTTCCTACAACACAAAACTGTCCGTGACGAGCGAAAAGTCAACCCTCCTATTCTTATAGGAGTGATGATAGTGATATATAGAAATAAGTCGATTTCGATATGTTTGCGTCTTGTTTACGCTTCTAAAGAGTAGAAAAGGACAAACTACACGACCCTGGTTACTTAAACGTCAAAAATTATTAGGTATTTGGAACATAATGCCTAGTTCACTCGTTTTAATAAAAATCTTAAAAAAAATATTTTCAATCCAATAGTGATTCATAAAAGTCCCATTCATTATAATATATTGTATTTACCATGTAGCCCATTGCGTTTTTTAGATTGTGCAGAAATAAGAGTTTAATTTCTTATCATTTTAATCTTAGTCAAACATGGAAATATAATAAGCTTTATAATCAAATTTAAACTAGTTAATAAATAAATAACGATAGAATATTTAATTGATGTTAATATTATTACTCTATCTTTGGTTAAGAAATAATGAACACGAATAGGTATGAAGAATATATGAAGCGCACAGACGGAATGTGTGGTAAAAATTTAAAATAATAGGTATGTACCTACTCGATAAAGTCACAATTCATTGTTCTTCAGTTAACAAAGTATTTTTTGAGGTTTGAGGCACGTAGATACCTATTGATCCCTATGTATTTTGTGGTTTATCTAGTCATAGCTGTGCAGTGGTCTGTTTACTTGTAGCAGTTCCTACTCCGTAACTCCTTAGCTTATTTTAAATTTTTGACAGCAGTTAATTTCAGAACGTAACTTGTGTTTTGATACACAAATCGATTTCGTATTTTAGATTAGAAAGGTCTAAATTCTAATGTAGTTTTGCTTAGAAACGCATGATTGAGCACCAATAGGCAAATAATAATATAGTAAGCAATGACTTCGGCATCGTCAAGTAGCGCCCGGTCTTTATTTTCTGAGTCAAAGCAGCGTTTGGCAGAACGAGTGCAAGTTAATATGAACAATATATCTTCATTATCCCGTCAGATACAGCGAGGATCTAAATCTAATGAGGTGGGCATATATATTATACCTTGATAATGTTATCGATCGTAATTAGAAATTTCTAGTTTCCATTATTTAATAAAAAAATATTTATCTAGTCAGTTTCTACAACAGTTTATGTCGACCGTAAAGGTGTACATTATTTTAAAGTTATTCTCTCGTTCTAACTTAACAATACCGCTTATTTCTTAGTCAATTGATTTAAAACTTAACAGTGATTATGATTTATTATTGATCATTGTAAAATTGATAATATACTTTTACAAACTACTCATATGTATAAAAAAGAGTACATAAATATTATTTGTATTTCAGCTTCTCACAAAAGCAGCCAGAGAAATGGCAGTAACAGAGAACCAAATGGATAACTGTGAAGAAAGTTTGAAGAAGATGCAGTTGATTGCAGTACACATTGGTTATCAATTTGAAAACATACACAAATCTGCAACGGTTTTGAATGAGATTAGTGAATTGATTGCTGATATGGAGAGATGATACAAACGGATATCAATATGGAAACAAATATTCTATGTAGCAAATTTCTATTTTATTTACTTGATGGTCTTAAAATAGAAAAAAATATTAATGGCTTTTAAAATCTCCCTAACAATGATTTGTTTAAATAATAATCATGTTTTCATCATTATTTCACATTTTAATAAAGTAATTTATTTCTACACCTCTTGTCAATATGCAGAAACAGAGGAGGTTGACCTTATTTCCGTTATGTTTAATTTAACATAGTATAGTATTAAAATAATGTATCAGGTTGTATGTTAATTTTCCCTGTGTCATATTTGATAATGATAATACTCCATTAAAATACCTCCACATATTTTAATAGTATTTAGGCTTTAATTATAGAATCATAATTGGCAAATAATACCTTTTTAATAATAAAATTTTAATTATCTTTGTATGAATATAATATGATCATAAACATAAAATTTTTATTTTATTTTTTATTACTCTTGACATTTATTTTATCCTTTACTCACTGCCTTCACTCTGTCTTATATCCATCTCATGGTTTTCTAGATGTGCCTTGTGTGATGCCTTATGTATAACACAAGGCCACCATTGATTTTGTTTTATTTTAAATTCACATTTTTAACCATTGTAAGGCACAAATCACAATAAAGGGTGAATAAATAAATATAGCCTTTTGTCATTTGTAATGGCTTATTGCATTTTCCTGTCAAGATATAAGAATTTAGATGGTACAAGGTATGCACTTTACTGTTTCTTTCATCCTGTATTTATTTGTTTTGTCTGACTAAAAGAAAAATAGCACAAAGAAGTGTTGGAGTAAATTTACACAAAACTAATATTTCTTCCAAATTCTCTGGAATTGATATATGTAAAGAAAATAAAGTAGGATTTAATATAGACATTCATAGGATATAATATAGACATTGAAAACTAGTTGTCTGGCTGAGTTTTAGAGGGTTGCACTTAATGTTAGTGCTGCCCACTAGATGGCACTAATAGCAAATGTATACTTTCATTTCTTCGAGTCTTGCTGGATATTGCAATGGCAGATATTCTAGAAAACTTCAGAAATCTGCAGTGCTAATTATACACCTAATCAAGATAATCAATAAGGCGAAAACGTGAAGAAATCTTCATACACAAGAGCTCTTAACAAATTTCATATCGTTGATTGCCGGGCCTGTCAATCCGTAGGTACTAGGCCAGCGTGGTGGACTTAATCTAACCTCTCTAAGTTGTAGAAAAAATCCAAGCGCAGTAGGTAAGTCTAAAAGAATCTAGTATGCATTTCACCTATTATAATAATATAATAATTATTTAAATTGGTGGCTTTTAATATTTATTTTGATATATTTACACCATTGTGAAATATTACAAATCGATCGATGTTCTATTTCAAAATCCTTTGTGATTACTTATATTATAGACTTATTTTTCAAATTATACCTCGGTATTACTGTATTGGTCAATGTAAATTGGATTGTTTGTATTGCAGAGGCGCACTCTAGTGTATTTGCCATTTTCGTCTAAAGGCGCTTAGTTGTTCTCAGACACCGTAGAATAAATTTGCAAATGAGTTTTTAGTTTTTACAGACACGGCAAAGTGATTGCCTGTGCTTAAAGTGAAAATGTAAGGAGCAATCAAATCGAAATACAACACAACTGTGGTATTTGTGCATTTAAGTTTTCATAAATTAATTAATTATAGGTACCTACACTTACACATTTATTTTTAAACGTATTAGACATAGGAGTTGCTCATTATCTGTTCATCTATACTATTATTAGTATAAAGAGTTTTTTAATGTTTGTTACGAATAAACTAAAAAACTATTGAACCGATTTGAATGATTTTTGGTATGGAGATAGATGGGACCCACCGAAGTAACTTGCTTACTTTTTATCCTGGGAAAATGTAATACACAATAAAGTAGGTGACAGTAGTACGATTTTCCTGTCTACCAGGAAAATCACTATACTTGCAAAAAGGTCCTACTAGTTAGTTATACAGACCTTTTCATTCTGAATTGCAAGGTAAACTATCACCAGCAGGCCAGAGATGGAAATCTTGACTTTACCTTCCGTTTGGGCTGTATCGTGCTAACCATTAGGTAAAGTATCGTCACATTGTAGTGCCAGTCTAAAAAACCTTTTTTGAATAAAAAATACATTTTATTATGCAAACGTTTTGTTCACTACAAAGGGGTTGGTGCGCTCCTGCGCTGTCACATAACAATCAGTCTATGCAAAGCGGATCGTGACTAAGCCATGTACCGGGAGTAGGAAGTGATCGGATCACGATCATTGTCCGCCCCGTCCATCTGGTGAAAGTAGGGATCGGCTGAGATAAGATGTTGCGTCTGCTCCTTGACGTGTTGCAATTTAATTATGTTGTATTTTTACTACAAATTTTTATGTATTGTTGAATCCAACATCGGGTTTTCGATATTAGAAAGAATTGTCGCGGTTTCAGTATAAGTAGATGTATTCAAGATCAATAAAGATTCTTCGAATGTCCTATTCATTATGTGTTACTAAATTACTATTGTTCATGTATCATATTCCAAATGTTTCTAATGATTGTTAATTTTGACTCTAAAACACTGAGAAACGAAGCCTACAATTTTTACTGGTGATTAGTTGTTTTTAATCACAGTGGATTTAATTAAAGAGAAAATATTCTAAAGGTTGGAATAGCATTCCATTTCTTTTTATCAAACCAGCAATATGCATACTTAAGGGCAGATCAAAGTATAGAACTCCAGAAATAAAACAATGAAATAGGTCAAATCAAAATATGATTTATAATTATAGTATTAAATATCGCTAAGCGAAGTTATATTATTGTCTGCAACAAGGCGAATCCTCTGAAGATTTGTTCTTATCCTACCGTCTCATTTGATAACAGAACCACGGGTTCGGGCTTGCGAAGATACAGCTTACTGGTCATTACCAAGTCTGTTAGCTGTCTGGTCACCCCGACTCGAACCATAAGATTTGCAATTTCCCACCATTGGCGTTCCACGTACCTGTGGAATACTTCGCCAGCTCTAACTTATTATTCAAGTTCCTTCAGCGCTAAGAAGCATCCCAGCGGGTACAAGAGTATCTAGTGACGAAGGGTCTATCTTCACTTGATGCTCTTTTTGGACAGCATGCTCACCGTCAGGTTTGGTGTTATCACTTTGCCGTACCAGCATAAAATATATATGAAATCAACACGTTTTAGAGTTGGTATATTGTAGAAACAGCGTCACAAACAAGATAATTTTGTCACGCGTTCCCGCGCAACAGCAAAGGCCGAAGAAATCGCTTCCGACATCCGGTATATGTATTTTTATCATATTCCAACTTGTTACTTCGAACTAGTTATGCATCCTATAAACGCCCTTGAGATAGCTTCCGCTCAATACTTGCTTAAGTGCTTAATCATAAAGTTATCAGGTTTGATCCGAGCTCTGTCTAATTTATTCTTAGTGAATTGCTCTGCGGGTAATCAACTTTTTATGGCAGAAAACTGCTAAATCATTACCGGCCACAATTCTGATCATAAATACATAAAGAAACCCCACATGTAAATAAAGATTTCATGCTATATCAAATCACAAATACCTACTGCCTCGTGGTCTAGCGGCATGAGTATGTGCCGTGCGATCTACATCCCGGGTTTTCAGTAGATAGTTTCAGTAGGAAATTCTCAGTAGTAGCACGGAGTCTTGAAAATGTAAATATGCCCGAAAAACGACAAAGGATCCGCCTACTATTACGTGGGACCGATACATACTGATACCTTCGCAAAATACAGTCGTGAGGTTATGTATGTATAATAATGTATGTAAATGTAAATCCTTATATTGGGTCAGGGCTTTTTCTATTATTCGTCCACTATGTAGATCTAGTACTGTTTAGTAGACTTCACAAACTTAAAAAAAACATCTTAGGTATAAGGTATACCACCATGTTTTCCTTTACTAGAGGAAATGTTAAAATTTTTGAACATTACCGTGCCCATTCGAACCATGCCGCTACCATTTATGTGATAATTATTGTAAATCGATTTAGGTTTAGAACTGACCTCATGCTGTTTCAGCTTAGTAATATTCTCACGCATCATATTAACTCAGCTTCCCTTTCACCCTTTCGCATTTTGATGCAATTCAATTAACAGCGTCGTGTCTAAGTGACCCAGTAAATTAACCAGTCTCGAAGACTAAAAGGTAAAGTTAACTATGGGTTCTGTAAAGGATGAATTAGAATTCAAAATTAGTTCTTTATAATGTCGGAAATAGAATAAAACTTATGAGAATTATAAATATCGTAAAAGCGCTGTGAGTAATTTTTCGTACCTACATATGGGAAGTTCCGAAAAGTGCCATAGTGTTGTGATACTAACATTAAATCTAAATCCTACTCGGCGATGCATGTTATGACTGAAAAATCCATACTCCATCAGAAAATCTTGCTAAATCAGGTGTAGTAAAATCATTTTAAACTGCTTGGATCAACCTTCTTTTAATTAAAAGAATGTTGGGTGAATGAAACTCAAACAATTTTTGAATTGCTCTGCACTTTTAATAAGATGCCAATGCGGTTCTTAATAGAGAACGACGTTTTATCAATCATCAGGTATGATACCTAGTACTTTGGGGCAATTAATCTGATTAAGTATATTCCGCCGATTGCTTCTTGTCATTCGCTTGATTTTAGATACAAGTCCTCTATTATAAACATTCTTAGACTTTACAATTTAGGGATCTAATCGAATAGATAAAAAATAGAAATGTAGTTATTAAACTAATATTAATAATAAATTACGTTAGCATTGATATTTCCATTAGAATCCATTCATCAAGTTGCAACATTACCGGCATACTTGCAAAAAAGTTTGTTTGAAAATCTTTTTACAAATATTAGGCATGAAATTTTGACGCCTTGGACTAGATAACAACAAAAACATTAAGACTTTTTCACCGATATAATTTACCCGATTCGCATATTAAAAACTTAATATTTTTTTATTGTTGCTTTGCTTATATATTTAGAACTTTATAAATATTGGCACTAAGATCAAACTTGTCTTTGATTAAAAAAATATAAAAACAATTTTAACATTTTTCATTTTTTTTATCAGTGGCACAGGCTTTTCTATTGACAATTATATTGACCTTTGCCTTTTAGTTTCACTTCTTTTGTATTTTGTTATCAGTCTATACATAATGATTACGAACAGGTCAGGCGAATGGGCACAATTATATTTGGGATTTATTTCATAATGCTTTTTAAATTGATTTTATTGCGAAAGTTGCATAGATATTTTATAGGATTTTTATAGCAGTCACAGACCTAGTTTGCGTTAAGTTTGATATGGCCAATTTATAAATGGTTTTTATATAGAAACTCATTTGTCACACGAATGAATACTTTACGACACTTTACACGAAATACGAATTTTACGAATACTTTTACCAGCTATCCAAACAGTCGCACAAGACTGAAGACGAGACCAACTTTTTTTGGCCATATTTTCACCTTCCGAGCTATTTTTTCTAACCCGGGTCGCCTGGATTGTAGGCTATATTTTTTGCAGTGGGACCAATAAAGAGTCACTTTATACAATAACTGGTAGTAATAGAGATCAACGCACAGCCGAAACGGTTTGGTTATGGAGCGTGAAATTTTGCACAAGTGTATATGACGTACGTAGTGTGTAAGTCGTGATGACCTCAAGGTATAGGCACGCAGTCGAGAATCTCGACGTAGCAGGTTCAAACCCCAGGCACACACCACTGACTTTTCGAATTTATTCACAAAGAATTATCACGTACTTTAACGGTAAAGGAAAACATCGTGATGAAACCTGCACACCTAAAAGTTCTTAGGAAATTCTTAGGAACGGACTACACAGTCCGCCAACCCGCACTAGGCCAGCGTGGTGGACTAAGGACTAAACTCTCTCAGTTTTAGACGAGACCCGTGCCCAGCAGTGGGACGTATATGGGCTGATAATGATGATATGACGTACGTACTAAGAACGGATTTCTGAAAAATAACCCTCTAATGACGACGCAGGTGAAACCGCTAGGCACATTTAGTTATGTTTAAAGTATAATGAATTACTATCATCTGCATTTAATTTAAGTTCATTGGATATGTAAGGAGTCCATCGTTATGGCTAAAGGAGGCCAATGGACGCTTTACAAATATATCTAGGCTCAATTTACGTAACTTACAATGTTTATTCGATTGAAGTACTGACGACCAGAGGAGTTAAACGAAGTCACAATCGACAATCGTAATCGCTATTAAATAAGATAAAAACTATGAAATTTACCTGTATGATCATGTGGTTTTCTTCTTAATTATGACAATTCTATACATTTTGATGTTCTGTATTTACGATTATGATCGTTTAATGTAATTTCTACGGCACCTTGTATAGTACGCAGGACGTGCCTGGAAGCAAATATCTTCCAGGGTCTTCCTGAAAGTCTTAATTACAATAACAATTAGAGATACGTACTAGACAGACTTGTTGGTCACGCGGGAAATATGCGCTTAGCGATTAACAGAACTTGGGTTCAAATCCAAAGTCTAGCGAAGCTTGATTTGTTCCACTAAGAATTTCTCGGCACCAGCACGGAGTTAGGCAAACGAAAGAAGGCAATAAGCTTGATCTAATATATGTAAATGTACAACTGCCTACCCTGAAAGATATGTTATCAGTTAGTAACTGTTTTTCGTTTCATTTTAATCATTACTCATATCAGCGCAATTTCAGCTGAATGGGCTAAAAGAATAAACTAGCTAGTATACCTTTGCCACAGGAAAAATAGAAAAAAAAATCACACACAACAAAACAGATTGTTTAAAGCCCCACGACCATGACGTTTCGTTACTAAACAATAAAAATGTCGTTTAACATTTTAATAACAACAATTAGATCTTTATTACATCACACATCCTTAATACACGCCGTTTTCCGAGACAATCGTGCGTACCCTGCCATTGTATCTATTCCCCGCTCTAATTCTTGCACTTTCATTTTTTTTCTGCGACATCTATTATTATTCTATTGGGCACGAGGTTATGCAACAACTGCCTTTGAAGTTTTGATATAATTTTTACTGCTTTATGCGTCGGCCATGTTTGTTTTGCCGTTTGTAAAATTGCAGTCGCTTTGCGCGCGGTGTAATCTTGTTCTTAGTTTTAGAAAGGCTCGGCTTCCTTCGACTGTGCTTGTAACTTTGTGTTACTGTTTGATCGTGACTGCAGAAGCGACCGGGGCCTCCATTACGCAAGTTCAGCTTATAATTATTTGAGTCGAAAGTGCAAAATTAGCGAGACCGAATGTTACGAGTTGAATGGGACGCGACGTGTCTCGTCATTTGTTCAACTTTGTATCTAGACTGGTTTACGCTCAATTGGTAAACGTTTTATTGCTTTTGCTTACCTAATTATGAATTCATCTCCTTTCTAAGATTGCGAGGCTTGATGCGACTTCGACGAGACATCGTCGGCCACTTCAATACTGAGATTTCATAACGAACACGTTTAATTGACGTTTTTAAATAATAAATACACCCAACAGTCTCATACATAGTTCTGGTACCATATTAAGACACGTGGGTATCAGAAACTACGAGAGACTTTTCGATCTCACAAACACCCAGACCCGAATCAAATATTTGTGGAACACACAAACATTTGTCTCAGTGCGGGGATCGAACCCACGGCCTCTCGTTTTTCAAGCTGGTGTCTAGCCAACTGCGCCACGGGGCTGTCAAATTATGTTTATTATCGCAGTTACAAATTGGCATATATTGTTTACTTTAGAAGAAATTAGTTTATATGATGCCACAGTACTTTAAACATTTATTTATGAATTTCGTGTATTGAAAAGGATAGATAAATAATATTTCTGAGTTTATTCTAATGTATAATTATACGTTTCTTGTCAGTCTGGCTAAACTAAAGATTACGTGTTTCCTATCCTAGTTTCTTTGTATACTGTACATTGTTACTATGCCTCTAAAGCTTATAGGACCTGTTATCTAACAAACATTATAAAATTAGGAATAATACATACTTTTTGAAAACTAACTTTTGCACCTCAATTAAATGGTTAGTTGGATTTTAATACAGACATAGATATATATATTCATACGTATTAAAACCTTCTGAACTATTGAACCATAAAGGTTGTATCCAGACGGCGTAAGATTTGGAAACCGACGACACCTTATCCCATCTGCAATTGGTAATTACATAAAGGCATATATCACAAATTTCAAAATGTTCCGTTTGAACTCTTGGCTTTTCGCGCAAGAAAGCGTCGATTAAGCCGAATGAGTTACCTCAGTCCCTACGCTATTACACACTGGCTCAGCAAGCGACTCTTCAGAACTTTGCACATGAGCACATCTCTAAATACCACTATGTTGTACCAGGAAGTTTGTTTTGCAATTATGCAAATTTTCAACAAGAAAATTGCGATACAATATGCATTGTTTTAGTAACTACAAGAGGCTGAGTTGTGTTTTTAATGCATTTATGCTTTCAACATACAACTAATGGACGAGTAATCGACGGCGAGTACGATGATTTCGACAGTCACGTGGCGTAGATGGCTAAACCCTCGCACTGAGACAAATGTTTGTGTCATCCACAAATATTTGTTTCGGGTCTGAGTGTTTGTGAGACCGAAAAGTTTCCCTTAGTTTCTGGTACCCCCGACACAAGACATGTATCTAAGCTTGGGGTCAGAACTATGTATGCAACTGATGGATGAATTTATTTATTTTGTAAGTCATTGCCTTGAAAAAGAAAAAGTATCTTAAATTGGCCACAGCTGTATCAAATCTTAATATTGTGTTATTACATAGTATTTCAGATGTCTAGACTATCTGTTTACATCGAAAGTACAATGTATTAGAATGGGCATGCGCGGGCGCATCTCGCATGAAACTGTTACGTCAGTGTCCTACTGTTGCGCATCGCTTGATATTAAAGTGTGCAATATTTGGCAAAGATTAAAATGTAAATAAACAGAACTGGATATGATTTTAAATATTTTTGATATAAAAGAAATCCAATACAAACTGCATTATAACGCTCATTCTAATGATCTCAGAGGTGTGTTTTTAAGTAATGTTGCATCATACATTACCCTACATATACTGGTATGTTTCTGAACTCCATGTTGCTGCGGAGAATTGTATGTGAAATTGTATGTGTATAACTTCACCTATCTCTATGGAATTCAAGTGCAAATGTAAGAAAATATGTTTAACACTTAGTTTAGATCACTTAACAATTGACTCATAAGTAGTTTACAAAATACGAGTTATAAGCACATTTCAAGGGCTTAAATTCATGACCACTGTCTTAGCAGTCTAGTCTACTTCCAAATTAATCTTTTTGATATAAAAGTATAAGTGTCGTGTCTACAGAATTAAGTCTATTTCATACTCTATGGTCAACAATTCCCATACACAATGTGCAGGAAATGTTGTCTCGATGTTAAAATAGGTACCTATTGTGCAGTGATAATTTCTTGTCTATGTATTATCATGTATTGCGTGTTCCATTGTGTCGAGAATACTTAACTTGGACTTTGACGGCCAAATGGGACAAATATTATTTTTAACACGCGTCTGGTGTGGTAACCGCTCGTGGTTGCAGGTGCGGTGCGGTCCAAATAGAATGGGTATTGGCGGCCTTCCAGCCAGCTACGCCTAATTGACAATGCCGGGCTGAATCCCTGTCTAATTAATTTCTATGTTGGCATACTGACTAAAACTTCTAGTGGTTTTTCTAGCGCGAAGGAAGGCAACCCCGGTGTGCAGAGGAGAAATATCTATTAAAAATCTGTAGCCGTCCCAGTTGTCTCTAAGAAAGAGTTGGCTGTCTCCAATAGCTTGTTTCAGGCGTCTGTTAGCTTAGGGGCGCCCATAACGGCTAATCTTATTGTTTCACCACTGCGCGAGTTTTTTGTAAGGCCACAGCGTACCTAGAGACCTCAACCGTCCGTTTTAGTCGCTTTTTACAACGAGCAGGTAATAAGCTGTTGGAATTCCTACTTCTCTTCCTTCCCCCCTTATTATAGAGAGGAAAGGTAATTACGGCTCTACTTCCCGCCAGCTCTGGAGGTTGGGGGCGGGAAGCGTATGTCAGATGCGCAGATGTTAATCCCGGCTGGGTCCCTATCATAAAATCCCTACGTCTTGCCGACTAAAACCCGGTGTTCATCATCATTACTGCTTCACCTGGAAAATAATATAAGTACAGTTTCTTTAATATATCGCTTCGATTGTACGGTTGCCTACCAATTTACTACTCCATATTGAAACACTATACATAGTTGTAAGTGTTAGCACAAAAATTCCTTGCTAACTGGTCGAGTGTGGGCGCAAGTGGAGCGTGTCCAGCCTGAGGTAACTGGTCAGCCACACTAGTTATAATTACTGTCTAATCACGTGTTGTGCAAACTATTGTTTTGTTAACAATTTCTATAGTGACAATAGTAATTTGGCTATTGAAAGGTTTCTGGGTCATATACGCCTCACCCCATCTTCTTAAGAACATCATACACGAGAATGAGTAACCATGAGCGTTTTTTGCAAGTAATATTAAATTACTAATCAAAATCTCTTTGTTTATAGTTAGTATAGTTCTGTTATTATTATTTTTTAATTAGTTTTAAGTTACATTTTATTTAAACACCACGACCATCCCTTTTATATCCATTACTGTTTTCTGGGTTGTCTGGAAGAGTTCGCTAATAGTGAATAAACCGCTCTTTATGGTACACTTAGTTTATAAGAATTTAACTTTATTTTATCTTAATTCTGTTCTTGTGGTGTAAATAAAGCATGTCGGAGCAGGGGAGGATTTGAAGTGTTTTTAAAATGTGTGACGTCATCTAACGTCACAATTGTTGGTTTCATGATGATTTTGGGTATTCCTTAGAAAATACATATATATATCTTGTACCAGTCAATACTATTATATCAGTCTGTTGGTAACCAAATAAAAACAAGCAGATCTCAAACGCCAAACACTTTTTTAAAGAGATGAAAGATTGAACATTCGTCATCTCAGGGGAGGCCGAAAGAGGTATGTCCGGGTCTCTTCACCTTCCAACAGCGGTTAAACCGTAAAAATAGACACCCAATATTAAAATGGGTTTTCATCGCCAAATCATCGATATGATAGAAGACAAATCAATAAATAAATAAATACACCTAACAGTCATACATACATAGTTCTGACCCCACGTTATAAGATACGCGTCCTGTGTCGTGGGTATCAGAAACTACGAGAGACTTTTCAGTCTCACAAACACCCAGACCCGAAACAAATATTTGTGGATCACACAAACATTTGTCTCGGTGCGGGGATCGAACCCGCGGCCTCTCGTTTCGCAAGCTGGTGTCTAGCCACTGCGCCACGGGGCTGTCACATATGAATGACACATATGAATGTTAGGTACATAGGTATGCACTTACGGGCAGCTCATTGACCTCAACCTCCACGTGACAGCGGAGATCAAGGTCCCAGTACTGCTAACATGTTTATTATCCATGGTTTTGCAGTGTGCACAGTCGACGTGCAAATGTGTGATCTGTTGGCTCGTAATCACTGTATAGAAATCGTATAGGATAGGTATATAATAGACATGCCTGTATCGTTGAAGAGGTATATAGGTGTTTCAAAAATATCATACGATTTAGGTACGTGAAGTCCGTAGTAGGTCAGAGTTTTGAGTGATGATGATGATGGTACCTCATCATCAGCCCAGCATAGTTTCGGCTAAATAGCCAACGAAATATCTGCATATTTGTAGCTAACCCTTGTCCATAAACGTACTAAATAGCTATAGATATAACTAATTCATCATGATCATCATCATCAGCCCAAATACGTCCCACTGCTGGGCACGGGCCTCCTCTACAACTGAGAGGGTTTAGGCCTTAGTCCACCACGCTGGCCTAGTGCGGGTTGGCGGACTACACACTTCAGAAATTCCTAAGAACTTTTAGGTGTGCAGGTTTTATCACGATGTTTTCCTTCACCGTTATAGCAAGTGATAATTAATTGTGAATACACACATAACTTCGAAAAGTCAGAGGTGTGTGCCTGGGGTTTGAACCTGCGACCGCCGACATTCTCGACCGCGCGCCTAAACCTCGAGGCCATCACTGCGTTTTATAAGAGATATAACTAAAGGTAACAATAAACAGTCGGAGAGATTGGGATTTCACTCAGAGAAGAAACACGACAGTAAGACTGTTGCTCAATAATTTTTAGTTTTGCTGTTGGTTCAACCCGCTCATGTTCGTCATTTCGTCCAAGAAATGGAAAGTGTCTATCACTTCATTGTGCGCAAAAATAACTAAATATATTTAACCCCTATATTTACAGCCTCGTGGTTTTGCTGCACAGGTATGTGCCGTGCGCTCTAGAGGTCTCGGGTTTGATTCCCGTTTCGGGCAAAGTGTTATTAGGTTTTTCTATTACGAAATTCTTAGTAGCAGCCCAGAGTAAATGTGCCTGAAAAACTGAACGGCAATAGGCTCGCCCCCTATTAGGTGTTGCTTATACATACATATTATGACAAAATGAGCGTGCAGAAATACACTTCTACCTACCCCTTCTGGGAACGCAGGCGTGAGGTCATGTATGTATTTATTCCCTATCATATTTTATTTATTTATTCAAATTAGTACGGTTACACCATTTACACTAATTGATAACAAACCATAAAATCCAAAAAAAAAAAAAAATCATAAAAATAAGGAACACAAACAAAAACAGAAAAATAAAATATAAAATAAAAGAAAAAAACAGTGAAATAAGATAAAAATTAACATTACATAAAATTATAGTACCATTAACAATATAAAACATCTAAAAAAAAAAAAAACAATTAATAATATATTATAAACATATTCATTCATCACACATTCAATTCACAAAAATGCAAACATTCAGACACAATCGCCTTCCATTCCTCCGTAAATATATCACAGTGTGGTGCACTGTCCAGGAGAGCATTGAGCGCACTGAGAGTATATATTAAAAGGAGGTAACCTAATACATTCTTTCAACAAATCCAAAGGTTTTGGAATCATAAATAATTCATACGTAACCTGTTTTTATCAGCGGGTTAAGGACTTGCGTACAATGGGCAGTAAACTTGGGTTTTGCATGTCGTTTGAACGTGTTCTCATTGCGAGAGTCGCGCGGACGTGTCGGACGAAACACACGTTTGAAACTTTCCTCCTAATTGGTTTGTGAGTTCCGGAAACTTTTTGATTCGCCGAAAAGTAGAGCGGAAAATTATAAGAAGTTCTATTTTAGTGTTTCGTTGCTTTCAAATTTTTGTAAGGCCCTACCCTATCAATGGTAGAGGAGGCTCCTGCCCAGCAGTGGGACGTATATGGACTGATGATGAATTAACTCCCCCATCCCTCGTGTAAGTAAAAGTAAGCAAATATCGTACTCCCCTCTCCTATGATTACGTAACCATTAGTACATATATTTTTTTAATCATTTCCGGTTTTATTTATTATTCAAGAATTTGGAAATAAATTGCAGAAAATCCGGAGTAGGGAAAAAAAGGTTTAATCACCATCCAAACCTCCCCATCTTCCACGTCATCAAAAATAAGCAAAGCGAAATTCCCCTACCCCCTTTAGTGGTAACATAATACTTGAATGGCCCTCGACCAACAAAGATACTTGTTTTAATGTGGATATTCTCACTTTTTACAGCCCAGGTTTTGAAAGAAAGAAAGGAAAGAAAGAAAGGTAAAGAAGAGACATGTGCAAATTTCAAATGAAATTAGAGTCAAGACAGGAAGATGTATACACATGCATAACGCAACTAGGAAAACAAACTATTGCTGCGTGTAATGAGAAAATAAAACCAATTAAATCAATTGATTCTTCAACCAGCACCCTAACATAAATATAAATTAATACACCCAACAGTCACATACATAGTTCTGACCCCACATTAAGATACGAGTCTTATGTCGTGGGTATCAGAAACTACGAGAGTCTTTTCAGTCTTACAAACACCCAGACCCGAAACAAATATTTGTGGATCACATTTGTCTCGGTGCGGGGATCGAACCCGCGGCCACTCGTTTCCCAAGCTCGTGTCTAGCCAACTGCGCCACTGGGCTTCCTTCCAAACAAACATCCTTATTATTTTAGTAGAATATGAGTAAGCTTAGTATATTCTTGCCTGAGGCGGATGTGTACAGGAAATAGTTTATCAACATTAATAATGTAGAAACTTCATTTGTTATTCACAATAAATGGTATTTACCTACTTTATTATTTTATATAATATTCCTTAAACATTTATTATTATAATAAATTCACACATAACCTTAAGCCTGTATTCCCCGAAGGGGTAAGCAGAGGTGCATTTCTGCACCCACATTTCGCCAGTATGTATCAGTCCCACGTAATAGGGGGCGAGCCTATTGCCGTTTTTCAGGCACAATTCCAGACTGCTACTGAGAATTTCCTAATGGAAAAACCCAATAACACTGCCCGACCCGGGAATCGAACCCAGGACCTCTAGGCAAATGCTTGTGCCGCGAGACCACGAGGCAGTCAGTATTATAAATTCAAGTTTGTTTTATATGCTTCTATACCTAATTTGATGACCTAATTAGAATGTATTTTGATGTAAAGATAGTTGGGACCCAGGATAGAGTTAAAAGCAAATTGCTAAATGTATTTATTTGAAACCGAAAACTTTGATGGAAGATACCTACTTTATTTACTTTTTATACATAATATGTAACAGGTGGACTTATTGCCTGCATTCTCTGACGGTCGAACTTTAGGTGGTGCAGAGATGAAAGGATTATACATGTATATATACATTTGACAGCTCCGTGGCGCAGTTGGTTAGCTACCAGCTTGCGAAACGAGAGGCAGCTGATTCGATCCCCGCACCGAAACAAATGTGGATCACACAGATCCACAAATATTGGTTTTGGGTCTGGGTGTTTGTGAGACCTAATAGCCTCGTAGTTTTTGATAACCACGACACAAGACTATGTATCTGCTATTCTGGTTATCAACATCTTTCGAACTTAAATGAGTAACGACTCGTACACGTCCTGATTTCCGATTAAAGCGCATTCGAAAGAATATAATCTGTTTGTGTTGCATATGACCCCCCATAATTACCCTAAACCCATGTGAGGGGGCGCTTTGAAGGTGACGGTACGGGTAAACAATTGCACCTAGTATAGAAAAGTTATCCTGAACCATGAAAAATAATTTTATTTTTACTAAAAAAATTAGGTGTATTGTTAATCGTTAAATAAGCATTTGCTGTCCTGTAGCTCTTGTCATAAATTATAAATATTATAAATGCGAAAGTAACTCTGTCTGTCTGTCTCGCTTTCATTTTCAATTTGGTACACAGATAGTTTAGAGCCTGAGAAAGGACATAGGCTACTTTTTATTCCGGAAAAAGGGTTTTAAGGGGTTGAAAGGGGGGATGAAAGGCTGTATGAAAGTATTGTCATTTTTAAAGCTTGAAACTTATTTTTTAGGCTGTTGATTAGATATAAATAAATATGACATTCAAAGTTTGTTAAAAAATTACAAACAAGGGGGTAAAATAAAAATGAGTAAAATAATAATATAATAGTAAAATAGACTACAACTTATTTTCTTTCTGAACCCAACCCTGTAGTCCACGCGAACGGAGTCGCGGGCAAAAGCTAGTATTTGAATAAATATTTCATGAAACTCCGTAAGATATGACGTAAAGGGCACTTGAATTTGGGCAACAAAAACTGGACATTTATTTATACATAACAATTAGTCATGGATGGAATTCACAACATTTTTCGCGATCACATTACATCACAGTAGACAACATAAAATAAACGGCAAAAGACTCGCTAGTTTTTTTAACCCGAATCTAAAGGAAAATGTGGGTTTTAACATGCCCTTTTATATACCCTGTAAGGGTCGGGTTAATTGAAGTTTCCTTATTGTACTTTTCCAACAAGTTGACACTGATTTTTATATTCAGTTTAATGACGTACCCTTCTTATCTTATTTGGATCAGTTTTTTCAAACGCATGCACGTTATTATGGTTTAGTAATGGATATTCAAATTAATAGATTAAATTAATTAACAATTTAATCATTTATTTTATCCACACATCAGTTCATTGTATATTTACTTACTAACATAATATATGATAATATTATGAAGAGTAAAGGTTAGTATTTTTGTATGTTTATAACGAATAAACGCTAAAATTAATTGACGCAGTTTAATAATTTTTGGTACGCATATAGATGAGAGCTTCAGAATTAATATAGGTTAGATTTTTTTTTATAAAATTAAGCCTGGGCGGAGTAGGGCTCAAAACGATATGAAACAAGTTTACAAAACATATTGCTGAGAAAATTATGACAGGCGTTTTGTGTTATTGTATTAAGTTCTCTCGTGAAATGAGCTAGGCCCCACGCTTGTATATTTTTAAAGGATCCGCTCGTGGCATGACGCAGTCCTCACAGCACAAAATATAAATTATTTTCGATAATCGCCATTCATTTGTTTTCAATTATATTCTCGACGAACAATGGATTTCGCGAATAAATCAAACGGATCATATAATCGCACAATCGGTTCTTACAAATAGCTGCGCATCGATCAAAATGTCTGTGCTAGGGTAAACAGTTTCCGGTTGTACACGCAAAGAATTGTGCAAATATTGCTCATGTGCGTAGGTAGTACCTTTGTTTGGTTGCGGTTGTTATACCAATCGGGATATTTGCGAAAAGTTTGTACCTCTACAAATGCTTTAATAGGGCGCTTATCTATACTAATACTATAAAGCTGAAGTGTTTGTTTTCTTGAACGCGCTAATCTCAGAAACTATTGGTCCTAATTGAAAAATTTTTTCAATGTTAGATAGCCCATTTATCGAGGAAGACTATATAATATCACGCATCGACCAAAAGGAGCGGAGTAGCATTGAAAAATGTGGCAAAAACGGGGAGAAAACATTTCTTAAAAAGTCTAATGTTTCGCAAACGGAGTTAGGGGAACAACTATTAGAACAATAAATTGAATTCCAAATGTAAGCTGATTTATTATGGGTTACATTATTAGCCTACGTCCTTCTCCAAGACGGTTACGTTACGATACGTTTGTATCTCCGAGTCGTCTTTCGGTTGGTCTTCGGTTGGTTGGTCTTCGTACCCTCAAGCTGGTCTAATGAGATGTTTCTTCAGTCTAAGTTTAAAGGACCCAGGATAGTAAGAAGGAGGGAAAACGTAAGTTAGTAAACTATTCAACAGCTTTATGGTATGGCAAAGAAATGAACTTGCGAATCTTAACCTTTTGAGAGTTGGCCTCGAACCTTTTGCGTGACAAGACCTAAGGATTTAATGATTCTGTAGCCCACAGAACAGTTGAATAAGACTAAAAAGGAAATGTCAACATGCCAAACGTGCCGAACCTACGATTAGACTATCATATGTTTGACACGGCCGCTTCTTAGTAATTCGGGTTGTGTGTAATATCAAGACTTAATGTGTGACAACCAATAGCAGCTCTTCATTTATGTTTGAAATTTTTATCATTGGACGTGTGATCGTAGTAGATAGACAAGATTCGACACTCGTCCCCATACAAAATACTCTCTATTTCCCTTCTAATCTTATTCAACTGTTCTGTACTGTAGCCCCAACTATATCCGCT
The DNA here is from genome assembly GCA_907164795.1 of Hemaris fuciformis. Classification (NCBI taxonomy): domain Eukaryota; kingdom Metazoa; phylum Arthropoda; class Insecta; order Lepidoptera; family Sphingidae; genus Hemaris; species Hemaris fuciformis. Next base: position 4,899,432 of record OU015455.1, on the reverse strand, counting down.
GTTCAGGCTGTTGCCACACTGTCTTGCTCTGCTGAGTACCAGATTAATGTTTACATGTAAAGTGCCTATGATTTACTGATTGAAAGATCGCGTGAGGCGCATCGCATGTTATCTCGTACAATTCGGTTACGAGGCGATCAGTGTTTTCTTATATGTGTGTCAGAAACACGAACGTCTGCTTCTTACGTTACGTCACACACTGTGTATGCATGTACATTTTTTTATCGGCTTGAGTTCGATAGACTGAAGGTTTTGACTCGCGTTTAAAATGCTTAACCCCATGACGTAGTTGGCTAGACACCAGCTTGAGAAACGAGAGGCCGTGGGTTCGACTCCCGCACCGAGACAAGTGTTTATGTGATGCGCAACATTTGTTTCGGGTTTGGGTGTTTATTAGACCGAAGTCTCTCGTAATTTCTGATACCCACGACACAAGACTTGTATCCTGGTGTGGGGTCAGAACTTTGTCTGTGACTGTTGGGTGTATTTATTTATAGGGATTTTTCGTCATATGTAGTAGCAGCATGAAATCTGAAAAATGTTGAACGTCCACTAGATGTATGGATGAACTTGATGCTTGATACAGACTTTAAACAGGTTGCTCTAAAAGCATGCAAGAGATCTATATTCTGCAGTGGAAGTTTTATCACCGATGATGTTGATGATGTCCAAAAATGTCTTGGCAAAGAGTAGTCCCGTCCCTTGACTTGAGGCTAAAACATAGCAAGTGAAATTGTGGTGTAAAATATAAAGGTATGCTTCATTCTCCTTCAGAGATACAAGTATAAAAACTTATTGATTAGCCGATAATAGTGCACTGGTAACATTGCAAAAAAGCTAATTTTAAACACTGCCAGTAACACGGAAAAATAAAACATGATATGTGGAAAATATGCATTTTGTATGATTTTATGCGTTGTCATAACGCACACGCAGCATCTTCCTGACTGCATCGTGATCTCAGATTGTATTGTGGATAACATGACGATGCTATCTTAATGGCCCTTTTGATTTGAGCGATCCCGACAAATGTAGAGATGTTTTGTAAAGTTTAAAGGGACATACTTTTGCATTGCTGGCAGGATGAATTGAATAGTCATGTATTTACTAGCTTATGATTTTAGGTGGTAATTTTCCTTAAGGGTTTTTAAGTGTATGGAAAAGTAAAACTTATAGAAAGCGCCTCAATTTTCATTAGGCAACACACTGATAATTTCTTTGGTTTTGTGTGTTTATGAAGTTGACTTCTTAAATTTAGGTATCTATTTTACTAATATGTCGTAAAAGACAGAGGAAACGTGTTGGCTTCAAAAATATGATGGTGCTTTTAATGATAAAAACTGATACATTTTTTTCTTATCAATCCACTCAACTGTGCTAAGTTTTATTGCTTTATGTTTTACTGAATCAGCATATTGGGTTGTTATTACTTCATATTTTCCTCGTCACGGACGTCACGTCGACGTCCTCAGCACGGTGGTCCGACGACTTGTGAAAGGTGGCGGTTAGCAGATGAATGAGGGCTGCTCCGCACCGGCATGGTTGGCGCATACTTGGGGAGGCCTACGTTCATAGGTGAGTATATACATATATAGGATTAAGAGAATAAAGGTAGCGACAAACATTTATATGTTATTGACCTCGCGGCAAATGCTTTAATATGTACTATATGCATAAATGCTATCAGAAATTTATTACGCGGAAACTCCAGCACATGAGAACCTGAGACCTCGTAACGTGATCTTCAATAAAGACAAAGCTCCTATACAATAAATTAATTAAATGACAAATGAAATACCGGAAAAATTAAGATGACTCTTCCGGGCGAAATCCTTCTGACAATTATCAATTCTTTAAATTTACGTTAATCCTTACGGCCTTGAATGGTGTTGAATCATTTCTTTTGAAGTCTATTTCAACAAAGGTTGTCTTTAAGTCATTGGTCTGCAAGCGAGAAATAAAAGGCTTTCGTCACTTGATGCTCTGAGGTAAAGCGTTTAGCTTTTTTGTGCTACATCATCATCAGCCGAAAGACGTCTACTGCTGAACATAGGCCTCCCCCAAAGACGCTCCAAAGCGCTCTGTCAGAAGCGGCCTGCATCCAGCGACTTCTCGCAATCTTTGTGAGATCATCAGTCCTCCTTGTGGGTGGACGTCCAACGTCCAACGTACCGGTACGCGCAGCGTTGTGCTACATATTTACATTATATTTATATTTACCTTTAAATTATTGTACATGGCCCGAGCTAAAAGTATTTAAAATTTAGAATCTTTATAATTTCTTACTATCCACACAAACTTGCACCAGAATCCCCTAAGGGGTAGGTTTCTGCACCCACATCTCGCTAGTTGTGTTTTGAGCATCAATTAATAAGGAGTGATCCGATTTCCTCTTTTCAGGTATATTTTTCAAACACCATGATGCTACTTAGAATTTCTTAACAGAATAAGACACAATTTGTCTGTTTTTTTAATCGAACCCGGGACCTCTAGCTCGCATCACTTGTATCATAGATCAACGATTCCACAATCTTGTTTTATTCATAATGAAAGCAACAAAATTGTGAATCTACCTACAACTGCATTCATTACCGCAGTTTTCTTGTCACTGTGGCCTCAGAAAGCAATATAAAAGTAGATCGATTATAAAAGAATGCTTTACAGAGTACTCGCGTGTTTTGTTGCTTAAAACGCGTTGTTGCATCGCACGACCCACTTCTATACCCCTGACCGGTTGGAGCACGCGAAAAACAGTCTAAGTGCAGGCGTGGTCGATAATTAAGGGCAAGTTCTTCAAGTTCTTTAGTGGAAATTGTTTTGTATTGTGCACAATTTATAATATCATTACATTTGATTGTAAAAGCCGTTTTCCAAATAAATAAATAAACAATAATGGAAATAAATAAACATTTCCTAAAATTATTCTAGATTTGGAGTTTATAGGTGAGGGTAGTATTTATAAGCTTTTTGGGTGATATTTTTTCTGTTAATTGCAAGCTCATCAATTAAAATGCAAACGACATATTATAATAACGCCTGTATAACCTTAGGGTTAGAAAAAAATATTTCTAAATTCACTTTCTACAGCTGTGTTAAAGTAAAACTTAATAGAGGTCGAGTTTACTGCCTTTTTTTCGGCCCAACCTAATAACACTTTTCATTCAAGTAAAAGAAATTAGTATAGAAGACATAAATCAGCCCATATACGTCCCTCTGCTGGGCACGGGCCTCCTCCACTATAGAGAGGGTTAAGGCCTTATTCCACCACGCCGGCCTAGTGCGGGTTGGCGGACTACACACCTGACAACTTTTAGGTGTGCAGGTTTCATCACGATGATTTCCTTTACCGTTAAAGTAAGCGATAATTCATTTTGAATACACACGTAAGTTGGAAAAGTCAGAGGTGTGTGCCTGGGGTTTGCACCTGCGCCCGCCGCGATTCTCGACCGCACACCTAAACCTCGAGGCCATCACCACTTCAAATTTTCTTTATGTTTTTTTTCCATTCACATCTACAGCAATTTTTGAAGTTTGACGTCCATTAAAGTTCGTAATGTGTTATTATATTTCATCTTTGTTTCTTAAAGTATCTTGGGTATCTTATTAGCGGCAATGAGTTAAATGAGTGTTTCTAGTAGTGAAGTAATTGTATTTATCGAGTACTGTGAGACGTTTAAATATTTGTCTCACCATTATTGTAACTTTAAGTAGTTGTTAATTGTACAAGATTGCATATACTTAGTCGGTGAATTTGCACAAAAATAACTCCGTAAACAGGGAATCGAGAGTTTAGTTGGAATGAAGGAATCGCGTTGTCAGAATCTCCGAAGGGTTATTATGAAATGCATTTCTTTTTACCAATTATTTATTAGTTGTTATGTTCCACGTAATAGGGGGCGAGACTATTAACGTTTACTGTGAAAATACTGCTCATAACAATATAAAATATTCATGCTGTTGAGAATGTTATAACAGAAAAACTTAATAATACGTACGTAGTTCAATGGAAATTGGACTCAGGACTCATGATTTAATGCTCTAATTGAAGCTACAAGGACATTGAGATAGCTAAATGAACATTATTTAAAAAATACGTACCTACACATTATGTGATTTAAATCCAATCCAATCCATCTGCCAATGGAAGTTCAATGCTGGACATAGGCCTCTCCTAATGACTTCCACAGGGACCTGTTGGAAGCAGCCTGCAAGATGCCTGCAGTTTTAAATTATGAATCTTGAAAACCAAGGATTCTTTTTCCCCTAATGTCAGTGAAGTTTGCCATAAAATTATAATCATAACTTTTATTTATTTTAAAATGGTGGGGTCCAGCTCCACCCGGATGCAAACTTGAGGTACATATTCAGCCCACGGAAAAACATTTCCTAGGATAAAAGTGTATCGTAAACTGCCTCGTGGTACCACGGCACAAGTGTGTGTCGTGCGATCTAGAGGTCCTGGCTTCGATTCCTGTGTCGGGCATAGTGGTATTGGGTTTTTCCATTAGGAAATTCGCAGTAGCAACACGGAGTCTGGAAATGTGCCCGAAAAACGGCAATAGGCTCGCCCCCTATTACGTGGGACGGTTACTTACCTGGTGAAATGTGGGTGCAGTAATGCACCTCTGCCTACCCCTTCAGGGAATAAAGGCATGAGGTTATGTATATATGTATGTAAAACGTATATTAATCTATAGTATCCAGGCCAAATTTCATTAAAATTTATTTAGTAGTTTTTGTGTGAAACAGTAACAAACATGCATACAAACTTTCTTCCTTATAAAAGGTTTGATATAAACAAAACAACGATAAATGTTTAAACGATTATATTATCATCTTCACATTCTTACTTCGTCCCCACGCCCCGCTGTTACCAAGCCTAATTCGCAAAAACCGGCGAAGTGCGAGTCAGACTCGCACCCGAAGAGCTCCGTAGGTAACATTATTTATAAAAACTTCATGTTTTGTATGGGAACCCACCTTAAATATTTATTTATTCTGTTTTTTTTTTAGTATTTGTTGTTATAGCGGCAACAGAATTAAATCACCTGTCAAAATTTCAACTGTCTATCACGTTTAATGAGATACAGCCTGCTGACACAGACAGATGGACAGACGGACGGACGGACAGACGGACAGATGGATAAACGGACAGACGGACGGATGGAGAGACGGACAGAAGGGCGGACGGACGGACAGAAGGACAGCGTAGTCTTAGAAATAAGTTTCTTTTACCCTTTGGGTACGGAACCCTAAAAATAAGGCTAACCACATATTTACAAAAGATTAGAACTATTATCTATGTAAAAATGTTTTTCATTAACATACAACCTATAAGGTAGCCTACTTACACATGTCAATATGTTTGCAATGTATAGATTCCCAGAATTGCATTCAGCCTTCACTATAAGTACGGTTCTGATGAAAGATTCTAGTATTACTGAAGGCTAGATGCGTTAGTAACGTGTTAGCCATTTTATGTCTTGCGCAGTTGGTTAGACTAGGCTTTAAAATGTGAGGTTGCTATTCAATCCCCGTACCAATGTTAGGTAAATTTCAAATGTTTGTTTCGAGTCTGAGTGTGTGCGAGATTCACAATTCTCTCGTAGTTTTTGCATCAATTTGAGATCAGAACTTTGTAATATTCCTGTTGGGTTGGTTTGTTTATTTACACACACATAATCACAATACAAGAGGTATTCTGATGAGGTAAACAACATACATTTCTTCCCCCATTTTTTTGCAGTTTTTTTAGGTTTCAATGCGGTTTCTATTGCCGTTTTTCGGGCACATTTTGAGACTCGATACTACTTTTTTTATACTGGCACGGCAAAGTGACCCCATTGCACCTGATGGTAAGCGTAATGGAGTCCAGAAAAAATGCCGACCAGCGAGAGATGATGATCTCCCGTTGCTCGACACAATCATACCGGCCGAATAGGTCACCGTTCTTGTGAAGAAGTTTGGGGGAATAATGCCATGGTGATAAAAGGACCGACCGCGACATACCGGCCAAAAATTGCCGGCACGGTCATCCTTTCACCATGAATGAAGCCCCCCCCGAAAACATGATATACACTGGCTGATCCCGGAACTCGGCACACTTGCATGTAACACTATGGCGGGTTTTACGCCCTGTGTACGGTGGTCGCTATCCGGGCGGATACGAATATCCTACCACCAGCTAAGAATCCTCTACTAAAATCCCAATATTTTTTTTGCGAAATTTGAAAATGAAACCTAGAACGATGATCACACGCCGAGGAAAAAAAGACGCAATCATAATGTAAAGTATACAATATAATTTTCTTTTATCGAATTGAACTAGCTCCTTAATAAGTAATCTTCTAATTACACTTTCAGGGCGAGGCGTTTCTCGTGGTCTCTCCTTGGCACGAGCTCCAACTAAACTGTGGTTTCCGTTGCGTATTCACGATACGCTTTGATAACTCAAACTCAACACTTCTAAATTCGCGTTAAAATCGGTTCTGTTCAAGAAATGATAGCTTGGTTTATAATATGTACTTTAGAATTTAGGAATGGGTTCCGCATCTTACTTCTCACTCTTAAATATAACCAGTGTAGCGGTTAAAGTAGACTATATTCTTATTTAAGGTCCAATTTAAGTACCAAAAATCATCAGATTTTTAAGTTATCGGTCACAAACATTTTTATACATTAGTATAGATTAATTAATTTTAGTTATTATTTGATTTCAGGGGTCCGGAACAACCAGTAACTTCACCATGAAATTTTGCAAAAATGCTTCTCTCTTGAGACATAAGTGCATGGCGTGCGATAGGTATCGAAAGTTTGGGATTCGATTAGCAGGCCGGGCAAAATGTTATGCCTTTTGGCTTTTAAATGTCTGTGACTGAGAATTCCTAGACAGTTAATATTAAATTTAGGCAAAAGTAGTGTAGGACGTCCTGCAGCATCCGACGACTTGAAAAAAGTGGCGGATAACGGATGAATAAGGGCTGTTAAGGACCGGGATGGTTGGCGTTTACTTGGGGAGGCCTATGTCCAGCAGAGACGGCAACAGGCTGAGTACTGAGGTACTACAAAGACTCCCATTTGCCCTTATCATCATTTTTTCTATTTCCCGTTTGTTTTGAATTAAGGTTATCCATTCAGTGATCTTTATTAATACAAATAATAAACGAAAATGTAGCGATAATTTATATGGCTCACATTTAGTATTTCTTAAGATTTAAGAAGGAAAATATCGCGCTAACAAAAGACTTCAACGGGAGCTCTCATAGATGTTCAAATTAAGTTAGTTTTATTAAAATTGCAAGTAATCTATAAGTGATAATTTAGCAATATTATTTAAAAACACATTTTCAACTATTCTTTGCACAAGTTATATACTAGGTATTCTATATGGTAAAATTTATATATTTTTTTCTAGTTTTCTTTTGTAAACCAGCCAGGATCAATCCCGAGCTGGCTTGTTCCATTTTGTAAATAAAAATAAGCCAGGCCGCCCCACTCTTGAAAAGCGAAGGCTGGTTTATTTCGTGGGGGAGCGGCAGCGCTCGCCAGTCGCCCGCCAGCCGTCGCCTGCGCAGCCCGCGTCGCGCGCCTACAGTTTTCCCCACGGAAATTTGTGTCGCGCATGCCGCGGTGTAACGACCTTTAGAGACATTTTCAACCCGATAATGGATTATGTGCATGGCTGAAAAGTGTTACACAAGTGTTATATTCTACATCAGTGCCCCAGGCCCCCCTTCTTCCCACTAAACCTCATACACACGGTAAGTTGTATAAGTATTATGCAATTTTTGCGACTGAAAGTTGCTGATAATCGCCCGAGGCGCTAATGCCTTATTAGAAATAAAATGCAATGTCTGCCCGTTTGTAAGCTGAATGTCGATCCGGTTTTTCTAAATTCACGTCTGCAGGAAGGTCAAATGTGAAATACGTGCCTTACTTACATAATGAAATAACGTAGTTCTGATTTTTAAGAGTTCGATATGTGGTGGAATTTTTATGACGAATAATATATGGATACAAAAAGGAAAAATGTCGGGTAGGAGGAAAAGAGTAAGGTATTTTTGTGTGTAAATAAACAAATATCTCTACAATATTTTAGTACGTAAAAGGGTTTCTCAAAACAGTATTAATCACCGAAGGACGGATCTTTAAGTGCCAATCGACAGTGAATTCAGAACTCTCAGTTTTCGCTTTTAAATTCACTTTTTGTTTGTCCTTCGCAAAATCCTGTTTAAACAGGAAAAACTTACTGGTTTTGTATAAAAACAAATATGTTTATAATCGATTATGACTTTGCACTTGACCAAAAATATATGAAAATTACCATTATTTAACCATATCTGACAAGAACTTTGGAGTATCGCAAATAATTTTCCTAACTCCATTGTTCATAAAAATAGATCGATAGAAAAAAGTCTTACGCAAATCCATAGACAAGCACTCAAACTCTACGCTATAGCGTCATTTGAATGTTATACGTATAAAAGTTAATTTATTTCCAAAAAATGATTAATCAAATTTAAAAGTAATACTTACGCGCAATCAATATGCAAATTTTTAAAATATGCATACACAGGCCGGCAGAGCATGTTGGGACAATTATGTACGCTTATTTGTGTAAAAAGTTGAGGTTTTTAAGTGGAAATCTTTTGTGGGCTATTGTTGCCTTAATTTGAACTTAAAAGGTCCAGTTACAGTTCAGTTCAACTATTAAAAGATTTCTTGCTCATTTTTAAGGTCTTTGTTTAAGATTTTCACAGTTTTATTTAGTTAATTATAATAGATCATAGGTAATACTTAAGACAAACTTTGGTGATTGTCTTTTGTGTAAAGTTTACGTTATATAAACTTGATTTTTATTAATATTATTACGTATTGTTAGATCTGGTATCCTGATATCTAATGCAGAGCTTGTGTTCCTTGTTTAATGTCATAGGGGGTTTATTTAGAATATTTTACCTTTAATAAATTTCCTTTTAGGACAAAGTGATAAAAGTGTAGGGATTACTGAGATTAGCTTGTCTTAAAACTTTATAAATTGCCTCTTTTTTATACATGGTTTTGAAAAATGAGATTTAATGCAAACCTAAAAGAAATGTAATACTAATTACAATTTAAATAATAATGAAATTAAATTATTATATGATACCAATAAAAGTACACTGTGAAATATAATTAATCTTAAATTGTGTGCCAATAAAATAATACAATTGCAATTGCAAGAAATGTATTTAAATCTATACTACATTTTATTTCCCTAAAAAGATTTATCTATTAGAGGAAACTGTTTTAGGTTGTGCACTTTTTTTAAATTTTATATTTTGGACTGTAATTGTTTTGTCTGTTTCCCAAAGAAATAAAATAAATAAATAAAATAGTTATCTTAACCATCATAACCATAAATGAGGCCCATGCACGGAAACAATATACAAAGGTGACAATGTTTTGTTTTTCGCAAAATCTGCGCGACGCTAACGTATATTTATGAACACGAATTAAAATATCTATTGAAAAAAATCTGTCGTTTCTAATGTTATTTTAAATATTTTATTGATTTTATAATCCGGTCACTAGTTATACAGGTTTCATTAACCTTTGAACTATAGAGTTTCGGTCACACTGCTTGACTGGTATCGGACGTTTTTTTGTCAATAAATCAGTCATAATTAAGCAGTGCTTTTGTTTATTGAGATAGGTATGTTATTAGAATGATTATTTTACAATGACGACAAGCTATGATTGGGAGAAAAAAAACTTTAACTTTTTTATAGTGACTATATGGAAAGTTCTGAGAAAGGATGAGTAAAGTACGTTATAATGAGACCTGAGAAACGGGAAAAATTATTTGTGATGAATGTAAAAGCATTCTCATGAATTGTTGCTGTCATGTCAATATTTTCCTTAATTTATTTTAAAATTTTGTTATAGTGCATACCTATAAAATATCTAATCTTTATTAATGCACATATTTTATATAGGATTCGATTACTTAGCTACCTTAGCATTACACCAATAGGTTTTTTTTTTCAAAAGTATCTTATTTGATTAACATATTTTTTTTATTAAATACCATTTAAACAACGTCCAAAATCACGGCCTACTTAAAAGACAATGTAATTATATTAATACAATTCAGCATATTCTTTCTTAAAGTATTTAAGTGCTTTTAGTATTATAACTAAAACCGTAAACTGCTATAATATTTTTTCTCAATGTATTTTTTTTCTTTTCAAATAAAATCGCACAGACAGGCACTCAAATATGGCCGCATCTTAAGGTCAGACTTGGTCAGACGATCGCTTAATTTCCTCTGAGCTGTGTCCACTAACCAGTATAAATATTTAAGCGGTGCTGTCAAGCGGATTCTTCTGTTTGGTGTTACATCATCATTAACAGGCCATGAGTTTTGACGGGTTTTTAATGGCGTGGGGCACCGTTTTTATAGTGATTACTTGAAGACTATGTCATTTAGTTTGTGGCAAAACCCGGAAAATTAATATTGGTAGAAATTATGATTAACTGTTTCAAAAAACTGTTTAATTCACGAAATTTTTTTTGCCTTTATTTTTCACTTCTAGAGCCGTTCAGTTCAAGGTTATCGATTCAATATTTTTTTTATTGTAAACACTATTTGCATGTGTCTTTAAACAGTTAATTTCTGCATACAAGGAAACCAACATTTTTCATTGACAGCCAGCACTCTGTAAACAGTGCTGAAACTGCAAACAGGTGTGTTTGTGTTTGTGTGTGTGTGCATTGTGTTCTGGTTGTGTCCGGATATAAAAAAAATGATTTATGGGATTTAGAATTAGCTTGGAAAATAGTAAAAAGTACCAGTATAGTATTTAGACCCAGGGTAAAAAGCCAGCTATTATGATATATTTAACACTGTCTTGGAAACATCATCAAATCAACATCAAATAACATTATTTACATAAAATTTCTGATTGGAATTTCGAATAAGTTTATTCTATATTTTAGTTTATCAGACAGTACTAATTTGGTGTAATTGTAAGATTTATCTCTGCAAATGCGTATAGTACGAATTAACCTGGGATTTTCGCGACACTGTCAAAAGACCAAGGTCATGCCCCACGCACTCACAATGTGAATCCGATTTCTACGTAAAACACATCAATGGGTGTTATACACAGCACATGTTAAACAATTTGTCCGGCTCGCATGTGTCAATGCGTTGCAAAAACGTTGCCAAGTTCAAACTAAACTACGTAATAGGGGGGGGCCCTATTACCGTTTTTAGGGCACATTTCCAGACTCCGTGCTGCTACTGAGCATTTCCTAATGGAAAAACCCGCGAGACCATGAGGCATTCGTACATTTTCTTTTCATTGCAAGGTAAAACAAAGCTTGTAAAATGTCATACAAAAAAAAACACAAATCAAGACAAATATGTGCAAGACGTACAAATATTTATACAAACTGACATAAATACACTTTTTGTGCAAATAAACTTTTTATTCTATAATTTTATTATTTCATTGCTTGTTACTAACTTAACACAAAATTTAAAATTAAAATTTATTGAAATAAAAAGCATTAGGAGTATACATGATAATACCTCAAAACCCTGTTGTAAAAGAGGCCCGTGCCCAGCAGTGGGTAGTATATGGGCTGATGATGATGACGACCTAAAGTCCTATGTAAGGAAACTAGAAATTTCAATTATATAATCAGTGTCATCAGTATTTCACGTCATCTGTGGAAATAGCCCGCTGTTCCCACAACCACTTCTATAGTGACTGTTGGAAGTAGTCATTTAGAAATACCCTTTGACCTTTGTCATATCTCTCATAGATTTATTTGCTACAATACTACAATTTTTATTTCCAAAATTTACGACCAAAGTATTGTCCATAAACATCGATAGACAATAAAAGTCACGTATAAATAATGATCAATGATTCAAAAATTTGTATATTTCTAAGAAATTCATATTTTTTGTTCGTTAAAACAATTCATTAACCTTTGCTGATTTACGTCGGCACCGCAAACTGTTTGCTTAAATGAGATTTTGTAACGTGCATGTTAGAGGTCAGTTCGTGGTGTGGTCACATTACTAAATGTTTTTACGTGGGAACTCTCTTGGTTTTAAAACTAGACTATGTAGCTAAACTTATTGCTATTAAAGTCATATTCTTTAGTTCTATTATTAAATATTTTACGCTCTAATTTTTTATACGAGTACATTCCAGTCCATCCTACGGTTGTCTGGAAGAAATAGCATTCAGCGATAAGACCGCCATTTGTTGCACTCTATTTTTAATTTTATTATTTTTAGCAGTGATGGCCTCGAGGTTTAGGCGCGCGGTCGAGAATTTTGGCGGTCGCAGGTTCAAACCCCAGGCACACACCTCTGACTTTTTCGAAGTTATGTGTGTATTTACAATGAATTATCACTTGCTTTAACGGTGAAGGAAAACATCGTGATAAAACTTGCACACCTAAAAGTTCTTAGGAATTTCTTAGGTGTGTAGTCCGCCAACCCGCACTAGGCCAGCGTGGTGGAATAAGGCCTAAACCCTATCAGTTGTATAGGAGGCCCGTGCCCAGCAGTGGGACGTATTTGGGCTGATGCTGATTTTCAAAATCATGTTTTGTAAATTTTTATGGTGTACAATAAAGTTATATAAATATTTTAAGCATGTGTTATAAGTTCAGATAAAATTTTATTTCACTGAAATTTTTAAGTTTTACTAAATAAAATTTATTTAAAAAAAAATTGAAATATGCAAGTGTTATTACAAGGTTAGATTGCAATGCAACTATAAAGTTTAAGTACATCAAATCTGCAAAGACGATATAAACTATAATGAAATGTCATGAAAACATACTTGGATGTAAAAATCAAGTGCATTGAGCTACTTACGGAAACTGCAATAGGCGCAGAGCCACAAAAAAGACATTGGAAGCAACAGTACCACTTAAATATATTTTTTTAAATTAAAACCTTCAAATTCTTGCCTTTTAACCAAAGGCAAGGCTTTGCGCGTATATCACGTAGAAATGACGGCCGATAGAGCAAAAAGGTTCTTGTATGGAGGTTACGCAGTAAGCGAAAATTTGGAGGTCTTCAAAACAGAGTAACGATCTCGTAAAGTACTTAGGTAGTATAACACATCTTTACTGTGTCCTCGTAGGACAGAGGTACAATTCAGTGGCGGTACTTCAAAAGCCCAAAATCATTACACGTTAATGGTGTAATGTCTAGTTTATAATTGTTTATTGTGGATATTCTCATTTATATGTCAAATATAATAATCTTTAGATTATTATTCGAATTTTGTAAGGCATACTGGGCTTTTGGGCTGTTATGGAAGTACCACCACCACCACTGGTAAAATTGTAAGCCCACTTTATGAAGTGAGTCTGTTGCCAGTTCGGGTATATTTCTAATGGAAATTCTCAATAACGCTGCTCGACTCTGTAATAGCACCCGGAGTCTCTGCTCCCATCTCTTGTATGCAAGTAGAAGGAAAGCAAAAAAAATACAGACGAATTGAGAACCTCCACCTTTTTTTGAACTCGGTTGAAAAAATGCAGTTTCATTAAAGGTTGACTAAAACTTTTATGAACATTCTAGAATTATATTATATTAATTACGGAAAAAGTAAAAAAAAAATACCAAAATATTTATTCCATCTTAGGAATGACGGTCACTTATAAAAAGCAGACTCAGCAGTTTCAATGACCCCTGTTAGAGTATTGCAAGATGCTAATTTAACCTAGCCTAACGTGGCCTTTATTCTGGACATTTCAGCTTTTTATCGTGTTTGCTAGACATGCTACTTTAGCCAATATTAATAGTAATGGCCTCGAGGTTGAGGCATGCGGTCGCGGGTTCAAACCCCAGGTACACACATTGTATTCACAATGAATACACACATGGGTCGTCCATATACGTCCCACAGCTGGGTACGGGTCTCCACTAAAACTGAGAGGATTTAGGCCTTAGTCTACCACTCTATATGATGATGCTAAAAGATTTTACTAAAAAAAAATCCTTAGTAGTTAACAATGTTTTGCTATCACAACAGTTTTTTTACATATGTTACTCCAGTTCGTCTCATTTCATGTATACTGCGACCGGATGAAAGGTCACTAGTCAATATAAAATTCTTGATTGAAAACTAATAAATAACTCCGTTGTTAAGACGAGAAATAGGGCGAGGTGAGCGAGTTCGGAACATCTCGATGCATTATAGCGGATATGATGCAAGTTTGAAAGTACCCGGCTTGAAACACGACAAAGAGTATTCACTTTCCATTTTATTTAGTAACATTATGTTATGCAAGCGTGAATCACATTTTTTTTCATCCCAAAATCGCTCTGCAGTCTTTGTTGCGAAAAATGTATTATTAAAAAAGAAAAATAGTGTATTTATTTTTGGCTGTGACGAAAATTTCAGATTGCAAGTAAATTGTTATGTTAGCTCTTGTCCGCAACTTCAATGAAGCAGATTTTTTCTTAATACATCTCTTAAATAAAAGTAAACATAAGCTAAGTTATTACTTGTAATATATGCTTTTTGTGTGTGAAAGTGACATTAACGTAACGAGTGACGAACAAAAATCCAAAATAAACATTAAGTTTTAAATTGTCTTAATTGCGGCTACTTATAATGCAAGCCTCAAAAATATGAAGCATTTAAAAAAAACTGTTGTTAAAATATTGAAAATAACCGAATTAACATCAAAAAAATTTAGAAGTCATGATGGCCTCGAGGTTTAGGCACGCGGTCGAGAATCTCGGCAGTCGCGGGTTCAAACCCCAGGCGTATGTCAAAGGTACCTATGTACTTTGACTTTTCGAAGTTATGTGTGTATTCACAATGAATTATCACGTACTTTAACGGTGAAGGAAAACATCGTGAGGAAACCTGCACACCTAAAACTTCTTAGGAATTTCTTAGGTGTGTAGTCCGCCAATCCACACTAAGCCAGCGTGGTGGACTAAGGCCTAAACCCTTTCAGTTGTAGACGAGGCCCGTGCCCAGTATTGGGACTTTAAAATTTTTTTGCTGGTGAGATTTGGGCTAGGAAAGTATCTCTCTGCCTATCTTCTAGTGGAACGAGGAGCCATTTCATAGCCAACATCGAACCATATCGCCTGGAACGTAGTCACACACAAAATCATATGCAAAAAACAAGCTTTGTCATTTCGGCGCTAAAATATTATTCAATAAAATTAATAAATTATTATGGATTATTAACGTTTTGTTCTGTTTATACATTAGGCAAATTACAAACATGATTTTGTTAATAAATATTTATATATAGACTTTAGATGTTAGTGTCATAAGGTCGTAAGGTCAAACAGTATCCAGGCGATCAAGTCTCGAAATTAGTATAATGGTCCTGCTATAAAAATCATTATAGCTCGCTTGTGTTAGTGGATGTTCATTTTTATTTTTTAAATGGTCGTATGAATAAATTATTGTTCTATAATTAAGAATATTATTGTTTCAAATTACGTATCCTAACAATATTATATATCATTTCTACATAATATGGCGAGAATTTTCTTTGATGTGTACGATAACAACTGTTCTTTTAATATGAATTAAATTCATTAAAATAAAAGTAGGTCCGCTGGGCTATGTCGGTTACTTTAGTTCTCCTACGGATCTCCTCATTTCTGATTCGATGACGTAGGGAAACCCCGAGCATAGCCCTCTCCATAGCTCGTTGAGTGACTCTGAGCCGTCTAATGAGGCCCATAGTGAGAGGCCACGTCTCAGTGCCGTATGTCATCACTGGTAACACACAACTATCGAAGACTTTCGTCTTCAGGCACTGAGGTAATTTGGACGAGAAGACGTCGCGTAGTTTCCCGAACACTGCCCAACCGAGTTGGATTCGTCGATTAACCTTTCTCTCAAATTGACAAAAAATTAAACTCAATAAAATTGCTAATCAATAAAAAAAAACTATATTATACAATGAGTTATGTAGTCCAAAAATTATTAATAAAAGTGTTATTTAATAATGATATAATTATTTTTCTACGTAACAGAAGAGGAAACGGAAAAGCTATTTTTCATAAAAAAGATCTTATCGCGCTACCTCAATGATCACGTTATCAATGTTATTACATAATGGCAGTTTACTGCCTGTTTACGTAATAAATTCTTTTGTTGAAATTATTTTATTTTTATTCATATTTTTAATAAATCATTGCCTTGCTACGGGAGTATAGATTATACGAGTAATTTAAAATAAAAAAACTGCACCATTTTATAAAAAAAATATACCCATTTACATCACAATAAACATTGACAAAAGTACTAGGCTAGCAGAGGTAATAAAGAGGTGTCGTTAACGCGTCCGTATCAGTATATGACTAATCGATATTTAAGCGAAGTCACGTACAAAGAATAATAAGTGTTATATATTAAAACAGAGCACATTTAAGATCAGAGGTTATCGCTATACATGTCCCGTTTATGTGAATTATCATT
The DNA here is from genome assembly GCA_907164795.1 of Hemaris fuciformis. Lineage (NCBI taxonomy): Eukaryota > Metazoa > Arthropoda > Insecta > Lepidoptera > Sphingidae > Hemaris > Hemaris fuciformis. The sequence goes on along the minus strand of OU015455.1, from coordinate 4,882,954 downwards.
GTACGATTATCATGACCTACATTTTATCAATAGTTTGTCACGTTTCGTTTTTACAAATGTTTTAAACACTTGGGAAGGGCAAAGGAAACAGCTTTTCAGCCATTGTTGCTTTAGCCTATATAAATAGGGGTTGTAGGCCAAGTTTATTAATTCAATAAGTTAATGTAGGATATTAATAATTGAAGAAAGTTTTTTTTTTGACAATGCAGAGTGGCAAAACCAGAAAGAAATAATTGTTCTTTAATCTATACTACAGTGTGTTGGTTAGTCTAGAGTAAACATCCTATATGTCCACTTTTAATCAAATTACATAGCAACAAAGTAATTTAAAGAATCAAAAAATATATATGTCATTTTATTCATGTTAACAGTTCTATATGTAAATATATTTCTCTGACCTTTATCTATAGATAAGAAACTCGTGTGCATTTTTTTTTAACTATTAAAGAGCACCGGAAAATATGTAGAGCAAATTCTATTTGGGTTTCTACGTTATAAAACCAAAATATTAATGTTATTGACTGGTAACTCTGTCTGTCTGTAACACTATCTCGGCTAAGCCACCAATTTTGGTGATTTTGGTGAAGAAATAGATGAGATTTTGGACCTTAAAAAAATGAAGTGGACCTTATATTTCTTAGTATTTTGTAAGTGGACAATCTCAAACATAAAAAACTTCCTTACGAACATAAACAATTCTAAAATAATAGTGTTTCATTACTTGGTTTTGCAAAAACACAGGCTAAAAAGCTTAAGAGCCCATGTGATTTACTTTTGGTTACTATTTTTGTTTGCATAAATATTTTTTTCATTTTAAGCTTCTTTTTTTTATACTGGCACGACAAAGTGACCCTTGCAACTGATGCTATTTTATAATTTTATAATTAAAGCTATTTTACTTAAGTCAAACTTAAGTACTATTATATCACTTTTTAAATTGTCGTTTTAAGTACATAAAGAATATAACATTATTATGCGAGCAAAGTAAATCAAGTTTCTTCTCATTGCGTAACACATATGTAATTTCAAAGAAAATGTGTTAAGGTATTATGATAATTCTATTTTAACTTGACATATCCTTCGCCTCTATCCATTTCACTTAAAGGCTATAATCGCTTGCTTTCAATGTCATTCTATAATGGATTACGTGTGCGAATTATCACGTGTAAATAAGCAAAAGTTTTTTACTTTAGTACAATTTGAATGGTTTCCCATGAGACTCGTGCGAATGGGCTTTAGACTAAGTGTAATGTACAACTTTGCACATTCATACATACATATATACAATTATACATGCATACATACTCGTACATACATACATATATAACCACACGCCTGCATTCCCCGAAGGGGTAGGCAGAGGTGCAATCCTTCATCTCCATTTCGCCATCCTTATTTATACAGCTTTACCAATTTTTATATCTCTTTTTTCATACTAACTGGCTAAAGATACATTATTCGTGGTCTCGCGGTACAAGTATGTGCCGTGCGATCTAGAGGTCCTGGGTTCAATTGCCGGGTCGGGCAAAGTGTTATTGGGTTTTTCCATTAGGAAATTCTCAGTAACAGCACGGAGTCTAGAAATGTGCCCGAAAAACGGCAATAGGCTCGCCCCCTATTACGTGGGACTGATACATACCTGGCGAAATGTGGGTGCAGTAATGCACCTCTGCCTACCCCTTCGGGGAATACAGGCGTGAGTTTATGTATGTATGTATGTATTCTGGTACTTAATAGCACGTGCAGTTAGGTAGGTAGGTAGGCTGGCAGGAAACGAGTAAGGTTTATCTTCAACTGTCGGAACATTTATAGCAATAATTTAACAAAAATTTACAATTTAATCTCGCATCGCAACACATTTTCGAGTGTCTTTTGCGTGGGTTATGTCGCTATCGGGTTGGATATGAACGCACTGGACATTGGCTAGCTAAAAATCTAGCAAATGCACCTTTGCCTACTCTGTCAAAGATATGGCGAGAGCATGTAAGTTCTGAATATGAATTATAAAAGCAAAAATATTAATATAAAAGTAAACAGCCCCCAGTAACAGTTGACAGCCCCATGGTGCAGTTGGCTAGATACCAGCTTGCGAAACAAGAGGCCGCGGGGCCGATTCCCGCACCGAGACAAATGTTTGTGTGATCCATAAGTATTTGTTTCGGGTCTGGGTGTTTGTGAGACCGAAAAGTCTCTCGTACTTTCCGATACCCACGACACAAGACTTGTATCTTAATATGGGGTCAGAACTACATATGTATGTGACTGTTGAGTGTATTTATTTATTTAAATAAAGTTTTGTTCACAAATTGTATTTTCTAATAAAAAATATATTTTCTCAGATCATGGCGTACATTCATCAGCTAAATAGTTTCTATACGATTACAAAAACTACGCAACTTATAATGCATTAAAACCTCTTTTAATCATTGTAAGGTTTAATTAAAAGCCGCTTAAAAGTATATTAATATTCAGTACGACGTTAAACAACGTCAGTTCCGGGCGTGTCGACATCGCCATACTGCTGAGATGCGTATCTCTGCACTGTGACTGTTTCGTCATGTCTTTTATTGTTTTGTTTAGGGTTGTGTGTGTTTCATCAAGGTTTTGTGTGCGAAATTGTGAATTGTGACTCGAAAATATTTTTTTTGTATTATTCGGATTTATTTTAAAATATAATGTTTGAGTGTGAAGTGTTAGTGTTGTCATATTTAGATATTGACTTTTGTGTTTTAGCTTAATTTAATACGGCAAGTAAGTTATGATTTTTTATAAATTGTTTTAATTGGTGGTTTAAATTTATTAGTCTTTAAAATATGTTTTTATAGTATTTAACCACTGATTTAGATTTTAAAACAAAAATACAAATTTTTCTAAAATTATAATACACAAAAACTGCAATAGGCTCATCTACATTACATAGGACAAATACACCAACCGAATCGTGTGTACAGAAATGCACCCCTGCCTATCCCTTCGGGTATCCAAGATTAACTCTTTAAATACCCAAAAATGCCTACTTCAACTTCAAGTTGCAGATACATAAACAAAACTAAGTGTTTATGTAGACATTAGCCAAATCAGGCTATCTAGGTCGACCCTAATCTTGCACAAAAAAGTGCAGCCGCGTTTGAGTTGTGGCAACGTTGCCGCTTGGCCAACTGCACTTGGGAAATAGCCCTGATGGAAATCAAATAGAAAGTTCTTTTATTGGGTTAACGGTTAAATTTGTTGGTTAATATGTACTGTATTAAAACTTCACGAGTACCTTTGGTGTGTAGTCCACTGACCCGCATAACATGAAGCCATAGCACGTGTTAGTTGAGGAGCTCCCTGCCTGACATGTATATGGGCTGATGATGATGATGTTATACATAGATATAGATGATATAACTACGAACTGAATGGCATCAGTATCCCTAATTTCCGTAAGATTCGGCTTCAAATTATTTAGCTATCAATTCTTGTTAGAATTTGAGCTTACACACACCGAGTTTTGATGTCAAGATGCTAAGTCTTACGTATATTTGATACCTCAAATTCAAATAATAAATAGTAATGGCCTTGAGGTTTAGGCGGTCAAGAATCTCTGCGGTCGCGGGTTCCAAAGCCAGGCATACCCTTCGGACTTTTGGAAGTTATATATTCACAATGAATTATCACTAACTTTAACGGTGAAAGAAAACATCGTTAGGAAACCTGCACACCTAAAACTTTTTATGAATTTCTTAGGTGTGTAGTCCGCAAACCTGCACTAGGCCAGCGTGGTGGACAAAGGCCTAAACCCTCTCAGTTGTATAAGCCCGTGCCCAGTAATTTACGTATATGGGCTGATGACGAAATATTGTATTTAATCTGTGTGACTGTAGGATATATTGGTAATTATTTAGAGCCTTAATATATAATAAATGTTTAATACTAAAAGTTACATTACAAAAGGCTATTTGAATGCTTTAAAACCCGATAGCTTTAGAAAGGTACAGACGAATGTCTGGTCTTGCGTTCACACTCGCTAGCATTTTGTAATGAAAAATTGCATTGTCGAAATGTCTGATTGTATATGTTATGTCAGATGTCAGTTCTCAATGGCGCTGTTTGTTGGAATATTTGGTAAGATTTTGACCACACGGCGCATGACTGATTTTCGTAATGTGTATTGATAATAAGTTAACCGTGAATAATAATTAAACTTGCTTCATTTCATCATCAGCCCAAATACGTCCCACTGCTGGACACGGGCCTCCTCTACCATTAAGAGGGTTTAGGCGTTGGTCCACCACGCTGGCCTAGTGCGGGTTGGCGGACTACACACCTAAGAAATTCCTAAGAACTTTTTTTTTAGGTGTGCAGGTTATATCACGATGTTTTCCTTCACCGTTAAAGCAAGTGATAATTCATTGTGAATACACACATAACTTCGAAAAGTCAGAGGTGTGTGCCTGGGGTTTGAACCTGCGGCCGCCGAAATTCTCGACCGCGCCCCTAAACCTCGAGGCCATCACTGCAATTGCTTAATTTTGTGGTCGTAAACATTTCTTACATTTTTATAGTTGTTTGAAATTGTACTAGGCCAGTATGATGAGCAAAAGCCTTATCCCTTTAAATAATAGAGTAACTCCTGACTGGACAAGAAGAATGTACAATGCTGATGGGATATAAAATCATCATCATCATCATAATAATCAGCTCGCATACATCCCGTAGTTCAGTAAGAGAACAACATAGAACGGGCGGCTGATTTTAAAATTTGTCTTTTAAAACCATGGGAGAAGGTCTGTTTTACCTTGTTAAAGATACAAGCTACATAAGATATTGTTTTTTAAAAAACAAAACACAATACTATTCACGTTCCAATCAGCCAAAACATGCCATATACGTGCAAACTACAGAATGCACTTTAACTCTACTATTTAAATAGATTTTCTATATACTCAGCCTATCGTCGTCCACTGCTGAACGTAGGCCTCTCCAAGAAAGCGCCAACCATCTCGGTCTTGAACAGCCCTCATCCAACAAAATCGCAACACCTCTAAATAGATTTTAGTATGTTAGAAATTTTCTAAAACTTTGGTTGCATCACTCCAGTAACTTTTTCTATAATACGTAAAATAATCTAAGATCTTCTAATTTAAATACCATTTGTAGACCACATTACATAAGTGTAACAGTTTTTTTAACAATGTATACTCACGCGAATGGATGTCCGGTTGATCGGAACAGATCGCCTTTCGCTTGTACGAGTAGTCTTCATGTCTTTTTTACTCATATAAGATTAGAAAGAGACGGAATATTAGATAAGTGATGTCATTTGACATTTGACCAGTTTTATCAGTAATTACTTTTACTGGAATTTAAAAAAAATGTAGTCTAGACTAAAAGGTATTAAAAAAATGTGATTAATTTTTTTGCGGATATTTATATCTTTGTTGAAGATTGAAGATATTCAATGACTTTCATCATCATCATCAGCCCATATACGTCCCACTGCTGGGCACGGGCCTCCTCTACCATTAAGAAGGTTTAGGCCTTAGTCCACCACGCTGGCCTAGTGCGGGTTGGCGGACTACACACCTAAGAAATTCCTAAGAAGTTTTAGGTGTGCAGGTTTCATCACGATGTTTTCCTTCACCGTTAAAGTACGTGATTATTCATAGTGAATACACACTTAACTTGGAAAAGTCAGAGGTGTGCCTGGGGTTTGAACCCGCGACCGTCGAGATTCTCGACCGCAACACCCAAACCCGAAAGAAATATGTGGATCCCACCAACATTTCTCGATATTGTAATCGAACCCACAGAGGCTCATTGCACTACTTGATCTCCTATTAATTACGCTACAGACGCTGTCATAGCCATCGGTAATAGAATGTAAATGGATCAATTCAGTTTATTTCTTTATCTCAAAATTTGTATGTAGTTTGACATAACATAAATAGGCATGGATGGAAGGTGGCGCCATATTTACATTCTTAACATTATTAATATCGCATTGAGTCACGGATTTTGATAATCGCGATGTTATTCAATAACTCAATTATAATGAGTTAATTATGTAATGTTAAATATTATAACTTTCTCGTGCCTGCGAATATCTTTTAGTCTGCATTTTTTATGTTTCTGATTTGGAATTTCATAAATGTTAAGTCTGGGGAAAATTCTTGTATAATATAAAACATCATCATCAGCCCATATACGTCCCACTGCTGGGCACGGGCCTCCTCTACAACTATGTGGGTTTAGGCTTTAGTCCACCATGCTGGCCTAGTGTGGATGAGCGGACTACGCTACTAAGAAATTCCTAAGAACTTCTAGGTGTACAGATTTTCCAACGACATTTTGCTTGGGTAATATAATTACGAGAGATAATATTACAAATTACATCATTATTAAATACTTCTTTTTCCTCTGACTTCCTTTGCGTGCATCATTTTTTAAATTAGGCTTGAAAGCCCATCAAGTAAACATTCGCCTAATGTTATAGAAATCTGTGTTTAAAACGCAATTATAGTGATTTATTTTTTTTACCCAAATCAATACTTTAATTGAAATAATTCGGTGAAATCCATATTGATTTATGTTATTAAATAAATTAACAATATTTTCAAGGTAATAGAAGTTCTGTTTCCGTTCCAGAGCCAAATATTACCCATGACGCACGGAATGTATAGATGTCCTCAATATGAGTATTTTATGCTATCAAACATAGACATTATCCGTCTGTTATTAACGTTAATAAGAATGTTACCTGCCATAAGACGATCGGAAACAATTCACTCATTCAAAAGACAAGTGAAAGATCACTACCTTTCTCCCTAATCTATCTTTTCTCCACTCATTTGTTTATATGCTATATATATTATATATTTGTACATTATGTTTATATAATATATTTTGTTTTTATATTGTTTATGTTTATTTATGTATTTAAGAGTAAGTATATGTTTAAAAATATGATGATAATTTTTATTTACTCAAAGTTATTAGTATTATTATTATTTTTTTCTTTTTGACTTCCTTCTATACACTTTATTCTACACTCTTTATTTTTCCTCTTTAATTATCCATCCTAAGGTTGCCTGGAAGAAATTTCCCAGAGCGATAAGGCTGCCTCTTGTTTTCTTTTTTAATAGATAAGTTTGTTTATAATATTTTGTACATACAAGGAAGTTAATAAATAAATAAGAATATGGTTCTTATTGTCACACGAAGTGTTCTCGGTAGTACTATTTAACGTCAAAGAATCCCTTGCTGCTAAAAGAAAAAAAATATAAGCCCACTAGTTAAATACATACAATATAATTGTGATCCTATTTTAAGATATGTGGTATAAGAAATATTCATTCATCATTCATTCATTATCAGCCCATATACGTCCCACTGCTGGGCACGGGCCTCCTCTACCATTGAGAGGGTTAAGGCCTTAGTCCACCACGCTGGCCTAGTGCGGGTTGGCGGACTACACACGTAAGAAATTCCTAAGAACTTTTAGGTGTGCAGGTTTCATCACGATGTTTCCTTCACCGTAAAGTACGTGATAATTCATTGTGAATACACACATAACTTCGAAAAGTCAGAGGTGTGTGCCTGGGGTTTGAACCCGCGACCGTCGAGATTCTCGACCGCCTGTCCAAACCTCGAGGCCGTCACGAATTATAATAAGAAATATGCAAGTTATTTATTATCGTGAAGTTCAGCGATGAATGAAAATACCGAGAGATATTTTCGTAACTTTTTCGTAAATCTCGCAACTTTCAATAGCCCAGTGTGGTGGACTAAGGCCTAACCCTTTTGGATTGAGTAGGATCAGCTTGACCAAGCAGAGGGAACTAATTGAGGGAAACAATATGATACCCAACATTTGTTTTGGAACGAGAAACGAACCAGCCACTAGTTTCACAGTTCAACGCGCGCGAGACTATGTATTCATAGGTACACGCTACTGTGTTCATTAAATCGATTTCTATTTTAGCACTACAGTGAATCCTTTCTATATTTTACTACGAGTTACATAAGCTCACACATTCGCTTGTATTTTTAATATTTATGTTTTATACATATTTTTCCTCATTGATCCCCGGGACTTATTTGTGCGTAGGCTCTGGGGCCGATTCCCGAATTAAAGTGCTATAAAAAAAATTCCTAAGGAAATTCTTAGTAGCAACACGAAGTCTAGAAATTCGGTCCTGAGTTCCGGCTTTATAGCTGGAAAAACGTGGATATATATCTTTGCAACTCTTTGTTTTCAACTCCACCTTTATATCGGTTTCTGAATAACTTCGTTGTGGGATCATGACAAATTAGGTTCCCTTAGATTCGCTGAGCTTCTGTGCTCGGCGTCAATACTGTGCCGCTGTTGTTCCGGAGCACAGGAGTTACAGTGGCGGGAGTATGGTGGGATAGGGCAAATATTATATATAAGCATATCTCTGCTCATCCTTTCGCGAATAAAGACGTAAGCGAGAATTTATCTAATTTTTTTTACACACGTCCCACTGCTGGGCACGGGCCTCCTCTACAACTGAGAGGGTTTAGGCCTTAGTATGTATTATATGTAAATTTTAATAGCTTATGATCATAAAATACATAATACAGCCTTTTTTTTTGTCGAGGGCAAAGCTGGTTACGTCACGCAGATGTAAGTGCCGGGCTGGGTCCTTAACAAAATCCCTAAGCCGGCATACCGACCAAAACCCCCCGGTGGCCATCTCCGCGCCAAGTGGGACGACCACGGTACGTGGGCGAGAAGCGCCCACCGTAAATCCACAGCTGCCCGTTGCGCCTCCGAGACGTAATTGTCTCGGCCGTCTCGGAGTTTTAGGGGGCGCAGTTGCACCCCCACTAGTTTGGTTCGGGCGTCCCGGTTGCGGATAGGCGCCCGCGACGGACACAGGCCACAGTACCGCCACCCCTCTCGGGGTCACTTTCAGTGAGGGCGCGCCGCCCCCGCAGCGCGCCCAGCGACCCCAAGGGCCCCTTTGAGTCGCCTTTTACGACAAGCAGGGGATACCGTGGTGGGATTCTAACGCCCCCTTGCCACAGGGCAGACATTGAATAGTGTACATATACGAGTATGTTATTGCAAATTCACATCTTCAACTGTTGTGAATACCGCTGATTTTACTTAATGACACAACACAACTTAAAATTTCATTACATCACTGTCAAACGTTATGTAATGTAACCTTTCAGTGCATTGCATGCCTTCTTAAAAGCAAAGATCTGTCGCAATGCGTTCCGCTGTCGCGTGATTCCTCAAATAAACTTGTGTGTTTACTCTTTATTTATGGCAACAATTTTATGTAAGGTTTCCATAGAGTCAAATCATTTGTGTCAATGAAAAGGGCAAAGGAATCTTTGTTTATACAGCCATGTTAGTTAAAATTTAAATATAGTCTTAACCGCTTTGACTGCTTTGTTGGATTATCGGTACGAGTGGGTGCCGTGCGATTTAGAGGTCCCAGTTTCGATTCTTGGGTCGGGAAAAGTGTTGTTGGGTTTTCTTTCAGAAAATTCTTCATAACAACACTGAATGAGTGAATATTTGGACTGTATTTTTTTGGAAAACAAGTGAGCGAAATATGTTTCATATAGAAACTCAGAATTAATTAAAAAAATAATGGCATGCCATATTATTTCTATATACGAGTAGTACTAATGGGTTCAATATATGCACTTAGACAAATCCATTATGCACTTAAAGTATGTTAAAGGAACTAATATACGTATTACGATATTAAAATCACTAACAAAAGGAAAGTTACTCATTAAATTATTAAGACATTGACGAAATCCGCTCGGGAATTAGGTTGTACAAACAAAATGAGTGGATTATAGCAGAATTTTTAATAATAGCTGCAATGTCTTGCGCTTCTTCGTAATGTTAGGTGACCTGTGCCCGCCTAGACTAAAATGATTGTTCTAAGATTATGTAATGGTCATAGATGATTGATATTTACGTTGGCGATTCGAAAGGAACAACGAAAGGTGGAAGTTGCCAGTAATAAAATTCGAGTTGCATGATTTAAATAAGGAATGTAATTGTAACCTACTTTTTAAAAAGATAATGCACTTTTGGTAATTTTTTTTTGAATACCGTTTCGTTGATCGCGTGGCATCAATTGTTACTTACGATTGATCATTTCTGGGTTCAATCCCTAGGTATGGAAAAGTTTTGCTGGGAAGATTTATGATATATGTTCGCTTTTCTTTATGTTTTTCTTCGACTTAAAACAGCAGTCTTGGGTGTAAAGTTAGCTCTCTACCTTTTTAACTAGCATTTTTAATGTAATAATTTTAATATTTCAGTATTTTTATCGATTAAATCCTTTTTGGTAACCCATAAAAGGTTATTGACCTGTACTTGTGAATGACATAGTCCGTGTTAAAAGACGTGTCTTATTTATATTCACATTATATTTGTGGGCAATGCAAACGCAATACAAATAACATAACAGTATTAGACGAACGATGAACTCGAACAATTTCATTTGGGCCCGTGTGGTAACGCACTTTTTAGTGATTGGTATAATCGAGCCGTGACCGCTGTCAATTGTTTGTCCAAATGTTTGCATAGGTAAATTATTTGTTTTAAAACTTTTAATATGAGTGAAGGAGAGTTATGGTGATGGTTTTCTGAAAATTTGTTTGCCTAGCGGTTATTTGTCTCACATTAGGTCAAATAATTATCGTATAATTGAGGAACTATGTTGAGTTTATTTTTATTTATATAAGCTGATCCTGAAACATGAGGTTACGTTCTGCTGGTTTGTTGTATGTTAATCAATAAACGTACTTTAACATTGCAGAAAACCTTAGAAAGTCTGGCGCACTTAGGAGATTCCCACAAATAACTTTTTTTGGCATGTAGTCATGTTAGTAGGACTTAGGCCCCCTAAACATATACATTTTATATATTATGTAATATATATTTAATATTTATTAATCTTTCTTTTATACGGGATTTTAATACAACAAGAATATCGTAATTTTGCATACTTACGAATAATATCTACTGGTTGAATTAAGTTGATCAATTGGCATAACCTAATGACAATATTAGATTTTTGAGGGCCAATATGAATTTGGTCGGAGTTCCCATTTGGGGAGTTGATTGCCGGTGGACCAGACAAGTGTTGGTGTGGAGACCACGCTTAGGCAGACGTAGTGTGGGACGTCCTGCAGCACGATGGTCCGACGACTTGAGAAAGGTGGCGGGTAGCGGATGGATGAGGGCTGCTCAAGACCGGGATGGTTGTCGCCTTCTTGGAGAGACCTTCGTTCAGCAGTGGACGGTGATATGCTGAGAATATATAATATGAATTTATAATATTCAACATAAAACGTCATCGAGCACTTTAAATCTTAACAAGCATCCTATTGTTCCTTATTTGTCATTTCTTCAACTGTACTGTTCTTAACGGCACATCATGTACCGATAGCCCAAGTGTTTGGTTTTCACACCTCGTACTGTGACGTCATTTATGTTTTTGTCGCCCAACGGTTATTGGCTTCGATGTCGGAGTTCAAATGACTGTTGTTGCTTGTTTTGATGATATTGTTCACGGGATTTCGTTTAAATATAAAACCATTACTTTTATTAATAACTCTTACACAATACAATTTCGATTTCGAATTCCTTGATCGATACAATTCAATACAATCTCGCATACCCAGTATTGACATCTTTTACAATTCCTCACACACTTTTAAGAAAATAATATTGGAGCAATGTTGTCAGCAGAATTAGAACTTACTTTTTTTTTTCTCATACATTTTTTTTATATTTTTGTTATTTGTTACTTTTTTATTGTTATTTTTAATTTAAATTTAAAGTAAATTACTTATTAGTTGTAAAATTTTTTTATTGATATACTTGTATATTATTGATTGTTTGTCTCTTCACTTAGCTATCTTTCTTATACTTTTTCGGAGAACGCTATGCACACCTTAAGTGCCATGTATATCAGACTTAGTACCTAAGCAAATGTCATTAATAATTATAATTGTATTAATATATGTGATGTGGTTGTGCTATATAAATAAATACACACACTAGCTTATCACATTCTTATGTAGAAATTGTATGGATATAATTTTGTAAGAAACAAAGAAAAATTCAAGCTTAGTACAAACTTGACATGATTACATTAAAAATTACGTCAGTATTCCCGAGTGGGTGTATTAAGGTGTATTTTTGCACATTTTGCCAGCTAAGGCTCACGCCCCATCTAAAGGGGGAATTGGACAGCCCCGTGGAGCGGTTGGCTAGACACCAGCTTGCGAAACGAGAGACCGCGGGTTCGATCCCCGCACCGAGACAAACGTTTGTGTGATCCACAGATATTTGTTTCGGGTCTGGGTGTTTGTGAGGCCGAAAAGCCTCTCGTAGTTTCCGATATCCACGACATAAGACTCGTATCTTAATGTAGGGTCATAACCATGACTGTAGGGTGTATTTATTTATTTACTAGTAACATGAATAAGACGAATCCGCCAGAATATCTTTATCTCATAGGATATTTTAACCCGCACTAGGCCAGCGTGGTGGACCAAGGCCTAAACCCTCTTAGTTGTAGAGGAGGCCCGTGCCCAGCAGTGGGACGTATTTGGGCTAATGATAATAGGATATTTTATTAAGAGCAAAAGTTTTTTTGGGTAAAAGTACATGCCTGTCTTTCTTTCCCTTTTCCTTCGTTTCTCCCTATTTTCCGGGACTATTCACTTTTATATACTTACATACTTGTGGTAGACACTCTTACAACAGGTAAATACGTCCATTCACGATGTTTATGTATAAAAACCTTGTAGAAATTCTTAGACGTTTTATTAGCTTCATTTCCGATATCATCTTATTTAATTACCATTGTTGGTGTTTCATATATGTTATCTACAGTCGTAAAGATTTAAAAGCTTTCAAGTCTTTGTTCAGTTGCAATAAAATGTAAATATTTTACTGTTTACGGATGAATATTCGATGAGTTTATCTTAATTACGCTTTTATCTATGTCTGTTTATAATAAAATGACTTATTGCAAAATTTTAATTTTTGATCATCATCATCAGCCGAAAGACGTCTACTACAGTGGCGGTACTTCCATAGAAGCCCAAAAGCCCATTGTGCCTTTCCAAATTCTGAATAATCATTTATAAGCTTTAAATCTCTATTTAACAACAGCAATTTGGCAGCCCCGGGCGCAGTTGGCTAGATACCAGCTTGCGAAACGAGAGGCCGCGGGTTCGATCCCCGCACCGAGACAAATGTTTGTTTGATCCACAAGTATTTGTTTCGGGTCTGGGTGTTTGTGAGATCGAAAAGTCTCTCGTAGTTTCTGATATCCACGACACAAGACTTGTATCTTAGTGTGGGGTCAGAACTATGTGTGTGACTGTTGGGTGTATTTTTTTAAATTAATTAAATAAACACCCCACAATAAGCAAATATAAACTTGATATTACACAATTAACGTTTATCGCTTTTTGGCTTCTATGGAAGTCCCGCCGCTGGTCTACTACTGCATATAGGCCTTTCCCAAAGACTTCCAAAGTGCTCTATCGAAAGCGGCCTGCCTCCAGCGGTTTTCCACGATTTTCATTATATCGCCAGTCCACCTTGTGGACGTCCAACGCTGCGCTTGCCGGTACGCGGCGTCAACTCGATAACATAGTTACAATATCGGACCCAAATATACAATAGACACAAGATTCATTGTCGTCTAATTAAGGCATAATTTATCAGGAAGATATAATGAACCAACATTAATTAGCATTAACTTGAATACACGTTAAAGTATTCCTACCATATAAATTTATTCTAAACATAATCGAATATACTTGAATAATTAGAATTTTGATCGTATGTATGTTAACGTAGACATGAGAATGGACCATGTTTTAAAACCAAGCCACTTTAGTTTTTGTTTTTAACCAAGTTTAAAGGCTAGTGGGTATTTTAATACCGATAAAAATACTGCGACCTTAAAAAATAGCAGTCGATATACTCTTAAAAGGATACTTCATACTTGTACATAATAGCATATTATGCATATGTTTTTGAATTTATAAAAGTATTTTGTGTCGGAGATCGAACTGTGCTTTTCTTCTCGTTATTGGACATAAAAATTGCTAAACTTTATTTAGCAGTTACAACTTAAAATTGACTGCCTGGGGGCCCCTTGCCACAAGTAGGTATGTCCCGTGCGATCTAGAGGGTCGAGTAAAATGTTATTGGATTTTTCCATTAGGAAATACTCAGTAGCAGCACGGAGTCTAGAAATGTGAACGGTAATAGGCTCGCCCCCTATTCCGTGGGACTGTTACATACAAAGTCCGCTCCCCATTTTGATTATTTCATAACATTATGTCTTCAATATTATTAAGTGGTAAAATATTCATTAAATTTGATTCAAGTCAATTTCGTAGACCATACTAATCATTTTCGCGTCCATTAATTACAAACATTATGACAGCAAATAATCTAAAGCTTTTTTTATCAACGAGAACCGACAAAATATTTGTGTCATTAATTCGGTTTTTGACGCAAGTAGATTTAGTATTGCCAACGTCATGAATAAACAAATATTTATGTTATTATTCTAAAGTAAGTAGCCTTAGTGTGGCCAACGTCAAGAATAAAAAAGTCATAATGTTTCCTTGGATGTAATAGCTCCATGATATTTTTGTAATCAAGACCTTTAAAATGCATAACGAAGTTTTTTTTCATCTTAAAACGTACAAAATGTTAGATATTTAATTATGCAAATCCATTATAAAATACAATAAAGAAATTCTAATTAATACGGAGGTTTATAAATAAATAACTGGCTGTGATCTAATCTCCGGACCGGTTTGTGGCCATGTTTTTCCCGACTCGAGGCGCAGGTGTTATTATACAAACGACACTTTTTCTTATAAAAACATATTTTATGTATAATAAAATGAAACATTGTGTCCGTATGTGGCGATATTGTACGCCTTAAAAGGTTTATACCGATTTCAAAAGCAAAAACTGATAATGCTCTTTACTCAGTATACAGGGTGTCTAGAGAGCGTGATCGAAAACTTAGACAGGTAATAATTACGGTGATTTAATTTTGATGCTAAAAATCCCGAAATATTATAAAAAAAATGACGTTTTCCTAACTACCTGTCTCAGTTTTCGATCATGGTGTATTTAAACGTGTATAATTATGAACTACAGTGAGTATCATAAAATATTAACAAAGACAATCTCTCTTTTCCAGGTACTTACATCAATACATACGTATATTCACGCCTGTGCAGAGAATTGGTAAATTATTAGATATTAAGTAATATAAATCCAACATTTATCGTAACCAAAACAAAGGCAATAACTTAAGTCCTACTCTGTCGCCGCCTTGTAGGAAAATTTTCTTTTTTATAAAAAAATATAATTTTTTTATTATTTGTGTACTTGGTATAAAAATATTTCTCCATCTTTCTCAAATAAATCTATTTTTAAATAATTGTGCATGGATGCATACATCAATAAACTAGCGAACAAGATCGCGGCATTTTCTTTGTATAATTGTACCCTATAATGGTATACACGGATTAATAATATGGCGCCATGTTTTAATTTGTTTTTTTTTGTCTCGTGTATTTTTTATCTGTGCATTCAATCTTTTCGCGGAACTTAACGGATTTCCATAGGTTTGCTATCAGATAGGTTATGTCTGTGAATTTAAACTACTTCTGGCAAACAACATTGTGAAACGCAGAAAACAAGACTCCGTGACGGAATTTTAAATAAACTAACAGTATAGGATTTTTTAGGAGTTTTTTTATAAATATTCCATTTATTTCGAGTATTTAGAAGATTTTGTAACAAACTTAATGACTATAAATGACCTATAAACTTTGTAAAGAGCATTCTCAATATAACACTAGCTGACCCGGCGAACTTCGTTCCGCCTAACAGTCGATTCTTTAAAAAAAAACTGTTATTATGATACGTACTTAATTTCATTGTATTATATTCCAAATTAAGTTATATTTTTATTGACAATAGCAATGGAAGCTGATACTTCTTGATCCTACGCCAAATAATTTACTTATAATATTTGGTGTAATTTGTAATACGTATAATATACGCCAACCCGCACTAGGCCAGCGTGGTGGACTAAGGCCTAAACCCTCTCAGTTGTAGGGGAGGCCCGTGCCCAGCAGTGGGACGTATATGGGCTGATGATGATGATGATAATATTATGTATATTGTATATGTATGGAAGTCGATACTTAGCCAGGCATGTAGTCAATTTTATTCTTAGTAATTGTCTAATGTTATTTCACTTAAAAAATCAATTACAATTGGTGACAAAAAACTTAATATAATTAAAGGCTGTACGACCAATTTCCTCAAACACAATGCGAATAAAAACCGTTGATTTAATTGAGCATATCAAGCAGTGATGGCCTCGAGGTTTAGGCGCGCGGTCGAGAATTTCGGCGGTCGCAGGTTCAAACCCCAGGCCCACACCTTTGACTTTTGGAAGTGATGTGTGTATTCACAATGAATTATCACTTGCTTTAACGGTGAAGGAAAACATCGTGATAAAACCTGCACACCTAAAAGTTCTTAGGAATTTCTTAGGTGTGTAGTCCGCCAACCCGCAGTAGGCCAGCGTGTTGGACTAAGGCCTAAACCCTCTCAGTACACAACCCTTGGAGACCCGGGCCCAGCAGTGGGACGTATATGGGCTGATGATAAATGAATGATGAATGATTTGACCAATGTTATTATTTCACTTAAAAAAACAATTACAATTGGTGACAAAAAACTTATATAATTAAAGGCTGTACGATCAATTTCCTCAAACACAATGCAAATAAAAACCGTTGATTTAATTGTGTTCTATAGAGCAATTGGTTCGTTGTGAGTTGCTTTTACAAAATGGCTTACACAATCAATGGATTTCGAGCTCAATGTCTAAAATGTAGTACAAGTTAATGAAATTTAAGTTACTTAAATTATGAGTGATGTAATGCTTAGGCAAACGTAGTGTAGGACGACCTGCAGCACGATGGTCCGACGACTTGAGAAAGGTGGCGGGTTACGGACGGATGAGGGCTGCTCAAGACCGGGATGGTTGGCGCTTTCTTGGGGAGGCCTACGTTCAGCAGTGGATGGCGATAGGCTGAGTATATATATTATATAATGATTTGAAGATGGATTATTACAAGGTTTAATTGGTGGCGAAACAATGTCAGTAACTTAAATAGAACAAAATGAATGATAAACCATCTAAAAATTTGCTTTTTTAATAAAACCGAGATGTTTTCATCACAAAATAAAGACAATTACTTATTTTTATTGAGAATAAATCTTATTTACAAAAAAAAAATCTTTTATAAG
Organism: Hemaris fuciformis; assembly: GCA_907164795.1. Taxonomy (NCBI): domain Eukaryota; kingdom Metazoa; phylum Arthropoda; class Insecta; order Lepidoptera; family Sphingidae; genus Hemaris; species Hemaris fuciformis. The sequence goes on along the minus strand of OU015455.1, from coordinate 4,865,586 downwards.
TTATCTAGGTCTTAAGTAGAGACAACAAATGGTATAAAAATATAATTGTAAAATAAAATTTTCTATATAAAGTTTAATTCACTAAAATATTTTGAAGTACTACTTATAAGTCTTCCAAAATCACATACTTATGTTATAATTAACTGAAATTAATTAGATTTTTTATTCGATCTATAGTTTATAGTCGTTATATATTTATTCTGCGGTTTAGCGTCATAAGGTCATGTTTTGCATAATCTTTGCCTTCACATATGCCTGTTCCAACATGTCTAATTGTCTACACATTTAGGGTATTTCCGTTTCTTACCATAGCCAATTTTTTTTGGCAACTACAGGTTGAAAACGTGTCACGCGACCTTGGATAATAAGCTAAATTTTTAGGTATTCCTATTATTTTTAAGATACTACAATTTCTTTTTGTTTATTTCATTTTCTGTTTCGCGGTATTATTTCTAAAAGAAGGTGATATTTCGTGGGAGATTTTACATTTGCCGTTTTTCAAAGGTACACATTTTGAGTAAGTTTTCTTAACATGAATTTGATGTTTTTTTTAGTTTTTGCCAGATTTTACTGGACACACATTTACTTTATTAACTCATGTCACTGGTGTTATAATTTTTGTGTATACAGAAACAAAACTAGAGGTAAAACTATCAGTTTTTTATTTATTTTTCCCAGTGAAGGCTGCATAAATGACAACTTAGCACATTCCTTCGAAAGGAATAAATTAAAAGTCTTTATAAACCGCATTAGCAAAAAACAACTTTCATAAGTTATTGAAATGTTGAATGAATAATTTATTTTAAAGGAATTTAAAATTTCAACTTTAACCTTTCATTAATCAAGTAGGAAATAAAAGAAATCAGATTTCTTGTTGGACCAAATCATTTAAAAATTTATGAGGAATATTATCATCTTTCACATTAACATTAAAATGAGGTGTTTTGCATACTTTTGCTTGCGACTTCAATCACTTTACGTAGAATTTTATCTCTTTGGAACAGATTTGAGACAAAAGGTACTATATGACTTTTCCTGTACTCCTGACAATAATTGTACGAATTTACATGTCGATTTATTGACTAGCTAACATGAAATAACAAGACAACAAAGCAAAGAAAATAAGTTTTGTTAACAGTTTGAAAACAGATATATCTAGAGATATGGTAAATGAAAATAGTGAGATATCGATACATGACAGATTATTAAAAAAAAAAATTGTCACGAAAAGAAAACAATACTTTCCACAAGTGGCGCCACTAGTCCATTCATATAATGACCAGTATTACTTACAAAAATTGGAAACTTTTCCAGTGGAAAGTGTAGTATTTTGGCAAAAGCAATTCCCTAACCGCAGTCTGCAGACGTGTTATACTTACTTGTAAATAAAGAGCAGAGCGATTGCGCAGTTGAAAGTTGGTCAACGTGTGACGTAACGCAGCCCTGCTTCCGATATCATTTCGCATTCTATGTTGTATTCAACTGCGGGTTTTATCCAACGTACTGGCATGAAATATGGGTGTTTTTAAATTGTATAAACATTGAACTACTTTTTTATATAGTGTTTTGGTGAAAGATGAATAATGATATTGTAACATAAAATGTGTTTGTAAATCATTAAAGTAGTGATGGTCTTGAGGTTTAGGCGCGCAGTCGTGAATTTCGGCTCTCGCGGGTTCAAACCCTCGAATGCAGTATTGGAAGTTACGTGTTTATTTGCAATGAATTACCCAGTACTTTAGCGGTGAAGCGAAACGTGGTGAGGAAACCGATACATCTAAAAAAAATAAAAATTTCTTACGTGTAATCCGCCAACCCGCACTAAGCCAGCGTGTGGACTAAGGACCTCTCAATTATAGAGGAGTCCAGTGCCCAGCAGTAGGACATTATGTATATAGGCTGACGATGATGATGATTATTTTGAGGATCGAAGAGGTTTCGAAATAAACAAAATAAAACAAACATAATAATAAGCTCAAGTGTCTTTTCCGACATTAAAACTGTACCATATAAATTTTCATAATGCTTTAGGCTTATGCACGAACGATAATAAATGCAGGATGAATTAAAAATGTATAGACCTTCACCTATTTGCTTTTAGCATTGCACAAAGCCGGATGGAAATACAAACGGATGTAAGAATTAGGCAAACGGCGGATATCAGTCAGTATTCTAATATTAAACTGAGTATGTTTTATAATCCTTATCATGGCATCAAATGTTTATTTTATGTTACTATGTTATGTTCCGGATTATACGGATGCGAGTTTCATAATATTGCACGTGTATTATTAATTTACAACTGAGTTGTAGAGGAGGCCCGAGCCCAGCAGTGGGACGTATTTGGGCTGATGATGATGATGATGATTATTAATTTATTATATAGGGTGTATTTAGACCGTGATCGGAAACTAAGGCAGATAATAGCTGCGGTAATTCTAAACACCGTGACATTAAAAAAAACCGACAAAAAGTAAAAATAAATACGTTTTCCTTACAAACACATCCATTTAATATCTATGATTGTTACGAAAACGTCAAAATTTTTATTTTTTGTCGGGTTTTTTTTTAGCGCCAATAGGTTTTGAATCACTGTGGCTATAACCTGCCTTAGTTTCCGGTAACGGTCTGAGTACACCCTGTATAAAGCAAAGTAAATATGGAGTGGGAATAAATTGTTTTCAAGGCCGACTTTTAATCTTCGCGCTGTTGTTGAATTTCCTATAGATATATCTTGTAGCTTAATGGTATACTGACGAGATGGTCATGTAATAAACTATTAAAAAAAATATTTTTTAATTTCCCCGCGATTTGTAAAGAGAAAAGTATAATTTTTCTAATAATAAACGTGCTTATACAAGACATAAAAAAAATGAGTACGGCAAAGTCGTAAAAACCTTACACAACTATATATATAATATCAGTTTACAATTTTGTTTTTTCAATAACATCCTTTTATCTTGATAGGTGGGTCTTATTAAGGTATTAAAACTCTTTTTTAATTTAAATCAAAACCCAAATCCGTTCACCTCACTTAGCAACAGCACAACCGAATGTAATTATAATATCATCATCATCATCATCAGCCCAAATACGTCCCACTGCTGGGCACGGGCCTCCTCTACAACTGAGAGGGTTTAGGCCTTAGTCCACCACGCTGGCCTAGTGCGGGTTGGCGGACTACACACCTAAGAAATTCCTAAGAACTTTTTAGGTGTGCAGGTTTTATCACGATGTTTTACTTCACCGTTAAAGCAAGTGATAATTCATTGTGAATACACACATAACTTCGAAAAGTCAGAGGTGTGTGCCTGGGGTTTGTACCTGCGACCGCAGAAATTCTCGACCGCGCGCCTAAACCTCGAGGCTATCACTGCTTCATAATTATAATAATTATGAAGCAAAAAATTAAAATAATAATTAAAAGTAAATTAATGATATTAAGTTAATTGCCATTTAGAATATAATCCTAAAACAGTCAAGCGCATCGGAATCTAGATCGACCCTTTTAAATAAATATGGTAATTATACAGGTTTGATCTTAGGTTTAGCAAAAAAGGACTGTCCTCGCCCCGCTTGCGTAAACGCCAGGACGGCCATCATTACACACAGCCTTTATATCACGTGTAAAAATATAGGTTTGAGATGAAGATGAGTGATTTGTACTGATGATGTACGCAGTGGCGGGAACTTCCATAGAAGCTCAACGTTATAACGTTAATTATTGTGTAATGTCTAGTTTATATTTGCTTATTGTGGGTTCTTTACTAAACAAATTGCTTTAATTAAATAAAAATTTAAAGCTTAAAAATGATTATTCTAAATGTTGAAAGGCAAACTGGGCTTTTGGGCTTCTATGGAAGTACCGCCACTGGATGTACCTTCACCGATGTTAAGACAGCTGTTTTAAGTCAAAGTAACAGGAGATGCTATTTCGGCTTCTCTGGTACATTTCTATTATATGTGTCACTAAAGACAATTTTCAGAAGGAAAAGCTCTTAGGCAGAAAGTAATAGGAGTGGCTATTGCGGGTTCTCGAGTACTCCATATTGCGTGTTACTACAGCAAATATTCTGTAGGAATGCTCTTGGTCGTAGATTTGTAGAAATAATTATTGGAAATAAATACACTATTTAATTTAATCTAGAAGATTATATTAGTCATTTATTCCTAAATACGGTAAAGTAAATGTATTCTTTGGTATAAATAACTACACAGCAACACAGTAACATAAAGATTGTAATAGAGATAGACCAAAAGCGAGATAAATCAATTGCATCTTTTCATATACTTGCCGACCTAAGGCACTGCCTTGATTTTAATAAAGTATTGTTTAGAAGGAGTATTAAGCTTATTAAATATGTTTCACTAATATGTTCAGAAGCTTTTTAAATAACACTACGTATTCTAACCATTGTGTACTTACATATTAAAAAGATCTAAATGACCTAAAATTCTGTGCATCAAGCAATATCCTATGTACCACTTCCCACGAATTCTGTAAAATATAAGGCAACATTACTTCCTCTTTGCAAACCATTAATAATTACAACGCATTATATAAAGCAGATAAAACCTGGTAATTAAACCGCGCTAATAGTTACGAGTGCTAAAATAATGTTCTATTATAACATAACACATTTCTCACTTTGTGGACTGTGAAATTACTTGACTGTTCGTATTGGTGGGACATTTAGTTACATAACAACACTTTTTGTGCAAAATTAAAACGTGTTTTGGCTAGGTTACCATTTTTGTTGGCGAATTTAAATGATTTTAAATAGATGTGTTGAGTAATTCGATTTTTAAATTATTAATTTTTTGGTATATTTTTTTTCAATAAAAAACTATTGGTAAGGTCGAATTACAAAAATAAACGTCAAAAGGAAGTATCATGAACTATCTTAAAAATGTGATAATGAAAGTAATATTTTATCACTCTGTAGCAATCAAACGCCTCGGCCAAGCGAAGCATGAAAAACAACGACTTGTCTATGAACGCTAATCATTTCACTTCAAAAGCTGTCATTATTTTTAAATCGACCATAGACTACCGCCTACAAGTGAATGGTTTGTTAAACCCAATACAAAGACTAAACAATACCGAGCGACATAAATTAATGTATCGGTTCTTTTTATGTTTTTATGTTGCACAACCTGCTGTTCGATCGAGCGGTCAAAACGTGGGCATGACTCCTGACAGATGTGCTCCGTGTCGCAATATCGTGTACCAACCTGATCGTAAATAACAGTTATTACGTAACAAGTATTGTTGCAAATAGCGTATCCACAATAACGGTTATCGAATCTTGTTATCGGTTCCGATGTTCATTTTTCGCTGTCACGTTTCAATGTTTACGTGATTTCATAAAGTTCCATTTTTAAAATCGCTTTCAATGTTACGAGCGAAGAATTTTATACAGCCAGAATTCTCGGAAACAGTTTGATAAACTTTTGACAAAATAAGATTAGATTTTTACAAAAAAAGTTAATCTCTCCGTCTTAAAATAACGGTATTGCGTTTTATAGTGATATTAAGTGGTGGAGTTTGGCTTAATTCATTATAAATTGATAATATTTAAGGTTAAAAACATTTGGAGCTAAGGCATTGGTAGTTGAAGCGAAGAAAAACAGCCGAAAGAACCATGACCGAATAACGCGGGAAGATTTCACTTCAATTAATTTCAATATGACTTTTTGCCGTATAATCTCCCAAAAATTAGTGTACATTTTTTACAATAAATTAGCTTTTAGTTGCAACAACAGTAATTTAGGGCTCACGGTCAGTTAATGGTGTTGCAAAATTTGCATAGAATGGATTTGCGAAATGAAATAATTAGAAAGGCATCATTAATTAGTAAATCAAATTACATGATTAGGAAGATTTCTTTTAAATGCTACGATCTAACGAAGCATTGCATCATATATTTCGGAAACCACTAAGATTCTTAATAATCTCTTTTAACTTTTAAACGATTTATATAAAGTGGGACAATCCTGAAATATTTATAAGAAAATTTTCATATCAAAATATAAACACAAAAGTAGCAAAAAAAGTTTATTGTCAAACGGGCTCGTCCGGGATTTGAACCCGGGACCTCTCGCACCCGAAGCGAGAATCATACCTCTAGACCAACGAGCCTTGTACAGGGGGTGGTTAAACTGCCCTAGATTTATTTCACCCCATTCGGAAATCTCTCGTCTTTATGAAGGATTCAATTAGATTCTTACTGCAGTCTTAATAAAGTCTATTTTGGAGTAACGCAGTTTATACTATTCATATTTTCTATGCTTTTGATTGCGTGTAGTTTTGGCTTATGGATATAAAGGAATCGATCTCTCGGGCTTAAACTAAATTATTCTAAGATTTTTTTAATGAATGTTGTCATTGCGTGTATGTTTTATAATTAGAGTATCAAATATATTAAGCATCATTATGAGCCCATATACGTCCCACTGCTGGGCACGGGCCTCCTCTACAACTAAGAGGGTTTAGGCCTTAGTCCACCACGCTGGCCTAGTGCGGGTTGGCAGACTATCCCCCTAAGAAATTCCTAAAAACTTTTAGGTGTGCAGGTTTCGTCACGATATTTTCCTTTACCGTTACAGCAAGTGATAATTCATTATGAATACACACCTAACTTTGAAAAAGTTAGAAGCGAAATTTTCAACCGCGTGCCTAAACCTCGAGGCCATCACTGCTTCAATCAAATATGTACGAAAATTAAATTGTTTTGATCCAATTGCCACCGGGATTGATTGATAGAATTAGTCTTGACGTCATATTTCTAGGGTACAATTTCTAAATAAAAAGCGTTTAGTTCCCTGCATTAAAGTCCGTTCGTTCGTTTAGGACTATTAACTGTAATAAACATTTACCAATTATGGAATGAAAAGTGGAATATTAAAAATGTGTGATTTGTGAATGGTATAGCCGTAATCAGGTGAAATTGCGTTAGATGTTATTTGCCAGTATTTTTGTATGGGCTACATACTATTACTACATTACTTTTATATACCATAGTAACACACTTATACACAAACACACATTACTTAGTTACCGTAGTTAATAAATGTACCGTACTGTAAAGGTTGCATCCAAGAAGACTTTTTATCATCTTTATTTTATTCGGGTTTTTATCCCGCAAGGATAATAACCAGTGGCGGTACTTCCATAGAAGCCCAAAAGCCCTTACAAAATTCCGAATAATAAATTTTAAAGCTTTAAATTATTTTAACAAAAGCAAGACATATAAATAAGAATATCCTGACCCCACAATAAACAATTATAAACTAGACATTACACAATTAACGTGAACCGCTTTTGGGCTTCTATGGAAGTACCGCCGCTGATAATAACCCCATCGCTTAATGTCTTTTGGAGTATTACAAGTGCAACAGATTAGGCGAATTCAAGAAGACTTCCATTTTTTTTGTTCCTCGTTTGGAGGTCAGTTACTCAATAATGTTGTATTTTATATTGTTTTACAAACAAATAAATTATTATTATTAAAAACATACAATTATACCCAGAAAAAAAATCAGAAGAAAAGAGAGAAATAGTTGGATTCCTTGGCCTGTTACCTATTAATGGATAGGATCCTTCATGATAGGCATAAACGTGAAGATAATAGGCGTTCTAATCGCTGAAAGCAGTCTCTTCTAGACAACCTTTAAACAACGTATAAATACTAGGGTCAAAAGGTTGGTGAAAATTATCTAGGAAGAAAATAGATAGTGTAAAATGCGGAAGATTGCGGTTGCCAAGGATGAACACATCTGGTCTTCATGACGTAAAGTAGCGGGAAAAGTTACTATACATAATTCTTGATGCAGTGTTCATAATCCAATTACCTATGACATAAGAGCTAACGAACCGTGGCGTACTGAACGCTTTTACGTCCCCCGTAACAGTTACTCAATAACGTGTAACCTGTTATTCAGCCTGTTATAACGCTTTTTGTACGTCAAACGTCAATCCGCATGAGTAGCTGGCACGTTGTCGATGCTAGTTTTTAAAATTATGAAAACTGGCTTCTTTGCAAATTCTTGGTAATTACCTATTAAGTTAATGATAAAAGGAGGTTAATTTAGTTTTATTAACTATTTAAAAATATTTTTTTATTTTATTAACACCGTTTTAAAAAGCGTCTCAGACAATTGCATGATTGTGTACGAAAGTTGGATGAGTATGGATTAGGATTGGAAGTTTCATCTTATGTTATAATTTATTTGAACGTCATTCTTACCTTCATGTGTATTATAGTCATATTGCTGGTTTTTTTTACAAATTTTACTAATAAGTGATATATTTTTTTTTTATAAATTTCAGGCATCGACGATCCCTTGTATTCTTCACTAAAATATTTTTCCACAGAAAATATATATTCTTTGGTCTAAGTAAATAAGCTTAAATCTAATAATTTTTGTGCTAACACACGTTGCCCAAGAGTTTGCCAACAGCAAACTTTATTCATTTTAAAATTTAACGTTTGTCACTCGACCGACCTTGTCTCGATCGGATGCAATCATTGATTGGCACAACGGATGAAACTCGCGATGTGACATGACAAATCCGATTTTGTTTCTCTTTTACTTATCTATGGAAATTAGTTATGGAATTACAGCGAAGATTTGTAAATTTATAGTTTTAACATAAAAATTACTTCATATTTGATTTTTTTTTCTGTAGGTATTTTTTGATGCAATAGTCATGCACAAGAAATCATTTTATGAAGCCAGAATGCTATATTTATTGCTAACATTAAAATTATTGGGTTTTTCTATTAGGAAATTCACAGTAGCAGCACGGAGTTTGGAAGTGTGCCCGAAAAGCGGCAATAGGCTTGCCCCCTATTACGTGGGACTGATACATGCCTGGCGAAATGTGGGTGCAGAAATGCACCTCTGCCTACCCCTTCGGAGAATATAGGCGTGAGTTTGTGTGTGTGTATTAAAATATTATTTAAGAATTTACATTTGTTGTTTTTATACGCAATTTGAAAGAAAAAGTCACAAAAATCGTATAGTTTTTAATTGAAGAAATATTTAAATAACAAGAGATAGTACGAAACATACATGTATGTACATATGTTTAGAGTAATTAGATATTATATAGCAAGGTCTGCCGTTTACTTTTATTAACCAATCGCAGGTGGACACAAGTTGGGTAACGAGAACTTTTACCAGTTGAAAGGTTACGCGGTAACAAGTCATTGGGCATAGGTCACGTTGAGCCATCTGCCTGTTAGGAAATATACGTGTCTGTTACGGGGTTTATAGATGGCATATTTGAATTTGACATTTGTGTGTTGATAGCCTATAAATGTACGATAAAGTATTTTATGGGTTGCCAGGTGCAAGTTGGGGCATTAATTTGACATTTGGGACTTCGTCTTCTTCTGTCCATATACAAACGTCCCACTATTGGGCACGGGCCACCTCTGCAACTAAGAGGGTTTAGGCTTTAGTCCACCACGATGACCTAGTGCGGGTTGGCGGACTACACACCTAACAAATTCTTAAGAACTTTTAGGTGTGCAGGTCCTCACGATGTTTTCCTTCATCGTTAAAGTACGTGATAATTCATTGTGAATATACACATAATATCTTTTAAAAGTCAGAGGTGTGTGCCTGGGGGTTGAACCCGCGACCGCTAGGATTGTCGACCGCGTGCCTAAACCCCGAGGCCACTACTACTAGGGACTTCGTAGGTATGTACAAGTTTGTGATATATTGAAGGGTTAAATAAATACACCCAACAGTCACATATTTCTAACTTCACACTTAAACTTTTCGATCCCACAAATACCCAGACCCGGACAAATATAATAACCCGCGGCCTCTCGTTCCGTAAGCTGGTGTGTAGTTAACTGCGCCACGACCACGACGCTGGCTGAAAAAACGTTAAAATGAGAGGTAATGGCCCTGCAGTAAAGAATGCCGTAATATTTGCAGATGCAAGAAATGGATTCGTTGATATTAAAATTAAATTCCACGCAGGAGTTTTGGGTAATGATTTCGTAAACAATATGTTAATGATGCAAACAAAAGAACTAGCAAATAATCATTATTATTCTCAACTTTATTTCAATGTAATATGTCGCATTACCTGTCGAACACACAATATTTTTGTAGGGAAAGCAAATCGTGCGCAGTGGAATGATGTTGTTACTAGCACTTTCATTGTGTTGTTTTCTTTAATATTTACTGTCTCGCCTACTATTAAAAGAGCATATAAATCTATCCGGGTTTCTCCGGAAATTCTCCGTAGCGGAGTCTGGAAAATTGCACGGGGAACGTCAAGACAGGAAGTTTTTTTTTTTTTTTTTTATACCGGCACGTCAAAGTGACTCCACTGTACCTGGTGGTAAGCACAGTGGATTTGTATAATACCTTCCTTCTTACCTGTCGTTATCCTAGTTGAAGCCAGGATCGTTTCGACTTAGCCTTCTCCAATTTACCCGATTCTGTGCGCGTTCCCTCTATACTAAGACTATTTGTCCTTATTGTAATACTGATACTCAGCCTATCGCCGTCCACTGCTGAACGTAGGCCTCCCCAAGAAAGCGCCAACCATCCCAGTCTTGAGCAGCCCTCAACCATCCGTTAACCGCCACCTTTCTCAAGTCGTCGGACCATCATATTGTAATACTTGATGATGACTAATCGTTGATTTTTATTCCCTTTACAAATAGGAGTTATAACATAACTGACCAAGATACAAAAAATCATCGTTATCTACTTTCTAGGGTATGATGTGTATGTTTTATTATATCATCATCATCATCAGCCCAAATACGTCCCACTGCTGGGCACGGGCCTCCTCTACAACTGAGAGGGTTTAGGCCTTAGTCCACCACGCTGGCCTAGTGCGGGTTGGCGGACTACACACCTAAGAAATTCCTAAGAACTTTTAGGTGTGCAGGTTTTATCACGATGTTTTCCTTCACCGTTAAAGCAAGTGATAATTCATTGTGAATACACACATAACTTTGAAAAGTCAGAGGTGTGTGCCTGGGGTTTGAACCTGCGACCGCCGAAATTCTCGACCGCGCGCCTAAACCTCGAGGCCATCACTGCTTCTGCACTGTTTTATTATAGGTCCAGGTAAATATGTGCCCATAAAACCGTACGGATTAACCAAAGTTTCGCACATTTTACACAATTAACGCCGGATGCTATTCAAATTACTGCTCCAATTGCTAGGATATTGCATATGGATATGATAGCGGACGATGGCAATAAAACGAAACGTTTTCCGTCTGCCTGTGTTGCATTGGCGAAGCGATATTGAAGCGGACATTTTCTCCGTAACAACTGTCGTGATCTATCGGCCGGCTGTTTGTTCCCGTATAGGAGCGCTGGACGTGGTATATAGTGCTAGTTTCTTGTGTCACAGCTATTTTTTGTTTATTCTGTATAAAGTAATTATTGATTACGTAATTTTCATAACAAAAACCTTTTTCTTTGGACCGAATTGAATATTGAAAAAAAATTATTGCGAATTTTTTTGTCTATAGTGTTGACATACCAAAATATAACCAAATCTATGCAGCAATTTTGGTAGAGGAGTATAAACTAAATTCCGCATGAATACTCAAAAAAACTAGTTTGTTTTAGAAAACACATAAGCATCTTTGATAATGTATGAAAGAGAGAAGTAATCTTTGGAATTTCACCAGGAACTTAGGAACCATCCACATCGACAGTCGATACTTCTGCGTTTTATCACCTCTTTTTTAAATGATTAACTATTGCAATACTTAATTTACTGAATTAATTTACTTAATTTACTTAATTAACTGATTACCCTATCATCTTTTTAAATATTCGTTTTGTAAAATAGGTTGTCTGGAAGAGATCGCAGTTAGTGATAAGACCGAGTTAAGGATGGTCACCCTACTAATATATGCTTTGTAAGCAAACCTAAATAACCAATTGAAGGAATCTTAATCAGCATTTATGTATACACGTGCCACTGGAAAGTTCTAGAACAAATTATGTTGACTTGCAGAAAATATTGACACCATTTTGTAAAACACTAGCTTTAAGAAATATTTCAATTATAATTCATTCTGTATTCCGCTCTTGCTCAGAAAACACTGTACTAAATTAAGGTTTTGATTAAATAAATATTTTTTAATTCAAAACCGCCTATCAATCCCTTGACTGGCGCAGCCGGTAAGTGACCTTGTCGTTTGGGTCCTCTGTGCCATCGCGAATCAAATTTTCGGGCGTGGAAAAGACTCCAAATTTCGTTTCAACGATTCAGCGGGTCAGCGAACCAAATAAATTCGTCAAGAAAAGCCACGGTGCAGAGCAAGCTGAGGAGCAGAATCACCGATCACAGAAGGAGAGCGGAAAAGCTGTGGGTCATGTGAGTAGATCTGTTCACTTTCCTGTCAATTTTCCTTTGATTTTCCTGGTGATCATTATACGTGTGTGTTTCGTGTACTTATAGGGATTAGAAAAAGCCCGTCTGGCACGTAGCGCATTTACGTTAATAGATAGATAAAGTGATTTAATTTTCACGTTAGGTTAATAGGTATTTTTGTCAGTGAGTTTATTATTTTGTAACTAAAATGGAAGGAATCATGGTTGTACCACCCGGGGTATATATAATTAATCTATATCGGGGTGATGATTTACAAAACGAATATCTTTTTAACGCAATAACGAGTAGACTAAGCGGGGAAGCAGCTAATTTAATAGAGAAACATAATAGGTTAGTGTATACGGTAGGTAAGGAAAACCTTACGAAACTAGAAAGTACTATAGTTCTTAAATCTTATTCGGATGGTAATAAATTAGTTTTTGTGTTAGAAGTTCCTTTATTAGACAATATCACGTATAATTACTATAAGGTTATACCTATACCTACATATAATCCCAGTTCCTTAAAAACCTCTGTTATTATTCCAAAATATCCCTACCTCATAGTGAATGGATTGAAATTTAGACCCGTAGCTAGACCATGCGAGCAGATCGAAGGTGATCGCGTCCTCTGTAAGGAAGATGACATAGTGCAATACGCTGACACAACGTGCGTTGAACAAATAATGCTGTTGAAAAACTATTCTTCATGCCACAAGACCTTCGTTCAAATAGAAGATGCAAGGAGTCACATGGTAGCCAATAGAATATGGTTGATTTTTACTAAGCACAACCTGGCACTTTCCGAGAACTGCAACAATGAAGTCATGAAATACAACCTGAGAGGAACATTTCTGGTAATCCCTAGCCAGAACTGCGAGACATATATTGGAGATAAGATGATCAGTAAGGTAGCTGAAACAAGGACACCCGACATGAGTCTGCTGCTGCGAGCTATAACCATGCCTGGACTACAACACGAAATCACGGTAGATGACAGAAGTGGACCTTCGCGGCGTAGACCTCAACGATATAAAAGACATTCTAAATAGTGCAAAATATACCAGTGAAAGTGTAGATAAAAGTGAAATTTCAGTGACCCAAGATATAAGTGTTTGGACAATAAGTATAATAGTAATAATGTTTGTAGCTTCATTAGCATTTTTGATTGTCAAATATAAAATCTTTAGGAAAATCCTAGTACTAAGTCGAAATCAGCCGGAACCAAAAGAATTGTCTCCAGCCTATTTCTCTCTTAGGGGGGGAGGAGTTAAGGATGGTCACCCTACTAATATATGCTTTGTAAGCAAACCTAAATAACCAATTGAAGGAATCTTAATCAGCATTTATGTATACACGTGCCACTGGAAAGTTCTAGAACAAATTATGTTGACTTGCAGAAAATATTGACACCATTTTGTAAAACACTAGCTTTAAGAAATATTTCAATTATAATTCATTCTGTATTCCGCTCTTGCTCAGAAAACACTGTACTAAATTAAGGTTTTGATTAAATAAATATTTTTTAATTCAAAACCGCCTATCAATCCCTTGACTACCGCCTATTGTTCACTTAATCTTAAGCTTAGATATTAATATTCATTTTTTTTTGTATGTATTCATGGTGTACAATAAAGTGTATGAATAAATAAATAAATAAATACTTACTACAAATACACCCGGGATAGGTTAGCGTGGTGGATTAAAGATGCTCTTTTAGAAGAAGCACACCAGGAAGACATACACGAGCTGATATAAAAAAATACGCTGATGAACTTCAGAAGCTGATAAAATAAACGGTATATCCAGTATCTCTTGGTCTACATTGTCGTACACTTCCTAGCACGCACACAGCCCCAGCACGACAGCACACAGGCACACGCCACCTTCACTTTCGTTCGCACTCGTGTTGCCGGCATCTTTTTGTAATATTACATTATTTAGTCTATCCAACAGGGTTTCATACATGTACTTACTATGACTAACATAACATAACCTCACGACTGTATGACCCGAAGGGGCAGGCAGATGTGCATTTCTGGACCCTCATTTCGCCAAGTTTGTTGGGGGCGGTTGTACTAGGGGGCGAGCCTTTTGCCGCTTTTCGAGCACATTTTCAGATTTGTAATGAAAAACCCAATAATGAGTACTAATATAGTAAAAACAGGTAGGTAGAGGTGCATTTCAGCACCTACATATGCATGTTTCGTGCTTAAAATTCCACAAAACAACTAAGATCATACGTACCAGTCGAAATTATCATATTCGCCTGATATAAACGTGTGTAGAGCTATGGGTGAGTCTTCATCTTGTAACATGTATTTTAACCCACAACTCCGTATATGAAAAGGACTTTAAAAGGAATTTGCCACATTTTCTATTATTTTTCCGCTCTTATAAGTCGTAGCGTAATGATATATAGCCTTCCTCGATAAATGTGCTTTCTAACACTGAAATAATTATTGAAATCGGACCAGTAGCTCCTGAGATTAGCACGTTCAACTAAACAAACTCTTCAGCGTTAAAATATTAGTATTGAAATTTAAATTGAAATTGAAATTTATTTCGTAAAAACATATACATTTTTTGAGTATCAACAGGTCCCAATATAGGCAAGCCCGTAGCTTGGGTACCTGTATAGTTAATAAAATGGTTTAACTCAGTCTTTTAGCATTCGAAAGATGACAAATCCCTTGTTAACAAAGTACTTACTAAAATACAATGAACTGCAGTGCGAAGGAAGCAGTTAATTAGTAAAATAGACATCGCCTATTGTTCTTGGTGGGTAGATTGAAATTCGCCGAGGGGCTATTGTCTGTTAATATTTACTAATATGCAGACAGACCTTTATTACTTAGTGTAATTGTACGGTGTATGTAAATTCGTATCTTGATTGCAATGTATACATGATAACAAGTAATAGAAATGGAAATTGCGTTTTAATTACGGCAACATTATTATAAATATACGTTATACGTTCTATTGCTTCTATATTGCTTGGCGTCTATCTGCTCTACGGTTAGGTAAGACCTTGATCGACTACTAGGGTGGGTTGGTAGATTTTTTCATTTTTAAAAACTCCTGGAAGAATTTCAGCAGGTATATTTTCATTCATCGTCAACCTGAGTGACAATTTAGTAAAAATACTCACAAATCTTTAATTTTTTTTAAGGCTAAATTGAATCTCAGTACACGACATGTTTCTGTAGTGACAAAGGAATATACTCTTCATTGCCAATAATTTCAGAGTTTCGAATGTAATTGTGAGGAAATTTAATAACAGTGAGATAGGGTATAATAATGTCACTGTTTGATGAATACTTTTTGCTCTTTTCAGTTTTGCCTAAATGTATTATAATATTATAGAAAGCTAATGTTTTCTATCTGAGAACGGAACTAATATATTTATTCAATAGCTAAAGCATCAAAGTAAAACTGACGGAATTTTCCCATTAGTAATTAGTACGGATATTAACTCGTTGCTGCAACTTAGCTCTGTCTTTATACATCAAACTACAAATAAACTTAAGCATGCAATATGAAAAATAAGTATGTAAAGAATAAAACTACACTAGTGTAGTGATATTCTTTATGGATTTATTATCTATTACTTTTTATTATCTATTACTTTTATTATCTATGGGAAAAAATGAGTTAGGAAAAAAAAGGCTTTAAATGTTGTTTTTTGTTAATTCAGAAAACGCAAATATCGTCTTTATTTCATTATAAGGCATATTACTATTATAAAACAACATTTAAATGTAGTGATATTCTTTACAAGTATAGAATTGTCAGGATGTCCTGGAAGGCATAACTTGTTGATTTTATTATACCAAAGACAGTTATTGTCATGTTGCATCATTTTACACGTCGTTCCTTAGCAATATCGTATGATATCCGATACTTTAGGAAATGTGGATAATGTTAAAAGATTTTTATCGTCGATGAGGTAACGTACTGTAACCTAATTCTTGTATAACTTTTGAAAAGATTTAAACTATTACAAATTTTAATATAGCGACATCTTGCTGCAACACTTGGAACTGCCAGCTCATTAACAGAAACCATGCGACGTAACAAAACCATTAAATGGTTAATAATTGTTTTTTTTTGTACGCATTAGCTGCTATTGTGCACTTAGAAAGTGGCTTCTCAGAATACTTCATTGTGTAGGCCCGACATCTTTGACGGATATGGTGTGTGCCACTACGCTCTCTATATTAGGTCATGCAGTCAATTGTGATATATAAAATTTACATAAGTAGACATATTATGTAATTTATATATGTACATATTTACAAATATTTGCCTTTTGAATCAGCGAAGTCGAAATACATATATTATATAAGTATACCGTGGATGTATTTTACAAACTAACAGGTGTGCACTTAACCGCCTTATTTGTCCTGTAAAAGAGCAGATTAGTGTCATCAAAATCTTTCTCCTAGAATTTACAATAAACTAGAAATTACGACCTCTATCTTAGTCTTCCAGTCTCATCATCATCATTATCATCAGCCCATATACGTCCCACTGCTGGGCACGAGCCTCCTCTACAACTGAGAGGGTTTAGGCCTTAGTCCACTACGCTGGCCTAGTGCGGGTTGGCGGACTACACACCTATGAAATAGTAGTCTTTGTAGAATCCATTTTAAATTTGTCCACCAGTATTAATTTATTTTTGGGGTTCTTACGCGTTAAGAATAACATTGTCTTAAGTCTTATCTACGCATATTTATGACGAAGGCTACGCATAATGGCAACCAAAATCGTCTCGTTAATTCTAGACATACACTGAATACCAATAATAAGTACCAACAATAAGTTCTAATTAATAATATTGCGTCTGTCGTTCGACATTTGGCGAGCGACACTTTAGCTGGATTTATGGATCGTGCCGTGAATAGTTGATGGACAAGGAAACATTATTTTTAGTCTATTTCCATTTGATTTACAAACAGTGTTAATCAAAATACATTATTATACATAATACATTATTATACAGCTTGGCATAGACTTCTGCTACAACTGAGTCTCTATTTGCCTTGTTATTTTGGCAGATAATTAATCATTCCTCACGATGAATTTCCTCATCGTTAAAGTAAGTGTTTAATTTACTAAAACAAATTTGACTTAAGATATCAGTAACTTGACTCTTAATCTTTTTGGTTTATTTATAACTATTTACCCTAATTTCTTATATACATATGTATGCAGTTTAAGAACTGAATTTATTAGTAGTTTTGTAGATAATATTGGATTATTAAAGTAATCGATGACCTACATGACTAATAACATCAGAATCGAGTTTGAAATGAAATTTATTGCCGTCATTTGGTTATTGTTTTCTTGTAATGTAACTGAACTTGTTGCTTCGGTATATACCTACGCCAAAAGTACAAAACTTTAGAGTTTCTTAAATGATAAGTATTTTAGCAGTTCGTCGTGATGGCCTCGAGGTTTAGGCACGCGGTCGAGAATCTCGACGGTCGCGGGTTCAAACCCCAGGCACACACCTCTTACTTTTCGAAGTTCTGTGTGTATTCACAATGAATAATCACGTACTTTAACGGTGAAGGAAAACATCGTGATGAAACCTGCACACCTAAAACTTCTTAGGAATTTCTTAGGTGTGTAGTCCGCCAACCCGCACTAGGCCAGCGTGGTGGACTAAGGCCTAAACCCTCTCAGTTGTATAAGCCCGTGCCCAGTAAGTTACGTATATGGGCTGATGATGATTTTAGCAGTTCAACACTGTAAAATGAGGTGGTAAAATAAAATGTCGAAGTCGGATTAACCTACTATTAAAAAAATTTATCTACATTAAATTACTTATCGTGGTAAATATCTAGTTGACAGGGGAGAATTTCTATAATATTTCAAATGTATAATCAAAGTACACATCTGCAGTACAAAAGGGAACACACCTTCGCAAGATATTAGTTGAATTACGAATGCAACGCATTTCCGCTTGCGCGTAATTGCAAAGCCTATAAATCTATTCAATACTAAGTTTTATTTAGGTAGATTTCACTTATACTCTCGAAAACTTACGAGAATACGTTGAGCTAGGTTTTTTCTTTTGCTGTTATATAAAAGATTGCAATAGCTCGCGAAATTGTAGTTTTGCTATGTCATGAAGCTGTAGAATACTTTTCCCGCTCATGTGTTCCTCCTTACCTACTATTCTACTAAATTTAATTTCTAGAAGCATCTCAGAGTTATGTATTTGTCGAAGAGTCGTCGCAACCCCACTGTGCGCCCAACGTAGGGTATAAAAACAACCGCCCGATCGATGATGAGGTCATTCTCGCTCGGAACGCCGGACCGAACGGAGCTCTGTATTACGATTGTTTCCGATTAAATTTGTAACTACCTCCAAAAGTTTGACTGTTTGATTTAAAATCAATAACGCCCAAGAATCTCCGTTATCAGAAGTGGGATGGACCTCAACGACCCACGTGTTCAAAATGAAGACGCTAGCGATGAAAAAAATGGATGCGTTTATTGGAACGTCACTCTGGTGAGCAATTTTCATTTTATTACGACTCTGGTGCTGAGTGTTCTCTAATTTAAAAATCTGTAGTCTGTAAAATTAAAGGAAAGCGTATTGATGAGACTGTGACTATGACCGGAATAGTGAAAAATAAAGTAACATGTTGAACAAACCTACTTTAAGATTATTTTGATAAAGGCTCGAAATGATTATCTGGATGGTGTTGTGTTGGTAACCGGATAGATGTTACGTGTTGAAGACCGGATAGAGGTCGATTGGTTTGTAACCGGATAGAGGTTACGTGATGAAGACCGGATAGAGGTCGATTGGTTTGATGTTTGTAACTGGATAGAGGTTACGTGATGAAGACCGGATAGAGGTTACGTGATGAAGACCGGATAGAGGTTACGTGATGAAGACCGGATAGAGGTCAGACTATGAGCACTGTGATATTTTAATGAGTTTCCTTTTATTCGAATGAGTATGGGTGTTGTTCAACATGTCAGCTTTGAGAGAAGGAGTTTGTTACGATTTTCATTAAAACCTGTAATGATTTTGATCAGAGTACCTTTTATTCCCACCCACTTGAGCCAGGAATGGCCGAACGACTAGAATAAGTACTGCTCGAGAATTTTCTTTCATTCCAGGCACTCCACACGAGGACGTGTGGTCATCAGGACGGCCGTGTCGAAGAGTCGTCGCAACCCCACTGTGCGCCCAACGTAGGGTATAAAAACAACCGCCCGATCGATGATGAGGTCATTCTCGCTCGGAACGCCGGACCGAACGGAGCTCTGTATTACGATTGTTTCCGATTAAATTTGTAACTACCTCCAAAAGTTTGACTGTTTGATTTAAAATCAATAACGCCCAAGAATCTCCGTTATATTAATTTTATTAATTGACGAGATATGGTTATTTTATGAATACGATGGTCCTTATACAGGCATATGATAAAAAGAATAAATGAAATACACCCAACAGTCACAAATTGTTCTGATCCCATATTAAGATACAAAACTTGTGTTGTGGGTATCTAAAACTAGGAGAGATTTCGTCCCGAATATACAAAGACCTAAAACTAATATTTTTGGAATATGTGTACGGGAACATTTTTCTCTGTGCAGGGATCGTTCCCTCTCTTTTACAAGTTGGCGTGAAGCCTACTGCGCCATAGAGGCTATAATAATTAAAATTAATTTTAGTATACCACTTTCAACTAAGTTAACTACATTAATGGTAAATTACTAAACTATTACCGGACATATAATATGGTATTAAATGATATGGGGACATAATTAATGTACACATAAACTCACGCCTGTATTCCCCGAAGGGGTAGGCAAAGGTGCATTTCTGCACCCACATTTCGCCAGGTATGTATCAGTCCCACGTAATAGGGGGCGAGCCTATTGCCGTTTTTCGGGCACATTTCCAGACTCCGTGCCAGAAATTCCTAATGGAAAAACCCAATAACACTTTGCCCGACCCGGGAATCGAACCCAGGACCTCTAGATCGCACGGCACATACTTGTACCGCGAGACCACGAGGCAGTCAATAATTATTAATTAATGTCATGCAAGGAATAAATAATGGAACGAACATGGTATTGCGGGTACAACATAAAATCGCTGCTGGAGTTCCGGTGCGCGTTGCTAAGACATTGCAAACTGGTTTACCACTGACGATAAATACGCGCAGTGAGATATATTGTGTGAGTTGTGACGTAATCGTATAATACACACAACTAAGTGTGCCAAATTATGATTTCTTCATTATAGGCAAATCTTTGATTTGTGCATAGCGTCATGATAATGATGATTTGGTCTTCAAAGTAAGACAGAATTTGGAATGAGAAGCGAAAAAGAAAATCCCTTTTAAACCTAGATAATATTCGGGATTTTTACTGTTTTATCAACAAGCGTTGCAATTTATTTACGTATGCAACCCAGAGGCCCATTTTTTGTGCTTGAAAAATCAAATTTATTCGTCATATTTGCATCATTACAATTTAGCCACTTCCTGGTTTAAAGGGCTCTTATTGATCGACAAGTCAATTTGCATCAACCCCACATTATTTTCAACTGGTGCGGAATTTTCGAAGTATTTTCTTGCTATTAGATGCTCTATTTAGATCGCATTGCACCATGATGTCACTAGGCCTTTTCAGCACATAAATCTTAGCCTGGAGCATAGCTTTAAAAGAACCTACCTTTTTCAAATGTTTTGCAAACTGAGCGTGTTCTCAGCGGCAATGCGAAGCGTCGACGATTATATTGCTATTATACTTGTCCCCAACCCACATACGCAACGCGTTGTGACGTTAGGAAGTGTGGACATTTCTCAAAGGAAGTTGGCTAAGTCAAGTTTCACAAGACAAGAGTTACTGCGATGAGCATTAGTATTAATGGATACTGACGAGACAAACCTTAGTCAAACAAATAGTCTGTATAAAGAAATACTGTATGAATACCTCTGCAGACTATATTAAGACTGAAATTGGCGAGAAAGTCTGATAAAATTCTCAAATCGATCAAAAATATTGTAGAGTATTTTAAGAAAGTTTAGGAAGCAACACAGAGTCTGGAAATGTAGGTACCTTATGATATGGGAAGTAAAATTTATGTAGCTGGGGAACTTGGCTCTAGAAATAAGCCTCTAACGAGTGAAACTGACACGAAATATTTTACCGTACCTTTACTGTTATACTTTTATCTGATCACTAATAAAACAGTAGTATAATAAAAGCAATTTTAAAAGATATGGTGCGGGGATTTAACTCGCTGTCTTCCGTTTAAATTTAGGCATCGAATCTATAAATTTCGTTCAGAATTTGATATACCAATGAGTCAATATTAGCTCGTCTAAGATTTAATCCATTTCGAGAACTATAAAATAGTCTTTAGTCACTGTCAAAATGACAGAAATCATACCACATTTTATAGTTCTATATTTATTTTTATTATATACAGGAATTATGTTATAAAAACTACATTAGACACTTGGATACATTACAAGAAGTGTAAATTCATTTGAGATCATTACGTTTATTTACGTTTAATGATAATGTTGCTAATTTGCCTTCGCTACTTCGCAGAATGGATTGGAAACAGGTATTAGTACTACGGACTAGTGTGTCTTTTTCTTTGTAAACATATGAGTATCTTTAATCTAGATTTTTTCCGCAGCTATGTAGGATGGGGAACTGTATGTTATTTCGACGGTTTTTGATTGTATATTCACTCTGTTGCCTATCTGTAAATTGGGATAAGTCACGATTTGCCATTATACATTAATAATATTCTAAATTGTAAATTATTGGCTTGAATTCTAAGCTTCCGATTGTTTGTGTAAAGTGAAGCGCGTATCATGAAAATTGTCTTGAAGAATATTAATTATTTCTACTATATGTACTATCATACTATTCCTTCTATAATAAAACCACGCATGCATGGCTTATAGAGCAACAATTCAGTAGACACTACCATTTCAGCTTAAACCAAAACGTAAACAATGCTTTTAGCCTATAAATTCCCCCTTGCTATTATGGTTGTATCTATATTTTAATTTTTGTTTTCTTTTTTACCCTTTTGTTTTTTTTTTATTCTTTCATAGTTTTAATAATAAATCTAATTAAATGCAAAAATTGTAATTTCCTAGTTGTAATTCCGAATGTGGTTTTATTTATATATAATTTTATTCTTTTTTTATATCGTCACACTATTCTTAATATTGTTTTTTTTATTATTATTATTATAATAGCATATTTATCATTGAATGTAATTTGCAATACTAATATAAATAATTAATCTGTCTGAGCAATAATATGAAGAATGTTGTATTCACATATAATGATGGTACGCAATGTCCAATGCCATTTATTCAACTATATTTTAAAGTGTATGTGTAACTGTCGATGGTGTCTCTAAATAAATAAATGGTAGTCCATGCTTGCTAGGATGAGTGGCCAGCATGTGGGACTAGGCTTAACCCCTCTCAGTTGTAGAGGAGGCCCGTTTTCAGCAGTGTGACGTATATGGGCTGATGATGATGTTTGTGATCAGGATTGTGTCTCGTAATGAGGAATCATCGATCATCGCTATTTAACATTCTATAAAGCGTTGTCCTTACTACTTGACATTAGGTTCTGCCACAGCCATATAAAGGAATATATTTAAATTCCTTTTAGCGCTAGTATTTCTTATCATAACCTAAATAATGCGACCTAGCAAATTATTTAAATGTCTCACGCTTGGTCAGTAGGCCTTAGTGACGTAACTAGAGCATTTGGAATGACTCAAAACACGCCCTACTGATATACCTACTGTTAAGTAATTTAATACTCGTTTTGTTGTTTAGTTGTGTTCAAAGTTTAGTGATTGTGTAGTGTGGTTCCTAACGGATATTTGTACATAATACATTCATAAATTCCTCGAAGAGGTCGAAAGAGGTTCATTTCTGAAACTACATTTCGCCAATTACATTTTAGTTCCGAGCAATAGGGGGCGAGCTTACTGAGGTTTTTTGGGCACAATACCAGACTCCATGTTGCTACTGAGAATTTCTTAATGGAAAAATCGATGTCGTTCGCTACTTGATTATATTTGAGAAGCATTGTCATATGTAAACGGAAGGTAACGGAAGCACCTATAATCTAGAAATATTTTTGATGGTCTAAATTTTTAACCGAAAATACCTGGTGGCCATAACTTGTTTCTAATATTTAGTGAAGATATTGGCTTACTACAACATGTTGCCCGCAACCCCGTATGCAAAATATTTGACTAAAAGACGAATATTATTTCTGTTTTTGCCACATTTTCCCCTACAGCTCCGCTCCTATTGGTAGTAGCATGATAGCCTTCCAGTTCCTCGATAAATAGACTATCTGACACTGAAAGAATTTTTCAAATCCGATGAGTAGTTCCTGAGATTTGCGTGTTAGAGCAAACACACTCTTCAGCTTTATAATATTAGTATAGATTAAAGTTGTTGAATGCAATTGAAATAAATAATGTGCATAAGCTATTTACTGTAAGTGATCTTTATACAAATGTTTTGAGTTAAACGTAACCTTTGATTTAATGATTAGTATGAGAGCTAAAATGGTGCTGTGATGATTTGCAATTTTCGTGTTGTTAATTTTAGCATGTTGTTCTATAGATGATTTGTAATTTAAATTTTATGTATAACTATTTGAATTTATTGCTTTGTAAAGATAATTTGATGTGCTACTAAAACTATGTGTACATAACTACTTTGATGACAGTCCCGTGGCGCAGTTGGCTAGATACCAGCTTGCGAAACGAGAGGCCGCGGGTTCGATCCCCGCACCGAGACAAATGTTTGTGTGATCTACAAGTATTTGTTTCGGGTCTGGGTGTTTGTGAGACCGAAAAGTCTCTCGTAGCTTCTGATAACCACGGCACAAGACTCGTATCTTAGTGTGGGGTCAGAACTATGTATGTGACTGTTGGGTGTGTTTATTTATTTTAAAGTGCGGCTACCCCTCAACCTTCATTTGGTCCTGTATATCCTAAGTTACACTTATAAGTTTTCAGGAATTTCTTAGGTGTGTAGTCCGCCGACCCGCATTAGGCAAGCGTGGAGGACTAAAGTCTAACCGCTCTCAGTTGTAGAGGAAGCCGTGCCCAGCAATAGGACATATATGGGCTGATAAAATATCACACTCCATAACTAACTAATTATATTTGTTGCTTTAGTCAAAAACGTATGTGACTGTTGGGTGTATTTATTTATTTAGTATAAGTGATTTAACATAATATGTAAGCCTATTGTAGGTTTAAAATGGATAAATTTGACAGCCCCGTGGCGCAGATGGCTAGACACCAGCTTGCGAAACGAGAGGCCGCGGGTTCGATCCCCGCACCGAGACAAATGTTTGTGTGATCCACAAATATTTGTTTCGGGTCTGGGTGTTTGTGAGACCGAAAAGTCTCTCGTAGTCTCTGATACCCACGACACAGGACTTGTATCCTAGTGTGGGGTCAGAACTATGTATGTGACTGTTGGGTGTATTTATTTATTTAAATTTGTATTTATTTTGTTACACAGTAAAGTGTCAGTTTTTCAAAGCTTTTTTTATACAGAATGACATAACCTGTTGGTAAGCCACTAAATAATGTATTGAGAAGCTTTAGCTTCTTTTTTCTTGGCTTTGTCTTTAGACAACAATTGTTTTTAATACTGTCATGGATGACCACTATAAAAACACCTTAGCTATTTATTAACTTTGAATCTGAAAATAATGCTACACACGTCTTTCCAGAAAGGCCTAATCTACAGTGAAGTATTTCGAAATCCGAGCGATGTTAGCTCCACATGGTAAGGGACGAGCCTCTTTAGGCAACTTATTTGTTATGCTTTTTTATGTTATAACTTATAACCAAAATATTTGTTATGCTATCGAATTAAATAACCCAGGTAGAATAAATTTTAAGGTCATTAAAACTCGCGCGTCGTTAAGCGTCATTTTATCGCCCCAACAATAGTCAAAATCGTGCGACCGGCGCGGGCGGCGTTACAAAACACATTGTTCTGTAATTACTGTTGCTCAACGTGTAGTTTCTCTTAGTAGTCTACTGACTACTTACTGACACCAATTATTAATAAGCCAAGTGTTAGAAACTTTGAGTCTATAACATTATTATGTTGGTGGTACTGAATGAAATATTTTAAAGAGATGATTAGTTAGATTCGTCGCTCGACACAATTAAGTCGGCTTTCTCGTAACCCAGCACAGTTTACTGGCATATCTCGAAAATCAAAGCACTTTTTAAGTATTTTACGTAATGTTTATGACGTCATATATTAAATATTTTTAATTTGGAATTGAAACTTAATGACAAGTCTCGTGTAGTCAAAACAGAGAGTCAAGAGGCAAGATAGGCTCATCTATCACAAGTCGAAAAAATTATGTCCGCTTATGCGAAACGCTGACCTCCATGTCTTTATGCCGGTGGGATTTTAGCCCAATACCCAAAATTACTTGTGATCATGGCGACCTTTACAACAATCGATTACGCAACTCTAATTAATATTCATTATGTCGGTGCCGTCCGTATGCGTGTCGCATGGTTCTTGGCGTTTTTCTTCTATTCTCAAGTCATTGTGACGGGGCCTTGACCGACAATCGGTTGAGGGTCGAATGGACCCATACGACACTACAAATATTTATTTGTTGGGCGTTTATTTGTTGTGGATTTCAGGTCAAAGTTTATTTATTTATATATATTCTAGTGTAAGAATAAGTATATTATACAAACTATTTTAAATTGTCTGTTAATTTTTAATTATATAATTATTGTAAGCACCGTCCCATCTATCAGTAACATTCCTATCCTTGCCTGGTTGTCTCGTTAGCGATAAGACCGCCAATTTATTGTGCCAATTTTTGTAAATTCTTTTCTATTGTCTATGTTTTTATTGTGGTATTAATAAATAAAGAGTTTATTATTATTATTAAAATGCCCAATTACGTTATATTTGACAAATTTATCCAGATACTGAGAATGTTGCGGTTTAGATGCACAAAATTTTAAAACCTACAAATAATTACGTAGGTAGGTATATTATATTTATAGATCAAGGTTTTCCTAGTGTTCTGAGTGCACTTTTATTTAATTAAATTAAACAATAAAACAGCTCATTTAAAAACCATTTTTTAAGAAAAATCATTAGTACATATAAATAAGTAATATGAATGACCGTTGGGGGAAACGTGTTCTGGAGTGGAGACCACGTCTTGGCAAACGTAGTGTAGGACGCCCTCTGGCTAGGTGGGGTGACGATATACGCAAGATGGCTGGCAGCGGTTGGATGAGGAAGGCCGAAGATCGAGCCCAGTGGCGTGCCATAGGAGAGGCCTATGTCCAGCAGTGGATGTAAGAGAGGCTGATGATGATGATGAATGAAGTTATGACCATATCCACACGTATCTACTAATTCCATTTGAAACACGAAAACAGTATTAAAACCAGGATGCGTCGATCGTAAACCACTTCATAGAATCGTGCGTGGGCGGAATGTTTTAGGAAAACATATGGTAAATATATTGTACTTGCTAAAAACAGTTCGCGAATTGTTGTCAAATGAGATATGACGTTAATTCCATATTGACAACAATGTGGCACATTATTTTATTTTCAGTATATTAAGAACATACATATAGTAATAAACAACTTAATTTGTTTCCCCGACTGTGTGTACATACATATATATCAGTGGCGGTACTTCCATAGAAGCCCAAAAGCGTTGCACGTTAATTGTGTAATGTCTTGTTTATAACCGTTTATTGTGGGGTCAGGATATTCTCATTTATATGTCAAATTGCTTTTGTTAAATAAAAATTTTAAGCTTAAAGATTAATTATTCGGAAATGCTAGCTGGGCAAGCTGTGTCTTCATATATATGTATGTGCACGTATGTAGGCACACATAATCTTTAAGTGTTAGGAAACAATGTAAATGATAGGAGATATGTAGGTGGAGATATGTTTTTAGTAAATTAGTCTTTATAAGTTTCATTTTACATTTTTAATTAGTCTGTAAGCCTTCCAAAAACAAATAAATAAATACACCCAACAGTCATATACATAGTTCTGACCCCACACTAAGATACGACCCTAAGGTCGTGGGTATCAGAAACTACGAGAGACTTTTCGGTCTCACAAAATCCCAGACCCGAAATAAATATTTGTGGATCACACAAAAGTTTCTCTCGGTGCGGGGATCTAACCCGCGGCCTCTCGTTTCGCAAGCTGGTGTAATAAGATAAAATAAATTTATTTTCTTCGTGCTACATTATTAGCCCTACAGAAATATGCCCGGAAAGAATGGTCACACTTTCGCTAATATCGCGCGATCACTTTTTTACCTATTAAAGATTTTAAAAACCTAATTTTTTATGTTTGTTTTCATTATTACAGTTTTTTAACGTACAATGTGGTATATTTTATCTTACCATTCATCATCAGCCCGTATAAATCCTGTCACTGCTGGGCACGGGCCTCTTCTACAACTAAGAGGGTTTAAGCCATAGTCCACCACGCTGGCCTAGTGCGGGTTGACGGACTACACACCTAAGAAAATCCTTAGAATTTTTAAGTGTGCCGGTTTCCTCACGATTTTTTCCTTCACCGTTAAAGTACGTTATAATTCATTGTGAATATATAACTTCGAAATGTCAGAGAATCTCGACCGCGCGCCTAAACCATCAATACTTTTTGCCTATACCACATGAAATTTATTCCTGATTCGAAGTTGAAGCACACAATATGTATGTAATCAAAATCTATTCTTATGAATTCGATCGATGTAAGCGCACTTACAAAACCGTATTTGTCCAAATAATTAGTTGGAAACCAAAGATTTCATGATGCCTTATGTAATCGTGTTGTAATGTTAGTACTATATGTGTGTTTGGGGGTCATTGACACTGTTTAATAACAATTTGTTTTGTTTACAGGTAAGCTGCGGGCTTGACGGTTGTGCGGGCTTTATCAATAGTTTTAAGAAATCAGGTAAGTTTTAATATTTAGCGAAATTATAGTTTAATTATCTTGTTCTGTTAGGTTGGCACTCTTATTCATATAGTGGTGGATGACACAACAGATTTCATTTTACAGAATGGACTCTATGTTTGTCATTTTGAATCTTAAAGTCAGTTATTATCTAAATTTTTCATTGGGTCGCAACGTAGTAAAAACTTTGAGCTTTGCTTTAATCAAGACATGTTTATTTAACGAAGTACAAAAACGTATAATTCGAGAGACGAGAACGAACCAATAATCAAATGAAATGACAAAGTATGATCACAGTTAATAAATAATATACTATCATTGCCTAAAGACCTGCAATTACAAAAAGGGAGCATTAGTATGGTGAAGATATTTGCAGAAGAGGGCCTAAGTCATTGTCTCATATGCTTCTTCAACTAAGTAGGACAAAGAAAAAGTAATACCGCCAAAAGAATACTAACACAATTCTTAAAATTCTCTTGATAAAAGAAAAAGTCGTGATGGCTTCGAGGTTTAGGCACGCGGTCGAGAATCTCGACGGTCGCGGGTTCAAACCCCAGGCACACACCTCTGACTTTTCGAAGTTATGTGTGTATTCACAAAGAATTATCACGTACTTTAACGGTGAAGGAAAACATCGTGATGAAACCTGCACACCTAAAAGTTCTTAGAAATTTCTTAGGTGTGTAGTCCGCCAACCCGCACTAGGCCAGCGTGGTGGACTAAGGCCTAAAACCTTCTCAGCTGTAGAGGAGGCCCGTGCCCAGCAGTGGGACGTATATGGGCTGATGATGAAAATAAACTTCATGCGCGCCCAGCAAAGGGACGTATAAGGGCGGATATAAATTAGAATATAAAGTCAAGTTAACCACGGGCACAGTCGGGTAACGCAGCTAGTCTAATTAGCTCACGTCGCTTATTGCATTAATGTACTTTGGTGAAAATACTAAAGTTATTAGGTTGTGACGGCTTTTTTCACCAAAACACTTAGTTGAAGTAAAGAACTGGTGTTTATACTGGCCGTCCCCTTTGGGCAGTAGGGCGTGATGTCTGAATATACTGATAAAATTACTACTTGTTAATTAGTTGAATAAGTCAGTTGGATTCTATACTGTTATATTATGATTACATAAGAAATGCTTGAAGACCAGAAAGGTTTTTAAACATGTTTTTAGTACCTAACTAAACATTTTAGTTGAAAAACAATATTTTTTTGTACATATTTTTTTTTAGCAAATTTTGTTTAATAAATAATATCGTAGAAATAAATTTTAATTTTAAATTAAATTTCGATGACATTACGAACCAAATTTAAAATGACGTCTTTGAATATTGGCCTGATGTAATATGATACTGTCGGCATTTTTGAAATGGATGCATTGCAATTTTGTTGACAGGAAAAGGTTTTAGAACCGATGACACGTCACGATAATTTTTAGAACAATATTCAAGAAGAGATTCATAAATTAATTGCCTTGACAATTTTTTTATTGCCCCCATTTTCTTTTTTATGCCACTGACGTTTTGTTATTGGTACTGAGATGTGCAAAGACATTCTAACAAACAGCCTAATGATGGGAAAAAATGTACTTATCATAAGTTTTTGTCTCAAATTAAAAATAATAACTGTTCTTTGGGTGTAAACATCGTGTTTTTATTATCTTTCAAATCTTAGCATTGTATCGATAGTAATAAATATACTTGGCTGAACAAAGGGCATTTTTTATCATCTGTAATAGTTTTTGTCTGGCTTATTAGCACGATACGTAAGGTGTAAAAATATGTCGCGTCATTATCCCGCGCAAAAAGCTAACTTATGAGTTTTTAATAAGTCTGGTAGTTTTTATAGGATTCAATATTTCCATAGTAGCCTTTTAATTAGCTCCATTCTTAAATCACGCTTTGAAGGGTCAATAAACTTTTAAAATTACTTTGATATAAAGCAGTTACCTTTCTTATACAGTGAGCAAAACTATTTAAGCAAGTATTTATAAGTAGAGGTGTTCTGAGAAAGGAATCTTGTGAGAACGAAAATATTGAGGGAGGCTTACTTACCCCTAAATCTATATCCCATGTAGGGTAAACAGGACTATTTTATTATTATTCATAAAGATAGTATACCGTGAGGCTAAAACATTTATTAAAACGCAACATGCAATATTGATAAGCAACTGGGCGCCGTCGATTTCCATTTTGATGTGTGACCCAGTTACCAAAACTTCTTTAGGTCATACTAGATACGACGTCATAGATGTAAATATGTGCAATCAGTATTAAAACCAACTTTTTAACTAAGTTTGTTTCTTTTTAAAATATACTAGTATTTACGCTGTTGTAAACTTGTAACAGTTAAAATGTTCGAAATATTGCACCAACCACAGAATGGTAGAGCCGCTCAGTATTTCAGGGATTGTGGTACTAATAGGCTAGATCGGGGTTTTACCACTGTCTGACAGAAATTTGACACTAAGCAATGCAGGAGTTTGTCGTTGGTTCAAAAATTTGAAAAAAAACGTATATTTAAAGAAAGAAATAAAGAAATAAAAATATTTTATTGCTGGCCAGTGCACGAAAATACAAAATAAAAAAACTATTATTAACTATAATTTACACAGCCAACAATGGTCCCCCTCATTCCGCTTGCACGGAGTTGCAGCATTAAAGCTCTCCGTTCTTGCTATTAAATGCTAATTTGTCTTTATATAAAAATATATCCTCAGCGATTCGTGACTGCAAATTGTTTAAGACCATCCAAAAAGGGCTTAGGTCTAATTCAACCTATTGCATTTACAAGCATATATATATCTTAACTTAAGTAGACAACTCTCAATCAAATAGGTTTTGTCCATATGTTTTCTTTCATCGTTCAACTTTAAGGATTATTTTACTACACATTTTAAATGTAAATTAAATTGCACAATTTTTAATATCTTTGCCAAATACTATGCCCGAAAATCACTTTCACACATCGCGTCATAGAGAACAGAAGTGAAGAAAGTAAC
The DNA here is from genome assembly GCA_907164795.1 of Hemaris fuciformis. NCBI lineage: Eukaryota > Metazoa > Arthropoda > Insecta > Lepidoptera > Sphingidae > Hemaris > Hemaris fuciformis. The sequence goes on along the minus strand of OU015455.1, from coordinate 4,834,174 downwards.
AGAAACGATAAATATATTATTAAGGATGCATCACACGGACTGACGGCTGTTTTCACATGTTCCGACAGCTTGAAATATTATATATTCCGTTTGCTCGGAGCATTGTGATGCGAATCTGAATGCGTCCGCTTTCTTCTTACCCAATCTATGAAAGTCGGCTAAATGGATTAAAGTATCGAAAACGGAGCGCGGCGGAAATAATTGCTGTTTATTTAGCATAAGCGAGGCGAGGTTAGAAGTTTTTGTAAACATTGCGTGGCTCGACAACAGGTTTTGTTGGAGTAATGAAAGTGAGGAATCAATGTACACGGTTCATGAAAAAACGTTATAAAAGAATTATAACAGAAGAAAATCAAAACAAAAAACCATTTGTAGGAAAGTAGCTGGTAACTTGGTAGTTGTGATGGCCTCGGTTTAGGTGCGCGGTCGAGAAACTCAATGGTCGCGGGCTCAAACCCCAGGCACACATCTCTGACTTTTCCAAGTATTCATTATGATTTATCGCGTACTTTAACGGCGAAGGAAAACATCGTGTAAAGTTCTTAGGAATTTCTTAGGTGTGTAGTCCGCCAACCCGTACTAGGCCATCGTGGTGGACTAAGGCCTAAATCCTCTTAGTTGTAGAGGAGACCCGTGCCTAGCAGCCCTGGACATGTATGGGCTGATGATGAATGAAAATGAATGAACCGGTAACTGAGAGAGCATGGAAATTATAAAATTACTAAAATTTAAAAACAAAATAAAATTTAGATGAGAGGCTTTAGTATGAAAGTTGTATGTACTAACAGACAGAGTTACTTTAGATCAGTTAATAAGAAGAACACCTCAGTCTATAAATTAAAATAAATTGCCTTGATCTAAAAAGATTTTTATTTATGAAAGTAAATTTTCAATTTCTTTGCAATATTGTTTACATATAAATAAATTAAACAATGGCCGCCATATTGCCAATGAACCGTTCCGTTGCACGCAAGAACGAACGGAACATGTTTAAAAATCACATTGTGGCACTTCGGCACGCGAGTTGTAATTTCTGACCACCGCATCGTATTACTACAACACTCAAATTGAAATAAGATTACGTATTTTAAGGCCTTTGAATTCACCGCTTTTATATGAGTGGTATATTTTTAAGGTAAATAAAAAATATTTATGTCCCTCATCTAGGAAATAGAAATTTGCGAAACAGACCCGAAACAAATATTTGAGACTGAAAAGTCTCTCGTAGTTTTTGATACCTCCGAAAAAAGACTACCTAGTGTCTTAGTGTGGAGTCGGAATTATGTACGCATGTGACTGTCGGGTGTGTTTTTTTAAGTCAAGATGGTGGGAATTAGCTATACCTACATCTTATTGAACGGTGTCATCATTGCATTTTTTTTACTTTTCAAATGATTACAAATCAAATTCCAACCGTTTCAATACTTAAATAAACTCCGTTTTTCTTACAAATGATTCCCATACATACATATATACATAAACTCACGCCTATTTTCCCTGATGGGGTAGGCAGAGGTGCATATCTACACCCACATTTCGCCAGGTATGTATCAGTCCCACGTAATAGGGGGCGAGCCTATTGCCGTTTTCGGGCACATTTCCAGACTCCGTGCTGCTATTGGGTATTTCCTAATGGAAAAACCCAATAACACTTTGCCCGACCCGGGAATCGAACCCAGGATCTCTAGATCTCACGGCACATATTTGTACCGCGAGACCAGAGGCTGAAATAATCATGAAGTGTGAACTTTTAGCCTTTTTCCGAAATTTTAAGTTAATCCCTATAATTAATAACGGGGTTTTTCGAAGTATGCGGCTTTTGGAGATGCTCAGTCTGAGTAGCATCGGGTCAAAGAACCTATTATTGGCTTTTGCTACCAGTAGGGGGTCTGTGACTCAACCCATTTGGTAAAAGGTAATAAAATAATTTCGGTCTCACGACATGTGTTCAGGTATCGGGTATACGACGAAAGTTTGACCCCACTATATCAGAGGTAAATTCTTGTCAATGAAAAGTTGACTTGTTTAAGGCAGGATACTTATGATGTTATTTTGCCATAAAATTGAGACAACCTGAAAAAAAATATACTACTTTTAAATTGTCACAACAAAGTGATATAATCGTATCTGATGGTAAACGCGATGTTGCCCAAATAGAGCATAAATTGGCCAGAGATCGCCCCTCGTCACTCCATACACTCTTGTCGGCCATTCATAAATAAAAATATAATAACTGAACTTTAGTTATTGTAAATATTGTTGTATACTGAATAAGTCAACGGATGGTAGTTCTAGTTAGTTCATTTTATAGGGATAAGTGAAACAGACGAAACAATTATGACAGATTGTTCAATGCTGGATATATACAGGCTTATCCCGAAACATGTCACACTTGCCTGAGTCATTTCTTCAATCATTTACATCTTATGTATGGGTAGTAGATATGTGGTACATTCGACAATTCATCATCAGCCCAAATACGTCCCACTGCTGGGCACGGGCCTCCTCTACAACTGAGAGGGTCTAGGCCTTAGTCCACCACGCTGGCCTAGTGCGGGTTGGCGGACTACACACCTAAGAAATTCCTAAGAACTTTTAGGTGTGCAGGTTTTATCACGATGTTTTCCTTCACCGTTAAAGCAAGTGATAAATCATTGTGAATACACACATAACTTCGAAAAGTCAGAGGTGTGTGCCTGGGGTTTGAACCTGCGACCGCTGAAATTCTCGACCGCGCGCCTAAACCTCGAGGCCATCACTGCTCATACATTCGACAATAGAAGGTCATAATAGAGGCCTCTAATATTTCGTAACATCACTAATATTTTACCTAATCGACTAATATTTATCCTATTATATTCCAAAGCATACATCAAATTGTCTAACGTTTGACATTTTCAAACGGGTTTCGAGTAAGCGGATGACATAATTGTATAGGAAGTAATGGTTTTTAGTTAACATATTTAAAGACTGCCTTTTCGGTTCCGTAGCAATTGCGGCGTGATATAGTCCCGGGTTCAGAAAAGGTGCCATATGAATTTCCCATTAGGAAATTCTCAAAAGGGTTTTTGTTATTTGTTAAGCTTTTTATTATTATTATTTTTATTAGTTATTAAATTGACATTTAATTAAATGTGACAGCCCCGTGGCGCAGTTGGCTAGACACCAGCTTGCGAAACGAGAGGCCGCGGGTTCGATCCCCGCACCGGGACATATGTTTGTGTGATCCATAAATATTTGTTTCGGGTCTGGGTGTTTGTGAGACTGAAAAGTCTCTCGTAGTTTCTGATATCCACGACACAGGACTTGTATCCTAGTGTGGGGTCAGAACTATGTATGTGACTGTTGGGTGTATTTATTTATTATTTTATTAAATTGTAAAGTACCTTTTAGTTGTTAAATTGTTTATTGTTATAATTGTATATTATTGATTGTTTGTCTCTTCACTTAGCTATCTTTCTTATACTATTTCGGAGAACGCTATGCACACCTTAAGTGTCATGTATATCAGACGCAGTACCTAAGCAAATATCACTAGGCTATAAATGTATAAATATATGTGATGTGGTTGTGCTAAATAAATAAATAAAATAGGATTATGTAGACTAAAAATGTGTTCAGAAATGGCTATTAGCTTGGCTTTTGTTGTATATGAATTATAACATGGTGCCAGGGTTGGGCAGTATTTGAATTAGGTACTTGTAATTGAAATACGTAATTGAAATACAAATACGTATTTTGTATTTGTATTTTAATTACTTTCTTAAAATGTAATTTGTATTTTAAATACGTGAAGCCGAAGTATTTTGTAATTAGTATTTCAAATACTCGAGGCTACAAAATACATTTATTAAAATACATTTAGCCTTCATTTAGTATTAAGTTTGTGCTTATCAGGACCTGCAATAACAAAACAAAAACCGCCTTAAAAAAAACTATTCCAAAACAAATAAATATGCATTATTTTGTATTTTGTAATTAGTATTTTGTATTTCAATTAAAAATAGATATAATACTGTATTTTGTATTTCAAATAGGTACCTTACTTAAATGTATTTTGTATTTCATATTTTAATTACTTGCGATACAGTATTTTGTAATTTGTATTTCAATTAAAGCAAAGCATGTATTTTGCCCAGCCCTGCATGGTGCGAGAAACGTGTCTGTAAATCTCTGCATAACCCTTCGGGGATTAAGACAAGTGTACATGAGTAAATATATAATGGTCGATAATTTCCTTTACTTCCTACATTCTAGTATACCAGCCTTGAACGAAAATCTCCAAGTTATTTTTGTTAAAATTATCATACACACGCAAATGATTTATTAATTATAATTATTGGTTACGTATTTTTGTTCGCTAAAATGTTTTAGCACACGGAATACGGAAGACGTGGAAATGTTGGAAAAAAATTGTGAACCAAACCACTAATGTATGCGGCGCCAAGCTTATAATGATAATGAGTAATGATCACATTCAATATTTACTAAGTTTTAGCAACTTCTAGTTACATAGAAGCCCTAAAGCCCAGCTTGTCTTACAAAATTTCGAATAATAATCTTTAAGCTTTAAATCTTTATTGAGCAAAAGCAATTTGACGTATAAATGAGAATATCCTGACCCCACAATAAACAATTATAAACTAGACATTACACAATTAACGCGTAACGCTTTTGGGCTTCTATGGAAGTACCGCCACTAAGTTTTAGGTGTATTAACTATTGAATAGTCTGACGACTGCCTCGTAGTCTCGCGGTACAAGTATGTGCCGTGCGATCTAGAGGTCCTGGGTTCGATTCCCCGGTCGGGCAAAGTGTTATTGGGTTTTCCCATTAGGAAATTCTCAGTAACAGCACGGAGTCTGGAAATGTGCCCGAAAAACGGCAATAGGCTCGCCCCCTATTACGTGGGACTGATACATACCTGGCGAAATGTGGGTGCAGAAATGCACCTCTGCCTACCCCTTCGGGGAATACAGGCGTGAGTTTATGTATGTATGTAACTATTGAATAGTCGGGATTCGTATACATAACTAAATTTATCATTCGCATATCAGTAGGTTGCCATGAGTGTATCGAGTGACAAGGGAGTCCCTCGCTACTTGAATAGCACCGTGCTTACCATCTGCTACTGTCATCATCTATAATATACGTCGTACAGTCCACCACGCTGGCCTAGAGCGTATCTGAAACTGAGAATCGTGGTTTTATTCCTTTACTTTTTTAAATATTGATTGAGAAATATATAGACATTTGTTTAAACTAGGATCATTATCATCTATATACGTACCATTGTTGGGCAAGGGTCTCCTCTATTGCTTAGAAGAGTTAGGTCTTAGTCCACCACGCTGGCCTAGTACGGGTTGGCGGACTACACACCTATGAAATTAAGTACATTTAGGTGTGCAGGTATCCTCACGATGAAATTTGAACCAGGATATTGCTATTTCTATTTAATGATTAACACAATAAGCCATCACAGCAGAACAGTATTGCGTCGCACAGTTCTATCGAGGCGCTTCAAATCCGGAATAATAAATGCAACGATAACCGGTCGAGTGACGTACACTCTTTGTTTTCGTAAAACCAGTTAAATCGTCCGATTTAATGGAAAAAGATAATTGTATTGACTGGTTAATTGGATTTTATCCGTTTAATACGTTAACAGCATCAGAAGCGCAGTTGGTTAGACCACTGTTTGTTTGGTACACAAAAAAATATCTAGAATTTGAGTGTTAGTGAGAACCGAAAAGTCTCTCGTAGTTTCTGATACTAACGACAATTACACTTGAATCTTAGTGTGAAGTCAGAAGTATATTTGTGACTATATAAAATGATCGATTGATTCCAAAAAAAGATACTTAGACACTTTTTTGTCTATTTCTGTACGTCCCTAAATAAAAAAGATAATTTTGCTTCGCTTCACTTTCACTAAAACTGTCATCGTAACATACGTCACACTCCTTCATTCGCTCATTTTTATTAAAAAAAAACACATACTAAATTTATTGATTTTCTATACACATTGTAAAAAATACAAATCAATATCAATAGTGAAGATGTAATTTTTCGTTTTGATACCAAGCGTCGTATTACAACTTCCAAGAATGAAAGACCATCGGACAATACTTTTCGCTCAACGGGATTGAACTTTGACCCCTTACGGTCATTATAAGTGATGTTTATAACATATAAAACGTCTCGACACGAACCCACAACGGTACACGCCGATATTATAACAAAAGTTTTTTATGTGTCTAACTGTACCTATACTTGGGACGGAAAAATGACAAATGTCATTGTGTAAATTCTGGTGAAAAGGTTGTGTTCATAATTCTGGTGCGTTTTATGGGGTCTAATTGTTTATGAGGTAGGTTCTTAAGAAATTCAAAGGAGTAAGTTTAGTTCTACAGTGATAGAGTTACGCTCAAGTTAGCTTGGACTGGTTTATGAATGGATCGGCAGGATCGAGGTTGTACCATTTTATTAACAGAAAATCGAATTGAAGAAAATCTATTGCCTTTCATTTGTTAATTTTCTAGAGACCTAATTTGTTTGTATAATTCCAACAAATTACGATATGTGTCGTGCGATCTAGAGGTCATGGGTTCGATTCCCGGGTCATACAAAGTGTTATTGGGTTTTTCCATTAGGAAATTCTCAGTAGCAGCACGGAGTCTGGAATTGTGCCCGAAAAACGGCAATAGGCTCGCCCCCTATTACGTGGGACTGATACATACCTGGCGAAATGTGGGTGCAGAAATGCACCTCTGCCTACCCCTTCGGGGAATATAGGCGTGAGTTTATGTATGTATGTATGAAAATTATTAAAAATATCTGTTATGAATAGGTAAGAATAGGAATTACCTGATGAGGCATAGGATTCCTTTTCAAAATCCAATTGGTATTTTGTTTAGGCCTCCCTGCATTATCGTCTGCTTTTTTGTAATAAAAAATTAACATCAAACTTTAAACTGATTTTTTGCCAAAACACAGCCGGAATGAAACATCCCTTCAGATAAGGTCCAGACGACAGTGTCACCTCGTAAATAACAAAGTACACGCACGTTCCGAGTAATCGTTACATCATGCGAAAAAATGCTCTCGTACATTCGACGGTGTAATTTTTTATCTCAAAAGGTGGAGAAATGTGCTCTTTTAATGGTGAGTACTGCGTTCATGCCGCCAAAGGTGTATTATCGCAGCCTCCAATTAGCTGATATCCAAGACCGGACTGAGCAGATGAGTCACGCTGGCTCACTGAGCCGTGGATCAATATTTTTGATAACAAAAAGGGAATTATGGAAGCATTGTTGGGTTTTACAAGGCTAGATTTCTGCGCGCTCTAAGAATTTGTTTCTAGAAGTCATGTTCTAAGACTGGTCGGCGTAAAATTGATTTAACTCGAGTAAATCTTTTAATGGAGTATTAGACTTGTTTCGATAGGTTTTGGGTCGAATTTTAAGTATGATTTTCAAACATTAAGTCGCATGAAACAAGATTTTTTTAAGACGGGTGGACCAATTTGGGTGATTCTTTACACAATAAAAAGTGTACCTACTTTACACAAGAATCTGGAATTACTTTCAGAAAACTGTCAGACATATTCTCCTTAACACTCCCACATAATACATATTTCGAATGAACTTCATTTACAAAGAAAAGACAGGCACATATATGCAAAGAAAAGACAGGCACATATATGCAAAGAAAAGACAGGCACATAATATATTCTTCGGACACAATATGTTCTAACACTGGTCTATCTCCACAATGCAATAGACCATGTCTTGTGACGTCACCGCACATTAAAGTTGACATTAAGTCTGGCCGACAAAAACGTCATCGCGTACATGAGCAAAATTGATCGTTTCGCAAAATCGGCCATTCATGGTTTCGTAACGTGGCCGGTTGTTCGCACGCTCGCGCCATGGGCTGTTGTAACACGCTGTTTCTTTTGTTTATAATATTAATATAAATACTCCCAACAGTCACATACATAGTTCTGACCCCATACTAAGATACGAGTCTTGTATCGCGGGTATCAGAAACTACGAGCGACTTTCGGTCTCACAAACCCAACCCAAACCCGAAACATATATTTGTTGTTAACACAAACATTTGTCTCAGTGCGGTGTCCTGTTATCACTTTTCGGCCAGAAGCCTTTAAAAAAAATGAAAGTATTTAATTAACACGAATTATTTATTGGGCTCTCAAAAATGAGGGCAAGTGTCACACGCGGAATATGGGAACGAACTGACTACATTACTGTATAAAAGTATGACGAAGCCGAACCCGCGGCTTCTCGTTTCACAAGCTGGTGTTTAGCCAACTCTGCCACGGGACTGCCATCATTTTTAATACTAAAAATATATCTAAAGAAGCAGAAATAATAGTAGAAATACACTTCTTGAAAATTATAGGTAAATTTGAAAAGGCAGCGATTAAGGCTTGAAGCTACAATCTAGACAATTCTATTCATAATTAAGTGGTCGTACATTTAATCCTTATCGTAAAAACACATAAATATTTGACCTAAGCGATTTCAAAGCCGGCGCAATACATCATTTAACATTTACACCGATATAAAAATAACATTAAATGCATTCTAACATTTTATCGTTTGTTAACACACGAATATTTTGCGAATATCTATAATGTCATCACGCGGTTACGTAAAAAACCTGAGTAATAAAAAAAATACCGACCAAAAGTGAAACTGCGAACGTGTCTCAACAAATAGTAAATCAAAATCATACATATTTAATGGGAGCTCGAGTCAAGGCTAATCGATTAATTAATTAAGATTTTATAAAACAAATAAAATTTTGATTAATATTTATTTAACATTTCCGTAATTGCGATTGGCACATAAAATCTGTTGATTGGTGTCGTCAAGTGACAGTTGATATTTTACTGCCAAACTCGTATTTTGCAGTATATAATCCAGGCTGATCTTTAAATATAGTATCTATCTAGAAATATTAAAACTGCCTTATTAATAATTTATGTGTATATGTAGATTTGTAAGAGGCTTATGTCCTACTGAACCTAGCTTTGTACCATAACCTTTTTGGAGAATGTATGAAAAAGCTTTTTAATTTTTAAGAAAACATTTATATGAAATTATTTTAGTTACATTTTTTTAATAAGGTTTAAAATATTGCACAAATTCACGCTACTTTTACACAACTTTTTGACAGCCGCGTGGCGCAGTTGGCTAGATACCAGCTTGCGAAACGAGAGGCTGCGTCTTCGATCCCCGCACCAAGACATATGTTTGTGTGATCCACAAATATTTGTTTCGGGTCTGGGTGTTTGTGAGACCGAAAAGTCTCTCGTAGTTTCTGAAACCCACGACACAGGACTTGTATCCTAGTGTGGGGTCAGAACTATGTATGTGACTGTTGGGTGTATTTTTTATTTTTATTTTTTTTATTTAACTATAGTAGGTATAATATTTAATTTATTTTACTAAGTCATTTTTCTTACATTTAATTTATACAAAATGGCCTCGTTTATTGTTTCAAAAATGACCATAAACAAACAGTAACGTGTAACTCTTAGACTAGAAAAGTCTTGACGGTTTTTTAAACGACTTTAAGGGGAAAACTTATTTTCGTATGAGAATAGACAGTTGCGAAGCTATAAATTGTAACACTTTACATATTAACATTTTAATAATAAATCTATAATAATGTTGTGCCACGTAAATAAAAAAAGTCTGCCATCGAATGAGGTAAATTAAGAAAAATCTAAAGACATTTCTAGAAAGTTGTCTGACAAACACTTAGCAGCGGTTTAAAACAGTGCTTCATGCAGAGTTAAGAAACATTTGTGCGAATTAGTGTTAGAACACATTCTAAAAGAGCTGACACTAAAATTTAACCTGGGAACAATGCGCTGTGGTCGTAAAACACGCACCGTTAAACCGAAGAAGTAATCTTTTAGCTTGAATGCGTTATTTCAGTTTCGTCCACAAGAATTCATTGTTTTGCAAATTTTGAGCGAGCTGCGGTAATCGCTAAAACGTTTATACAAGATGGGATATTACCATAAGAAAATCATAAATTTGGCAGACGAAGTTAATTAATGATTACAATTATTCTTAAAGTTAAATGTAGACTATTTTGTGTCGCTGGATGTAAAGGGCAATTATTTTATTATTTAAATCAATTTAATATTTATATAAACTAAGTCCAGTTTTTCGCGTGTCTGATATAATTAATATCGATATCCTTGTTATGTAAAATATCGACTTCCACGATCGAGGTTTAATATAATACCAGGCTAAATAATCACCACCTTTTTACACAAAGATTTGACAGTTTCTTGAACATTATATAACCGGCCAGTACTTCATAAAATATTTTTCAAACAAGTTCCTTTTTCAATTTCTTCGCGATTCCAAAAAAAAAACACGCGTTTGAAAGGGGTTTATGAAAAAAAGTATACATAAATATACAGTTTTAAAACTGGCCGGCAAGAAAAAAAAATACAATTAAAAAAGCCATTCGCTTCCACCATGGAGGCATTATATTGCAATACGCATGTTTGTGTGTATTGAACTTATGAAGCTTTACACGCACGGTAACACAACTAATTTGAGATGGACCTCGGGTGGTATTCTCGTTGATATAATTGGCAGGTTATTTGAAATATTTCCTTTATAAGTGAGCGAGCTACCTTATGTTGATTTATACGGTAAGTGCATTCATTATAAAGTTTATTTACGATGATATTTACGATGTTGTACGAGGCTTATCTTTTTTTACCCCGTCTGTTATTACGAGTAAAGTATTTTATGAGTTCACATGCTAATTTGTTTTGTGTAATAAATAAAATTGATGATGGAATAAAATTTACACTAAGAAAAAAATTGTGGACTTTTATTTAATCGAATGATGCGTTTTTATACTTTTTAAATTTAGAACATAATTTATTTGTTTTATTTTTGCGACAGATGTAACCAAACAATTTGCGACAGATGTAAACATAATATCAATGCTGTTGTTCTCAGAAAATTCTTTCAAAGGTTTAAAGTAGTCGAATTTAAAAAATATATGCATGATGTATAACTATCATAGAAAAGACTATTTTCCATGTAGAGTAGGTACATATTAACAAGACTATTCATTTTAAACTGATATAATAACACATACGTTGAATTTTCTTGTAGTGCAATTTCGCAGTTCCGAAAATCTCATCAAAGTACGCATCGAAGCTTCCCAACGGCTCCAATCAGCGCATTTTTATTCACACTTGTTTTGTCAATGCAAAACGAATCCCGAATGCGGAAATACAGGACACAGACCTCTGGTTTGTTAATATTTTGTCCCGTACCGACGGCTTCGGAGAAATGACATTGTCCTTACCCGGCCGGAGCGTTGACCCCGGCGCGTGTGCCTTTATGTTTGTTTGCAAGCTGGCTGAAGAGGAAAAATTTTAATCTATGAATGTTTTTTTAAAATTCGAACATCACTCTTCATGTCACCCAGTGTTGATGAAAAATATTATTGTTTATTATCTGTGGTTAGCATCTGATGTTTTTGGGAAATAATTTTTTATCTGTGTTTTGATGTATTTTTGTTGAATGTAGTTTAAAAACATACAACTATTATTCATAATGTCACCAGAATGTATGAGCTCGTTAATTTGATTACACACATTTAATTTACATATTTCCTAGAAATCTAGAATTAATTTGTTGATACTGGTTGACACACATCTAATATTATTCGCTTGCTCGCTAATGTGTGGGAAAGGAAATTAATCTATGCGGTCGGTGTATTTTAATCATTTAAATTGTTCTCATTGACATTTTTAGTCTATATTTTAGAAAGCTCAAAAAAATACCGAGTCAGTAATTCCCAAACACTAGCATTATTTTCAATTGCTATTCGTCATCAAGAAATCAATTAACTAGTTCAATAAAACATAATATAATCAATGTACAGGAACAAAAGTGCAAGGAAATTGACTTGCGCAAATATCGATCGAAGGTCACGGGTTCGATTCTCCGTTCACTTCCGACGTGTTTATCAGTGTGTTTAGCATAATGTGCACGTATGCATTCGGCGCGATCGCCGTATCTTATCTCTTATCTCCATCATCTGTGACTAACATGTCACGGATCTGTCCCCTTATCACACGATGAAGATCTAGTTATCCTTATCTTGTGTGCTATTTCATGTGTTTTTGGAATTGTTTTCAATGAGTAATTTTTATAATTATTTACAACATTTTAATGCCATTGGCCGTAATGTCAGTAATGTTAAGTGTTGAAAATTCCCACAGTTTGTAATAGTGACATTTTGTTCTATAACATGATTTTTATTATTGTTGATTTAAAAGTGTAATTTATGCAACGTAGAATCAGTGTTAAATTAAGGTGAAACATTCTATGTATTTAGAAAAATAACCGTTAATAGGTCGACATAATTGTACTACGCTTATAAAAGATACCTGACTACATTTTTTTCTATTCAATTTAAAAAACAAATTCATAATTTTGGCCCTTATTCTGGACAACATTCACTACCTTAGTTCGCTAAATCCCACATCGTGATCACTCATGTCGATCACTCGACATCACTAACAGTCATGACAATTTGTATGATAAGTCTCTACCTTCGGTGTTCGGATGTAATTCTCGTGACATTGGTTTATGTTTATTGTTATCGACCCGGTTCTTGTTTACCTATTTGATGGCTGACGGGAAGTGTCAGGGAAGTGAGATGTGTTATTGCTAACTGTCACTGTGACTAACAAAGGATAATGTATACTAACAAAGCACGGTAAAGTAGTTAGGAAATTAATGGAACGTCTTGATGGAAAGCGGTTTTTGTTCCTGTATTTTTGCTGTTATTCTGATGAAATTTTCAGAATGATTTATCACGGCCGCAGAACAGCTGAGTAAGATTAGAAGGGAAATATACAGTTTTTTGTATGGGGACGAGTGTCGCCGCTTGTCTGTTACCTATTCATTCTACTACGATTACACGACCTATGGTAAAAAAATCAAACAAAAAAAAAGGGCTGCTATTGGTTGTTACACATTTATAAAAGTCTTGATATTACACGATACTACAATTACTGAGAAGTGGCCGTGTCAAACATATGATAGTCTAATCGTAGGTTCGGCACGCTCGGCATGCTGACATTTCCTTTCTAGTCTTATTCAACTGTTCTGTGATCACGGTCGCCCTAGAGGTCCTTGGCTCGATTACCGAGCCAGGCAGTATTATTGTCTATATCTATTAGATATTTTTAGTAGCTTTCTGCTACGTGGAACTTAAAAGTTGGCGAAACATGGGTGCAGTGATGGCCTCGAGGCTTAGGCACGCGGTCGAGCATCTCGGCGGTCGCGGGTTCAAGCCCCAGGCACACATCTCTGACTTTTCAAAGTTATGTGTGTATTCACATTGAATTATCACTTGCTTTAACGGTGAAGGAAAACATCGTTATGAAACTTGAACACTTAAAAGCTATAAAAAAAATATTTGGTGTGTAGTGCGCCAACCCGCACTAGGCCAGCGTGGTGGACTAAGGCCTAAACCCTCTCAATAGTAGAGGAGGCCCGTGCCCAGCAGTGTGACGTATATGGGCTGATGATGATGATGATGGGTGCAGGAATGTGGTTTTGCCAACCCTTTCAAGGATACAGCCGTTAATGTATGTGCTTATTTGTAGGACTCGTCATATCATTTAACTAATTGGTCATCAATTATTTACGTATTGTTTTATTGTTTCAGATACATAATGGAGTCGCCGTATGTATCGGCCCACTGGCTCTCCGCTATCGTCCTTCTCTGTTCCTTCTTCTCCACCCACACGCTCAGTAATAAGGTAAGTTTCTTTTAATAACTGATTAACTAATAACTGCTAATATTTGACGGGTAAAAACATTGAGACGACCGCGACTCTAGCATTTATGTGGCTCTAGTGTTACTCCTTATGGTAGTCTATGCGTGCACAAATAAATTTACTACTACAAGTCAAATGTGCTTTCAGCAATCTCACTTAACAAACAGTATTACTTAACGCAGTCTTTTAAGTCTGTGGTACTACCCCGGTGGAGCTGGTTTATTCGTGCCTAAGTTCATTCTGAAAGATGTGGCATTACCACCTACAAAAGTATATGATTCATTTTTTTTTCTCAGTCATCAAGTTGGGTTTACCCAGCCTATGTTTTACCGGTCATTTTTATTGTAATCTCCTTCATTTATGGTTAATAGCGTCTCGTTTCCATAATTGGGATGAAGCGTGTGCTATTAAAAGCGGCTTCTTTCTCTACGCTATTACGTATTTAAATCGTATGTTAAATTATTACAATACGTCTGCGAAGATATCATCTCAACGAATCCTAATATTCGGATTATCCTTTGATAACATTTTCTATTGGTTCTTTCGGAGAAATAATTAAAATCATCATATTTTTAGTAAATCGAATGTGTTAATTAAGTATTTCATTAGCATAGATGCCTTATATGAATACGCAAAATGGAACACCTGCTATTTTTATGTAATTTAAAATTGATACACCTATATGTCTGGGCCACGTGTTTAGTATTCGTGAGTTGTTTAGATTGCGCTCTGAATATCATTAATAATATTAATGAGAAAGCGTGGGCTTCAATTGATCACGTAGGAAATGGGATTATTTTTATATATATGTAGATATACTCCTTGATTATACTGCAATCTAAGCCAAATTTTTTTTAACACATAACTCATTTAATTTATGAAATAAAATAAAATTTTAAATAAAAAATTAGTTCGCGGGAAAATTATCAGCTGTCAGACAATGGTCGCCATGTTGCCGTTCATCATTATAGGTTATATATTGGTTGAGTGAGTGAAATATGTTTTTTTTTCGGAAGTTACTAAGCATTCTATCGGTTTGCACACAGAACATACATAATTCATGCAGTTACCGCATTACTTTCACCTCGATTTGTGGCTTTTGAAGCAGTTTTCTTAGATATTTAGCGGCGATGAGAGTCGCCATTACTAACAACGTAACCATTCCGCGAAAAATGCAAATCGATTTGTCTTGAGTCACATATTGGCAGAATTAAACACGACATCTGTTAAAGATCACGAAACAACGGTTTTAACAGACGTAGTAATTAGAACATCGGTTGCCGCTTTCTGAATTTGACTTTTGTGGTTTTAATATTATTCGTGCATTTTGAGTGTTGGTTTTAGATATAATATTGTAATATTACAGATATAACAATAAGGCAAATAAATATGCCGAACAATTATTGATTTATAATTCTAGAACTAAGTTGGAGCAAAGGAAGTTAATATACACCCCCAATTTTTTTTATATTTTTTTTTTGGTTTGAAACAAGAACGAAACTATACTGAGTACATTTTATTATCTTATAACAAATAAAATCAATAATGATAATGAAATAAATGCTTTTTAATTTAATAATTTGCATGAAAGCAGCAACGCTCCTAACAAGGTGGACCAATTACTGACGAGCATTATTGTCAAGAATGATTGGTGTGTTCGTTGACCGTTCGCGTCAAGCTAACTGTAGCTGACAAGACAAATGCCCTCCAGAATATTTATCCCAAGCTTGTTATTAAAAGAAATTGCTAATTAATCGCGAAGCATCTGATTTTAATCTTTTAATCGGTCTCGAGAATACGGTATAAGCATGTGTAACGATACATAAATTCGGTTCGTCAGGTCAACCACGCCTGGTCAATTATTTCGTAACCGGCTGGTGGTGACTCAATACAGGTCCTGTCTTCTCGATATTTTGAATGGAACATCGTCAATGAAAGAGTTGAGATGGCGCTTACGTCATACTGCGGTTGATTTCATGGGCAAAGTGTTAATATGATGCGAATTTTTCAGTGTGTGAATTCAACCGACACTATGTCATGATAACGTGGACTACGTACTTAAGTGCGCTTCTTACCCTGTGATCTTATTGCTCCGAGTGACTATGACGGCCACTGAGAGGTTTTATTCCGTATTCTGACTTAGGATTTTCGGAATGGGAAATTTGTTCCGCGCACAAGTTCGAAGACCTAAGTCCCTGATATATTCTTTTCGGCACCAACCGAGGTACCGCTGGTGAAGCTCGAGTCACTTTCATTTCGTTTAAAAACGGCCTATGAAAGAGGGTAAGGTTTATTGGCTAAGGCAAAAGAATAAACAGTGCAATGCCTAAAATATTTGAATAAAGTTGGGACTCATATTATAAATTAAAACCAATTTTGTATCCAGGATGCGAAATAAATTGCGCAGTTGCGTATACTTTACGCGGATACGTCAAGCAGTTACATTCTCATATATAACGGGAAAATAGCCATCTAAATGTCAACATAACTTGCTAATGAATAAAAATGTCTTGTGATAAATTAATAACTCACCAAATTAATAATGCTTAGACCATTTACGGAGATATGTGTGGCAGTAATTATTGCTTGTTGGCATATTTGTACTTCCATTTAAGGGTATATAATTATATTTTATTCAGTATTGCTTAATTTATTTTTTTAAATCCGCTTCTATCTAATCTAGAAGTAGTATACGATAGCCGCTGAAAATTATGTTTAACTTATGGCCTAAGTACTAATGGCTCATTTGATATGATATCTAGATGCATAGTCTCATAAGTTTAGGTCTTAAATATGAACGGCTTATTGGAGTTATGCGGGTGTTTATAATGTATTATCGCGAACGACAAACAACGAAGAAAAATCATAGGTTGCCTATACCTACAATTATTTTCAAGACATGCGTAGAATATTTTCTATTTAAAAGTTGCTATGTAATTTATTATCTCTTCTCAAAGAGTCCCATTAAGTCTGTAAGATTTAATAATGATATATACAAAAAAACTACTTAATTCCATATTACATATTTTTATCATACATCGTGATGAAACCTGCGCACCTAAAAAGTTCTTAGGAATTTCTTAGGTGTGTAGTCCGCCAACCCGCACTAGGCCAGCGTGGTGGACTAAGGCCTAAACCCTCCCAATGGTAGAGGAGGCCCGTGCCCAGCAGTGGGACGTATATGGGCTGATGATGATGATGATGATCATACCCATAATTCTCTCATATTTCACACATTGTATGTAGCATTTACGAGTTATCAAAGTAGATCCGACATAAATAGATAAAAGAGAATTTTATAGACGTCGAAGAAAGAATAGAAGATAAACTATAATTTATGGACGTTGTTAAACCGGCCCTTAATTGGTATTCCGCTCAGCCATTAGCGAAATGTATGTAAGAAATATTAAAAGGGTTATTAATATTATTCTCACATGACGCTTGAAAAATGCATATTATCTACTGTGTAACACTGGCTTTAGATGGCGACTTTGTGTGTGTGTGTGTACATATAAGGTTCAGAAACAAATGTAAAATATGCGCTCGTGATTAAAAATAGAAGACTTGATTTTGTTCGTTTTTTTTTTAACTCAGAAAGCCATTTTCCGAGATAAACAATAGCTTGTAACTGTCTCAAAGGTACTATTTATTACTGTATCAAAATCGTTCATTCAGCGGCTCAACCGTAGAAGTTTGATGACCCAACAACTATACTTAAAAATATAAAATTAGAATGATGTTCTCGTTTTAACGCCCATGACTCATATATTCATATTGTGTTGTGCATTTTTACGATGAAAGAAATCATCTTATGGAACATAAGGATGATCGTACTTAATTCTAATCAGTCTACACTCTACTTCGACTGTATGAATAAAGGCTTATGTTTTTTGTATCTCAATTTTCAAGGATTTTACTAATATTTTAATAATTTATTTTATACGTTCAGAAAAAATACAGGGAATATAAAAAAGGTAAATCTAAAGTAATAGTTCGCCTGGAAAACAATAATTTTGTCATGATAACCATATGGTTGCCGATACAAATTTCTCAAGTGGCATGGCTAATCTATCACCATTAGGTCAGATTTGTCGGAATGATTTAAGTCTTCTAAGACTATTGACCTGAAGTTTTGTGTTGGCAACCGTTAGGTGCTTTTAGGAGTCCTTGCTCGAAAGAAGAATGTTACTCTTATATTTAGTCGTGTTACGACGTACATAATATATTCTACCTTTTCAGTGGTTTCACTCTTTAATTTTATAAGTCGCGGTTATTATCCATCAGGAAGAATTTTTGATAACCACTGATTAGAGTTTATATGTTTGTTAATTTAAACACGACAAACAAGCAAAAATATCGAAGGATTTTTTTTGTAATTTTCTAATATAAATTATATTAGAAATATAGGATATAAACTTGTGGCCATTATAGCATATAACTTTGATTTAAAAAATGGCCAAATATACATAGATGTTACATTACTTAGCAAAATATTTATATTGTACTAAGGAATCATCACACAGCCACGCCGACTCACGCTTACCCGTTTTTTCATTAGTAAATAATGATCAATCACATTAAATTGCGGTCGTCTGTGTTTGACTAATGAAAATCGTGTGTAATTAGAGTGAATTATTACGACATCGGTATAATGCGAGGGTCGTTGATCTTAATATTTTGAACTCTGTGAACTCTTTAGGTCAGCAATGTGATCTCTGCCGTACTGGAATAACTGTATATAAAGCATTTAATGAATATTCTCGAAGAAAAAGTGTAGGTTATAATAAAGCGCATTGTCGTATTCGAAATACAGTATTTGTGTTTATATTTTTAAGTTCATTTAATAGAGGTTGTTAGAGGAAGCCTATATCAAGCAGTGGACGTATTTCGGCATTTTCAGACTACCTTTGGCTAGTAAGAATTTCATTTAAACAACATACATACGCCTATATTCAATTCTTGGACCCTTTCTTTTTTTGATATACATAAATGACTTGCCTTATTTTATAAGGGACGACTGTGATGTAGTGCTGTTTGCTGATGACACTTCTTTAGTATTTAAGGTAAAGCGTAATCAACCAACTCTTGACGATGTAAACTGCACTCTCACTAAAATCGTGCATTGGTTTAACATTAATAACCTTTTATTAAATAGTCAAAAAACTAAATGTATTAGGTTTATAACACCTAATGTAAAATACGCCAATGCTAACATTTTAATGAATGGGGATAAGCTGAGCCTTGTGGATAATACTAAGTTTTTGGGAATTACATTAGACCCCAAACTTCAGTGGGGTCCTCACATAACAACATTAGCAAAAAACTGAGTGCAGCAGTCTTTGCGGTGAGCAAAATACGTCAGCTGACCAACATTGATACAGCTAGGTTAGTGTATTTTGCTTACTTTCATAGTTTGATGAGTTATGGAATTCTACTGTGGGGTGGTGCTGCTGACATAAATACCATATTTTTACTACAAAAGCGAGCCATCAGATCTATATATTCGCTTGGCTCTAGATATTCTTTAAGAGAAAAGTTCAAGGAAATTGATATTATGACAGTGGCATCTCAATATATACACGCAAATCTTATGTATGTTCATAAGAATATTGATAAATTTAAAAAGGTTTCTGACATACATGATAGAAATACACGCAATAAAAATAAGTTAGTTATTTATAAGACCAGGCTCCACAAGATCAGCAAATCTTTTAAGGGTTACTGTATACACTTTTACAATAAAATCCCTATTCATATTAAGGCCTTAAACTACAATAAATTTAAAGAAATTACTAAGAGACAGTTATGTAACAAAGCCTATTATACAATTTCAGAATATATGGAGGATAACGAAGCTTGGGTTTAATTAATAATTATTGTAATCCCAAGTCTGACTGAGTCTTCTTCAATGGACATAGCTGTTTATACATATTTACTTATTAGTTTAGTACTTTGTAAGCAATTAGGTATGTCATGCTCGCTGAAATGTCTGTGCTTACGGCGGCGTCGTGTGTCGGGTCGGTCACTTCCCTATGAAATGGTTGAGGAGACCGATGGCTGGCACATGCGTCATACTCGTGAACGGGTGCTGTTTGTGTGGACTGGTCTGCCTATTTTTGCTTATTTGTATTTATGAACTTAACCTTATCCTAACTTAAACTTAAATTTATAATTTAACCTAGTTAAATGTCAGTTTCTCCATTCAAGATGACTATGTTATTCTCATATTCAATACAATAATCTGGTATAGTATTAATGAGCTGCTCTAATTTGAGAAATTCATTTTTTGTATCAATATTGTAAACTATCTCTTGATTGGAAAAGAGCAACACTAGAGTTTCTTGCCCGTTCTTCTCTAGTGATGACTGCCTTCCGAACAGGGTGGTAAACCAAATTTTGAAATGACTGAATCTAAGTAATGTATTTGACATTTTACAGATTCAATAAATAATTTCATTTCATTTCATTTCATTTCATTTCATTTCATATATTCCGGATGGGGAGAGATTTTGTCTTCTTTTGCCTTTACTTAACTTTATATAGTGCTTTAAAACCTTACCATATTACTACAACATTTATTTTTAATTTAAGGAACTTTTTGCATTAATGTCAGCTGTTTTTGCTATAATTAGCTTAAGATTGGTAAATAAACATCAATTTCACAGTCTTATTCATCCTCTAAAGTAGGATACAAGAGAGAAACATTACATTGCACACAAATCCCAATCTATCTATCATCCCATGTCAACCAATAAATTGTGCGCAGACCTACTCTATTACTAAGAGAGGTTACGCGTTAGTCGAGTTACTACAATCCTTTTCATATGTGCCGGTGTTCTCACGATGCTTAAATACATTCGTTTCTATGTTTTTACACATCCAAATATCATTAAAGAAATCTAAATCAAAACACGAAATACATATTTGATCGTCTACAAATCTCTCACCGCGCCGAATCGTACATCCAACACATAAATAACACGCTCGACTTTTTCCTTAAAACCCGTGAAGACATTACTCACAGCTCCATTGGATGTGGGATGGTTCTAAATCATGCTAAATTAATGGTCACCATTATGTACAACTGTAGTCTGTACTGTCTTGGGGAGTGTGGTTAGAGTAATTTGCATATTGTAATACGATTTGGGAGTTACCGTTGTTTTATTGATTGCATGGTAAAATTTTCCTTTACATACATACATTGACTCGCGCCTGTATTTCCAGTGCCGTGCGATCTAGATGTCCTTGGTTCGATTCCCGGGTCGGGCAGTGTTATTGGGTTTTTCTATTAGGAAATTCTCTGTAGCAGCACGGAGTCTGGAATTGTGTCCGAAAACCGTTAATAGGCTCGCCCCCTATTACGTGGGACTGATACATACCTGGCATAATGTAGGTGCAGAAATGCAACTCTGCCCACCCCTTCGGGGAATACAGGCGTGAGGTTATGTATGTACGTAAAAGGAGACTAAAGAGATTTATCTCTGTCTAATCCTTTAGGCATTTGAGTATGGTACTTGTAGTGCTTGTTATAAAAAAATATGAAGCACATCCCAGTCTGTCAATAAAACCTCCATTATAATGGATTACATCGAAAATAAACGCGTTAAACTCAACTGGAAAGCGATGTCCTTCATCTTTACTGTATGGCGATTACGCTCAGCGGAGATCAGCCGGAGGCGCGGTAAAACACAATTAGTCTTTATAGCTTTTACATTAAAGTTCATTTTACAATATATTTTTTTGACTCGGCACATCACAGTCGCCAGTGCACATGAATTATAGGATTTTATAGAACACGCATGTTTTCTACATTTTTTTCGTGTTTCGAGTTATGACGGGAGATGTGCGAAAGCAAAAAAAAATTTATAGAATGCGTTGATGGCTACTGATGCAAATGAGAAAAATAGAAAAAAATCACTATAATACGACATTATGGCACATGGTAAATATTTTTTTTACTTGTTGGTTTCCTTTTACCAGGTATTGTCGATTCAAAGATATAAAAATACGATGACATGAACATTGAACGAATTTAATGTAGCATCTTTTACAATATTCTTTTGACTAATATTTTAATTGAGATCACACACTTCGCATAGGGATTAGGGGCCTCATATCATTTCAATATATTTTTTTATAATTACGAGTTTTATTAAGTTTGTAATGACCTACATAAAAAATGTACAAAAAATATTTACCACGTAACAAATAATTATGTAATTATTTTCAATAATAATGGATTAAAATTATACAGACCCATTAAAGTCCACGCAAATAGAAAAAAAAAGTCACAAACAAGAAAGTCACAAAGAAAAAAATAGTCATAAATAGTTGAACATATACACAGATATTATAAAAGCTATACAAAATCACACACCGATGATTCCTCTGGTATTGTAGGTATTCAAGGGCGGTGTTGACCACTTAACATCAGGTGGCTCACTTGCTCGTTTGCCTCCTTTTGTCATAAAAAAAGAAAAATCCGTATGATATTTAAATGAATGAACCATCGTAAAACGCTGCCTCAATATCACAAACTTTACCTTGCACACTCGAAAGTTCAAGTACAAATTTTTGCCAGCAATTTTATGCCTCAAAAAGATGCCTTAATTGGCTCATGCGTCCGAATCCGTGACTCATATTCCCAAAGGCACCGCACAGGTTCATCTTGACATTTCCAACAGTAATTACAATACAATTATTAAAAAGGGTACCTACGGGCCTTTCGGGCGCGCATCAGTCAACTTCGACCCAATTCTGTACCAGTTTTTACATGGTTTGCGTAAGCCCATCAGATTGCGTCCGAGATTTATTGATTTATATGTGACTCGATGATTCGCATTGATTGGTTATGATGGGAAGCACTTTCAAGGTCTTTTTTGAAGTCGTAAATGGCTATTTGCTAAGAAATGGTACTTTTGGTATTTTTAGAAATTATTAGCGAATGGTACGTATGCTTGATTATTAGTAACATTTGCTATGAGGATATTTTTCTTTCTATCGTCTGATATTCTGAATTTTAAGACAGTTAGATTTGATATCATCTTCGACGACCTCAAAACAGTCTTATGGTAAAAAACCGATTGCAGATTTCTTAAATTAAAAAACAATTCAAGATGAGCTGCTCCTTTATTTTTTCGCTAGACTGGTTTTTAGTAGACTCAACTTATTTATTTAAAACTTTATTGTACACACAACATTAAAACTAAGGAGTACAGAGAACTAGAGAAGTACAATGGGCGGCCTTATCGCACGAGGCGATCTCTTACAGGCAACCTGGGATGGAGATGCAGGAAGAGAGATGAAAGGTAGCCGAAGTGTACTAGTATAACATATAAATAAATATACAACAACTTACAACGTTCCCAATTCCTATCATTATTGAAATTTAAACCGCATATTACATTACTTATAAATAATAATAATATATAAATACACCCAACAGTCACATACGTAGTTCTGACCCCACACTAGGATACAAGTCCTGTGTCGTGGGTATCAGAAACTACGAGAGACTTTTCGGTCTCACAAACATTCAGACCCGAAACAAATATTTGTGGATCACACAAACATTTGTCTCGGTGCGGGGATCGAATCCGCAGCCTCTCGTTTCGCAAGCTGGTGTCTAGCCAACTGCGCCACGGGGCTGTCAATGATGTTATGTTCTTCAGATGATGAGCATATTATGTTGTCTACACCACTGCACAAAGGTCATTAAATAAAAATAAATTTGTTAATCATTAAATCAAGGAAAAAACCTAAAACCACATCAGTGCTTCAAGTCATAAAAATAATTAACAGCACCAAGTCAACACACCTGCAACCGCAAACCAATAACAATTGTCAAGAACATAACTCTTCCGTGTAGTTTTCTACAAATATCCTCAATGACTCACTGGCTGTCGAAAAACTTGATGGAATCGTTACAAAACCATAAATTTTAAATGTCATAGGTTATGTTCGCACATTTTTTTATGAATCGACGCTGGCGAGCTTAATGAAATTGACAGCCGGCCGGAGCAGACGGCCATGTATCGACAGCCATTTAATTATAGCCATACTTTATGTAGGATAGTCTGGTGACGTGGCTATCAGAAACTGCGAGAGACTCTTGAATGTCAAAACGCCAAAACGAAACGAACTATTGTTGATGATACAAATGTTTCTAATCTTTCAGTCGTGATGGCCTCGAGGTTTAGGCACGCGGTCGAGAATCGACGGTTGTGGGTTCAAACCCCAGGCACACACCTCTGACTTTTCGAAGTTATGTGTGTATTCACAAAGAATTATCACGTCCTTTACCGGTGAAGGAAAACATCGTGATGAAACCTGCATACCTTAAAGTTCTTAGGAATTTCTTAGGTGTGTAGTCCGCCAACCCGCACTAGGCCAGCGTGGTGGACTAAGGCCTAAACCCTCTCAGTTGTAGAGGAGGGTCGTGCCCAGCAGTGGAACGTATATGGGCCGATGATGATGATGAATGATGATGATATAATGAAGGAAGGTAAACATACGCAATGTATAAACTAATCTATACACTCGATGAAATCACAAAAAAACTCCACACCTGATACCGCCAATTAATGGCAAAAAAAACTCCTCATTATAAAAGAAACATAAATTCAAATAAACACCAACCGATAACAGATCGTAAAGCGCGCATCCGTCAAGTGGCACGTCGTAAAATCAGGACTCGTTAAACGATGTTTTTCGACATATTTTCCTGGAAAAAAACGTTGTAAGAAATTTTGTTTTTGCTGTAAATGTCAGAACCTAGATATAATTATGTATGAAAACATTTTTTGTATTCTTGTAAGGTGTTAGCACTTCACCAAATCTTCTTGTTTTCAACAATTAAAATTATGGTAATGGTACGCCCAATTATTTCTAATAAATAATATAGACAATACATTTCCATACATTGTCAATCTGCTTACTCTGAAGTAGAGACAATTAATCAAAATTTAATAGATTTATTGAAATTAAACGTACAAGGATGTTTTATTTATATGGATTTTATAACCCCTGTGATATTAAAGGACGTTATTCTCAGCCTATCGCCGTCCACTGCTGAACGAAGGCCTCCCCAAGTAGGCGATTAAAGGACGTAATGTTTAAAAAAACACTTGATTAATAACAAGAACCAAAAGGTGTCAACCGCATCCTTGACAGTGATTTAATTGTGCAAACATAGATTCTGAGAAATATATCTTTCGGTGTTTTCGTAAGCCTACTATCACGTCATTTAACGGGTCAAGTTTTGTGGCAAAAATGTTGTAGTTTCTTATTAATACTACATATTGCAATGTGTAATTAATCGGATCGGGTGAAATGTTATTGGGTTTTTCCATTAGGAAATTATCGGTAGCACCACTGAGTCTGGAAATGTGACTGAAAAACGGTAGTAGGCTCGCCGCCTATTACATGGGACTGATATAACTGGCAAAATGTGGATAAAGAAATTCACGGCTATCTACCCCCCGGGGAATACAGCCGTGAGTTTATGTATGTATGTTTATTAATCGGAATTTACCTGTATTGCTAATGCAGCTATTTCTATTGCTTTTCTTTCCTTGCTTTAAGATGTTAGGAGATTCCTAACATTAATCATCACGATTTGTACGCATACAAGAATGCGTTTTCTTTTCCTATTCATTTTGAAAGGATGGCTTGGTTTATGTAATTAGGTATTGCGGAGGTTCGTGTTAATTAGATATCATTAGGTGCGTTTCTTTAAACTTTTTTATCCGATTTTTTTTTACTAAATTATAAATAGTATTGCTAAGACAAATTCGGTAAAATTTGCAAAATAAATCCGTATGCCAACTAGATCAACAAAAGATTATTCTAAGAAAGATCATTAAACCACCGTAAACATAAAACACGGAGCATTTCTAGATAATATCTACTTGAGGTAAACAGAACGCAGAATGCTAAGCAGCTGGTCGGTACATTTGTAAAGAACAAACGAAGTTAGCAGGAAATATTATTAACATAAGCGTTTCGAATTCATAACACACTAGGCACTGGGACTTTTGATATTCATGAAACATATGACACAAATTCATGAATTCTGTTTTTGGTTTCTGCGCCACGAAAGTGAGCCTCACTTAGTATTATAAAGCGAATGTTTAGTATATTCATTTTATAATGTATTGTACGTAATTTATAAATAAGACTGTCTTGTGGTTTCAAACAAGTTTTTCCACTAGAAAATTCTCAGTAGCAGCACGGAATCTGGAAATGTGTCCGAAAAACGGTAACAGGCTAGCCATATTAGTTTGGAATTATAAAAAATCATTTCGCTGTTCTGCCTACTCCTTTCGGATTCAGTTGTGAGTGTGTAAACTATGATAAATATAACATACCATAATAAATAAATAAAATAATAATATTCCAAGTACTAATTGATCTTTCGCTTGCTAATGTAAAAGATATTAAAGGTTACCAGTCCATAATGCTTTGATACGTTTTTTATTTCATTTCCTTGATAATTTTTATTGACATGTTGCTGCTGTTAAATATCCTGTCGCATTATCTTGGTCATTATCAAATGACGGATTTATTGATCCGAACACTTTACATTTTCAAGTTTATGAACTGCGTCAAAGCAACACTTAAATTACTAATCACTCAAGAATTCTTTACCTGAGTGTGAGGACTTCGAAAACAGGTAAATACTTTTGAAATACCCAAAGGATAATATCGATTTTCCACTGGTCCCACGATCAATAACTCTTGAAGTCGTCACAAATTATATGGACAATATCAAATGCTGAAATATATATACATTGTGTTCGCATTAATGTTATAATTTGGATGTTCAAGCATATTGATCGATACGTGGGTTTAACGACTTGATTACGCTCTGACTTATGTCCATAATACAGTATTAGGGGAGATAAGCCCAATATATTTCCAGTATATTTAAATAAATTGTAGTTAGGTATGGGATGGTATGTCTTTATTGTCGTTTAAAAATATGTGCGGTTTAAAAAACTTTGTGTAGAGTTTCATCAAATTTTATTATAATTGATAAAAACAAAAAAACATAAATTAACTAGTATTTGCCTTCATAATAATAATATTCATCATCAGTCCAAACTGGCCTAGTGCGGGTTTGCGGACTACACACGTAAGAAATTCCTAAGAATATTTAGATGTGCAGGATTCTTCACGATGTTTCCTTCACCGTTAAAGTACGTGATAATTTATCATGATTTGTATTATATTGTACACATAAAAAATCACAGGTGTGTGCCAGAGACTTGAACCTGCGTCCGGCTAGATTTTTAACTTGACTGCGCGCCTAAACCTCGAGAAAATCACTACTTACTTACGAAGTATTTATATTTATGTAAATGTGATTTAAATAGTTTGTGTGGTCTTAATAACTGTAAGATTTCATCTAAAACGATATTTAGATCGTTAAGTTCAACGAAATCCGTGTCATTTGGTTTTGTTTAAAGGTTTGCTTGTACATTTAAATTTTATTGCTCTAATACGAGAGTATTTTTTAAATTATATGTTATTTTGTGTTTTTATAGCATTTCCTTTCGAGGAAATTGCAACACAGCCTTAATAAGATAACTGCGTAAGAATTGAGTAATATTTTTATTCGAACATAAATTCATTGCTTTATGAATTTGGTCTATTATAACACATGCATGATGAGAATTTAAGTAAAGAAGAGAAAAATTATAAATTATTTTCGCACTAATCCCACGTCATTGTAGGATAAAAGCAGATATATGAATACGTCTAAATCCCACATTTATCTGAGTCACGGTCACACGACATTTATCTCATAAAACTTCACCTTACAGTTTGTTTGAAATTTCTGTCGTAATTTTCGTATCTGTTACACTTTTTGAATGTAATCTTACTTACGACACGGCTATCGGCCGCGAATGTCTTGCGTTTGCTAAAATTAATGCAAATGTAACAATTTGAGAGAAAAAATGGCAAGATGATGTTTGATTAAAAATATTTTTTGTTTTAAGACACGCATGAACAGGCACATTGAACGAATGCCATGGCATAGTTAGCTAGACAACAGCTTGTGAACCGGGAGACCCAGGGTTCGATCCATTTAAGTGAAATCGTTTATGTCATCCAAACATATTTTTTCGGGTATAGGTGTTTGTGAGACCGAAAAGTCTCTCGTAATTTTTGATACAGTATGAAGATATTGGATTTTGTGTGATGTCAGCAATCAGAACTATGTAAATTTTTATATCCTTAACCTTAGTAGAAAGTGTAAGCGATATAACTTACAACCGTTACGGCATTTCCTTTTACTTCCATCTAACCTATCACTCGCTTATCAGGCAACCACGCTCGCGTGCCTTCTCCGCGATAAAAACGATGATTAGTTTATATAATTACCAATAGTCGAGGCGATATCAAACCCGTTAGTCAATACGCAATATTTTTGCGTAACGCACGCAGCTAACTAGCGTATCAGACTGCCCAATTATTGTGGTTCAATAATGTTGGAAAAATTGCCGTATTGCGAACGAGTTGCCAAATCCGATTCTCATTTGAGTTTTGTGTTGATTAGCTTTCCGATTTTGAAGGTTTTGGGGTTCCTTATTTAGTGTAGTTGTATTTTAATTTAACGTACATTTACGACTTCTTTTCATTCTCTTCCTACATCTCCATTCTTGGTTGTCTGTAAGGATGGCCTTGGACGATAAAACCGCCTTTTGTACTTATTTAGTCTATCTAGTCCGTAGTTTTAACCTCATGTGTACAATAAAGTTTTAAATAAATACAAGTGTACAATTTTGCAGAAACGAAATCCTTTATGGCTATTTTCAAACTCAAAAATAATTTCGGGCAACCAAAAATGAAAACGTTTCTGTGCGGGAATTGTTGACTTACAGTCAACCGTAGAATCTTTCGATCAGAAAGGGCTGATACCTGTAACTAAATTCAAATTGAATACATGAATTTTTAACTTATATGTACAGACAATTGTTGTCTCCAAAATAGGTTTAATGGCGACCTTAACTTTGATTTCGATACCTCATTTTTTCAACCGTATCCAATTGACAATCATGACACCGATTCTAGTCGGGTCGTGTTACAAATAACGACTAATAAAGTCATTGTAACTGCTTGTTGAACGCAACACAGATTTGAGCGGCTTATTTGTTAAAATTTATGTAGTAGAGCCTCAACATCAGCAGAAAACAAAGGATATCTTTAAGGATCAAAACTATAAGAGGGAAAAAGTTAAGAGTAACAGTATTACTAAATGTTACTCGATTAAGTAGAAAGTAGTCATGGCCTCGAGGTTAAGGCAGTCGAGAATCTCGGCGGTCGCGGGTTCAAACCCCAGGCACACACCTCTGACATTTCGGAGTTATGTGTGTATTCACAATGAATTATCACTTATTTTAACGGTGAAGGAAAACATCGTGATGAAACCTGCACACCTAAAAGTTCTTAGGAATTTCTTAGGTGTGTAGTCTACCAACCCGCACTAGGACAGCGTGGTGGACTAAGGCCTATACTCTCTCAATGGTAGAGGCGGCCCGTGGCCAGCAGTGGGACGTGTATGGGCTGTTGATGAGTCGATCAAGAGTTTTATATCAGTTGACATATTTTTTTTACACGAGATCAATGTGACACTCTTCTTCTGTAACCTTAGGGACGACTGATTTCAATGAAAGATACACATTTAACAATCTCGTTGAAATAAAAGTTGAAATTCGATGTAATAGGATTCGGCAAAAAAATACATTTTTTATATGACTATTTATAACAGCTGTTTAAAATACCATAACATTTTCATCTCTTTTCAAAAAATGCAACCTCTAGGATCAATGAAACAAAAATACTTCTAAAGATAAGCCACTACATCCTACGGATTCATCGATTTATACAAATAAGTTCGCAATTATTTGTACCGCGTGTTTTTTCTATTTAATAAACACTCGGTAGGTGCGCGCACATCCCGTGAAACCCCACTGACAACTTTCCACGTCTATTAAACGCAGGACGTCGATTAGCGAGCCCATAGTCGCTCGGAAGTGGCATCTACATTGTGACTTGGGGAGGATTTCCTTTAAAAAAGTTTTAAGAACAGATTGTCAGACGTAACTACCCAAGAAAGCTAGGTAGGAGTATTTGCCTGGCCAGTATAAAAAAAATTAAAAAGTAGACCTATATTGAGTGCCTCATGGTCTCGCCGTATATGTGCCGTGCGATCTACAGCTCCCGGGTTCGATTCCTGGGTCAGTTAGTGTTATTAGTTTTTTCCATTAGGAAATTCTTAGTAGCAGCACGGAATCTGGAGATGTGCCCGAAAACAGCATTAGTCTCGCCCCCTATTACGTGGGACTGATACAAACCTGTCGGAGAATACAGACGTGAGGTTATGTATGTATGTATGTATGTGTGTGTATGTATTTTTTGTTACACTGACATGGTAATGTGACAACTCCACACCAGTTGGTAATCCAATCCAATCCATCAGCCAATCGAAGTCCACTGCTGGACATAGGCCTCTCCCAATGACTTCCACAGGGACCTGTTGGAAGCAGCCTGCATCCAGCGACGTCCCGCGACCTTCACCAGGTCGTCTGACCATCTTGTCGGGGGACGTCCCACGCTGCGCTTTCCGGTACGTGGCCTCCACTCGAGAACTTTTTGGCCCCATCGGCCATCAGTTCTCCGCGCTATGTGCCCGGCCCATTGCCACTTCAACTTGCTAATCCGCTGGGCTATGTCGGTTACTTTAGTTCTCCTACGGATCTCCTCATTTCTGATTCGATCTCGTAGGGAAACCCCGAGCATAGCCCTCTCCATAGCTCGTTGAGTGACTCTGAGCCGTCTAATGAGGCCCATAGTGAGAGGCCACGTCTCAGTGCCGCACACTGCGATTTCCTGAAAAAGACAAAAGACAAGACTGAAAAAGACAGCCCTGTGGCGCAGTTGGCTAGATACCAGCTTGCGAAACGAGAGGCCGCGGGTTCGATCCCCGCACCGAGCAAATGTTTGTGTGATCCGCCAGTATTTATTTCGGGTCTGGGTGTTTGTGAGGCCGGAAAGTCTCTCGTAGTTCTGGCACCCACGATACAAGACTTGTATCTTAATGTGGGGTCAGAACTATGTATGTGACTGTTGGGTGTATTTATTTATTATCGTACACATCGACACCGACACAAAACATGACTCATCAGAAACATACACTTACATGGTGGTATATTATTAATCGATAATTTCAATCAGAAATGTCAAAAGTCCGTAAGTACCTACACGCACAAAAATTCGGAAGTAACCACCGGTCGGCCGTCGGCAGGTAAGAGTCGGGAATCACGACTCGTTTGTCGATAATCGTTTCCCCCTTACGATACTGATCGCTCGTTCATCGACAAAGGTCGCGACAACAATCGGCCATGTTGATTGGTAATACTTTATGCGCGGTCTCTGTGGGGAGCCTTGTTTACTTTTCGACCATTACTCTTCAATATGACACCGGAACTGCCGGCCAGTCCGGAGGAAAGTTCCGGTTTCCGGTACATTAAATGGTTATTGGATACGCTACCGTACTCTGTTGGTTCTTTCTAATATTTTATGCTTTGCTGGTACTTCCAAATGTTGTTTTACTTAAGTGAAATATTATAAAATCTGTCATATTAATAAATAATTATTAATAGAGTGTCTTTTCCAATATTTATATAGCCTGTAGTCTTTTTTACAACTGAAGAGGCTTATATTTGCGTAAGGTATAATTTGCAGTGATGGCCTCGAGGTTTAGGCGCGCGGTCGAGAATTTCGACGGTCGCAGGTTCAAACCCCAGGCACACACCTCTGACTTTTCGGAGTTATGTGTGTATTCACAATGAATTATCACTTGCTTTAACGGTGAAGGAAAACATCGTGATAAAACCTGCACACCTAAAAAGTTCTTAGGAATTTCTTAGGTGTGTAGTCCGCCAACCCGCACTAGGCCAGCGTGGTGGACTAAGGCCTAAACCCTCTCAGTTGTAGAGGAGGCCCGTGCCCAGCAGTGGGACGTATTTGGGCTGATGATGATGATGATAATTTAACCTCAGTAGAATGAAATTTCAATTGTCACAGCGAGTACATACATACATAACATTAAAAAAAAATCTAACTTGGAAAAAACAAAAATATACAATAATCTCCCGAAATAACTGATATTAAATTGGTTAACGTTTGGTAAATTGCGAGCCTTCACATTTTTTTCAATATTTGTATAATCGTGCCTAATGAAGCGATAATATTACAAAATTTTAAAAATAACGTTCTATTTATCACAATCTATACAACCGTTTATATTATTGTTTTGTCAAACAAGCTGTATTTTCGTACTAAGTGTAGACTAAGGCGCGTTGCGTATACAGCCGAATTGGAGCGAAACTGTTATGTTTGGAAAATAATCGTGATTACAAAAAGATTTATTCTTTTTACATTGCGTTATGGCAGAAAAAATACTTAAGCAAGTGTTGTGGATATTATATTGTGAAAAATAACCTAAAAATCGAGTTGGTTGCTCGTCGCCGATTAGATGTGCTATTTGTAATATTTTTAATCCATTATTTGTGGATGTATTTTTTTATTTTAGAAAAGTAATAAAAATATGACTGCCTCGTGGTCTCGGGGTACAAGTATGTGCTGTGGGATCTAGAGGTCCTGGGTTCGATTCCCGGGTCGGGCAAAGTGTTATTGGGTTTTTCCATTAGGAAATTCTCAGTAGCAGCACGGAAATGCACCTCTGTCTACCCCTTCGGGGAATACAGGCGTGAGTTTATGTATGTATGTATGTGTAATAAAAATATTGTTTTTTTTGTGAAATATTCATTATTTTTTGTATTGGTACTGCAAAGTCATCGGTTTGACATATGATAGCAATACTAGAGAAGATCTATTCCTCCGAGATGCACGGGTTACAATTATGGTTTTACACCTCATATGTAATGGCATCCTAATAACTAGGACTTAGGCGATAATAGCACATCCTCCCCTGAAATAAATGATACAGTATTACCAAAGGTCGGCTTACTGTAAATCAAATTCGCCGAGTCGGCGATGTTCGTAATATAATTTGACTAAAAGTGGCTCTACTCTTTATATATTTTTATCATTATAATTACGCAAATTAATCTTTAGTGAAGTATTTTATGTAATTACTCTGCACTAAATCTCTGAAGCACAAACCTTGAGATTTGATCTTGGACTGAATGTTTAAATTACGTTGCCAATCACGTGAAATTAGTACATTTTATACACAATGCATTATTCATGCGATCACACGTTCACACCTCTGTTCCTATGCGTTAGCGTTAGCGATGGAATAGCAATTTTGCATTCTGACACAGAATTGAGCAGTTTTTAATTGCGCATGCGTGTGTTTATGCGCGCTTAATGTTTGACGGATTGCGTTTTGTTGTTGCAAATGTGAAACTAAACTTTGTGTTAATAGCTGTTTTGTTTAATTAATACGGTCAGCGAATATTTTAATATTGTTCTATATGAAGCGCTTGGTGAATAGGATTTTCTTTTCGCTTATTATAAACAACTTATTATACAATAAAAGTTGTCTTCAAGGAATTTCTTAGATAAGTGTCAACCATGTTCACCAATCCATACTGGGCCAAAGCGGTGAAAGTTATATCTCTTGTCAGTTGTAATAGAGATCTTTGCCCAGCAGTGGGATGTATAATGTATATACATATATACAAGGTAATATATGATATTTTGAAGACACACAATCCTCGTTAAACAAAAAAACAATGTTTAAACATTATGTGTCAAGTTACATCTTTCATCCGTCGATTCCATATAAATATTTGTGGAAAACCTGACTGTGGGTAGGCCAAAGACCCTTAAAGGTTACTTTTTGTGACGCGGGCTTTTGATCTACGTCTTGCGTTGTAAGTGTGAAAACGTGACTCGTGTAGATTATTTTTAACTTTAGGGAAATACGTGCAGCATTGTTGCAATATTTGTAATCGCTCACGATTCTTCGTACTCGGTATGGCGAAGACTGCTTTGTGATTTAACTGCCTCATTGGTACTATTTCTCGGACAGAGTGTTATTAAGATTTTTATGTTAGGAAATTGTCAGTAGCAACACACAGTCGATTTTGTATTTGGCCCCATCCCACCACACAATTAAACATCTAGATAATGTTATTGACAATCTCGTTACGAGATGTAATAGAAATTACAAATTGTCCGTTCCATTTTGCATTCGCAGTCGGTGGTTAGGAAAGTTGACCACGGTGTTTCGCGGTTTAATATCCGTCATCATGTGATAATTTAATGGTG